>ML677335.1:21777748-22108418 GCA_007922305.1 Dermatemys mawii | reverse complement strand
TGTCACTTCTGCAATTCCAGACTAACACGGCTACCCCTCTGATTCTTCCCTGAATATAGTTCTCACTGGAACCAATGCCTGACTGTTGCAGGTGACAGAGGGAATACAAAAAGTAATCAAACATGAGGCGTGGCACAATCCTGCTCCCAATTAAAGTCAATAGCAAAACTGTCCCTCCTGTCCAACCCAGATCTTATCAACATAAGCCAGGCCAGGCTGCAATTCATCAAGTGTTGAAATGGTTCTTTATAGCACTTGCGTAAACTTGAGATATCACAGAGACAAAAGCTGCACATATACCATCCTTGGCCTCCCAGTTCTAACTCCAAAAATGAATGAGGTCAGCCCAGAAGTGGGTGAGACTAGACGGACTGGCTCTGTGAGACCCTCCACTGCTAGCACGCTTACAGAAGCGTGCCTGCAATTCCGAGCTGCTTCCCTCTGATGGAACCCTTGGGAGAAGTAGGCTGTGGTACCAATGCACCCTCTCCCGCTAGTGTGAATGACCACTTGGACACAACAGCGATCTTGGGCACAAGGTAGTGTAAATTGCTTTTCCTTGCGTCTACAGGAGTGAATCTAACGCAGGCTCACTGTTCTTTAGGTGCTCATCTGCTCCTGCAGCATGTTCTCCACCTGATGTTTGGTCACTGAGAAATCTGATATTATTAATTTGTTTTATAATAGCACACAGAGGCTCCAACCTGGATCAGGGCCCCATTGGTACTGGGTGCTGAACAAAACAAAACAACAACAAAAATCTCCTGACCAAAGAGCTTTCAGTCTGAAGTGGATGCTAGGGAAGTGATTCCAATGGCACAGACAGGAATCTGGCTTCAGGGGAGGATAAACACAAGGAGCAAGTGAATGCTTTTGAAACAGTCCTATTTATAGCAAAATGTCCCTTTCCTATTAAAAGTAGGTGAGAAAAATTCGAGGAGTATATGGAGACAGAATGGTATAACAGCTTTTCTGGGAAGAGTCAGAGGCTCTTTAATTGAAAAGCGTTTTATTTAGCTCTACTCTGGGACAACAAGAAGCCACAAACAGGATTGTTCTTGAGCTGCGGTGGGCCTGAGATAATTACATGGAGGCACATGATTGGCTTAGTGGTAATAACAGGCACTTGACAATACTGACATGAGAATCAGGCTAAACAGAACATTAGAGGGGGGGGGCAGGATCTTCTCTTTAGAAAGTCTTGGCTGGGTTGGAGGATTCCACACAGAGCTGAATGTGTTTATTGTTTTGCTCTAAAACATAAGACATGACCCTCCCTGGTGATGGTGATGGTGGTGGTGTACGGGGTTCAAGACAAGAGGAGCAACAAGCCAGCAGTCAGAAACTGGTATTTTCTAGAGACACTTAAGAATTTAGGAGCCAGACTTTCAGGTCAGGAGTATTTGAGTAGGCTTTTTTGTTTGGATTTGATCCCTAGTGGTTTTCAGTAGCCACGGAATCACTGTTAACAAGAGAATTATTGGTACAGGATTGAAAAAATCCTGATTCTCCATTAGTTCCCAGGTGAGATTGCCCAGAAAGTCAGAAGCTTTCAGGGTCCCTGCTTTTGAGGAATTCAGCACTGACTGGAATTCAATCCACCTCTATTCTGTTCCAACATATCAACTAACTCTTCTGTCCCACTCCCACACAAATTCCTCCAAGGAACACTTCATCCTCAGAGCATGCCCTTCTAGCTGCCTTCTGATTTTTAAGGGCTAAGGATCATTACTTTACCACTAAACTAAATCAGCTAAAAACCAAACACAGACAACAACCACCTCCCCAGCTTCGAGTTACTGACTTTGTGCTCTCTGCTTTGCCAAAATGAAAGACACAGCCTCTCCAGTAAACATCAACATACATTTCTCTTTATGTACACTCTTCTCTCAGCTCCCTTCTTCACACATGCATACTTTCCTCACCCTGCCAGTAGACTCTGGCTCCCCTTGAAAACATGCACTAGTGAGCATCTCTATCAGAATTTATTGTTTAAAAACAAAAACAAAACAAACCTGTGTGAGAAAGGGAACAGCTCAGCCCTTTTGATCAATTTTCAAAAACAAAATAAAATCTTAAAATTTCTAATTGTGTCCCTTCGATGCTTACAAATTATACAGAATAATTCCCTCACTCCCAGGCTGGTAGGGGCTAGAATACTGCATGTGTACGATGCATACTGGGAAAAGTACAGGAAAAGAAACACTAAGTCTTTCTGTCTAACAGCCCCCTGTAGCCAACACAAGGAGTGGTGCTGACAGCTTCAAAAGAAACAGTGTCCATCCCTCTCCTTTTCTGGATGGATAATTGCTATGACACTAAGAGGGAGGACTGGAGGAGGGGGAGAAAGGAGCAAGTCCTCAGAGTCTGCAGAAATTTTCCCTGAGGGAGAAACACACTATCCCAAATGTTGGGGTTCTTGGTCCTTTAAGAAGTTACATTTTTAATTACTGCCATTTAAAAAAAAAACAGTTGATCATGTTATTGGAGAGTTACAAAACAAACAGACAAACTGCTCAGTCCAGTCCTTTGCTAAGGGCCTGAGCAGATGGGATGACAAGGGAAGGACCCATCACTGTTGCAACAAGTTCTGGAGAAGACCAGACAGATTTTTCTCTCTCTCTCTACACACACACACACACACACTAACCTGATCACATGACCTTATATTGACAAAGACTTTCAAAACCATTTTAGTTAAATTATGTCCAGTCTATGCTGCTGGCAAATCTGTGCCAGCTGGAATCCTTTAAACACCTCGTTATTAAAAGCTATCCCCTGGTACTATCATCCATCTAAGCATCAATCACCACTCAGGGCAGCAATCATATTGTTTTACATTTGGAAAATGCCTACAATTTTTGGGTAGTACTGCAATGATTAAAGGACACCATTACCATCATTAGTCTTTTTCTTTTTTTGGTATCGTAGAGAGGACAAGGATGGAGGTGGAGAGAACTGGCACTATTACTAAGACCAGAAAATGAGCAGTGATACAGACAGGCAGCTAAGGCAAGGAAGGGAATGAATGAATGACGACTGCTTCCTAGATACTCAAGAGTAGAAGGGTCCTGGAAAAAAATACTGATCTGAGGGACATTGGCTTGAACAGGTTTATGGCATATGATTTTTTTAAATGATTAGATGTAACTGGAAGAATATACAATTTCTAGTCAAGTATTTCCGTTTAACCTTGTTTATTTGCACTGCTGTCCCATTTTATTACACTTCTTGAAGTACAGGCACTATCAAGAAGCCCAACATGCTATTTGTTGGATTTCCTATACATGGAATAGGAATACTGTAAATATCTTGGGATCTTTAACAACTCCGGATGGTAAATGTGCATTTATTTATTTATTTCTATATGGTGCTCATTGGAGACAGCTGTCGAATAAATACTGTTTTCTCTTCTGACACCAATGTTGCCCCTCTGTTGAGTGCTAGCAAGTGCCGGGGCCTTGCAGGTTAGCTCCCCAGGGGAGAAGAGATCAGTGACATGGGTTTATTTGAAGTGCATTTTGCTTTATTTACACCAGTCCTGAAAGGAAATGGCCAAACAGCACACAGGGAAATCCCTTCCTCTAGGAATCTCAGCACAATGCCAACATCTGCTTTCCAGGAAGTAATTTTGTCTCAAGAATTGACTCTAGCCAGAGTAAAAGGCAGAGAGCAAACTCCCCCTGTCCCGAGACTGCCTCTGTGCAAAACCTAACATAACCCAAACAGGTGTTTTTTTATTCCAAGAGTCAAAATTTGCTCACACGCTAAAAACTTGGGCAACTACGTTGAGTAGCACCATGTGGTGACAGCTGTCATAGCATTTCTAACATTGCAACTCAGAGTGACTGAGTGCGCTCACTGTGCTACACCTAGGAAGCGGCACTACGAGAATTAGTCCAAGAAAATTTTCTACAAATTCGCTAAGTCCACAGAAAGGGAGCCCTGGTGTGATGGGCCTCAAAACACCTGTTGGAGCAGTGCTCTCTTCCACTGGACCATACAGTGTACACCAATGTAAGAGACCATTCCATTTTCAAACATGTTCATTAATTTGGTGTACCTCAATTTCTAGGGGACAGGTTGAGACACCTCATGACTTTATAGGTACAAGGGGACAAAGTTAAGGTTACATGGGCAGTATAAATTAGATGCAGTTATAGAAGTAAGGAACTGGCTGGATCTCTTAACTGATCATTTTCAGCTGCTGAAGTGATTTTGGTTTTGTCTTTGAATGTTTAGAAGTTTTTGAATGTGTAGAAGGTTTTTTTGGGAGGAGGAGGGGGGAGAAAGAAGTTAGTTACACAACCCTTTTTTAACAAAATATTTTTGTTTGAGAATATTATAATGCCAGCTAACATTGCAACAAAAACAATGTAGCTAATCAAAAATATTTATCTTATTTAAGTGATCTGCTGTTACATCATTTTATAGAAAACTCACACAATGACAAAGGCTGCACTGCAAAAGTCAAACAAATTTTGGCGATTGGCACCATAAACACCAGCTTTGTGTTAATTTTTAAAGCACATTAACTATTATATGAATAATTAAAGGCAACCTGCTCAAATATTGAACTCCTAGCATAGTCAAAACTTGCAGCTCTGTTCCTTTCCAAAGTCCCTTTGAATTGGCACATTAGGACATAGCAAGTATGAACAACTGGTAAAGCTGGATATCATTTCTGCTGTAATGGTCAGCCTTGAAATGGTTAACAATGCTAGTACTTCAGTGCTAATGGAAATAACTAGATTTCAGAGTTAAGCTGAATGGGGGGAATTCCCACTGCTCTTGCTGCTGTTGTTTCAGTCTCTCTGGACATTCAGAAGGAGGAAGTCTTCAGTTACACTGAAAAGATTAATTTAGTCAGAATAAAAGCTAAGTTTCTCTCTTTTTTAAAATGGAAGTTTAGATGCTGAAAACCCTGCAATATAATTTATGGAAAAAAAACACAGAAAGATTCTAATGCCTTGGAACTTTTGGGTTTGTTACACCCACAGATAACTACAGACTCTATTCCTCATTGCTAAACTGCTGGAATCAATATTTTATAAGAGAAAAAGAAACTTTTGGGCATTTAGATCAAGATATAGACACAGAATGATATGAACTTTGCAAAAAGACATAAAAGAGAAAAAAATGCCTCCATCAAGTGATGCTATAGAACTGATAATATGGTTATGGGGCCAAATAAGTACCTAAGACCGAGAAGGGCTAAACAAGATTGATTTATTCATTGAAGCAGCAAGATAGAGCTGTATTTGGATTAGTCAGTATTAAGTTTAATTCCCTTCCATCAAATTCTTTTCCATTTTAGAAAGCCGTAGTCTGCCAGAAAAAAGACATTACAATACATTGCATTTTACTGGCACAATGCCCAAAGAATTAATTAAGCACACTGATAGACAGAAGCATGACTACTGTTTAATAGGGATAAAAGTAGGATAAATCCTGTTCATTGGGGCACAGTCTGTTAGTGTCCAGCGAATGAGAGATGATGTTTTGTGCTCCAAACTGAAGAAGAAAGCTATCAAAGATGAAAAGCAGCAAGTATCGTTTTCATTCTGTATTTGGATTTAGTATAAATATTAGGCCTTCCCCTCATCCAAGTGATTTCTTCTGTTAAAAGGCTGGTTTTGCTTTAAATAGTTATTATGTAAAAATAGATTAGCAACATCTTACTCATCAGATCTTCTCCCTCTGTGTATTCAGTGTCATGTCTGCTGACTTAAGTGACAAAAAAAAAATCCCACTACTTTTATCCCTTTTATTATTAAAGCATCAACCCAGTTTGGGGAGTCATTTTTGCCTCATGCATTGTCAACTGCACTTTTAACATGGCACCAGCTTGGCAAACGTCCTCAGCACCCAATGTGATGTTTATGGTCAGATTTTCACTAAAGCAAAGCTCTTGACAAGCTGAGTGCTTCTGAACATCAGGCCATTTATTCTGGTCCCTGAATGGGGAACAAGCTGTTCTGAAAGTGTGGCCCCAGATGGCAATTGCAAGGCCAATGAGGTTGCACAAGTGTAACATTTAAAATAGCGTTATTTTCATATTCCAGTCTGAGTGTGTAGGGCTGGCAGTTAAATCACGCTGCTGACCCCACCCCCATCTTTTTAGATGTTAACAGAGAATCAGTAACACTCAAACACAGAACCGCATGATGCTATTTATCCCAGCTTCATTTCTCTAGGCCCTCTACCTACGTGTCCCAATTAAGCAAATTTTACTGTACCCCACAGGGTAGCATGTTGTGGCTTGTGTCTCAGTCTTTTGTTTTCCACAGACAGCTACGTGTTAGAACACAGCCAAATGAAATGTTAAGAGTCTCTCCTCAGAGTGGACTGAAGTTTAAAATCATCATACATTTATTAACATGGCTGACAGTAAACCACCACGCTTTGGTGGGTTCCAAACTACAGGGCACTGCAGCATCTCCATTGTGATTTACTCTACTTCTAGTTATAGCCAGTGTATCTTAGTAAAGAGTAAAGTTAAAGTCGGCAAATGTATGTAATTAATGTGATGAAGAAAGGAGAGGTTTTGGGGCTATTAATATGAATTACTTTCACATTACCCTGAGCAGAAAGGTTATTGATCCATATAAATAAGCTCATGCAATAATGTGCTAATGGAGAAAGGTCACCTTGAAAACTCTGGTATCCTGTCCCTCACTACCTTGAAACTTACTGGAAGTTTGGAACTGATGATTTGGTTTGAATTAGTTGCTAGCCAGAATAAATAGCATCCAGACTTTTGAAAGATTATTAGGTAAGTGCTGACAGCATGTCTGTTGCTATTTAAGTCACAAATAATTAATTATCTGGCCTAAGGAGATTACAATGCAAGGTCCAAATTCTCCATTGTACTATGACCCTTTTACAACAGGGCTGCTGGCACAGAGGAGCCATAAAACTGGTGGAACTGGCCACTGGGGAAATCCTCTCTCTCAGACAGAGTCCCACCATGGTGCAAAGCTGGCCTAATGGCTCTATGACTTGCCACTGCAAGGGGCAAGGCCAGAACACAGTTGTGATCTGGCTATTCCTGAAATCAATGGAATGTTGCTGCTTTAGACCAGTTGATGAGCTGATCCATATGGGATCATATGGTTTTATGGGATGATATGTTTGGTTTTAACATGGGAACAGAATAAGTTAGCATTTTCTAATGTATAAACTGCATGATTTTTTAAAAATGAAACTTGCTTTGGTATTGGATTACAGGTTTTCAACAAAACCTTTGAGATTGCCTGCATTGCACCTCGTGAAACAGAAAACTTGTAGATGTAAGATTATTTTGTTCTGAAATTACAGCTTCAGTAATTGAGAGTGCAGGAGACACTGCACACTGAACTGACTAGTCACAGGAGGAGATGCAGGAGCATTGTGGGACGGTGCTGCAAAGTCCTATTGCAACTGTGGATCTCTGCCACCAGTGCTTACAGCATAACCTAGTGCTGCACTGGCCCAGTGCATAATACATGTCAAGCCCTCTTGTGTTTGGCATGATACGTGTTACAGACATGGCAGGGGCTTGGAATGCCAAAAATCCTTTAGGCAGGTATTAAAAGGAGAAAGATGATCTTAGAATGAAGGTAGACAATTGAAGAGATGGAGCATTAGAGGAATGGTTGGCATTGCAGAAGTCCGGTTTACATTCAAGAAAGCTTTCATCAGGTTTGGATAAGCAAATCTGTTAAGGCACGTACACCAGCAGAGTATCTGGCCCCACATTGTTACCGTACCTCTCCAACTGGGGATCAATGTATCTAAATAACAAAAGTTTGAAATGAGCCAAGTTGCAATGGTGCAATTCACTAGCATATCAAAGCAAAGCTTTAGAATCTCTCACCTGCTGCTGTCGTGCAAGGCCTTGTGTGACATTGTGGGGAATATCTATATAGAGCTTATGAATTCTGGTAAATTTTAGTAAATTGCTGTATCACTGAATGCCTCTGTGTGTATTGAGTTAGCCATGGGATAACAAGGTTCTTGAAATGTACCACTCACCCTATCTGGAAGAAGCTACAGAATAAACAAAAGTCGTCTGAACTATGCTATGGCCAAACAATAGGTATCCTAAAGAGGGTGCCTGGGCTGGAAAACAAGTTCGGCCAGCTGCAGGGAAGGAGAACTGGAGAGTGGAAAATCCCCAGACAGGAGAACAAAGGGACAGAGGACGTGTCAGAGAAGAGGTTTTAAAAAATTAAGAAGGCTTGTGACAAGAGATAGGAACAAAGGTGCATGCTTGAATACCAGAGGGACCTTTTTGGACTGTTGCACCAGTCAAGGTCAAAAGAAACTAGATAAAGGAAAGAGAGAGATTCTATGGTTTTTAGGGGAAGTCATGTGCAGTGTGGGAAATAGATCCTGGACATACTAAAGACTCTGACCAAAACCCAGCGAACACTCAAGAGTGGTAAGGAAACAGGCATGGAAGTGCATACAGGTGTTTTATTTTTTGTCTAGATCTAGAATTGTGTTAGAAATCTTTGCAAAGTCCATGTGTTCTGTGATTCAGGTATCACATGTCCCTGGAAAAATAGACTGTAACCAGGGTGGAGGTCTATGAAAAGGTGCGTTTAAGTTACTGACCCCCAGACTCCCCAGTAACAGTGCTGGGGGCCTAGGGTGGCTGGGCCACAAGGTCCCACTTTCTAAGGAAGTAACAGACAAAGTCTGTGCCCAGGAAGTGTGCTAGAGAGTACGGGAGCCTATTCAGACTGAGGGAATTTTAAGAGCAGAGATGACCCATGACTGCCAATAGTGAGGGGGAGAGTGAGGGCAGCCGGCTTCAGCAGTGTTACTGAGCATTCTCAGTCTGTGAGAGCATGCCAAGTACAAGCCAAGCAACAAATTGGGGTGAGGGGCACATGACCCCCTCATACTGCTCCCCTCCAAGCATTGGGTCTACTTAGGAGCACATGGGCCCATTGTGGTAGGACCCAAACACAACAGCCTGGTGAACATCCATATGGGGGAACTTGACCAGGACCATGAAAAGTTTGTCTATGCTGAGCTTATCTACACAGATATTTTAAAAAATGTTTCCCAGCTTTGTGCTACCTCTGCTGCAGATGGAATGACAGCATTGGTACAAGATCTTATGTAGACAATGTGCCACTGCCATTTTTACAGCCAGGCCATCTTGATTTGCTCTGAGTAGGGTTAGACATGGTGGCAAAACACACTGGTACTCTGTCCACACTATAATTCCCATCATTCCTATCACTGTTGGAGCGGCACGTTGCTAGAACAACAGGACAGTTTAAGGAAAAGCTCCTTGTAGACACATCCTGAGAAGTTTTACGGAATTCTCACACTATTGAGCTAATACCAGTGCAGCTTTGGCAATGAAAGTGTTGGCATAGACCAGCCACTAGTGTTTAGTCTCAAGAGTTTCAGGGATACACAGTATACAGCAAAGTCACAAGATAAAGCTGGATTGTATTTGCACAATTAACTTCTAGTGGAGAAAGATGAAATAAAAGCAACCAAAAATTTCAGTGAATGATTTCCTCCCCTCTGCCCCCCGATTAGGAGTTTCCTGGTTTACCAGCATTTAGTAGTCGGGCCTCCACATCTGGTTTTAAGTGAACACAAGAGAAGTGGAATGTGAAACCAAAGACATCCTAAGATTTTAAAGTCAATTATGACTTCTTTGTTGTTGCTTTCCAGGCACATTCAGGGGGGAGCTAGGTTACTGATTATTTCTAGCAGAAGTAGGCTAGAAATCTTGGATCTAAGCACCACTGTCCTTTAAAGTGTGGATCTGGATTTTAATTTGGTGGCTTGGTCCAACCTCTAGGGCAGCTTTTCTTTAATCATTTTAATTTGTTTTTCTGTTAATTGGGTCTGATAGCCTTTAATATTTACCTTTACAATCGGTTTAGTCTATCATTCTCTTGGACTATTTAATGTATTATTTATTAGCCAAGCCAATTTTTTAGAACAAAACAAAACACACACAACTCTCATAAAATGAGGGGCAGACACAAAAGAAGCAGCTGGAGCACTGAAAGGGTATTTTGTACAATCAAGGCAGAAGCAGCCTGGGAGTTTTTAGGATGAGCCAGAAAGGGAGGGAGGTTCAGGGAATGTAGGGCAGCTGTGAAGTCAGACTCTCAGTCTAGCTCACATCATCCTGTTTTGCAAGGAGTGAGACGACATAGGGGAAGCCTTGCCCTGGTCTCATACTGACTGGCTTTTCTACTCCCCACCTGAGGCCTGATGTATGAGCCACACACAGTGCAATCTTCCTGCAGTTGCAGGCTGTCTCTTTCATCACCCTCATTGCAGCAGACGCATACATTAACGACTGCCAAGTCTGTCAGCAGCCCATCCCCAGGCAGGAAACACGCGACTCATCCCACGGTTGCTGTACTTACAAACTGAATGCTTTGTGGTTTCCTTATAAGACATTCATCTCGCAGCTGAAGCTTATGTTAGTTCTCCACTGAATGCTCTGAAACGAAAGAGGCTACTTCCTTGGGAGAACCAAAGGTCAGCGTGTGGTAATTTTAGAAATGGGAGACTAGGCAATGTGGACTGACTGGCTCAAGCAATTTGGAGTTGCCAAGATTTTAAACTTATTTCAAGAGACCACTCTCAGATTGGGAAGGAGAGTTGGGGCTGTTCTGGGGCTGTGTGTTATTCTGGGTTATGAGATTAGTACTGCCCCTCAGCTCTGCAGTTGTGCCTCTTTCCACCTTTCTCACAGTTAAAATCACTATGGACTTTTTAAAAATCACTATGGACTTGATTTCAACCTGCAGATAGTTCCTCTAAAATCTCAGGCAGGCTGTGGGGTCCTCCCTGGTAGCTTGTTTTGTCCATCAGCCTTGGTATTTAAACTGCGTACAGCAGTCAAACAGGGCTGCTTTCTTCAGCTTTCCTGGGGTCGCTCTAAGTTATGAGTGCAGAGAAGAAGAGAATAGGTTTGTCTCTTAGGTCTTCTCCCCAACAGTAGTCATTCCATATTCCACCTGTCACCCAGTGTCACAGGGTCCACGCTGGTTCTGTGTTCTGGCTGGTCACAATAAAGGTCTTCACACTGCCCTTCAGTGTTTCACCCAAGTGTCCTTTATTTACAGTGCTTATTTCATGTCTTCAGTGTAACAAACAGTGCTCCCCTCAATCCCCCAACAGTTACCCCACTGTCTTGGTTCCTGGGTATCCAGGCCCTGGAGGCACCTTGCTAGCAGTGTACAACCAATGCTACAGCCTCCTGCTTCCTGCCTGACCTTTTCCCAACTGACCATGTGTCAGGGCTTTTCTAGCCCTCCCAGCCTCAGCTGTAGCCATTTAGCCCAGCCTTGCTCTGTGAGCTAGCCCTCATTAGAGCTTCCAGCTGGGCTCCCTGCTGGCTACTGCCAGCCCCTGCCCCTGGGCTTCTTGCCGGCAAGCAGGGTTTAACCTGCAGAGGCAGGGCATTCTAGGGGTTTTACCCCTGCCCGGCCACACCCGGCCTATAGCAGTCATGGCAGCCTGTAGGGGCAGGGCAGCATTTTGATGTGAGGTGATTCTTCTGGCCTTGCACTTCCTCATCATTTTTGCCCAGTGCCCATCAAAACCCTGTATGTCTGCCAATCTATTCCTTCTCAGGAGACCAGGACATTAGTAGGGACTGCAAATTTTTGGGACAAATCTCTAGAACTAGTAGATGTTCTGGCCAAACCAGGAATGTTCTTATCGAAGACTAATAAAAGCACAGGAGACATTTTCCTCAAGTTTTCCACCTCAAACACTGCCTGTATCAGAAAAGATTGGGCTATCTGGTGGAGAATGGGACAGGAGTTTGTCAGACAACAATTCCAAACAGGTAGGTATCACATCATAAAAGTACAACCAATGGCACTAGTGAGCCCATTTGCTGGGTGTTCAAATAAAGAGGGCAAGTACTGAATGGCCTTAGAAAATAAAATCTTCCTTTATTCTTAGATGTAGTCTGTCCACTCCCCCAACATCCAGGTGGTCAGAGTTGAAGCACATCAGGACGACAGTGTGTGAGGGGCAGGGGGACGCCTGATCTGTGGTGCCACTCTTACCTGTTCTGTACAGAGACAGAGAGCTTCTGTCTCCAGGGTTGTTGATCCAGCATCTGTCACCA
Organism: Dermatemys mawii; assembly: GCA_007922305.1. Taxonomy (NCBI): domain Eukaryota; kingdom Metazoa; phylum Chordata; order Testudines; family Dermatemydidae; genus Dermatemys; species Dermatemys mawii. The sequence goes on along the minus strand of ML677335.1, from coordinate 22,096,303 downwards.
GCATTAAAGTCACCAGCCCATTTTAAAAGAAGGAGGATTCTTCAGGTACAATATACCAGAGCTTTCGGGTGTTAACAGTCCCCGGATCATTTTAACATGTTTTAGGGAAACGCTGCTTGTATCAGCACATTCTGCTGTCATATGTTGTCTCCTCAATTAACCTCCTTAGGACATGGGTCAAAAACATGGATTGCTGCTGCAGAATAAGGGCACTGATCTAAGGAGACCTAGTTGCCACACTGACTTTCTTCACTGCCATGTTCACTGATAGGACTAACATGGACTAACATGATAGCTTCCTCTACAAACAGATCTGCTATTGGGTGGCAACTGGTAAATCTGCCAAAAGCCAATCCAGGACAAGACCTTAGCTGAAGAGTGACATTTTCCTACAGCAATCAGGAGATTGCTGAAAACATTTGGTTGGGTGTGCAGATAGCAGGACCTCAGGTCAAAAGCTGGGGGCTTTCCAAGCTGATATCCTCAGTCCAGGATAGAGCCAAAGATTTTAATCTTTAAACATTTTTCTTATCTGTCAAGTCAGGGAAACGCTCACCTGCTGTACCTCACAGGGATGTTATGAGGCCTAGTAAATGAACTGAGGTTTATAAAGTACTTTGAGATCTTAGGATATAAGTGCAAAGTCCCATTTTTATAGCTCCTGCCATTTGGAGTCACAGCCTGAAATTAGCTGTGTGCACGTTTATACCACATGCCGGGAGCAGGAGTTTTCTGCAGCAGGTGTAATTTACTGCTGTAGAAAAAGCTCAAATAGCATAAGAAAACAGGATTCCAAAAGAGAAACTACATAAATAGTCCATTTGTGAAGTCACCTCAAAAGGGAGGAAAGAGGAAGATACACATTTTTCTTCAAAATCCCTGGGAGGTTCTGCAAAGACCCAATCCTGCTCTCGCTGAACTCACTTGTGAAACTCCTATTACCTTCAGTGAGAGTAGGAAGGCTAGATCAACTATACACTCAGCTATGTTAGAGCAAATGCTACACTCTCTCAGACTTTCCTGAAAGTATGTGCAGGTTGGAACCCTGGCTGGGCTGTGGGAACCGGGGGGGAGGTAAGTTTTACAACGGATGCATTTATTTATATTGGATTTGCCTGACAAATGTGAGCTGTACGTCACTGAGCAACTGTTACGAAAAGCCAATGATGCACTCCGTTTTCTAGACACCCTCCAGACAGCTCAGTGCTGAGTCACCTGTGAATGTGTTTGCAGCTGACAGGAACTCGCGATGCAACTTTAGTCAAAGATTTTATCATAACTTACATCCTTAAAAATCCCCCTCTGAGCAGCAGTTTGTGGGACTGTGGAGCACACAGTTTGTCACATGCACAATGGGGCTGGGAACTGACACAGATGCAGCAGAGCCCAGACCTGCTGAACCCTGCCAGAGCTAGCTCAGCAGTTATTTGACACCTTTCAAAAACAGTTGCTTACTTAGCCCTGTTGACGGCTGGTTTACAAGTGCTCCTCTCATTGGCCTCTAGGATATCAATTAGGATTTATCTGGTCTGCTAGACAAATTATGCCTATTCAATGGGGATTTACAGTTTTAAAAAGTAGGAAAAATCCTGCCCACAGGTTGTCCATTTCCATGGACAACCTAATAGAGGGACAACTGCCAATAGACACCTAGAGAACTGGAAATAATATTAAATGGAAAAAGGGAGCATTTCACTACAGGGTCACTGGTTCCAATCTAGCAGAGGTTGATAGTGACTGAAAGTGGTTACCACCTGAGAGATGCTTGGTGGCTAATATGTAGGGTGGCCAGCTAGCAAATGTAAAAAATCGGGACAGGAGATTGGGGTGGCGGTGTGTGGGGGCAATAAGTGCCTATGTAAGAAAAAGCTCCAAAAATAGGGACATCTGGTCACTCTACTAATATGAGATGAGAGGATGACTGTCCAGTTTTTATCATTTAAGACTCACCCGCGACTTGTATTTACAGACATCCAAGACTGAACTACTCATCGCCTATAGAGATAGTCCCTCCAGTTCTGGGTTGAATCACATTGGTGGAACATCGCTGACTTGGATACCCATTCTATAGCTAAAGGACTCCAGGGTGGTTGATCTGGTTACCTTTCACCGACACTAAAGTCATCTTGAAAAAGAATCACAAGTGCTCTGAACCACGGGATGTGGCTGCATTAGAAGAAAACTTGGTTAGTGAGGAGTCAGACTGTACCACATTAAAACAGCCTATTTTCAGGCAAGACATTGGCCACAAGAGGAAAACAATCACTACAAGGATATTAGTCACTGAAATTCTGAACAGGGGATCACAGAATAAGTTAATTCATTTGTGCCCTTCCATAGCTACTCCCCAGGAAGGCCCTCCAAGATCCCAGCCAGCGAACAATCCAGGGGCTGACTGTAAAGGATACCGCTTTCAATCTAGCCTGGCATACAGTAGTTTTTTTGGCATTCTGGCGTCAGGGAGGCACTGTTCTGTCTGCTGAAGGCAATCATTATAGTACCAAAACCCAAGTTTCCCTTAAATCTTGGAGTGTATTATACCTGTGCAGTCTGTTTGGGGATTGGTGATGTTGCTGTTCATATGTCCCAGAATCTGAAAGACTGACTAGGGACAGCAATGGAGTAAACCAATGCGTGCCTCTGCTGCTGCACCCTTCCCTCCATTCTAACCAAGCATTCCGAGTGCACTGAACTAGCAGAGCTTATTAGAAACACAGTGGGAAAATGGCACTGGTATTGCTAACCATATAACAACTGTCCTCTGGACAGGGGCTGGCTGGTGTGAGAAGGCCCCCTGTGAGAAGTCACTTGGTAAAGGCTGATCTGTGGCCTTGTGGCTGTGTGGACTCTACTTCAGAGCAAATGAGTACATCACAACCTCAATGAGACTGATCTTCAGCGACCTTCCTCCTGCAACCTGAGAAATCATGGGAGCCCCCTATTGCATATCAGCTCACTGTGACAATGCAGACCAGCAGCTAGATCAGTCTCAAACGCTACTAGTACAGTGATTGTTGTCACTCATTCCTGTTTTTCCTGGCCCCTCTTCCAGAACATTTTACCATAGCCTTTGAGCAGCAACTTGTCTACGCTCTTCTTGCTTGGGAGGTATGTGTAAATTGACTGACAGCACATTCATGCCATGCATTTACACTGCAAGAGAAGTGACAAAGTGTCCTGTGGCACCTTAAAGACTAACTAAAAAAAGACTTTCTCTCTGCAAGAGAAAGATTCAACGTTCCTCGGATTGGTGAAGACATTGTTCCAACAGAATTCTAGACTTGACTCCTTTGCTTTAAAACTAGAGCTCAAATTCTCAACCTTGACAGCTGCCCTCTGCCCAGAGGTGGCTACATTTCAGTGGTGCTGTACATATGTCATCTGCAAAGTGCTTTAGGTCCTTCAGAATGAAGGGTTTATTAAATAGCTTGTGTAGGATGTGATAATGTCTGAAGTTTTATCATGTAAGGACTCTTGCTCCTGGGCCCAGTAGGGCTGTGGAGGTGGAGCGCTCAGATCCTTGGAGAAGGAAGCACCTCACCTCAGTCCATGGCAACTCTGCTGGCCAAGGAGCAGCACTGATGGGTTCTGGATGCCCAGCCCTCTCCCTGAAGGCATGGAGCAGGAAGAAAGGTGAAAGAGGCGAGAAGGGCTTGCAAGACCCATGATGGGAAGCCAGTGGCCTCGGACATTGAGACATCCCCAACCCTCTCACACACCTGACCAAATAAGGAGCGCGAGGGAGCGGTGGAGGGAAGAGAGAGGTCTTGCCTGACCTTAAAAAGAACCAGGAGGAGGAGTGTGACCAGGCCAGAGGGTGGGGGAAGTGTGGAGCAAGTCAGTCCCCCAAGTTTAGGCGATGAGGGACAGGTGAAAGGCAACCTGCCCCAACCTCAACATGAGTGAGAGGCCCCTCGTTGGTCCATGACTCATTAGAATTTTTCAGAGTACTCCAGCTGAGGTAAGTTTGCTTTGCTCTACTCTCCCTCCCCTCGGCCCTTGCTCCATAGATAAACCAAGGGCCATGAGGGCACCCAGCAGGTTCCATTTATGGATGAGCTGTATTTGCTCTAGAGAAGAGTAAGGAGTGTGCACGCGGCCACAGAGACAGGGAGAAGGAGGGCAGAGCAGGCATCCTCCTCCATGCATGTGTTCCACATTTGCCCAGACTCAAATAAATTGCTTCTGTTTCATCATTCCCCTTTATGCAATGTATCAAATAATTAAATCTTGATGTCTCTGCTGCTTTCTTTGAGAACGCTGTTCAGAAGGTGACCTGTCTTATGTTATTAATATACAAAGTACTTCACCATTTGTACAGTTGCTGTGTCACCTCAGGCTAGAATCATATCTCACACATTCAGAAAGACCGTACTGGGTCACTCCTGGTATGGGAGATGTTCAGAATACATGTAGGTACTTCGGAACATGTTCTGGTGAATCAGAAGGTGGCACTTTGCCCTCTGAGTCAGTGCTAAAGTAATGTCTCAATCTGCTGCTAAGGGCACCATCTTTGAGATGGGTTGGAGGTCACAAGAGCGCTTCCCATCATTAAAGATCCTATTTTTTTCTAATTAGCACCAGTGGCGTGTTGACTCCAGATATCTAGCTAATTCTTCTAACTGCCTAACTTCTTCCCATTGTTATGGCTCATCCCAGAAGTGGCAGCATTTCAGTGATGGGTGATGAATCAGGTGTATCTGTGGCATGCACACACAATACTCAGAGATTAAAGGCCCTCAATAAATATAAGATATTTGTGTGAAATATAACCTGACCTAAAACACTGCACCCAAGAATAGTTTAGAGCCATAGAAATGTAGGACCAGAAAGGAACTTGATAGGTCCCTTGCACTGAGGTAGGACTAAGTATTATCTAGACCATTCATGAAAGGTGTTTGTCTAACCTGATCTTAAAAACCTCCAATGACAGCAATTCCCCAGCCTCCCTAGATAAGTTGTTCCAATGCTTAACCACCCTGACAGTTGTTTGGAAGTTTTTCATAATTGCTAACCTAAATGTCCCTTGCAATTCAAGCCCATTACTTCATGTCCTGTCCTCAGTGGTTAAAGAGAACAATTTATCATTCTCCTCTTCATAACAACATTTTACGTACAGGGCCGGATTTCCAATTAGGTACAGCAGGCATGTGCCTAGGGGTGCCAGCATCCTAGGGGCGCCTTACTTCTCTAAAACCATGTGCAACACGAAGATCAGCTGAAGCCGGGGATGGGGGGCACTAAAGAGACTATGCCTCGGGGCACATAAGTTGTAAATCCGGCCCTGTTTATATGCTTGAAGACTGTTATCATGGCCCTTCTCAGTCTCTTCGTCAGATTGAACCAATCCAAATTTTTCAATCATTCCTTGTAGGTCATGTTTCCTAGACCTTTAATCATTTTTGTTACTCTTCTCTGGCCTTTCTCCAATTTGTCCACATCTTTTCTGAAGTGTGGTGCCCAGAACCGGACACAATTCTCCAGCTGAGGCCTTATTAGTTCTGAGTAAAGTAGAATAATTACTTTTTGTGTCTTGCTTACAACACTCTGCTAATAAATCCCAGAATGAAGTTACTGATGCAAAAAAAGCTATTATATTGTTGACCTATATTTAGTCTGATCCACTATAACCTCCAGATCATTTTCTGCAGTACTCCTTCCTAGGGAGTCATTTCCACCACCCCCGTCCACCAGGCTTGTTACCTAGTCAAAGAAGGATATTAGGTTGGTCACACAAACAGGAGCTCAGGAAGACATGAGGAATTTATTTCCCCCCTGTTGTACATGTGCCACACCTGTGATTGTGATAGGAGACCCTATAATTTGGAATGGTTTTCAGACCCTTTATTGTCAGGAACCAGACCCCCCCAAAATGCACCAATTGATCTCAAAGGTATGGAGGGCATGAGTTCTTCCTGCCTGCTAAGCAAAATGGATTTGCACATATTTGTTAAGAAAGGCTTTCACGTCTAAGGGTTTGGCTACATGGTTCATTAGCGCATGGCAAGTGGGGGTATAAATCTACAGTGCGCTGACCTGCTACACACTAACTCAGCATGTGAACCCTGCTACCAGTACACTGCTAAAAGTTCTGTACCGTGGTCTGACTGACCAGTAGCAGAAGCAGCTGAACAAGAGCAGGAGCAAGCAAAGGTGGAACAGGAGATCATCACTGACTGAAGAAATCAGCGTCCCTCTGAGGAGCACAAACTCAGTCAGGTTATTAAGAAATGCTGATGTGCATTCAGCCAACTCCAAGGAGATGCTGACAGCATAAGCAGGGGGTGGGGAAGGGCAAGTTGCCAATTCTGGATGGATGGATTCCTGGAGGTTTAATCAGATGACAGTCTTGAAAATCAAATATTAATCTTTAATTCCTGCGGATCCCAGGATCCCTGAGTGGATAACACATTTGTATCCGCATCTGAGCCATAATCCGCAAACATCGTCCATGGATATCCTCAGATTTGTAGGTCTCTACCTATTTCCCCCACCATATTCCTCCCTCACTTGTTTCTTGAAATCCTATTCAACAAACAAAACAATTGAACACTTGGCCCTCATTAGAGATGGCATCAAACATCTCCATGATTCGTATAGTGGGCTCGAATTCTGTTTTCTAACTTTAGCCCATTGTAGTTGACTATTAACTAGTTGAGCTGCACAAAACCCCTGCTAGGGGGAGTGATTAAGAAAACTGAAGGCATCAGTCCTTGAATTCTCTGGGATCAGCCTGGAGGAGACAGGGAGACACACGGCTTTGTTTTCCTATTCTATTCCTATTCTATTCTATTCGTATCCTAGTCTGACTAAGAGATTGTCAACAGCACCTCTCTGATGCCCCCTCCCACACCCGGTGTACCCTAGAAAACTTGCAAGGGAAAACAAATGACAATGAGGCAAGAGTATGGGGTTCCTGGCTCATTGCAGAGACCCCGGTGCTCCAACTGCAATTTGTATGCGCAGTTCTAATGCAATTTAAAACCAGTGTTCTCATCCCAGAGCCTGCCCAGCTGGGTTCACAAAGCACAGAGGCAGCATGACGCACTGTGGCATCTCCTGCTGCACTGTGATATGTGTTTATTTCTTAACTTGGCTCTTTATGTGGAGCGGAGTGTAGGGGCGGAGCTGTTCCCAAAGCTTTCTGAGAAAGAAAGAACTCATGTGTCCCTGCTGCCAAGACACAAGGCAGGAACAACGAGTGCTCACTGCTCTGAACAGTAGCTTAGTAGTATTGTACAATGAGGTACCTACAGCAGGCAAATACGTTCACAGAAATTATAACCAAATGCATACATAGAAGGGGAGGTGTGGAAAAGAGATGCAGACCCCTCTTTGTCAGGGCTGAAAACAACATCTTCCTGGCTGCTGCTTTTAGTTCAGGAGTTGAACAACTGAAGGCTGTTTCCTGCACTGGCATCTTGCCAGGAGCCCTAGGGCAGCATCTGTGTCTTTAATAGGGAGAGGCATGACCTGCTAGAACGATAATTCCCAGCATTCCTGCAGCGAGGTGCAGTGCATGCATAGTTCAGCTCCCAGCATGTAGTTTTCTGTCTTGATCAGAGTTGCCCAAGTACAGTGCTCCGATGGCCAGCCTAGGTGAGTCCCATGGGACTTGACTGTCTTCTCACTAGCCCCATGAAGAGTCAGCAGATAACAGAGCAGTGTGAGGAGAAGCAGGCCTGCTGGCTCTGTGAATGTCAGGACCATACTGGAGTCTGGAGATGAGGATTGCCTGGAGTGCCATTGCACTGAACCACAGAGACTGCCTTTAAGTCTCACACATTATTAATAGTACCACTCTTGTTTTGAGCCAACACAGTCCTAAGAACTTTAAAGGAGGGAGCAAAAATGGTGGACTTAGGGCCAAAACACAGAACCTCTAAGCCTACCAGTCTGGTTTGAACATTTTCACCTTAGGGAAACCACTTAATCTGGGTCTCAGTTTCCCAGCTGCAAAGTGGAACATACCACTGCTCAGGCTGCTGAGAGACATAATTAGTGTTTAAACAGTGCTGTTATCCCCTGCATCTAAAATGTTTTTAAGATGACAAATTTTGGCTGCTTTAACTGTCAGAGGAATAGTCCTTCCTTCCCTTCCTGAACTGGAAGCATGAAACAAACAGTTCGCTCTGAAGTATGTCAGCCATCTTTACAGATTCTTCTTAGAACTAAGCTAATATTGAGATCATGTAAATGATCCTAGCTCCAGGAAAAGAGCAATGGGCTTTGGTTGGCTTGCTGTTTGTTGGCAGCAGTGTTTAGTGCCTCTTGGGAATAAGAGAGCTGGGCTCGATTATAAATTCCAGACTCCTGATTCTGAGTGAGACAAAGGAGATCAGGCAAGTGTCAGAGGTGACTGAGCCAGGGGCTGGGTGCTATGCAACAAAAACATATTCCAAAGTTGCCAGTACAGTGTTTCTCATGATCTATGTTAGGCAGTTGCATTCGTCTGACTTGCTGACCAGATGTCCATAGCTTGGGTTTTTTTAAACTGTGGCTACCTGTGGCTTTGAGGACAGCTGCTTCCTGCAGCTTACTGACATCAAAAGTCATCCTCTCGGGAACACATCAGGAGCATCAGAGGCAGGGACATTGGAAGGGTGGGTTCAAAACTCAGGCAACTCCCTTTGTTCCAAAGATTCAGAACAACTATTGGAGTCAGCAGCTGCCAAGAGTTTGTTCTGTTTAAAGGAAACACGCGTGTAGTACAAGATAGTCTTCTCACTGCATCTACAGCGCAAGGAAAACGGAGTAATTTCAGCTGTTTAATAAATTGGGTCTTAATTAATCCTTGTTACACTTATATTTAACAACCCTGAAGGAAGGTGCCATGTGACTCCCTAATAGTGGAAAATAGGACTCCAGGAATGCAGTTTCCACCTTTAAAGCACTATATGAGTTTATCATGTAGCTTTGCATGTCTGTCATTTCCAATGCTTTCAAATGGGAGTGGCAATCAATCAATCAAATTGCTGCTCTTAGGCTCCAGTACCATTCATAATGCTGGAGAGAGCAAACTAGTAACAAGTATCCTTAAAAGCTGCTTGGAATAGTGTTTTGGCACTTTCATTCTTTAAGGTATTAGAGGTATTTTCCTTAGAATGTGGGTGAGGATGTGTGCCCACAAGAACTGCTCAGTGAACCTGTTTGGTAGATACATGGTTTGGGCACTGGAACCCACTTATGACTCACTTTTCCTTGGTTATTAGTATTAGTCCTTGGACAGTGAAAACATGTACCACACAAAATAGTAAATCTCTCGTTTTCCCCATATTCCCACCTGTAGTTAGACTCCCGAGTCCTAGCAGGCAACCTGGAGCCTATGTACTATTAGAAATTGCAGCCCCTGCTATGGCACATACAGGGCAAAGTCAGACAACTTCTTATGTCAAGTGGAACATTTCTCTTCCCTGTTATGGCCAGTGTTTACAATTTAGTTGCTAAAACAAATGTCCCCTCCCTCCAAAATATTGATTTGAGGTGGGGAATGGGGAGCTTAAGATTTCTGTGTGAGCCAACAGGGCTCTTGCATTTAATCCCCCCTCATGACGTTCCTTCTTGACCTACTGGGGCTCCATGCTGGCATGATTCCACTGGTCACTGTACTGCAAGTCAGGAGATTGAAATCTAATAGCAGCTTTGCCAGAATCCATTTCAGGAAGCAAACAGGGCTGTGTATGCATCTCTAGGGAGGGACTTTAAGGAACAGGAAAGGAGAGTTGAAAGCTGACTAGATGGAAGTCTGGCAATGATGAATAGTCTGCAAGACAATAGAGAGCTGCTCTTACCAAGTAGAGTATAGCGCTAGCAGCAGATCCTTTTCACCTGTTAATTATTTGTATGAGTGTAGTAACCAGAGGTCTCAGGCAGGATGAGCCCCACTTATGTAGGGCACCGTAGAAACATTTTAAAATGTAAAGAGCCCAAAGGCTCAGGTAATTCTCAACTGCCTTTGTGTTCCCCTATTCCTCAGCCCACACCAAATTGGGCAATTCCTCCTGTAGGGGAGGCTGTCACACTGAAGCCAAGTGAAAAGGAGTTGAGAATCATGATTTAGACCACTGGTTTGCAAACTTTTTGCAATGAGACTCCCCCATCCCCCTTTGAATTACAATTTTTGGTTGTGCCCTCCCCAATCCAGAAAAAACAGACACATGCAAAAGTATACTTGTGAGCCGACTCATAAACCTAGCAGAGACCTTAACACAACTTTAATTACATTACCTACACCTTTAAGTTTCAAATACACTGATACTTACCAAGGCTCACTCAGCAGCAGGCTGCGTTTTCCTTGCAGCCAGGGTGCATTGCTAGGGCAGAGCCAATATTTGCCTCTCCCTCCTCAGGTTTTCAGGGTGGGGGAAGGTGCAGCCAGTGATGGGGCTGCTGGGAGTGGAAATCAGCATAGCCATGGTGAATGCTGACATTGACCACAGGCTGGTTAGCTCACTGAGGTAAGTCATGGGGTTGGCCTAGGCACTGCTGTGCAGAGCTGGCATAAGCTGCCTGGCGTTGCTCCTTGCCCCCTGGAACTTTTGTTCATGGCCCACTATGGGGGCATGCCCCCCAGTTTGAAAATCTCTGATTTTGAGATGTGTTAAACAATTTGAAGTTTAAGGACAGGGCGGGAATTTTAGCAATCCAACATGAAACTACTTTAACAGCCAGAATATCAATATCTTGTTTATACACATCAGATGGCAGCAAAATAAACCAGGCCTAAGTGGAGCCCAGATTAGAGTGACCAGATGTCCCAATTTTAAAGGGACAGTCCCGATTTTGGGGTCTTTTTCTTATATAGGCTCCTATTACCCCCCACCTCCTGTCCCAATTTGTCACATTTGCTGTCTGGTCACCCTAGCCCAGATGCTCCCTTCCACCTGGGAATTAAAATCACACCAATGAAGAGTAAAAAGGCTCTCTCTCAAGGACAAATATTGAGCGATTTTCTAAAAGCTAAAAGGAACAAAATCCCACACAATGAAGTATGGAGGCCCAACAAGTGCTCAGAACTTGGCAGCCCTTGGCTTTCCTGGGAGAGTTGCTATTCCTGCTGCTGCAGGCCAGGGCTGCGGGGAGCTCTGGAAAGCAGTGAGTTATAGTGGGGATTGATGCAGATGACCACAGGGTTTCTGAGATGACACGTAGCCCCTGTCCCATATAAAAAGGCTCGGAGTGGGGGAGGGGCACTGGGAAATAAAGAATGACAAAGCTCAGAACAGAACTAAGGGCTCTGCAGCAGCTGGCAAAAATCAGAGTCAGCACATTCTGCACCTACAGTGGGAAAGGCAAAAGGCAGCTGGATTCTTCACACAGGGTCCTAGCAGGAGCAGGGTTTACCCCTACTCAGTGCTTTAATCAGTCTTTCATTCCCTTGCCTGAGGCCTGGCCCACACTCAGATTTTGTACTAGTTTTAATTATTTCCATTAAAAAAAAAATAAAAGAAAAAAGATGCTTCCTTCCCCCCGCCCACTTCCAAATGAATTATGCCAGTAAAATCACTTGTGCAGATGCAGTTTTATTGGTTTAAAAGGTACCTTATTCCAACATATGTTGTTCCTTTTCCATACAGGAATAAGCTATACCATTAGAGGCACCCTTATACCAACATAAAACTGGCCGCAGTAGGGGTGGGGAGTGTACCAGTATAGCTACATGGGGATTGTTAAAGCCATACAGTGATGTGGTGGTGCATCCTGTATGTGAGTAGCCAGTGGGAGACTTCTTATGTGAATAGATGCCCAGCCACATGAGTAAGACTGCATCTGCTAGCTCTTTGTGTGCAGCGTGGCTGGATCTCCCATGCAGATGGAGGCTTGGTCTGTACTAGAAAATTATAAATTTAGTAATTAGTAGTCAGCTTAACTACATCACTCAAGGTGTGAAAAATCCACACCACTGAGCAGAGTAGTTGAGCTGGTCTAAGTCCCACTGTAGACGGTGCTAGGTTGACAAAAGAATTCTGCCGTTGACCTAGCTACTGCATCTGAGGGAGGGGGATTGCCTACCCAGCGTGTCTACACATGAAGCACCATAGCAGTGCAGCTGTAGCATTTCAGGTGTAGACAAACCCTAAGTAGAGATGTACAACAGAGAGCAGAAGGCTGTAGGGCTGAGTCTGTGCTGCACCTTTCAAGAGAAGGGACAAGATCAGGGGACAAAGGAAGTTTTATGACCCCCTTTGCCTTTCTTGGGCTTTGGGTTGACCCAGGGGTTGATGCATCCCCTCACTGTAACCCTGGTCTGCTGCAGCTTCCAGCAGCTTTACCTAGACTGCAGCCCAGAATTGCTAGAGCTTAGAACATCTGGCCACTTGCTGAGCATACCCCTAATATGGAGCAGAGAAGTGATAGGGGATTCCCCTGGGGCCATTGCAATGCCTTTCCACAAGAACAGTGTAAAAGGGCTTCAGCAAGGACCAGAGTCAGGCCCCAGGTTTTGTGTGCTTTTCAGAATCAGGGGCTTATTGGTGAAATATATACTAATAGCAACAAGGTAGTCAGTGAAAGAAAATAAATGCAGACTGATAAGAGTCCAGGTATGGATCAAACTGATGTCATTGCAATTTTCCATAGACTGTCTCAGATTTGATCTCGGGCTGCACTATCAAGACTGTTTTAATGGTCTCCTGTAAAGGAGACGTAACAGCAAACCAATGTATAGGTATAGCAAACCAATTGTCTGTAAGAATTGTATTAATTTCAGAGGAATAACAATTGCTGGAACCCAGCTTTTAAATAGTGCATGTGTACACTGTCTACCCATTCCTCAGATGGTAAATTGGAATTGTAATAAAGAATAGCAGCAGGCTATTAAGTAGAGGCAAGAGAGAAATCAATTTCGCTCAGCAGTGGATTGTGCATCAGTAAATAATGAGAAGAACGCTGTTGAAAAAATTTCTAATTGCCAGCTTGATCACGGTATTTGTTAAAACAAATTCATTTTATTGTTTTGTTTTAACTGGAGACGGTTTGGAATTTCTCAGACAAGGCTTTTAAGCTAGGGCCATTTTAATGAGGGAAATTTTAAAATATTGTATTGAGCCACAAAGCCAAATCTTCCGTGATAGCTAGGGTGGCCGTATTTCCCCAAAGGGAAAACAGGACACCATGTGAGGCTAGCCCGAGTCAGCGGCCCTGAGCTGCTTGTCTGAACCTCCCTCTCCACCCCCACATGGGGCTGTCCTGAGCTGCTCATGTGAGCTCTGCCACCTCCTCCCTAGGTGGGGCGGTGTCGCTGCTCTCGAGTTCTGCATCCCCCCTGCAAGGGAGTGGCATGACAACTCCCCCTGGTCACTTGTCCCACGTGCTGTTGCCAACTGATCAAATTGGCAACAGCAAATGGGACAAATGCCCACTTTTGCCTTAATGGTTGGGACAGTTGTGATAGGGCTTAAAACAGGGACTGTCCCGGCCAAAATGGGACATATGGGCACCCTAACTGATAGCAGGGGAGATTCTTTAATTGATTTTAAAGCCATCCAAAATTAGAGTATCTCTTGCAAATGTGTGAGGCGTGGCAGGTTTCACTCCAAGAGAAATCTTTCACCAGCCTCAGAGTGAGTGGCTGTGTTAGCTGTGACCAGAAGCACCAGCTTTTAGCTGTCTCAGGGCCATCTACATCTTTTAGGAAACATGAGGCAACTTGGCTCTGACTGGTCATGACTGGATATGTTTTAGTAGTCACCTCAGTGAAGATGTGTGGTTTTGATATTACTGCTTCCTTTGTGTCCTTCCCCTGCTTGTGCCTGTGTGGTCTCTCATTCATCCCACAGGCATGGAAGTACCTTCCTTATCCACCTGCCATGCACCCCTCCAAGTCCCTTCTCCAAACCTATTGCCCTTGAAAGGCCTAAAACTTCCTAGTTCTCTCTGCACAGATTGAAGAGTCAACAAGTTAGACTGTAGAAGATGGAGACTGTAGAACTTACACGTTGCTCACCATCCCTGCTCTATTTTTTTTGGTATTCCTTCTCCCATCCCTCATCTGCTACAACCTCAGCAAGCAAATACGTTGGTTGGAGCAGGAACCTTGTCTTGTATACACATCTGAATGCCTGGCTCACTGCTTGCACTATAAAAATAAGGAATAATAATCATAGGTCATTCATGAACATGGCGTATTGAAGTTTCCTTAACCAAAGCAAGCATGCACACCTAGTCCTCTCCCACGTACACATTTAAACTCCAGAGTCCACTCCCCATCAGTTTTACTGTCAGCCACCTTTGGACTGAACTTCACCGTTCAGAAAATGAACAAGAGAGAGCCCACAAGAAGAGTAAGTAGACAAACCTAGCTTCAAATGAGCCAAATGCAGTGTTTTTAAGGGGCTCTTAAGTCCAGCCTGGAGGGTTATTTTTGAAATGCCACTCTGAGCATCTCTAGATTTCTTCTTCTGCTGTTCCAGAACAATAAGCTCCTATGGTTTCCAGGCACACTTGTAGGCAAGGGTTAACATGAAACAGGAAGATATGGCACTTGTAAGTGTTCTCTATTAATTTTAAAATGCTCTAACTCTTCTTTTTTGTGTACATATGTTTTAAGCTCTCTTGACCAGGTATCTATAATCTCATATGTTCATAGAGCACCAAGCATATTTACAGGTCAGTCATAGGCAAATGACTTACCTCTCACTGTCAGATGTGACCATTGCCTCACTTTCTTCTGTCTCCATGGGGTAGTTTCCCCTCTTTCTGTGTATAAATTAGCCCTCCTGCCAGACTAGAGAGTCAACATGAAACAGAAAGACAGTCCTTTACCTTCCCTGACCCCAATTCCATCTGTCAGATCCATACAATCTTTTTTGCTTGGTTACAGGGCTCTAAAGTTATTTTCCCTCCTTAAACCACAATCCCCTCTCTAGGGCCAGTATGATATTTTCCCTTTGGTTGCATGGGTTCACACCAAAGTCCTTCTTGTCAGAGCTATCACCAGCCCACTCAAAGTTACAGGAGACAACCTTGTCCTTCCGCTACCACAAGTTCAAACCCTGGGGCTATCGACTATGAAGCAGCTATCTACTCCAAATAAAAATCACCACTGCTTCCCTTCCTTTCCTATAGGTCTAACAACTTTAGCCCCTTGCCTTCTATTAGTTTCCCTCCTAGGTTGTTCTTAACAGCTTATTCTTAGTCCCTGCTCGCTTCCACTCCAACAAGCCCCACCAGCACTTGCTAATCTCTCCTCTTCATGATGGAAGAATGCTTTTTTATATCCTTCTTCCCCCTTCCCAGCAGCCTTCTGTTCCCATTGACCCTGGAAGCTATGAACTCCTGAATGCCTTACTACTTGAACAGAGTTATACTGAGCCATAAGAAACACTATCATCATTAGCATTGGGGCCTACCAATTTTACCTCAGGCTGCCACAGGGGCTAGTTTATAAGGCTCCTTATCTGCTTTTTGCTACCTAGAGGAACAAGTTAATTGCAGGTACTCTGCCCCTGGGAGAGGCTGAGTGAATAAAACCTGAAGCTTACATTACTGAAGGTCTGAAAATCCAGGCTCATTGCATGTGCTTCAATATTACCGACTCTCCTGATCTGAGTGAGAATCTTATGATAGTGGGTGTTTTGTTTAAAGCCCTAGTTCCTGGAGGCATAATTTCTCACAAGAATCTCAGGTTTCATTTTTTAAAAAAGGAATTTTCTTCATTGGTTTGTAGAAGAGCTTAAAACAGGAGCTAAGTGTAACCAAAGGCAAAGATAAAAGACCTACAAGACATTGTTTTGGTTTTTTTTTGTTTTGTTTTTCTAAATCCCATGATTTTGATGGTTTGACTCAACTTTTGAACATTTGGGATTGATAACATTACTGTCTTCAGGGCTGAATTGCACTACTGAAGCTTCCTAGCTACAGTAGCTGATCAGTGAGACAGTAAAGAATATAGGCCAATTGCTACAGTGGACCACCCTGAACCAGCAAGGAAACTATATATCTATGCGGTGTGAACAAAATGCTGGTCAGCATTTGGAAGAATAGTAACTGTTGGAAAAACCTTGGGATGTATCTGCCACCTCCATGCCAGGCGACAGTGCTGTGAAAGAAGTTCCACCTGGATCCATAACCCCTTTGAAGTCTATTAATCACAGATGTAGAGTTTTATAAGGCCATCCAAGAACAGTGGTCCAACGGATGGTTAAACAGTTGCTCAGATGGGTAGGAGCATGGAAGAGGAAAAAGTAATGCCAGAGAAGGCAGCAAGCAAATGCATAGCTCCATTACTTAGTAACTGAATGTCCCACCATCTAACATATTTGTCCTCACAACACCGCTGTGAGGCAGGGAAGTGCTATTTTTCTCCTGGGGATCCACAGCACAGAGATGATGCAAACTACCCAAGGTCACTCAGGGGGTCTGCAGTAGAGCAGGGAACTGACCCCCTCTCTCCCAAGTCCTAGGCTGATGCCCTAACTATTGGGCCATTCTTGCTCTCACTCAAACCCTTCTAAGCCTAGAGTAACACAATTGATTTCCAACGTAACTGAGCAGAATTCTTGTCTCTGGGAAACTCAAGACAAAGCATGAGACACATCAAATGAAGGTATCCCTTCTGGACAAAGAGGGGTGGGAAAAAGGCCACAGACTGTCATATTCAAACAAAAAGCCCTGAACACACAGACCTGACTTTAGGTGAGCCAGATAAGGTTATTAGTGGATTAAGCCCTCAAACAAATAAAAACCAAAAGGGAAACAAACTGATATCACATTCTGTCAAGGCATCTATGGCACACTACAGGACCCCCATCGCAGGAAAAAGAGCGTGGGAAAAGACACTATAGCACCATTCTCTGGCTATAGAAGCTGAAGAAAAAAACCCTGCAATAAACTAACTGCTCCTGGAAGTTCCACCAGTCCACAGAGGGAAGAAATAGACCGATTCAGACACAGTCACATGGCATATTCAGCCCTGTATAAGAAAGCTTAATGCCATTGCACTCAATAAAATTGTGGCCACTTACACAAAGACTGAGCCGTCTTCTGGAACTAACTTTAGTTATAGAATAAACAACTCAAGTTCTGCTGATTATTATTGATTACCACTAGGGACAAGAGACCAACCAGAAGTTGTTTTGTGGGGTGTGTATTTTAGTGTTATCTGCCTTGGGCACGGGTCACGTATCAAATCAGTATATGACAATCCTGAATGACCCTGCAGGGCTGCTATTTGGTGGGAGACAAGAAGTTCATCAATGAGATCCATAAACAGGCACGGAAAATAGGAAGACTCTTGAGATAGGCTTGAATCATTTCACTGGACACTTAATCCCAGCAATCCTCAGTTCCTCGCCTCCCACTACTCCTTCTGCTGTCTCTATGGTATGGTTTACAGCGAGCTCACACCACCAGGAGGAAGTGTGTCTTATTCACAGCTAACTAATTTCCCGTCATAACAAAGGCAGGTCAAGGGTCTCTGCTTCTCCACCCTTCCAGGTCCAATCAGACACAATTCACAGGGCAACTGCCTTCCTTGATCTGAGTCTCACACATTGTAGTGTGTTAAGAACGAACGCAAGTCACTAGATGAATAAATGGAAGTAATCCCCCCACTATACTGCAGCAAGGACAGATTAAAATTAGTTTCTGCATGTGCACACGCACATATGCACACGTTAGTTAGGTATTAGCATTGCATAAAACTTTTCATTTGAAATGTAAAATGAAGTAAACTACAAAAATGAGTGTTAACACTTCACATTAGACACAGAGCACAGCATGTTAATACACCCAGTCAGCAGTCTTTAGAACAGGAGTAGTCAATAGGTAGACCGTGGGCCAAATCCAGACTGTCACATACTTTTGAATGGACTGCAAAATCTTACACGTATCCTCATTATTATTTTTGTATTATTTTCTCTGGAGTCTGGACCTTGATCAAGAAATTCAGACCTTGACAAAAAATAATTGATTACCCATGCTTTAGACTTTAGAGGCAGCTTTAAAGGAAAACTGTTGAGTACTCTTAGTTCTGCATCGCATTACAAGGAATGTAATAAATCATTGAACATACCTTGAAAAGTGTCAAATATTTTTAAGACAGAGCTGTCATTTTACCATCCTGGGAACAGGAAATGCACCCAGGGAATCTATTGTATGAAAGGAGGCAGCTTTCAAAATTGCTAGTTTCTCTACATCGTTTAGTCAATTTAACAAAAAGCAAATCTCAAGCCCCCTTTTTTATATTCTGTAGCTTTCTCCTGTATTTCAACCACCATTCACTGTAGCTAACTACAGTATCGGCTCCAGGCCTTAGACCAGTGGTTCCCAAACTGGGGTTCATGAACCCCTGGGGGTTTGGAAAATGTTAAGGGGGTTCTCAGGGGAAAAAAATCCCTAATGGTGGACAGAGCTGTCCCTAGGGACTCCAGGCAGCACGAGGCCAGCAGACTGGAGCCTCTGGACTTCCAAGAGCTAAAAAGATCAAAGCAAACATATCTATCACACTGAGAAGATTTAAACTTTAAGACTCCTTGTGAAATGGAGTGGGAAGTGGATATTTTTTGCAGTTTTTAAAATTAAATAGGCAGCTAGTGTTGTTTTAAAAATTATTATGAAGAAAAAGTTTAAGCTTTGTTGTAATGTGTGGTGTTTGCTTGGACTGCTCAAGACCTGAATGCTTGTATAGAAAGAATGCTTTGAGTTGGGTTCTTAAATGCCTTCATACTGTTTCACTTCTGATACTCCTGGATGAAACATAGGAGCCTTGTCATATAACAGGCTTATTCAAAGTGATACGGCTATGAAAGTGAGATCTTGGAAGAGTGTTGCTGTTTTCATAATGTAATAAAATTTCTGTAATGATAAATAATTAATAATGTGTAATGAGCATGTTATAAAACCACATTTTATATTTCCAAGATCGCTACTTTTATAATTTATACTCAGGTAAAGGAGAAAATCCCTGGAAATATTCATTTTTAGGAAGGGGTTCGCGAGACTTGACATTTCAGTGAAAGGGGTTCACATGTTGTTGAAGTTTGGGAACCACTGCTTTAGACATACCAGGAAATACGCATTCCTCCCTTCCTTGCAACACTTGCATTTATATCTTTGTTAATGTTCTAGGAGATAGGATAAACAAACAGCACATGAAGTTCTCAAAGAACACTAAACTGGGAGGAGTTAACACCAAGATTACAGAGAAACAATAGGTGAGATTAAAAATACTGGGAAAAAGAGAGAGTCAGCCTAGAAAAATGCAAATACACATCAGTGTAATAATTATTGAAGACAATACACAATAGAAAGGTGACACCTGGAAAACAGTGAATCAGGTGATTTTGTTGCATAATATGGTGGCAAAATAAGGCAATGTAATTTGGGCAATACACATTAAGGCCTCACACATCAGGGCTGCACTGACACTGCAAATACAATACTACACTGTGGGACAGAAAGATGATAATAAGTAGTAAAGAATTTGGGTGATGGGTCTGGATTGTTAATTAAAATAACTGAATATGTAGATCTTCGCTATATGATGACTGGGTGGAGGAGAGATAAGGTTGCCTTTTTTTTTGACCTGACTAGCTAGTCACAATTCAAGGTTCTGTCTTCTGGGGATATTCCAGTTTGAAGTAAAAATTGATGGAATCGGATACTTTGATGCAATCTGTACATTCCTTGTAAATAAATAAAAGGTGTGTACATAGGAATGTACAAAGTCCCGCTTCTCCAAACACAGGGGGAGAAATCAAGAACAAAAGCAGTTTCTTGGTTTATAGCCCCATGCCTACTTAGCTAGCAGATCTCTCACTAACTTTTTTCCTAGGTTACATTGTACTTACTGATTACTGCCTGGTTTTCTTGCTTTTTGCCTCTGCCTGTCTCTTGGGCTGGTGTTGGTAGGGCTTGTTTTAGAAGTGGTCCCTTAACTGTCTCACAACTATCTTGAGAGAAAGGTGCATTCACATGTCAGTTTCAATGAGGCTTTCACTCAACCCACAATAAAGTTTAACTCGGCTCCTAACGTTAGCTTTCTACACGTGTATCAACACCATGGAGGGAGAGGAATAGTTCGGGGCAGAACAAGGCACCTTTATAATACAAATAATAATCAAACAAACAAGGCTTAGGAGTTCTAGAATGAATTTTGACAGTGAAAGACATATGTTGAGCATCACGGAGAAGTTCCCTGCTTTATGCCATGGAATAGTCTTGTCAGGGAAGTAAGGGTAAGTTTAAGTCTTTTAAAGCTGGACTAAATAGCACTTGAGCATAGATCATGGGAACAAACTGCATTAGCAGGGCAATGAGCTGAGTGACATGCTAGGTCTTCTATCTCTAGTTGGTACAGTTCAGACACGACACATGCAATAATTTGCCAGCTTTGGAAACGTCATGTACAAAATTTTTACAAATTGTTTAAACTTTCTTTTCAAGTACATGGTGAGGGATATAAATCCTAAGAAACGTTTTAAAAATCTATAAACTCATCACCTGGAAATTAAACAGAGCCCATTATTTCTGTAGTGGCTACAAAGAGCAATGCTTGTGCTTCAGCCACAGGAGTTCAGTAATAAGTACTATTCCCAGGCCTGTATTAAAGATCTGAAACAGACAAAAGAGATTAGGTACTTCTGAATTTAACAAAATAGACACAGTAACGTTCAACTCCATTTAAACTGTAGAAGAGAAATTGGTTTGCTAAACAGAACAAGACAAGATTGAAAAGGAGAATATGCATGAACATTGCTTAGTCACTCTTCTGACTACCACTTTTACCTCCTATGCTCCCAATGTCCTTTTGACCTTTAATGCGCTTTGGTCAGTCTACTTTTTCAGATAAGAAAAGTGTGTGTAGTGGTGTAATGTTTACAATCCAATACTAAGGGCCAGCTCAGATACCGTAGTGGTGGGAGTACCCTAAAAACCTAATTAGAACAGAAAGCTTAATGAGATGCCTCATACAAATAGTCCATTTGGGAGATGATGAAGAGAGTAACCGAGCAACCTTTCTTTGCAGATTTTAGAAGTGGTGAAAGAATGGTCTTTGAATGACAGCTACAACAACTTGATCTGTGGAAATAAAGATTAAACTCTTTCATCATAACTCCAGCCAGCCCAACTTGTGTGGATTGGATTGCTTTACATCAGAAGCAAAATGTAACCTATGTGCATGCATTCATCTTACCACTATCAGCATGTTTATCCATCACTCTAGTAGATGGATTGAGTTTTATTCAGGCGCATGTAGTCATGTCACCCTCCAGTGGCTGCAGCCTGATTACACCTTTCTATTTCCTTTGTAAAGAGCTTTACTATATAAGAGCTAGGTGGTATTATTATAACAAAGGAGGTAAGGCCTGATCCATCTCCCTCTGAAGTCAATAGACAGACACCTATTGATTTCAGTGGAAGCTAGGTTAGGCCCATGAGCACCAATGTGTCTGTACAAATGCAAACATTTCACAGGATACTATTCATTATTTTTACATCACTCAGTTGATTTATGTTCTGATTACTGACATAGCAGCAGTGTTCCCAACTAATTGGCAATTTCAGTTTTCCTAAGTAGATCCTAAAGACTTTAAACAAGGGAACAACATTTTAAGAGAATGGGGGTAGTATGTACGAAAAGAAAAAAACAGAAAGGGAGTAAATCCCATCTTTTGTAGACTGGGAGCTCTCTTATGGTTGTGCAAGTGATGCAGTATCCCACTTCTACAGTTCCATAAACCACATTCAACTTATTGCTTAACCATGGATCAAATTGTTCCCAGTGTAACTTCAGTGAAGACAATAGTTATGCTAGGATTGATTTTTTTTACTCCTTGGGCCTACCTGTAATGTTTGAAACAAACAACATCAGATGTGTCATTCTGTTACAAGAGGTCAGGTCAAGTTACCTTATATAAAAAAAAAGTTCCTAGTTTAGAACTGCGCCTTGAAAGTGTGAAACTAATAACTCTTTCCTTAATGAATTAGTTTTCTCTGTCATATAGTGATACTGATTGGTTATTGTCAGGTTGTTCATGAATGCTGAACTGCTGGGAATTAAATATTTGTTTTTTAAAGTGCTCACTGTTATTGAATATAATAGCACTAGAAAAATGCTGTAGCCCATGGCAAAAGAGCAGTATCTTACTGAGGGAGTTTCTTTTTCTGCAAAATAACTAGTCATTTAGCAGCAAGATACAGAAATGGGTGGCTCAGAAGTGTTGAAACAAGTTATAACATAGAACTACAAACAGTCCCTTCTCTACCAAAGGTCTTACCTTTCCCTCCGCTTCTTACCAGGAGCTCTGGGTTAAGATTTTCAAAGCCAACTATGGAATCTGAACAGGCAATTCTCATTGAAGTTAATGGTAGTGGAGTCTAAATCCCAGAATCAGCTTTGAAAATCTCAATCCTGATCTTTAAATATTACAGCTTGACTTAATATTCATAAATTCCTGGCTCCTTTGGGGGAATCTATAGGGTGATTTTTTTGTTTTTTTAAAACCACATTTATCACAAACAGAAAACCACTGAGGGAGGATGAAATTGCTAATAGCAGAACTGGACTTAGTATGGAAAACTGGCATTCAAATTTACAGTATAATTCCCCACAAACTAGATTGATCAAATGATTAAAATTTTTAGTATACAGTAGCTTTCCACACACAATACTAGAAAGCTCTCTGGCTCATGCTGTTTGTGCCTGCAGAATTCTTAATCCCCATTGTCACTGACCATTGGACTTTGCCAACCTTGGAAGGCAGCAGTGCGTTCAGCAGAAAAAATGTCCTGCATCAATGCAGCATAATTCATCGTTAGGGTGCATTCCTCAATGGCCCAGGTGACGTCAGAAATTGTAACTGTTCTCACTGTCCTCATCTCTGACTTTTTTCCCCACCAATTACTTCTGCCAGCACACAACACAACAGACCCTGAGCGGCACAAACAGTCAGAGTCTCTCACATAATAAACATTTATTTATAGATGTACAATTGTATAATTAATTCTAAATCAAGAAATACAGATTCTGTGAGTATCTGTTAGGATCTATGCTTTATTGCACATAGCGCTTACCATCCATGGATAGCTAGTTGAGAAATCACAAGATTTGGTTGGATGGGCACTGGAGCAGGAGTGCCATTTTGCAAGATGTCAGCACCTTTTGCAAACATGAGTGGTCTCTCATATTTTCCCTCCAACATCTCTTCATGCTGGGTAGCTCTTGTGTCTCTGTAAACAGCATTTATTCCAAAATATTTTATTTCCACCATACCCCTTTGCAAAGACCAGGGGGATATCTTTTAAAACTTGAAATCAGATCAGATACATCACAGTAGCGGATAGTAAGGCTTGCAATGAACAGGAGGGCTCAGAACCATTTTGCTACATAAATATCCAGTTAAAAAACAGAGCTGGTCAATTTCAAACAGCAAATAGAAATAAAACCATCTGGGCTTTTACTTTTCTCCCAGCCCCTTACCACTTTACTTGGCAGCCATTGCTATTTTGATAAATTCCACCCTAAGGGAAACTGAAAACTGTTCTTATAGGAAATGTCTTTAGGCAAAAATTAACATCAGGGTAGAGAAGAATCCAGTTTATGCCATTAATGGTAACTTAGTTCAATCAACTTTTGCCTCTCTGACTTCACATGTCAAAGAGATTTATTGGGTTTAGAATAACCTTGAGCTCTATCCTGTTGCTCTAATCTAGGTCCTACTTTCTCTAGCAAGTAAACCCAAGGCTTTTAGCAGCATAATTTCTTCTTCTAAAATGCATGACGGGCAAAACCATTGCTATGAAATGGGTAAAATTTAGTGTGATCTAGTGTCAGATGCGTCACAGCCCAATTAAGCAACTGAATATCAACCATCACCCTCTTTCTGATCTCCCCACCAAAACTTCTTTCACCAGAATCAAAGATTATTTTTTGGGGATGTCAATACAGATTGAAACATCAAAAGTTTTATGGCAAGGTAACAGCCATATTACAGTTAACAGTCTGCTGGATGAGGAACTCTGAGTTTAGGAAAGAGAAGAACAAAAGAATATAGCTTGTGGCAGGCCCTGTTTACAGAACTAGCGTTGCACACTGATTACAAGGCAGAAATAAAGCAGACTCTGGAAAAAGAAAGTTACATACACAAACCAAATTGAACACTGATGAGCTAAGATCATTTACGACAATCCTCTCCTTGCTGTACAAGAATCCAACGCTCAGTTGACTGCCACCAATTAAATCAATATAGCAAAAACAAATCAGAAGTCTTGTCAATTTTAAGAAATCATCTTTCTACAGATTTAGAGATTCTTATATTAAAAAAACTCGGTCACAAAATTATATTTTCTTCAACAAAATAAAAAAAATAAAATAAATGCAAAGTGTCAAATGACAACCTGAAATTGGATAGGTCTGCAGGGCTGCATGTCCCCCCAAAGCAGGTTAGTGTTCACACTTTACAGTTTACTAAACTGGGCAGAAAACTAAATAATTTAATCCAATCCCTGCATAGTTTAAAAGTACAACATACATACAGCTATAAATTAATTCTAAATAGATAGATTCTTTTCTCATTAATTGGTTTTTAGTCCTAAAAAAAAAATCTTCCAATGTCTCTCTCCATTTGAAGTGACCAGTGCAATCATGGAAGGGTCTCTTTCTGCTTCATGGCTTGCTGCAGTTTGTTTTTTATACTCTATACTTGTTCTCATGGTTGCTGTATCCTAGGAGAGAACAGACTGTCGCACTCTAGTGGTGTTGGAAAAAAGGGGAGAAGACAGGCAGCTTTATTTCCTAACTGCTTCCTGCTGCATCTAACGCTGGAGAATAGAGAGAGAAGAGAAAGGGCAGTTGTGCGTTGCTAATTTTCCAATTCCATTTTAATTTAAGGTTTGATTCTTTAAATATAAAGTCTGTCCCCTTGGCTCAGTGCACTTCACCAAAAGTCTTCAGGCATTTCAAGAGTCTGGGAATAAAAGTGGTAACTGTGTCAGTCTCCAGTCCATGATAATCATTTAACAGACAACACTTTCCCCACCCACCTCCCCAAATTACAGGTAACATATCTAACTGAAAAATGCTAAAGTAGTTCTTTGTTTTACAGCTACACTCTTCATTAGACCATGGGTACACAGAGATATGCTGAGTTAGAGAGTGACAAAGTTAATTAAAATATTTAAATTTAATAAGAGGAACAGTTATCAAAACAAGGTACAGGGCATATCAAAAAAAAAAAAGAAAGAAAAATCCCAAATGCAAGACACACTCAAAAATGGCAGACACCTGAGCTCAAAATGGACACGAAGGATCAAATTTTCAAATGTGTACCACCTGACCAAAAACAAACCAAAAACCCCAACCCTAGCCCTCCTAACTTACTTGAGTACACAACTTAGGTGATCAGATGTCTGACATACAATATAACTAAGGTGTAATGGTTGTGCGTCCAACTGAAAATATGGTGCTAAGTCTCATGTTGCTTCCCATTAAGAAGCCCCGGCTTTTAATTAAATTTGTGAGAGACGGGGAAAGCCTGTGTGTTTTACATTCATCCTGTTAGTTGCTGATGGGTGAAGCCTCCTGCCTTTGCAAAAAAATCAGACCTAATAGTGACAGAGAAGAGACTCCACACACTGGGCCAAATTGTAATTTATTTGCACAGTCCTCCTTAGAGTAATCTAGTGCTACTTTCATTTATTCATTTGAACTGCCACCACACCACTCTGATTCATGAGGTTTACCATGTTATTGTGCTGTGAAGACACCATGAGTCTCCAGCACTCACAGCTGGCTTCCCTCAGACCCCCAATTCAATGAAGTGAGTTACCTCTACAGCTTGCTGCATACAGTGAGAGTGTGGTTTGGTTTCACTAAGTGTCTAGGGAAGATGACAGAGGGAGAACATCTATCTTATAGAAATCTCTTCCCTGTGATCATTTCTTCAAGTGCCATGGTACAATAAAACAGGCAATAGAGCAACAAAAACTGGCTATAGAAATATGACTGCCAGTTGCCCAATCTGATGAATGCTTGATAAGGGGAACAACTTCTGACCAGCCACAGCAAAAAGTGATACGGTCTCAAATGGATGTTTGACAAGAACTCAGATGACTCGCAAACATGCCCAGGCCTTTCACTTTGCTCTCAGAGAGCTGACACCAGCAATCCCGAGAAACACATGTGAACTAGAAGAGCATTTGAAGTGCTGGCATGCAAATTAAACCAATCACCCCAGCAAAGATGTATATGCTTGACAGAGGGTTATGCTTTCTCCTTGTTACATGTGCACTTTGAGAGGAGAGACACATGAAGATCTAGATCTCAATTAGAGATTTAAATAAGTATGGAAATCATTGATGTGTCATGCTTCACTGTCACAGGAAAATCACCAGCTCGTACTTAGACCTCCGCTGAGTGGTTTAGTAGCAACTATCCATGCATGGAGGCTTGAACTTCAGACAGTCTGCTACAGCTTGGGGTGCCCATCTTCTGTGCTCTTTGATACAGATCTGAATCTCCAAAGTAACGTGCTCGATAAAGCAAGCCTTCCTCTGAAAAGGAAAAATTCCAACATTAAAAACAATCATTCACCAAGATGTGAAGTGTGATGTAGCAACTTCTCAACTTCCCATTGATTTCAATGGGAAAAGTTTCTGGCCTCAAGTCCTCAATGCCAGATGAAGTATAGTGAGAAGGTAGGGAATACCCAATGTCCTTTGGAACAGAACAAAAGTGATCTTTGTCAGCAGGCCTTCAACAACTCATCCTAAGGTAAGTTTTTAGATATGTGATGAGAACTGGAAATAGCCCTAGTGTGCATTAAATAAGTAGCATAAAGGGATAGCCTGATTAGTGTAGGAAAGACAAAATATGATGGATCAGAGTTTATCACTCTGCAGTAACAACTTTGGTTGACTCAGAATAGCAGTGTCAGGGAGTCACTTCCAGCACTTCTTGGTCAGAAAGGTAGTTCACATGTTGTGGGGATCCAAGAAAACTCTGGAATCTCTGTTTTATCCCACACAAACAACAATGCCAATATATTTGCACACAAATCCCAAAGTGGGATTTCAAAGCAGCGGTAATCATCTATCATACAGTCATTTGAGAAAGAGGCCAATCGACGGTGGAGTCAATAAAATGTTATCTGTGATGATAAACCTTGAGAGTAAAACAGTCATAAAAAAACCCTTGAAAATGAAGAGGATTCCATTTTCACCTTGTAGACTCTCTGACATGGCTTGTTAGACAGAACAGGGCTGTAAAGATATACGCTTTGTAAGCACTATATCACTTTGTTCAAAAAAGACATGATAAACCCGGGGCAATAAGGAAACATCAGGAAACTCCTGAGAGTCTCCTGGCCCTACCTTCCCGACTCCTCAGGAAATCAGAGAATTCTGTTCCTATCCCACTGACATAGCAAAGAGCTCCACAGAATGGAGCTGCTACACTGATTATTTCTATAATATTACTGTTTTAAAAAATTATACGGGGACAGAGGTGACCAATTGGTCATCAAACCATTGCAGACACAGGGCCAATGGG
Source organism: Dermatemys mawii (assembly GCA_007922305.1). Classification (NCBI taxonomy): domain Eukaryota; kingdom Metazoa; phylum Chordata; order Testudines; family Dermatemydidae; genus Dermatemys; species Dermatemys mawii. Next base: position 22,068,813 of record ML677335.1, on the reverse strand, counting down.
CTGCCTCACGTCCTACACAGCAATGAAATTATGACTGAGCTATCAGAGCTTTATATCTGTCAGTTCCTACACTCAAGGACTTTTTTCTAAAACAAATAAGACTTAAGAAAGTGGCCTCGGAAGGTTTCCATTCCTCCCACTATCCCACTCACTCTGTTGCTTTTCCTTCCAGCAGTTATTCCTAAGGTTTGCAATGTAGTCATCTTCCACGCTCCTCTCAACATTTTTCAGGTTCGTACCAGTGTACTCTTCTGCAAAGTTCTCAGTTACATAGTAAGCTACTTTCAAGTGCTCTGTCACTCTCCTCTGTATGTGACCCACAGACCTAGTCCAGGGAGAAAAGCCCAAATAGTAAATGTTATGCAAACAAAGAGCAAAAATTTGTGGACAAGCAACAGCTAATATGCATCATTAATTTACTCAAAGGACATATCCTTCCTGTACATTTGCCGTTTTGATAAGGAGAGTTTTATCTCTGGTGGAACGGACATAGTGGAACATACTACCAGAGGGAAATAAAACCTACCTAGCCAACCAATCAATTCTTCCCTGAGCTACATGGTGTGCTTCAGAACACTGGTGTATCTTGGGTGTTGAATGCCAGAGGTCTCCATACATAGTTTTAGAATTAAGTGTTCATTACAATCTTCAACAGCTCCTCAGCAGTTAGTGTTTGAAATACTTGTTGCTACTTCCTTCCCAAACACACGGCCCTTCCCCTTCAGGATGTGCCCCAAAGATGCAGTGTGTGTCTGGTTATGAATCTCTGAAGCTGATAGATCTCGAGCTGAAGACTAAGACAAACCAGTATTTCAGAAATATATTTGTTCACAGAATGAAGTCAGAATGTAGGTCAAAGTAGATCAAAGACACTGCTGATAGCTAAGCATGCTCAATAGAGCTGTCTGCTTGATGAATCCAGACCCTCAGCTCCTCTCACGGCAGATTACTGTTAACCCCAAGAGTTGCACATTGCTCTACCTAGCAACATGCTGCAGCATCCACTATTGCTGCAGGAAAGGAGCTAGGTTCCACTCTCCCCGTACCCACCTCTTTATTCACCAGTTCCTTCCCTCTTCATTCAAGATAGGGCCAGGACAGAGAATGCCTCCAAAAAAGTATTCTCTTCTAATTTACTGACCAGACACGTCAGGCTGCGTAGATGTAGAGATACATTCCTCAGCAGGTTCACCTAGATATACTAAGTAAGGCAGGGATAGGCAACCTATGGCACGGGTGCTGAAGGCGGCACGTGAGCTGATTTTCAGTGGCACTCACACTGCCTGGGTCCTGGCCACTGGTCTGGGGGGTTCTGCATTTTAATTTAATTTTAAATGAAGTTTCCTAAACACTTTAAAAACATTATTTACTTTACATACAACAATAGTTTATTTATCTATTAAAGACCCATAGAAAGAGACCTTCTAAAAACATTAAAATGTATTACTGGCATGCAAAACCTTAAATTAGAGTGAATAAATGAAGACTCGGCACACCACTTCTGAAAGGTTGCCGACCCCTGAAGTAAGGACTTGTCTAAACATGGAGTTTTTCCTGATTTACTTCACGTGTGGGCACACTTATTTCAGAACAAGAGTGCCTTGTTTCTGTTACGCTTAATGTAATTTGAAAAAATGGGGAACCTAAGCACACCCTTCTTGCCACTCAAAACAGAGCCCTAGGTTCTTCACAAGCTTGAGCCCCATGCCTGTGTGTTATGTCAAGAAAGGACATTTTGGGCATATGTGAAGAGAATCATAGTATTTATAATTTGATGATCTCCCTGAGTCTGCCTGGTGCTGTAAAAACCAGAGGAGGAACATTATCCGAGGCGCCTATAACCTAAAGTTAGACAAGCAATACAATTCAGACACATGCCACCAGGCATTTCAGTCTCCTAATGTGGCTGTCTGGGGCCAGGAAGGCAGCCAGGCATGAGGAACATCTCTTGAATCCCAGCTTCTGCTTTTACTTCAGTCCCAACATAACCCAGAACTGGGCAATTAAATAACTAAACTATCTATATTTATCACTTCACTAAATTATCATGACAGCAAGAATGGAAAAAAATTGGATCCGAATGGACTGGAGTAGTTCCTTCCAACTGCTGTGCCAGATGGACATGAAGTGAGGTGGTAGAGGGCTCTGTACCTTCTTATATAACCTTATCCTCAGAACATTCAAAGACACTGACAGGAGAGGTTGGAGGGGGTGCGAGTGTGCTAATGGCTGTTTCTTGGAGAAGGTTCTATTGTTATGCACCATGAGATGGCACAATAGCCATAAGTGGGAAATTGCAGAGCCACTCAAAGAAGAAAAATGGGATTAAAGAGGTTTATTTTTGCTCATTAAAGTAGCATTCTTGGCTGAGAGAATGGGTACTGGCAGATCTCCAAGTCATCCTTAACCACCACAGGTGTTACATAATATTATGAGGCATGTGAAAGCAAGAGGAACATTAGGAAAGGCAAGAAAACATACCAACAATCGAAAATAAAACACAAAGATCCCAACCACTAATATGCCAATTCTTGTTTCCAATTGCTCCCAGGCCCACTCCCGCCAAGCTAAATATATAAGACTTATGGGTACTAACGGCCTGTGGCTCAAACTGTAAGGTGGGCTGGAGACCATCATCTGGCTAAGAGCTGAAACAACGATCAGGATGAGGATAGGCATCAGCTGGACAAACAACCCGAGGCCACCCTGAGGGGGAAAAGAAATATACAATGGAATGTCATCAATACATTTACATGCACAAGACTATTTAACATTTCACCCTCCCTTGGAAACTTAATCATACTATACCCTTGATCCCGCTGATGTGAGCGGGAAATGTGTTTTGCATTAGTCAAAGATGCAACAGGACTGACTGTTTGATGGGGTTTAGAAACAAAAATAAGAGTAAAGAAAACATTTGCAAAGCAGCTTGTGGGGATTTCGCTGCCCAGTGATTCCCACCAATAGTAACGGCAGTCATAGGGTTAAATCCCTGAGCATTACTTTGAAAGCATACTGGAAAGTGCTAAAGCTGTCCTACACATCCCAAGCCAACACCATGTTTTGTTTTGTTTTTTTTTGTGGGGGGGGGTGTAGGAGGGAAAAAAAAGTCTTGAATGTGAGTTTGGAAGGACTCATGTCATTGTTATATTTAAAGATTTCTAGGATAGTTGCTAGTGAGTATTTCATATCCATGTCAGTCTGTAGAGACTAATACCGCAGGACTAGATAGATCCGGGATCTCAAACTCAAACCACCATGGGAGCCACAGGAGGACTAGTACATTTGCCTGAGGGCTGTGTCACTGACACCTTTTCATATAAAGGGACAAAAGCCCCTCCCCCCCCACTGTCCCTGCCACTACTCCACCCCTTCCATGAGGCCCTGCCTCTTCCCACCCCTTCCCCGCCCCCATTCCAACTCCAAAGGCCCCACCCCAGCTCCGCTCCCTCCCTGCCCCTATTTGAACCCATTCCCCAAATCACCCCAGCCCCACCTCTTCTGTGCCTCCTCCCCATAGCCCGTGGCTCCACACTCCTCTCCTCTCCTCCTGGAAAGTGCTAAGCACCACCAAACAACTGTTTGGCAGTGGGAAGCATCTAGAGGTAGGCAGAGGAGCTGGAACACTGTGCACTGGGAAGAGAAAGGGGGTGGCGGTAGGTGAGGGGAGCTTGACGGCCACAGGAAATAACTCCAGGGAGGGGGACATAGGGAGCTTGGTGGGCTGCAGCAAATAACTCCGTGCATTTGAGACACCGAGGTAGATTCCTTAGAAAGTGCTTCCCCTTTACAAGGATCTGCACGGTGAGTTTGCCTCCCTTTCTGCCTCACCTCTTAAATTCCCTCCCTACTCTAGTGCAGATCATGTCCCCAAAGACCTAAGAAAAAATACCCAAGAGCATTTTTTAAAATATACTGTAGATCAGCCCAGAGATTAATGGTCTATGCTGCTGTGAAAGAGATCTGAGTTAGCTCTATGGCCCCTCTGTCTCATTTCCCTAGCCAGATGAGGCTGGGAGTATTGTAAAAGCAGCACATTTGCCCTCTGTGACAAAAGGAGGGACAGAAATGCCTCCTGTCACTATAAAATGTCTTCCTTGACTAATTAAAGAGAGAATGGATTAGAAGTCCTGCCCTGTCCAGTGCTCAGTGGAAAGGTAGTGGCATGATAATTTGAGATTCAGGAGTTCAGACGGAAGTAGAGGATAGAAAAGAAAAATTGGTAGATGTTTAAATCTTGAAATTTTCTGTCTCTTGCTTTCATCAAGTCTGGAGGTAACTTCTCTACTGCGCTGGTTTTGCATTTTGTGAAAGTTCATGCACTGAACAGGTCTGGTTCACAAAGTGTGCCTGAGAACATCTGCGTATAGGAAAGTCATTGAAGAAGTCAGATGTTTTGACTAACCGTTGCCTCTATGATCAAGATCACAACACCTTGGTTATTTTTCTAGCATTCTTAGATTATAACAGCTTTAAATGGGCCTGATGAGTTAACACTGCAGTATCATGCCACAAGCAGCACATCCTGCATAGCAAAATAATGGGTGTAGATGTTATGAGGATTCACATATAAGGTAAGCAAACCTTCCACTATTCAGTTAATTTCTGCTCATTGTTTCAAGAGAAATCTTTTGGAATTAAGTGTTTAGGTAAAAAAGAAACTTCCGTTCATGCTCCATTTGGCTGATGCTATACTTTTATTTCAATATGAGACTATGCCAAACAGACAATGACATTTATTTTCCCATTGTGTAAATGGGATCCAGTCTGATATAAGAATTATGGGTACTAATGGTCTACGGCTCAAACTGTAAGGTGCGCTGGAGACCATCATCTATTTTCCCATTGTGTAAATGGGATCCAGTCTGATATAAGAGTTATAGGTACTAACTGTATCTGTATATATATGAAAGTCATGGGACTTCAACTGTAAGAACGTTAAATAGGCAACTCTGACAGAAAAAAAAAAACTCACTTGACACTACAATAGAAAAGCACTCCATTTATCTAAGAAAATGGAAAACCAAGTGGCCAATTTAATACAATGGCTACAACAGCAACCTTTTTTTGGATTGCACACATTAAAGCCTTTTTACTTTCCCCTTGCTTTTGTCTCCACTTACATCACCCTGATGTTCTCGTCTGTCATGCCTCTGATGGTAGGTATATCGCATCCTGCCATTGCTGTATACGTGAACATTACCTGTGGGCAAAAGAAACCCATTAAAAAGAATCCAGAACACTGGGACATTCTGACAGCTAGCCTGGCAGGCGATGAGATCAAAAGAATTGTACAGGTCACACCATCCTACCTGATTAAGAATGCAACATATGAGCAGATTAGGCATAGACAAATCACAATGATATTCAGAAATGTTCACCTAAGCCAACCTGTGATGTTGGTTGGAGTTTTAGCCAGGTGTCACCAAGTAATGACATTGCAGCATCACCCTAGAAAATAATAATGGAGGCATCTTTAAAAAGTGTACCTGACAGGGCTGGCTAAGCTGTGAGGGTGAACACCAACTCAGCAGGGATGATAACGAGATTTTTTTGAAGGAAGAATTTGGATTCACTGCTTGGTAAACATTTAGGAAATGAGTGGTGAGTCCTAAACTGAACAATGTTACTACCAGAAAAGACTTAATATTCCCAAGATGGGAGAATGCCAAGCAGACCTGTCTGAAGAGTAATTGGTGGATGGTCCACATTATTTGTGTAGCCAAAATGGAGGACTTCAGGATGGGTGGAGACATTGTGCAAGTCTTTTCAATATGGTGTAGTGCTGAATTTTATATTATAAAACTAAGAAGTTATAAATAAAATAATTTTTTTTCCTAGTTTCCTGCTCAGAAAAAACCTGCTCTCTTTTATAATTAAGTGTAGAGTTCCTACATCTGTCGTCTTTACCTAGCTGTAATTTTGAACAACAGAAATAGCCTTACTATTAACTTGTTTATGAATTCACAAATAGAAGAAGAGGAAGAAGAATTTATGACCAACCCCAGTAGTCATCTCTCTCAGTTATCTCAGTGGTTCCTTCACTCAAACACCTAATCCATTACAGCTAGTATAATGAATATTAGTAAAAGCTTTACAAATGCCTATGTAAGTACTTAATGTTATTGTGCTATTCCTCGGGTAATTCCTCTACTTAGGAAAGGGAATAACACAGTAACTTTATGTGCTTGTAAAAGGAAAACAGTAAATATTTGAATGGTGACAATTAAATGGGAATTAAAGTAAAGGAAATTAGAGAGACAACTCCTTGTCATGATCAATTTATATAGACAAGATACAGATTTAATTTCAGTATGAACAAATTTAAACCATGTTCTAGAGAAGTCCCTAAAAGTTCACTATGGTCAGATTTGGCTAGCAAGGAGAGGTCATGATTACTCCATACTTCCTTGACGTACATATAGAAAAATATTTTTTGATTGATTTTTGTGAAGGGAGAGTAAAGAAAGTAGGGTGAAAGAACTGGAGACTAATCCCTGCTAATTTTAGTGTCTTAGTTATGCAGCACAGCAGATGCTGAAGCAGCAATGTGGGTGAATGATCTCTTCTTGGTGGCTAATGGCCTAGAAATTAGTACGTTTATTCTGATGAAGAGGGTTTTAATACTTCCTCAAAACAGGCTTGTAAAACTAGTGTAAAAAATAACTTAAAAAATGTTCAAGAGAAATTAAAAAAGGTGAATATGACCAGTATGCAAACATCCATTTGAGGGTCCTAAGAATTCCACCTCTGACAACACTACCTGCTGGTTCAACAAGCTATTTGTCCCGTGGGTTGAGTTCTCAGAGCTCTAATTTTAACCATTTAGGAAACAGACGTTTATGTCAGTAACGGACAGTCACTTGTAAGGAGAACTCTCATCTACTTCAACTGTTGAGAGGAACACTGCTCTTAGCATCACCACAGGCTGCCAAATAAACCATTACTGCATTATTGTTCTGTCACAAGAGTGGCAGCAAAAATAGCCGAATGGAACCACCCCTGCCCACAAAGCAGATTAAAACTTGACAGGCTTACTAGAAGGAAATCCACCACCAAAGAACATGTTGAAGAGGTCCTCAGGTGAGATGTCTGCTTCGAATCCACGGTGGAAGTCTGCGTGACTGTGTCCATGTCTTGAAGGGTTGACTTTCTCATCTCCAAACTGGTCATATTGCTTCCGCTTCTCTGGGTTGCTCAATACTGCATATGCATTGCCAATGGCTGAAATATTGGCAAAAAAGGAAGCGCGGTTAGCCTATTTCCCCTGGTATTATATTCCCCTCTTCTGAAGAAGTTTTGCACCTGCAAACTGAGAGGTCCCATTACATGGATTAAATTGTTTACTATCTAACTTCTTTAAAAGGGTACTTAACATCCCTGATCATTAGAGGAGTGCACTTCTAGGCTTGATGCAAACAGAAGACCATGACAAGGATGAAATGATTGAGACCTTGATTAATTCAAACCTTGATCACTACACACGGTGATACTTCGCTCAAATCCTGGGGTGACAGAGATATCCTTCCAGATGAATCAGAAACTCTAAATTCCTGGAAGGATACTGTCAAGTTTACTGGCTCTACATTTTACTGAGTTTAAAAGTAGTTTTTTTTTACTTGAGAGACAAGGTGGGTGAGGTAGTATCTTTTACTGGACCAACTGCTTCAGGTGAAAGAGACAAGCTTTTGAGTGACACAGAGTTCTACTTCAGGCCTCCCATATCTACCTACTACGAGTTTCTGTTTCTGACCCCTCCGAGTACCTTTTTCTTTTTTAAACTTGTAAGGATTAATTTTCAAATTAACTTCTTGAGCCCTGCAAAAATATACATTGAAGCATGGCTTTACTTGGAAAATTTACTCTAAAAATGACATTATGCGGTTCTAAGTTTATTGTCCAAAAACCTAACTTTGCGAAGTCACAACATGGCTCAAATCACTTAACGGCCCAAAACACACAAATAAAACATCTTAAAGAAATCCTGGGTAAAGGTCTTGTCCATGCAGGTTACAGGTCTCAGAAATTTCCACATGCCAGAGGGAAGGGGGACAATTAAGAAGAACAGCTTACATAGCATTGTGACAATGGAAAAGTACTGAAACTAAACCCCATTCTCCTTTCTTCATGACTTCCTTCTTCCACTCTTGCCTCACTGTAACTAACCTGGAAGCATGCTTACTTGCAGCTTTACTGCTGCTAAATTTGCATTTGCTTCTACATTTGCGTTTTCTTTTCTTTACACACCTCCATTTGTCAACTCCCTTATCTACCTACCCATCTACTTGAGAGTTTCTGTCCCTGACTCTGCAAGAGTACAGTTTCGTGCCTCATCCTCAACTACACAGTGTGATATGATAACTTTTGAGTGAGGAGGCTATATACAAGTTAATTGTACTGGAGTTGACAGAGGATCTTTCAATATAAGCCTGGCAAGGCTTTCTCCTTCGGATAGATTCATATAACTCCCCCTTTCCTGTTTATGCACATGTAGCCAGAGCAGCAAGAGGGCTTATCTACACAGGAAAGTTATGCCAGTATAAGCCATGTTCCCAGTAAGTATTTTGCAATGTATTGCTCTTATTTCACTCCAAACCAGAAGTTTAGCTAAAGTGGTCAAGTGGAAATTCTTTTCCCCCAAAGTCAGCCAAAGCTGGAACTCCAAGGGATAGTGTGAGCTATTGCAATGACTGATTAGGACAAGGTCTCAAGGCAGAACATAGCACTTTATCAGATGTCACTGGGAACATGAATGTTAAGGCATCAGCTAACATAGGGGTGGGCAAACTTTTTGGCCCAAGGGTCACATCAGGGTTCAAAATTGTGTGGAGGGCCGAATAAGGAAGGTAGTGCCTCCCCAAACAGCCTGGCCCCGCCCCCAACTGACCTCCACCCACTTCCCACCACCTGACTGCCCCCCTCAGAACCTCCGACGCATCCAATCCCCTCCCCACTCCTTGTCCCCTGATCACCCCTCAGGAGATCCCCCACTCTGCCCCCCAGAACCCCACCCCCATCTAAGCCCCCCTGCTCCTTGTCCCCTGACTACCCCCTCCAGAGATCCTCCTGCCCCAACCATCCTCCCAAAACCCCACCCCCATCTAAGCCCCACTGCTCCTTGGCCCTTGACACCCCCTCCAGAGATCCCCCTTCCCCAATCACCCCCCAGGACCCCACCTCCATCCAACCCCCATGCTCCCTAGCTCCTGACTGTCCTTATCCCTATCCACACCCCCGCCCCCCAACAGGCCCCCTGGGACTCCCACGCATCATCCAACCTCCCCCCGCCCATTCTCCGTCCCCTGACCGCCTCCCGAGACCCTTTTCCCTCTTAGACAACCCCATCCCCCCGGCCTGGCCCCGGCCCTCTTACCTCGCTGCTGCTCAGAATTGCGTGTCTGGCCTGGAGCCAGACAGGCAGCCGCGCTGATCCTCCGGAGCGCACAGCGTGTCTGGCTGGGAGCCAGACATGCTGTTGTGCAGCCCCACCTCACCCTCCAGTGCTGCTCACACGGCCCTCTGAGGCTGTGTGGGGGATGGGGCGGGTGGAGCAGCCTCCCCAGAGGACCCACTGAGGCCGCGCGGGATGGGGGTCAGCGGGGGAGCTGCTTCCCCAGCTGAGGCTGCGCGGGAGGGGCCAGAGCAGCCTCCCCAGCTGGACCTCAGGGGCCAGTTGGGAGGAGCCCGCGGGCCAGTTTGCCCACCCTGAGCTAACACCTGAATGTAAGAAAAAAATAACTAAAATCACCAGAGCCCTGCATATTTCCCCCTTCATCCTCTGGAACCAAACAACTGCGCTTTAATGGGCATTATGACAATTAAATTATGAGACATGGCTTTGAGGAGAGATAATCTGACAGTTGATAGCCCAGTAATGGAGGATAAAGTGCACCTTGCTTAATGCAGTTTTGACATGTAACTTGTGTCCAAGCCTTCAGTAAATATGATTATTTAAGATTACTGGTGAAGAAACCTGCCTTTTGCCACTTTTCAAGGATTGAAGAGCAAACTGTTGAAGAAAGGTTTATGACAGGCACTATGTGGATGTCTGCATACACATGCAGATTTGATCTGAACCCAGTGCATAAAAGGTCTCTCTCAGGTGGCTAGAGGCTCAGCCCACTATTTGCTAATGGCAATACACTTATCAGTCGTAGATTTAAGAATTAATAGGCCTGAACAACCCCTGCCTCTGACTTTTGCTCCTCAATTTGTGTCTTTTTTTTTTTTTTATACCCTAGTATCAAATAGACTTCCCAACATCCATAAGAACCTCATGTATTTCACTCACAAGCTAGCTAGTTGAAACTGGACATGGTACTTCAAATAGTTCCAGAGTTCCACTTTGAAAAGTGATACATAAATGTAGCATTTTTAAGTTCCATGTTTATCTCACTGGTGCCTCATTCATTTTACTCAATTTACTAATAAAAATAGTTTTTTTCTCTCACTATCGCCCCTAGAAACTTATCCTAAACTTAGAATCAAATTTGGTGGCTTTCTTCTTACCCAACATCACCAGTATTAACCACTCTGCAGGTCAAATTATGCCTCCAGTGACACCTATACAATCCCACTGGATTCACTCTGATTTGAACAGGTGCCACCAAGAACATAATTTGACTTGCACAGTCTTTGTTACTGATGGTCATGAGTGAGGAGGACACCAAGGATGGACCTTGACACTCAGGTCCCAATTCAAGGTAATGTGCTGGTACCTCTATGCCATTTTTGTGCTGTTAAAAGGACAGGAAAACAGCTGAAGGCCAACCCCAACCTCTCTGAAAATATTCCCCTGGAAAGTGGGGGTTCCCTGGGTGGCACAAGGGAAGAAGGGAGGGTCAGAGTGCAGACGGCTGTTATGGGCTGCTGGACAGTCCTTTAGCAACTGCTGCAGCCCAGGCATGAATTAGTAGCCTTTGGGGTTACTCTAGTTTACACTAGAGACCAGAATGGCCCCCAGCAGCCTCAGAAACCTAAGCAACCTTGGCCACACACAGCTGTGCCTCTGGAATAGGAAAACTCAGGCCTTAAAAAACTGAGGGCTAGTCTACACTATAAGCGCTACATCAGTGCAGCTGCGCCACTCTAGCGCGTCTGGTGAGGACGCTCGATACAGACAGGACAGAGCTCTCCCATTGGCATAATAAAACCATGTCCAGAAACAGTAGTAACTATGTTGGTAGGAGAAGCTCTCCTGGTGACATAGCACCGTCCACACCAGCGCTTAGGTCGGTGTAACGTACACTACTCAGGGGTAGTTTATTCACATCCCCGAGTGACATAAGTTATGCCGACATATGTGTTAGTGTGTACAAGTCCTAAGTTAGGAAGATTGTCAGTTGGAAAAACCTTATTTTATTTGTAAACTAAATCATTTTGACATAGCATCAGTGAAACACCATGAACACAGAACCCCAGGAAACTTTTACTAGAGATATTTTTCAGAGTAGACCTACACTTAAATTTAAGGCTTAATATTAGAGGGAATATTTTCTAGTAAATAAACTGAAGCCAGCGAGACCACCTTTTCAAGCATTTGTTTTGTCAGGCTTGTCTAACTTATTATCTAAATTTATTGTACACAAAAATAAACCTATTTTTTCTTAGCACACTGCTTTTTTCTACAGACGTTAACATAATGAGCTAAACTCATTCCTCATGTAACACTATTGATTTTTCCAAAGTGACACCAAGTATTTACCGGGGCCACAATCGATTGCTGAGTATTGATCCTCACTTTGCAAAGTCCTCTGAAAGAAAAAATTGACAATGCAAACTTTCTAGTTCGTTCTGCTCAGATAAAATTAAGATGCAACATTAACAGAAAGGAAAATGTTAAGAATCACAGAAATTAGAAGTGAAAGTTCAGTAATTTAGACCTTACCCTAAAAATCAGGACTACACCCTATATTACGTTCTCTAGTGCTATATTTAAGGCTAGTTTTAAACATTCCAAGTGACAGAGCATCTCGTGGTAAACTATTCCACAACCTAATAGATCTCATTACCAAGAAAATTTTCTCTTTCAGTGCCTAAGTTATTGGGGATTTAAAAAAAAAAACCAAACTTGGCTGATGTTAGTTATATAATTGGTTCAAGTGCACAACTGAGTTTATTTGGAATTTATATAGAGAGTCTTACGCTTTAAAATCAGAAGGCACCATTATGATGATCGAGTCTCACCTGCACAATGCAGGCCACAGAAACTCACCCACCCACTCCTGTAATAAACCCCTAACCTATGTCAGAGCTACTGAAGTCCTCAAATCATGGTTTAAAGACTTGAAGGTGCAGAGAATCCTCCAGCAAGTGGCCTGTGCCCCACACAGCAGAGGAAGGCGAAAACCCCCCAAGGCCTCTGCCAATCTGCCCAGAGGAAAATTCCTTCCTGACCCCAAATATGGCAATCAACTGAACCCTGAGCATGTGGGCAAGACTCACCAGCCAGACACCCAGGAAAGAATTCTCTGTAACAACTCAGATCCCATCCCATCCCATCTAACATCCCGTCACAGGCCATTGGGCATATTTGCTGCTAATATCAAAGATCTTACTATATACAGTAATTGCATTTATGATATTTTTGTTTAACTGCAATATTGATGTATCTGCTGAGAAATATGGAGTTGTATTAGGATTAGGATTTCTTCTAGCTCAGTCTGCAAACATGAGGGTTGAGGAAAGCCCATGAGGGAAGTTTCTCCCAGGAAGCCTAAGAAATAGCCAGGAAGGGCTACTTAGGGGGAAATATGCATCCTCTTGCTTTGCAGTTAGTTGGTGGAAAGTGGACCAGGCCTTTTTCCTCCAGTGTTTGTATTACTTTGAGCTTTGTTAATAAAATGAGCCCAGAAGAAAGGGACAGGAACTCAGTTGTTTTGGGAGCTTTATTCTATTTCCCTGGCTGGCGAGCTTGTCCACTGCCTTACAGGATCAAGCCTTCTTTATTTCTGTTTAATACACACAGAGAAATCAACACCACACCATGCATCAGCCTTCATTTATCATTTTAGTATCTTTTAGCTGAGGTTGCACTTAAGACTGTTACCCCAATACACAACTCTCTCACAAGCTGAAGGTCGAGTTTAAGAAACAGAAAACATGTTTTTACCTTTGAATGCTTCTGTAGCACCTGGCGCGTGGTTCTTATCTGGATGAAATTTCAGTGCTAGTTTCCGGTAAGCCTTTTTCAGGTCCTCATCAGAGGCCTCTCTGTTCACTCCTAGAATTTCATAGTAATCTTTACACTGCTTTACCCTAAAAATTAAGAGAAATGAGGTGAAAGGGGCAGTTAGTTTGAGGTAAGGAGGCTTCTTATCTTTGTATGCATCAACTTTTCAGCATCCCTGCATCCCAATTCTGGCTAATATTGTCCTCTGAACTTTAGTTTACTCAATTTTGATTCCTCAGTATGAAGCCGTTTATTTCACATATCTGTTTGCCCTGTGCTTTTATTACCAGGGTATCTACAGTCCTTAAAGAACAAAGGAGTCAACCCAGTAAAATGACTGTGCCCTCAAGTGGCCCAGTGTCACCTTGCATTGGTGTGGAGGCAATTTAAGAAAAGGTATGACACGACTAATAAACATTGCACGATGCCTTGAAACTCAATACATTCAGGTTTTAGAGGCTTGTTAAGAGAAGCTGAGTTCATGGTTTGAGAGCTCCCACAACAACAGAGATAGATAGCAGGAGTGATCCTTCAAACACTGGGACAGGATCTGGGGGAAAACAGTTCTCTTAGATTCAAATTAATTCACAGACCAAACTGACTTTTGAAATAGTTGGCTGAAGGTTTCCACAGGAAGGAAAAAAGCCTGTTCAGGGCATGCAGCCCTATGTTACAATGGCCCGGTTCATACAACTGTTCAAAGTATGTTAGCAGTTCCACAAGGAGTTCACTCTTCCCGCCCCCGCCTATCCTATACAGCAAAAATTCAAACCTAAAATACGAAATAGGTCACAGAATGGACTCTTCTTTAAAAACGGATTAAGCAGTAAAATATTCAGAAGCTAATCAGCACAAGATGACGAGTGTTCTTGTGCAATTCAAACATACCATAGCTTTAAAAAGAGTTTACCAACTGATTATGCCTACAATCAACCCGAAATCTTTCTGCTGTTGTGCCTGAGGCCTGGACCTACGTTGCACCACAGGCGTGTGGCTTGTGCATATGAGGAAGTTTTTGCCTGTTTGTTCGTCAGGAGGCCACCAGGGAAGACCTCCCTGCCCTTGAAAACGTGACCGCAAGCAAGGCTTAAAACCAGGCTCAGATGCTGCATATGCCCAGCCAGAGGTGTTCTCACCCCCTTAGCTTGGCTGCCAGCTGGCTCTGCGTGAGGCAGCAGCTCAGGGCTTGTTCTGTGTCCCCAGTGTAAACCCCACAGTTCTGGGATGGTGTACAAGTGGGATTGGCTTGGTTTTAGTAAATAACTAAATAAACAAATAAAGAAATGATTAGGTCTATGTGCTCTTAGTATTTACAAGGTGGAGGATAAATGCCAACTGAAAACCTATTTTCCAACAGTACACTGCACATGTCAGGTAAACATGTTCCAGGCAATTTTAGCAGGAGTTTTACTAAGCATATCACAACATGAAGTGTGATAAAATGGGAAACCACCACACAATACCACTCTCAGACTCTCATCCAGAGAGACTCAGGACTGGAATACCAGCAGACACTACAGGTCAGGCCTGATGGGCTGGCAGAATTTACTTAATATTAAATTTATAGGCACCTTAATACAGATAATCAAGTCTCACTGTACTAGGCATACATATGAGATTGGGGTGCGGGGGGAACCTTATGCACAGGACAGCTAATTCCAGCCATGGCTATTAAATCCCTCTAAAACTTTTATGTTATAACCCCATTAACAATTCTCCAATTACCCAAAATTCTCTGATAATTCTAAGTCAGTCATTACAGCGACACACATCACACACACGTTCTCCGGGTATTCACAAATCTGTGTTTCTGGAAGTTTTAAATGTCTTTGAAACACTCTGGAGAACAGACTGATAGCATGCAATAAAACCAAACACCATTGCGGTAGATCATTAATGTCACTGGACAATAAACTATTCTGTCCTATGAAAAAAGAAGCAGTGACTGCCTACCTCTTAACTGCATCCACCTGATCTTGGGTGTAACCTTTGCTAGTCTCCCCACCTGCCTCCCCATTGGCTGATGGGAAGTCTCCACTCATTTTCCTAAAGTGGGCATTTGTGGACTCCCTGGATTTGGACTGGCCATTGGCTGATTGTTCATTCTTGGTGAGGGATTCGATCAGCACTAAAATTAAAAACAATTGAAAAAGAGAAAAGTTTAGAGATCATCCAAATCACAGAAGCTGCATTGTCCCTTTACCCGCTGAGAAAGAGGGAGCCCTCTTCATCTCTGTCACAACCATAAGGATTCTCCATTCATTCTTCCCTCTTCATCAGAGATCCCATCTTTTCAGCCCAGGAATGCCAGTGTTCCCACTGCTTCTCAACCAAAAGTAAGGGGGGCACTGCTTACTGATTCCAGATACTACTACTTCAGCAGGGGCAAAGCACACAACCTCCACAGCAATCCCAGGCCCTTTCAGCCTGGGAGATGAGAGTCTGAACGTCACACCAGGGTTCCCGAATTACTAGACATTTGTTTTCTCTTTTTCATGCCTTTCATTTAGGAACAAATACTTCCCAGTTTGTATTCCATCTTCAGGGAATGAATAACAACCTTTAGAGAATGGTACCCTGGGAACAATTTCACCGTGTCCATTTAACTCAACTAAGCTCCTGATTTTCAATCCCACTATACTCGGTTACAATACAACAGTGCTACCTACAAGGTTTAGAAAACAATCCCATTGGATAGACACAAATTTGTTAAAAGGGAAAACAAAAATTAAAGCTTCCTTCTAATTTTCCTCTATTCCAGAGACACTGTCATGATTCAAATACAGTATGCGCTGAATAACTTCCTTTGAGCACAGACAGCCACAGTACACAGCGATGGTGGGGTTGCGGCTATAAAATCTAACAACATCGGATCCATAGCGGAATGTGCTGGAAGAGCACTTTGGTTTAGGATACTGTGTCTCATTTATTTGCAGGATGCAGGGAAGCTATTGGAGGCTTTTTTTCAATTTGATATAGGGAGGTTTTTCAAATTCACATTTTAAGTCCTTGAGTGGGATGTGCAAGTATTTTCTGTATATTGCTCTAAGGCTCTTCTGCTTTAAAACCTCTCCTTCTATCCTCAGGGCTCCATGCTATGGCTACCATTTTTAGATTTAGGCTTAGCAGACATAATAATTTAGACCACAGCCCAACAATGCAGCTCTGTAATTAGCCAGAGAAGGAAGCTGAAGATCATTGTGCTCTGCAGGCATAAAACCACCACTCAAATTAACTTTTTCATCTAATTTTGCAATGTTCACCTTTCTGTAAAGATTCTTTTTACTAAATTTCAGACAACTCTTTAGTTTCTATATTTCATAAGGCTTGTCCCCACTGTATAAAAAGTATACACACTTAAAAAAACTAGAAATGAAAGATAGTAGTTACAGACATATCAGGAACTTGAAGAGGTTGCAATCCTTTATCCAGGATCTACACGAGAGAAGGACATTCCATCTATTGCAGTGCTCAAGTGTCTCTAGAATGCACATTTAAGACCTTCTACCACAGGGATATTGCATTCTTTACGTAACAGCAAACAACATATGCAAGCCAGCAGCTGAACCAAGATATCATATCTGCTACACAAAGTTTATGTTCGGGCAAGAAGAAACAGATCAATAATCCTACAACCAATAAAGAGAATCATTACAGATTGAAGGATAAAAAACAAAGAACACTGAAGGCTAAGTACCTTGCTGAATTGCCTGTTGAGATTCTGAACCTTACAATATTTCTTCTTTCAGAAAACTTCGTTAAATAGATCTGGCTATTATAAAACTCCCCACAGATTGTAGTTTACAGGCTTCCTCTTTTGACCTTACAGGTGACACCAGATAGGCTGACTCATTCTTTTTCACATTTCCCATACCAGTTAAATGCAGAAAATCTCAATTAGATTAGACAGTCCCTCTCTGTACAAAAGCAGGAGTGTTTCTTATATTACATTTTCAGATATGTTATTCAGTTTAGTTTTTAAAGTCTCAAGCATGAGGGCTACCAATATTTATTTTGAGAAAACTATTCCAATCTAATACACCTCATTGAATATCTGGAGAAATTTCTTCAGTCTAAATTCTCTCTCAACTTCATCTCAATATTCTTACGCCTAGAAGTCTACGTGATATTAAATTTATCTTAATACTCCTTAGTATTTACACTACTCAAATATTTGTAGATCTCTGGTCCTCTGCTACTCCTTAGCTAAACTATACCTATTTAGCTCTTTAAATCTTGTCTCAAAAGGCAGTCCCTCCATCCCCCTTATTTTTTGTTGTTGTTCTCTGAATTCCCTTTAATTTGTCAATATATTTCCAGTAATGTGGGTTCCAAAGCTGAATGTTAAATTCCAGGCCCAGCTGCAGCAGAGTCACATGCTGGGACTACTACTTCTCTGCTCCATAACATGTTCCTCTGCATATGCATTCCAAAAATCACAATGGCCTTTTATGCAGCCATAGCACATTGCAAACCCATGTCAAACTTGCTGTCCATTATTACTTCTGTAGTTCAGTCAGCACTACTTCCCAGCTTTCTCCCTCCCCATTAGCATGGGAGTTTAGATTACTTTTCCTCGGATGTATTAGCTTGCATTTTTCCAAATTAATTAGATTTAGCGAAGTCAACTAACAGTTGTAAAACTACCGTAAGCCACTGACACTTGCTGTATGCCAGGGCTTCCTTCCATCACTGGTGGTGGTTTTTTTGTAAAATTCCCTATAGTAGACATTAATTTATATAGTGATAGGACATAGACAACCAAGTCAGAATCTGAGCTATAAAACAGCTAGGTATTTCTGTTACTATTGTGCTAGGCAGTATACACACATGGTCTACACAAATGACTTTTTGATTTTTGCTGGCACTGATTTCACTAACAGAGTTGTAAATGAGATTTTTAGGAATCAGATTAACCATACACAGACTAAATTAACATCATGTAATTACAGACTTCAAGATTTCTCCCCAGCAGCCTATTGCTAGGCATGTCACAGAATGTAAAGAAATAGCGCCTACACTCAGATATGGGCTGTGGGAAGGTGTGAGATGTCATAATATAACAGTTGGGGTTATGGTAGGAACTTTTAAGCAGCACATTTAAGAAAAACTTTATGTACCTCTCTTTCCTTGCATCCTAGGACTCTAATCTGCCCATTTTCACTGACACATCCATTATTCCACATTAAATAAGCTTTCTGTCTATTCTGCCCTACCCAAACCTGTTATTTAGGCCGGAATATGATGGCTTCAGGTGCAGGTAAGGATGCCCACACATGACGAGCAAACTGGTATTTATTCACCCTTCAGCATCTGTTTTCCTGATCAGCACCACAGCAAACCTCTTCAAGAAAGCCAAGGCATCTCTGAGGTTGATCCATTCTTGCTGGAACAGAGCTTCTTAGTTTCTAGGGTGAGTTTTTCCACAAAAAGATTACAGTTTTTCCTGGGTAATTAGATAAGAAAGATTAAACACCAACCTTACGGGAAAAAATCACATCTGAAAAAGAACAAGCCTATTCATCATGTCTGCAGACGTGGGAGGAAGCCACATAGGACCAGAGAGAAGCATACAAACAGCCTAGAGCCCTCCACTGGGCAAGAGTTCCCAAAACAAATGATCCTCCCAAGACTTTCCCCTTCACCCTCCTCCTCCAAAAAAATAACAGTTGAAAAATAAAAGCCAATTTTGGTTCTAAAAAATTTAGAGTAGGAATTCACACAAGTGACAAATGTATACCAATAAAAGAATTTCTTTCCTGTTTTAAAAAAAAAACAAAAACCAAAACCTATTCACTTCCAGGTCACTTTTGCTACATGTCAAAGGCATGTGTTTATTATTTATTTCTAAAGCTTACACAGACACCCCTCTGCAATGCTGTATAGTTCAAAAGAGCTAAATAAACCCAGTTCAAAGAGCCAGACAGTCACTTGCAAAATAAAGACGACAAGAAGGAAGAGCTGTTTAAAAACAAACAAACAAACCCAACAATGTAGAAATGAGATGAATAGACTTAGCACAGAATCCTAAAGATAGATTCTGGAGGATATGCTCACTGAGGGAATTCCGTAGCTTGGGTCTGTAAACCAAGAACGTTCTACTTCCAGCCCAGCATATGGAATGCCAAGATAATAGTAAAGACAATTATGTCTATTGCAACTTCCCCAGAGACACATTAGGGGATAGACCATCACTTGTATATAGCACTCTCAGGCCTAGATCACAGAGGATTTTATGGAATCTAAGCAGTGCAGACTATGAAAAGCAAGCAGGGTGAGACTGTTTTCTCCCACCTACCCAGGCTTCTTCACTTTATTCCTGTAGTGATATCAGAATGCAGAATGCACTGCCAGTCATCTTCATGACCACAATATCACAAACACAGGGAGATGACCTCATAGCCAAAAGCCATGGAGAAAAAAAGCAATGGGAGTTTGGAAAGTAAATAGCAAAATACAGAGCTTTTAAGTAATGTCTTTCATCCCGCCTTCTCCCTGCATGCAAATCCCTCTCTGTGACTCTCAAAGTCCACCCTGGGCAGCAAAATAACAGGTATGTTACTAATAACTTGCTTCCCATAAATGATAAAGTGCACTTCCATAGCACCTTCCAAGTGCTCTATAAACATTAAGGCATGTGTAACTTCTGTGAAGTGTATATTCCTGGTTTTACAGATAGGGAAGCTGGAGCAGAAAAAAGAAACATCTTGTTCAGTGCCATTCACTGAGAGTCACTGAAAGGGCCAGAAACAGAACCCAGCAATTCTCATTCCTGACCCTAGCCATTACGTAACACTCTCTCAAGTAGTCTATGCCATCTTCAGGCATAACTATACTATGGGCATTACAGCACTATAAATGCTTATATAGATGCTTTCTATATCAACAGAAGGGGTTTTCCCATTGATGTAGGTAATCTACCTCCCCGAGCAGTGGTAGGTACGTAGGTCAATTGAAGACATGGTATAGATATGACTAGACCAGGGATCAGTTTAGTTTAACTACCTCACTCTGGGGTGTGAATTTTTCACACCTCTCAGCAACATGGTTAGGTTGAGATACATTTTAAGAGTAGACCAGGGTTCGGTCCCCCATATCAATTAAAGAGCCGCCTCAGCCTTAGAACAGGGTGTAAAGCAGGTGTGAAATGTGGCCACTCTGGGCTGTCTAAGGCACAAGGACTCTTCTAGGGGAAAAATATGTAGGCTCTGTCTGCTACTGGGTTTCGGTACTCCTAGGGGTATGTCTACACAGCAGCTGGGAGGTGTCTACCCAGCTCAGGTAGACTTACACTCACTAGTCACTGCTAAGTGACTATGGCAGGATGAGCTTGCTGCCCAAGTACAACCCCATCTGAGGCCCTTGAGTTGGTGTTGGTCCTGCTTTGAGCAGGGGGTTGGACTAGATGACCTCCCGAGGTCCCTTCCCAGCCCTGATATTCTATGATATTCAGGCAGCCATGGCCGCACCTGTTTTTAGTGCACTGGCTCAAGTTTGTGTGTCTACCTGAGCTGGGAATCACACCTCACAGCTCTGGTGGGAAGCAAGTATGAAATCAGAGGGGACAGGCAGAAGTTTTGTTTTAGTGTGTGTTAAACTAAGAATTTACTCCAAGCATCTATCCTTACTGGGAAAATAAAAGGTCTGGTAATGCAGGAATTGGATTCCAGTTTATCCATGTATGCTGATTATGACAGAGGCAGCCGTACTGCATGTTTTCCTCCTCCACCCTATCAATGATTTCAACATGAACTTGTTCAGTCATACTCCGAATGTAATTATGCCTCTAATTTGGGGGAGGAGCAGGGAATACTTCATCAAACCTTTCATTTAACATTCTGCTTCTGTCCTAGTCCTCTACTTTCAGGGGTTGAGGGCTGAAAATGAGGTCCCTGAAGACCACAAAACCACTAAATTGTGTGTGTTTTGGGGGCAGAGGGCACCCACTAGATATTGCAAAGGAACAGTGGCAGGACAGACAGATTTTTAAAAGTTTGGGGTTTTTTGTTCTGAGTTTAAAAAATAGAACCAGACAAAACTTTCAACCTGGTCAAGCTGCCGCCATCAAAAATAGTACTGTTTACAAGTCTATTATGTTTCATTGGCATGACAAGCTCTGTAAGTGTTACTTAGGTCTTGTCTAGATGGGGAAGTCACAGTGAAGTTCATAAGAAATAGCTAGGATGTGAATTCAAAGTACAATAGCTGTTCCGCACTAGCTTCTTGTGCAGACACTCTTATTCTGTATTAAGAGTGTCTTTTTGTGGATTTGGTTAATTCACTTCCAAAGTATATACACAAGGAGCTAGTGTGGAATAGCTGTTCAGCAACAGTTTTCCTGCACTAGTTATTCCGGGCTTTTTACCTACATAAAAAGCTGTAAAAGTAGAAGGGACAAGATCCCTCAGATATCTGTCAGTGACAGACAGCATCTACCTAGGACAGAACTTCAGTGTTTAATGCTTTTATTTCCAGTAATTTCCAGTCCATTCCTGAGTGAAGCTTCTAGGTAACATGATGCCATTTCTGCTCTCTCTTTCCTTTCTTTCAGTTTTACCCCAGCATTTTTCAGGAAGAGTTTGATTATTTAAATTCTCAATTCTCAAGTGAGAGCTTGATGGGAAGCAACTCTAGACCCTATATGTTGCCAAACAACATGCCACAGCATGTACACCCTCAAAATCTACAGCCACATGTCTACATATAATCTAACATCACAATATTTAATACCCAATAATTTTCCAAGCACAGTTTCACTCAGAAACTTATCAAGTGTCTGTCTTCATAATTCACCAAACTGTAATAAATAGCCTTTTCTAGCAGAAATAGTGTGTCTTTTCAATATTAAGAAATGGACCAAGCTTAAGCAAGTACCATTTTTCACAATACAGGCTATTATACTGAGCAAAGATGTTCATCCCAAAGAAGTCTGAACCATCTCAACAGGTGACCTTTACACATAGGAAGGGCTCTATTTCTGTATTACACCGCATTATGTGAAACATCACCTGTTCTAGACTCAAATATCTACACACCAAGATCTGGTGTGATTTCACTGTCCAGCTTTATAAGAAGTTTACACATTTTGTAGGTCCATAATAAATCCACATTTTCAGAACACTTTACATAGAGGAAAGGACCTCCAACAGAATACCATATGTCCTCCTTCACTTCTGATTGAGAAGTTCAGTTTGAGTTTGTCACACCTTTGGCAATTAAGAGGGCATCACCCTAAAAGCGTGCAACAAAATAATACCTACAGGACTGGGAAACACGTACTGATATGGGATTAGCTGCCCCCATGCCTGAGTGCAAAGGCTTAGGGGCAGCACGGACATTGCTAGGACAGCAGCTCTCTTCCCCCCACCCCCATTAGCCTGGTTGGCCTTTTCCCCTGGCAGACCGCGCTGGGAGGGGCTGCGAGGGTTAGGGGCACTTCCAGAGGGAGGAGCAGCGATGGGGGCAGCTCTGTTGATGGTTGGGGGGGAGAAGCTGGGGGATGGAAGAAGCTGAGCGTTGGGGCAGTGGAGTGACGGGGTCTCTGGGGGCGGGTCAGGGCGCGGGGAGGCAGGCGGGGGGTTCCGCCGGGGGGCCTGTGTCTCGCTGGGAAGGGGGCTATTATTCCCCCAGCCTGAGGGCGCGGTACCCGCTGGGAGCGGTAGTTCCTCGAGCCCCAGTAGTCTGAGGTTCCGCCCCAGCTCCCCCCATGGCTCCCCGCGGACACAGCCTAGTTCTGCTCACGGGGGACTCACACTGGAACCCCCGCCGCCCTTCCTGCCGGGCAAGCGAAGACTCCATGTCCCATGATTCCCAGCGCGGCGGGGCTCAGTGCGCAGGCGCAGTACAGGTGAGAGGTCAGTAGCGCCGCCGTTCGCGCCGCAGGCCCCGGCTCCCCCGCGCCCCGGACCCCGCTCACCGCGGACCCGCTGGGAGGGGTAGAGACGCTGGGCCTTCTCCAGGAACCGGAGCGCCTTGTCGGGCTGGCCGGCCTTGATGGAGGCCACGGCGATGGCAATACAGCGCTCCGCCTCGTCCCTGTTGGACTCCATGGCGGCGGCTGTGGCCGAGACGGGAGGAGGGGCCGGCGCGCGGCGATGACGTCACCCACCGAGTGCGCGCAGCAGCCCCCTGCCGGAAGTTCTAAGAGCGACTGGAGTCTCACATCCCCAGAGCTACCGTCTGGGAAGGAGTAGAGGCGGAGTTACCGTATTGGCGGGTATATCCGCACATACTCTTAAGCTAGGTCACCCCATAGGCGCTACTGAAGTGACGCGACGTCTCCAATGTCTGACTCTAGAGAAGGGCTGGGAGTCAGGAGGCTGCTGGGCCTGAGCCGCCCTATGCGTTGCTATGAGACCCTGCCTATATCCTTGCCCTGTCTTATGCCTCGGGTCCCTTTGGCTGCAGGGGAACAGAAAAGTCACGAACATTCTTGGCAAAACATTTCTGGGGCTGTCAACATTTAATTCTCATCAACACGTTGGGGCGGCGCTAACCCTGCTGCTGCCTTCACTGTTCAGGGGCCAGGCCCGGAGTGCCATTTTGTTATTAATGCTGGGGGCAAAAGTCACGTGCCCCCTCTCCCCAATACAGTCTGCATGAAGACCCCGCTGTTGCTGACATGCTGTACTTCGCATCGCTAAGAACATAAGAAAGGCCGTTCTGGGTCAGACCAAAGGTCCATCTAGCCCAGTATCCTGTCTACTGACAGTGGCCAATGCCAGGTGCCCTGGAGTGAGTGAACCTAACAGGTAAAGATCAAGTGATCTCCCTCCTGCCATCCATCACCCCCCTCTGATAAACAGAGGCTAGGGACACCATTCCTTACCCAGCCTGGCTAACAGCCATTAATGGACTTAACCTCCATGAATTTATCCAGTTCTCTTTTAAACTTTGTTATAGTCCTAGCCTTCACAGCCTCCTCAGGCAAGGAGTTCCACAGGTTGGACTGTGCGCTGTGTGAAGAAGAACTTCCTTTTATTTGTTTTAAACCTGCTGCCCACTAATTTCAATGGGTGGCCCCTAGTTCTGCTATTATGGGAACAAGTAAATAACTTTTCCTTATTCACTTTCTCCACGCCACTCATAATTTTATATACCTCTATCATATCATATCATTTAGCTCTTTTCTAAGCTAAAAAGTCCTAGCTTCTTTAATCTCTCCTCATATGGGACCCGTTCCAATCCCCTAATCATTTTAGTTGCCCTTCTCTGAACCTTTTCTAATGCCACTATATCCTTTTTGAGATGAGGAGACCACATTTGTACACAGTATTCAAGATGTGGGCGCACCGTGGATTTGTATAGGGGCAATAAGATGTTCTCCATCTTATTTTCTATCCCTTTGTTAATGATTCCTAACATCCTGTTTGCTTTTTTGACCGCCGCTGCACACTGCATGGACATCTTCAGAGAACTATCCACGATGACTCCAAAATCTTTTTCCTGAATAGTTGTAGCTAAATTAGCCCCCATCATATTGTACGTATAGTTGGGGTTATTTTTTCCAAAGTGCATTACTTTACATTTATCCACATTAAATTTCATTTGCTGTTTTGTTGCCCAATCACTTAGTTTTGTGAGATCTTTTTGAAGTTCTTCACAGCCTGCTTGGGTCTTAACTATTTTGAGCAGTTTAGTATCATCTGCAAACTTTGCCACCTCACTGTTTACCCCTTCCTCCAAATCATTGATGAATAAGTTGAATAGGATTGGTCCTAGGATTGATCCTCGAGGAACATCACTAATTACCCCTCTCCATTCTGAAAATTTACCATTTATTCCTACCCTTTGTTCCCTGTCTTTTAACCAGTTCTCAGTCCATGAAAGGATCTTCCCTCTTATCCCATGGCAACTTAATTTACGTAAGAGCCTTTGGTGAGGGACCTTGTCAAAGGCTTTCAGGAAATCTAAGTACTCTATGTCCACTGGATCCCCCTTGTCCACATGTTTGTTGACCCCTTCAAAGAACTCTAATAGATTAGTAAGACATGATTTCCCTTTACAGAAACCATACTGACCTTTGCCCAAAAGTCACTACATTACTTATCGCTGTGTAATATCGGTCACCATCCTCCCTCTCCAGAGCTCTGCAGAGACTGAGCTAAGACCTGAACAATGAGTCACGCATAGAGCAAGGCTCAGAACTCAACTATCCTGACTCCCGTGGCCAGGGCTAATGGCTGAACATCTCCCACCATTGCACTCCAACGCTGCAATCATCTTTTTTCTAAAAATAAGTCTTTTGCTTTTCTTCTTCTGCTTCACTGAGACAAGGACAATGCAGAAAAGCTTCTAGAGAAGCACATTAATAGTTTTCGTGTGTCCTTTAAAATGTTGCTGTGTAGTAGAGTGTAAACACCATTTTAGCTATTCTCCATTCACAGACCTGACTTCCCTCTCAACTGCTCATCCTTTTATATAAGCCCAGATTTACGGATGTGTTATTATTATTAGGCACTAATAAAGTTACCTGTTCTAATAGATAATCTATTAAGACTGTCTGCTATATCAGATCCTTTTATCTTATTTGAAATGTAGGTCCCTCAAACATATGCTTAATTTAAATCAATGGGACTGTTAAGCATATGCATTAGCACTTACAGGAACAGGATCTTATAAGAAATTCTCTTTTTTATTTTGCTGTATGCCATTACCCTACATTCCTAAAAATGTAGGACTTCAAATTAACCTAACATTTAGCATCATATTATTCCCACTCAAGTGTACTGATGCATAAAGATAAGAAAATTATTTATGGTAACTGCAGGCGAGACATGTTAGCATTGGCAGCCAGGTAACACTAGGAGAAAGACAGCACTGACTTCAAGCCAAAGATGTCAGATATGTTCATATGAACTGATGTTCATGCCAAGTGTTCCCGAGAGGGCAAGGACATTCCCTGCAGGTGATGTACAATAGCCTTTCCTGACTGTTGTAACTGGGCCAGGGCTGCTACAGTTGAAGGAGTGAGTAAGTTGAGACGTGTGCATTGGAATGTAAGAATGCTAACTGGAAGAAGTGTGAAGCTAGGTGAGGACTTAAAGAGAAGAGTAAATGAGGCATGGGTACAAGAGACCAAGTGGGAAGGTTGCAAAGCCACGGTACTGGTGGAAGGTTACAAAATGTACTACTTATGAAGTTCAACGTCCCCAGATGGTGTTGGAGTTATTCTGGATGAAACTATGCCATGCCATGTGGTAGGGGAGCAGGTAAATGGCTTCAGCAGTGATAAGATGGAGACATGGAGGCAAAAAAGGAGCCAAAAGATGTGTTGTGGCAGCTAAAAGTATGGCCTGTGTCAAGCTGTATAACTGAGTAGGAGGATATAAAGGAGAGAAGACCATCTATAGATTCACCTAGGCAAGAGGGAAAATTATGAGGAATGTGAGTGAGTTTTCTTGCATTAGAAATGAATATGGTCTATTGCAAAGAAAAGGTGAATCAAAGTTTGTAGTGATTGTTTTGAAAGAGTGATGAATGAGTAGAATGCAAGGGGGGAATTGAGAACATGTATGCCAAACCTGGGCGTGATAGATTACGTGCAGGAGGAAGAGGTTGCAGCAGATGTACTAAGGAAAATTAAAAGAAAGTACCTGGCCAGATGAAGTATTAGTGGATGCGTTGAAATCTTTGAGAAGGGAAGGCATCAAGTATCTATCAAGTTTTTTTATTTTTATTCTTAAGAAAGAGAGAATGCTGAATGAAAGGTATAAAGGTTTGTGGTGTCTATTTTTAAACATAAACAATGTATTACACTATGTGATAGTTGCTCAATTAAGTTGACATCACGTGATGAAAGTATGGGAAAAGTTCACTGAAAAACGTGTGTGGAATAGGTGAAATTTGGAAGGGTCACTATGGATTCATGACAGGAAAGAGCATGTTTTGTGATGCCCTTTTTGCACTACAAATCCTCATGGAGGAGTTCAAAGAAAAGATATGACGGATGTGGCTGGAGAAGGCATATGATTGCGTGCCAAGAGAACTGGTTTGGTGGAGTTTGTGATGGAGTGGTGCGGCAGACAGGTACATCTGACTTATTCAGGACACGTATGATGGAGTGACTGTGGTAGTCAAAAATAACTGCAGTTACACTATAGGATTTCCAGTAAATGTTGGCCTGCATGAGGGGTTGGCATTGAGCCCATTCAGTCTGTAGCTGTCATGGATGTGATAAGTACTCTGTGGGGGTGGGGGGCAGGATTCTGCATGATTGCACCCACAGAAAACAGCCCTCCTGCAGAATTCCTGTGCGTCCCTGCTGAAAATGGCAGGGAATTCACATGGGGTGGTGGTGGGGGGAATGACCATGGGTGCAGTTTTATCGGGGGATTGCTCCCCCCAAACAGAGGAGAGACATGGGGGGATACTAGGTTATGTACCACTGGCACTGCCCCCCGCCCTCATTTCTGCAAGCATGGAGCTGCCCTGCTGAAGGAGGCTGCCTCTTGGCTCCATTGACTCTGCAGCTGAATGCCACCTGGGTCCTAGTGCCAGTCGTTCTTCTCTTCTGTGCGCTGGGAGCCTTCCTGTTTTCTGTGCAACAGTGAGTGACCGCAGTGGGCTGGGTAAGTGAGGGAGGGGAATGAAGGAAGTGGGAGTAACAGGATGAGAAAGAAGTGGGATGGAATAGGACAGAGAAGGGGAATGTGAGAGTGAGGAGAGGGGAATGAAGAAGAAAAGGGAATAGAGGAATCAGGAGGAAGCAGGAGCCCGTCCTGTGACATCTCCTTAGCAGCAGGTAGAGCTCCCACATTAAGCAGGAAGAACAAACCCTCATCCTGACAAGCCCTACACCTGGAACCCTCTGCTGAGCCCCAACCACCTTCATCTGTATCCTCTGCAGAGTCCCATTGCCCCTGTACTCTAGATAGAGAGTGCCCCACACAGAGACCTCTCACCCCACACCTGGACCTCCCCCACACTAAGCCCCTCTACTCTTGGATCCTGCCGGGCTGAGCCTGCCCCCCAACACTGGTGCACCTGCCACAGAAGAGGAGGACCCCAGCCCTTTCACTGTGTCAGGTGCAGCCTCATTGCCGAGTCCCTGTATTGGGGGAGGTGCGAATTTCAGAGTGATCTTCCACCTCAGTGCAGACAGTGGCCTGTGCTCCCCACTGCCATGCTGGAGCCACGTTTATTTGTTGACAAATACAATTTGCAGAATTTTAAAATCTTGTGCACATAGTTTTTATTTGTTTGGTGCGGAATTCCCTCAGGAATACAGAATGCAGTTTTTGGCAGTCACTGTCCCCAGTGATGTAGTCCCTCTTAGAGACTTTGCTTACCCATTATTTAAGGGCAGCGTTGTTGATTTACTTTGCAGCATATTAAGCCTGTTAGCTACTCAGCTATTGACTGTTGACCCCTGATCTGATCTTGGAGGCTCTATACTTTTGGGTAAAATATAATCTATCTGCTAAGCATACTTATAGAAATCATAAGGGAAGTTACTGATGCAGTAATAGCAATCAGAAGAACCGAAATATAGGTATTACAATAGCCTTGGCTATGGGGTTTAAGCATAAAGGCCTTAGAGTGAGGCCCACTAGAAATTGGTAGTTGGCATAAGCTAACATGAGTCATGAGTATTATGTGCTCATCTGAAGGCTATGAAAGGGTAGCAATATAGCAATTTAGCAATATATATCTCGTGATAGTTTAGTAATGTAGCCTGTGATAAACAGGTAAAGCACAAACGAACATATGGTAGTATATTATGGGCTTTTTTGCATTACGAGCTAACCACATTCATATATCAGAACTATTGGGAAAGGGACTGATAACCCAATCATTTGTAACTGTTGGAAATGTAATTATGGTCAACCGGAAGACTATCTGTGGAGAGTTGGAAACCTAAAATTGGTCTCCTGCAGTACCAAATATGAACAGGGGCTGAGACTTAATCACATATAGTCCCAGAGGCATGGGGGTGGAATGGAAAAAGGTGTATAAAAAGGTTGCCAAACCTATCCCCAGTTGGGACACGGGGGTGATAAGATGGGGCAGCCGGTTCAGTGCCTTCGTCTTGTGGCATGCTCCACTGACTGTTTTTCCCTGCTTGCATCAAATGGTCACCATAAGATTGTAAGTATGCACAATGCAGGAAACCTCTTTATTGTTCTTATCTTATTCTTATATATACTTTTCCCAATTATTTCAATTATATTG
Source organism: Dermatemys mawii (assembly GCA_007922305.1). Taxonomy (NCBI): domain Eukaryota; kingdom Metazoa; phylum Chordata; order Testudines; family Dermatemydidae; genus Dermatemys; species Dermatemys mawii. The sequence goes on along the minus strand of ML677335.1, from coordinate 22,039,469 downwards.
GTCTGTATTAACTAAGACTCAAAGTTTCTTTGTGTGCTTCACCACTCTTGATCTTCTTAATTAACTCTAAGTAGCTGTCTAAATAAAGAACCTGTTATGTGTGACAGGTGCACTTTGCACTCTAGACTAATCCCTGGCTACACAGCCTGCTGTGGTTGTTTCTAGGGGAAAACCAGAGTAGGAGGCTGCGATGGGGCCCCCCACTCGCAGCAATCGAGTTGCTGGATGATGCAGAGAGGCTCCACACTGGTGACAAGAGGCTTAAGGAGATCGGTCGTATTAATGTAGGTAGACCAAAGGTACTAACATAACCTGGTTACAGTTCAGCATTTAACAGAGTTAAACAAGGTTTGGCAGACAGAGGCCGTAGCCTGCTGAGTACTACGGCAAACGCAGCATAAGAAATCCCTTTATCCTTTTATTAAACCTACAGGACAGAAAAACAATTAAAACATTTGAAATGTAAAGTATTAAGTAAGGCTTTTATTTTAACAACATTGCGTATTCCCTTTCCCTTTAGATGGAGAGAGTTTTTGAAGGAAAACCTCCCTTGTTTGACAGTCTCTTAGTGCAGGCCTGTGCAACTCGGAAAGCAGTAAGGGCCATATTACTGCAAAAAACCCAGCTGCGGACCAAAAAGCCCCACCCTCGCCCCGTCCCCATCCACTTCCCCACACCCCACCGCTTGGCTTGCCCCAACCCTATTTACTTCCCGCGGGCTGCACAGTGAGCCTGTGCGGGCCACATGTGGCCCCTGGGCTGCATGTTGTGCAGGCCTGTCTTAGGGAGTATCAAAGAAGCTAATAACCGCCCTTTTGGGTAAAATAGAAGAAGTTAGTTGGTATGAGCTGGAACTCTTGCTGCTGCTGTTAGTCTGATCCCTTTTCATTCCAGGTGGTGGCTGGGATTCAGCTGGAGCTGGTGCAGCTGGCAGTGTCATTTGGATCCTTCTCTCTGACCTCATATGGTCAGAACATTTCTCAGGAGCAGGATGAGAAGGACCCAAGGTCCCAGGAGGTGGTGTGGGTGGCAGATATGATATTGAAGCTTGCTTCAGTAGCCTCTCTCTGTTATTCCTCTTGCACATCTCTTTCTTTAAGGACCCATAAAAGGGACAGGTCGGGTGGAATAGCCAGTCACCTCATTATTTTGTCCACCAGTTAGGCCTAATATCTAACACACCAATTTTAGGACATTAATTTCTAGTTCCATGTCTTCTGTTTTTACCAAGAATGATTTCAACATAGTCCTTGAATTAAATCAATATGGCTTTTTTGGGGACTAATTTAGTGTGTCTGTCTGGGTCTCTTGTACAGGGTGACCAAGTGTCTGGTTTTGCTAGAGGGCCCAAACCACCCCTACACAAACCATCTTAGGGACAGAGACATGCCAGTGGAGACCTGCAGCTGAGTGAGTTGTTGTCAAAAGGACCCCGAGGGAGTGCCACCATCCTGGCAGCATTTCTCGTTTCCAGCTGTCAGGCTAGTGTGATTTCAGTTGAGTTGTTTGGATGACAGGTAACTTGCTCATAGATGCTCATAGATGTTTCTAGACCCCTCTTTTTATGGTTAGAGAATTAAATGGGTAATTATAGTTCGTGGGTACCTGTAATTCAGAAGTTAAATCATTATTCATCTTGGAGATGTTCCCCATTTTTCCTTTCTACATTCAGTGAAGTCCTTCAAAGGGAATTACTGCTTTGAAAATCTTTTGCAGATACTGAACGTCTCTCTTTGGTGTGGAAGGAGGGAGGGAAGTGAGAGCCCACTGTATTGGACCTTGCCCAATCTACTGGATTTTGGTTATTGTTATTGTTGCCACTCTTCAGAGAAATGTCTGTCACTCGGATGCTTGCTTCATTCCCATGCTGCAGACAGGGTATTGAATTGTACAGACAGGTGAGTCGTGAACAGCTGCAGTTTAGAATCTAGATTCCAGTTCACATCTCTGGGGTAGGATGACATCTGCCTCGCATGCTCTGATCCCCTCCCATCAGTTCTCCTTGACTCATGGTCAAGGGTGCTTAGGCTGTCAGCCTGTCATGCTAGTTATGGCAATTATATCAGAGAATTAAATTAATTTCAAAGCTGATCAAGCTTGGAATGTATGAGACAAAAGAGAAAAGGGGTAGGACACAGGGGAAAATGGTATGATGAAGTGACAAGCAAGGAAGGGGATGTAGCAGGACTCAAATCTTGTCTACTCTTGGGGGAATTCTGCACTATTGCATGCACATAATTAATGAGCTGCACACATTTTTATTTTTTTGCGCCGAAAAAGGCTGCCAAAATGTTGCTGCAGTTTCACCTCTTGCCTACCAGAAAGTGCTGTGGCGATAGAACACAACAGCAGCTCTCAGCCAGCAGGGGTTGAGAAAGAGCCCACAGACCCTTCTTTGCAGGGCCAGGTCAGGGGACAGGGGCTATGGGGAGACAGACAGCATAGGTTGCTGGGGTGGGGGGCAGACAGGAGCTCATAAGGGCTAGTGGGAGAGGGCAGACTGGGGCAGGGGCTGAATGGGAGTGGAGGCACAGGAAGGGCCGATGCTACCCATTAGGCGACCTAGGCGGTCCGCCTAGGGCGGCAGCAATTGGGGGGTGCCCTAGGCGGCATCCCCCAATTGCTGCCGCCTAGGGCAATTGGGGGGTGCCCCAATTGATTGTTGCATCATGCTATAACAATCAGTTTAAATGATAAAAGCTTTTTTTTTTTTTTTAAAGATGCTTTCTCACTGTGTGAATTAAATAAACCATCTTTAAGAGAGGAAAATTGGAAAAACAAATTGGACTACATGCCACCATGCGCTGCCTCTCAGCAATAGGGTGTCAGGAGGGTTTGAATCCTGGATCTTCAGAGCCTCAGCACAAAACTCACCTATTTGCACAGAAAGAGCAACAGTTATTTTTCCTTTGAGGACACGCCCCAGAGAGAGACTTGCCACATGCTTTGTCGGTGTTTTACACAAACATTTGCTGAATACTTCTAAGAGTGGAGATTCCACCACCTCCCTAGGTGTCCCATTTCAGTGCTTCACCACCCGCCTAGTGAAATATTTTTTCCTAATTTTCAACCTAGACTCCCCCACTGCAACTTGAGACTATTGCTTCTTGTTCTGTCATCTGCCACCACTGTGAAAAGTCTAGCTCCATCCGCTTTTGAACCCCCTTTCAGGTAGTTTAAGGCTGCTACCAAATCCCCCCTCACTCTTCTCTTCTGTAGACTAAACAAGCCCAATTCCCTCAGCTTTCCTTTGTAAGTCATGTGCCCCAACCCTCAAATCATTTTCTTTGCCCTCTGCTGGACTCTCTCCAATTTGTCCACATCCCTTCTGTAGTGGGGTGGGGACCCAAAACTGGACGTAATAGTCCAGATGTGGCCTCACCAGTGCCAAATAGAGGGGAATAATCACTTCCCTCAATCTGCTGGCAATGCTCATACTAATGCAGCCCAATATTCCATTAGCCTTCTTGACAACAAGGGCACACTGTTGACTCTTGTCCAGCTTTTCATCCACTGTAATCCTCAGGTCCTTTTCTTCAGAACTGCTGCCTAGCCAGTTGGTCCCCAGTCTGTAGCAGTGCATGGGATTCTTCTGTCCTAAGTGCAGGACTCTTCACTCGTCCTTGTTGAACCTCATCAGATTTCTTTTGGCCCAATCCTCCAATTTGTCTAGGTCAGTCGGGACCTTATCATTAAAGTGGTAGGACCCCTTATTGTGGACACAGTTATGGTGGAATAAAAGTGTGTACCATAGATTTTAAGGTTTGGCAAGATCATTAGGCTCATCCATTCTGACCTCCTGCATCACACATCATAGAAGCTTCCCCCGTAATTTTTGCATCACGTCCAAAGCTTCCAAGTGAACTGCAGCTCACCTCGTAGAAAGGCAACCAGTCTTGATTTAAAAGTTGGGGAATTGACTCCGTCCATAGGTAAATTGCTCCAATGGTTAATTACCCTCGTAGTTAAAACAATTGCATCTTGTTTCTAGTCTGAATTTGTCTAGTTTTCGCTTTCAACCACTGGATTTTGTTACGCTTTTCTTTGATAAAGTGCTGTCTACTGTCAGAAATATTTTCCCCATATAAGTACGTCAACCCTGTGATCAAGTCATCTCTTAAGAGTCTCGCAAATCAACTAAATATATTGAATTTAAGTCTCCCTCTAGAAGACAGGTTTTCAGGATCAATATGGCTTATTCCCCTGAACAGTCGTTCTCTCCCATTTTGGGGCTCAGTGTGGTGTCCATAGTATTTTAGAGTTCCTGCTAATCTGGGGCCTGATCCAAACCCCCTTGCAATAAAGTGAAAGATTCCTTTTTATTTCAACGAGCTTTGGCTCAGCCCCAGAAGAAATTGGTGAATGAATTAATAACAGGTCTCCAATCCCTTAAAATGCTGTCCCATGTGCTCTCTGCATGGCTTATAACTTAGTGTTTTAACCAGGTTCTACCTCATCCATGAACCATCCACACCTCCAGACAAGAGGCCAGTTGTTAGCAGTGATAACATCCTGCTAGGAAAAGGGATGAAGCAAGCCAGAAGGGGGAATGGGAGGATGAGGAAGACTGGGAGCAGAGGTGTCAAAAAGAAGTTTCATGATGTTATTTTAAAATTAAATGTGTTGTGGCAAAGCTGAGCCTGAGAAATAAGATACATCCTGTACTTTGTCCTGAAGGTGCTAAATCTGTGTCCATCTCAACCTGTGGCCCAGCTGCCAAGAAACCTCTGCCTAATTCTATCAGGAGCCTTTCCCTTGTTGTGGGCACTTCCTCTATGGTAGAGGAGTGTAGCAGTGGTCTTGGGAATCCTGGTTAGAGAGAGATCATCCTTGAGGTGAAAATGTTGGGATAGCTCATTTGGCCTTGTACTGAGACTACACGTGACGTGCTCCAAGGTGTGTAGGATGAGCAGGATGCTCAGAGCAGGAGGTGCGGGGTTCAGGTGGGGTGAGACAGGGGTCAGTTTGCAAGGTGTTGCTGGGGGCTCAGATCAGGGAGAGTGGGGTGCAGGGGGTCAGGTTGCAGGGTGTGGCAGGGGCTCAGAGCAGAGTGTGAGGGGTGCAGGAGGGGTGAGGGGTATGGCGGGGGCAGGGTGCGGCAGGGGTTTCAGGACATGGGGTTGAAATACAGGAGGGGTGTGAGGTGCAGAGGTTAGGGGAGGGAGTGCGGGGTCCGGGCCGGCACCGCTTACCTGCAGCAGCACGGAGATGGCAGCAGCTTGCACTGGGGCAAGGATAGGCAACCTATAGCACGGGTGCCAAAGGTGACACACAAGCTGATTTTCAGTGGCACTCACACTGCCCAGGTCCCAGCCACCGGTTTGGGGGCTCTGCATTTTAATTTAATTTTAAATGAGGCTTCTTAAACATTTTAAAAACCTTATTTACCTTACATACAATGATAGTTTACTTCTATATTATAGACTTATAGAAAGGGACCTTTTAACAATGTTAAAATGTAGTACTGGCACACGTAACCTTAAGTTAGATTGAATAAATGAAGACTCGGCACATCACTTTCGAAAGGTTGCCGACCCCTGCACTGGGGCAAGGGCAGGCTCGCTGCCTGCCTGCCCCAGCCCCAAGCTGCTCCAGAAAGGGGCGGGACCGTGTCCCTGCAGCCCCTGGTAGGGGGGCACAGGGCTCCATGTGCTGCCGCTCCTCCAGGTACTCCTCCGGAAGCTCTCATTGGATGCGGTTCCGTGTTCCTGGCCAATGCCTGTTAGACCTTTAAGGAACACTAAAGCAGATCAGTACCCTTATCTGATGAAGAAAATAAAAACAAAAACATTTTGTTACTAAACACCTTGTCATTTATTTTATTCACTGTGTTTAAACTAAAGAGCATGGATCTCTTCCTAAATATCTGCATAATTACACTTCTGTGCCCATTGATAGATTACCTTCCTTATAGAAATGAGTGGGCACAATGACAAATCAACACTGGCCACCCTTATTCTATTTAATTTACTTAATTAATATTACCAAAAATATATTGTCATGTCTTGTACGCTATCCCTCAATGCCCCACAGTACTGTACATTTCTTTTGTTTGATCATGTTTTATGTGATCAACTAAATAATTAAAATGGTTTAATTGGACTATATGTATTCATTGGTTGCATGCAACTTCAATGGCAACTACAAGTATATTTGAAAGAAAGGACAGCCTTGTGTTACTTTGAAATCTTTATCTCCTTATAGAATAAAGACGTCAGCCCCACACTATCAGACAAAATATCAAACATTAAGCCACATCCAGGATTTTGCAATCTGATTGAAAAGACAAAAAACCATGCATTTACCCCAACTAAATGTCTAGTTAGTTTTCATTAAAAGAACAAGCTCTTTCAGGCTGAATTATAGTGAGTAACAGGTGTTAATCAGCCCTCATTGCCTTTCTGTTACGTAAATGCTCTGAGGCAATTTTGTTTTGAATGCACAATATTAAAAACATTTAATATTATTCATGTCTCTGAATATATATTTTTAGAAGTGAGCAAACCAATTGCATTTGCTTCATTTAACTTGTTTCTAATGTAACAAAACTTTCTTGTTCTTTTACATGGATGTTTTGTAGAGTAGAAAATGCTATCACACTGCACAGATTTATATAGCATTTTAATTGTTATGTCCAAGTTTTACTTATGTTTTGGGGGTTTTTTGGTGTATAGTCACTCCAATGAATATACTTATTGGAGAAAACTTTTCCCCCATGTAATTCCCATGATGTTTGGGCAGTAAAATAACCCCTTTGTTTGTTCATAATTCCTACTTATATGCTTGGAACTTATAAGTAGACGAAGCAACTGTTTAAGGCCAATGCAGTTTAAAAGGGCCTTGATTTAATATTACCCCAAAATATCATTCATCTTATTTAATGTGAACTGTTCAACAAGTATATTAGGATGTGTAGTGCTGGAAATTTTTTTTTGATCATGAAAATAAATAAATTAGTATTTTTTGAAGGTGGTAAGGGGATGGTGCTCAAAATATTTTTGCTTAGAGCTTCCAGTGAGTAGCACTGCCCTCTGCTGGTTATATATTTGCCTCTGAACATCTCTTGGCCAAACGGTTATGGAGTTCAGCACTTTCTAAAAGCGACTGAAACCCCATTTCCTAAATTCTAGGACACATTTTAAATGTATAACTGTTTTTGGGACACAAATGTTCTTGGCCAAGAGGTGTTAAATCATTTACTACTTTTTGCTCTTATCTGTAACTCTGGCACTGATTTATGATGTAGACATGGTAATATGGGGCAAAAGGCAAAAGCTCCATGACTCACATTCAAAGGAAAGTTGAACTGCAAGGATTAAAAGATCTCCCACATTCACTGCACCTTCGAGTTTGAAATCAGTTTGGGCTGTTTGACTCCCTTTGCACAACAGATGGCAGAATTGTTCTTTTAGCTACAGGACTAGGTTTACCTTTAATGTCCTGACTGAAGAAAGCCTTTAGCTGCAGTGGAGATTTTTCTTTCTTTTTATATTCTGATCTTATGCAATCTGCACCTGGCACTGTAGAAGCCTCTTGTGGCAACAGCTTTTTTAAAGCCATTTGCTAGTGAGGTCTCAAGCACTGAAACAGCCAGGTCTCCCTTCTGCATCAACACCAGCCACCAAGCACCCAAGGTAGATGAGTTTTCATCCCATCCTTCACCCTGGGGTTGCCACTAATCCCTACTTTTGTTATTACGCCACTTTTCTCCCACATTTTCTCTTAGAATGTGAGTATCCTGCACTGAATGGTTACAATGTAATGCCTTTTTGCCTAGTTTTTTTGTATTAAATAAATTCTTCGATTGTATCACTCATGTTACTCACAGTCCTTCAGTAAATTAAATGATCTGTAACTGCTCTGGAGGCTTGACTCTTAAAAAAGTCATTTTGGTTTTATGCTTTATTTTAACCATTTAATTGGGAACACGTAAATCAAAGGTTGTAGGCAGCTGAGCTCCAGAACCTCAGACAATTATTCTTCACTGCTCTAGCAAGTCACTGCTTCTTTTAGGTACCTAGCTTGCTTTCTTCATCCAGGCAGGGACTGCAAAAGAACATATCTACCAATTTTTTTTAAAAAAAAGTCCTAAAAGTCTCTCTTGCTGCGTGTGTCATTCATTTAGTGGGTTTACATCTAATTCAGTTCAAAAGGGGCACATATGAAACAAACTGCTGTATGGAATTCTAGGAGAAATATAGGTGCTCTAGCCTTTAGGAATGAGTGGATACCATACATGTTAACCATTTGGAGGACACACAATGAGTGAGCAGCGGTGGCTAGTGTCAGCACCTTCTTTCCTCTCATCCCCATGCTCACTCTGAGTAGAGAGCATAACCAGAGATTCTGCTGCAATTTTTAAGAGAACAATGCCCACCTCTGTAGATTTTAGTTCTAGTCTCCTTACCTCAGCTATCTCATTATGCCTTCTTCTGAAGAGGATCACATCCTACAGAAAATAGCTTGGAATGTTCAAGAGTGGACAAGAACATGGTATGACATAGAAAGGTGGCCCAATTTTGGGGCCCTGTACTTTGTTTCCAGCTTCAATAAGGTTCATCTTATTAAGTCCTGTCCCTCTTGGCTATTAAAACCTATGGCTCTCACACAGGAGGTATTATTAGCAGAAAGTGTCATTTCCTCTCTTCAGGACAGTAGGGTCACAGCATCTCTTAAACAAGAAACTGTTTATTTCTTGATCAAGCGTCTATCTTGACACTGGTATTTCTGCTTACTATTACTCAGTAACCAATCTCCCTTTTGAGAAGATTAGAGAGAAGGTGGCATCAAAGCAACCCAGTACCTGGAGTTCTCAGGTTTTCTCAACTTCATAAGTCCAGCTTTAGAGCTGGGTATGGCAGAGACTGCACTGGTCTCAGTCAACGACCTTTTGACAATGGATAAAAATCAAGTGCTCATACTTGCGTTTAGATCTTTCAGCAGCCTTTGATATAACTGTGCAGCTTGAACAGCTGCAGATGGCTCTGCTCTTTTGTCAAGAGGAGCCATACTAGTATTAGATGACTGTTTGGGTGTCCTGAAGGATCTTGCATGCGGTTCTCTCTTTTGCTTTAAATTCATTTGATTCTGATTGCTCTACACACCTAGGAATGTATTTGTTGGAGTAGAAAATCCAAAATGGAGGACAGTATAGCTACTGCAACTGACTAGGCTAGTTAGCTCTCAGTAGAATTGGAGTTTTGCAGTTCATACTTGCCATCCATTGTTCTTCATATTCACAGTGGAGGCTTTTTGGTGAATTCAGTTCTGTACTGGGCTTTAACATGTACTTAGTTTTGTTTAAAAAACAGAAGGGAGTGGTGAAGTTCTCAGAGTAGGTTGCACAGCTATCAAAGATAGCTGGTTGATAAGTTTATATACAGAGTGGGTAGACCAGAGGCATCAGCAGCCTAAGTTCCCCTCCCCTCTCTGCTGGAAAGGCCAGGAGTAAGCAAGTGGTTGTCTTCATGCCCATTCAGTTCCTTCTTTCTTGGTGGAAACTAGCAACTACGATGCTAGTTATGATGTGGATTCTTTTTGACACCCACATCTTTCACAAAGACAACTGAATATCCAAGAGAAGGTGAAGACTTTCAATAACTGCAAAAAAAATAGGAAAAATAAAAACTTAATTTGAAAACTACCACCATTTTCACAGTAGAAGGCACAGTAGGGCTGAGACAACGGACATGAAAAGATATGTCTGCATGTTGTTGCCATGTTAGTCCCAGGATATGAGAGACAAGATAGGTGAGGTAAAATCTTTTATTATACCCAACTTCTGTTGGTGAAAGAAACAAGCTTTTGAGCTCCACAGAGCTCTTCAGATCCTCTGAGCTCTGTGGAGCTCTCTCTCATGAAAACAGATTACATTAATGCTCTAGAATTAGGAGCACTGTAATAGTCATGCCATGTGGTTGGGGTTTGATGGTTTACAGACAGACAGTCTATTGTTTCACATACTTGAGGTGAATATAGAGAGGAGCTATATCTTTATTTGACAACACTTGGACTTGTACATGCTAAGTTGCTAAATTATTTGCACCCAAGGTTCTTTCAACCAAAGAAAAGGAAAAGACATCTTTCATGTGAACCTGTTGAAACCTGGTGGGAAGTCAATCCAGACAAGATACTAAATCTAGGTCCTTTGGAACTGGATAAAATGGTTTCTTCTGAGTGCTTAACAGAACAACAAACCCAGGAACTAATAAGTTTTCATGATGTGTTTTCATCAGTCTCAGGAAAAACTATTTCCCATCATACTTGTACCAACCCAGAGGTAAAGCCAGTAAGGAAGACTGACTGGGTGCCAGAAAAAATGCAGACAGCAATTGCATGGGAAGTTTGAGAGATGCTCAAATTAGGTATTACAAGGGTGTCTCAAAAATTGGTACAGCCCTGTTGTACTGGTGCCCAAATCTGAAGGAACAATCCATTTCGGTCTTGATTTCTATTGGGTTAAATAAATTCTATTTCCCATCTGAATGCATACTTCATGCCATACATAGACAAGTTATTAGATTAGCTAGGGAAGGCTATATATTTAACAATGTCAGACTTAGAGTTAAAGTGTGGAGGTGAAAGGGGAAGGGCAGCTTTCTAATCAATGTACTTTAGGGTACATTGTGTGTTATCAGATTTTTTGCCAAACACTGGCCATGTAAAACCTCAGTCGACAGATCCTTTCAAAACAACAAGCACATTTTCCAGTGAGTGAGAAGGACAGTACATAGAATTTCATCCTCCAGCCTTCTCTAAAACTGATGCTTTTTGTTTTCTCCTTTTACATTTAGTAGGAGTTCATTTTCAGCAGAGAGAGATTCAGATTTTTGTTGACTTTCTGCCAATAGTCAAATGTGACTTAAAGTCACAAGGCTTCCCATAAACATAGATGAAAGATGAGCATTTGCTTTTGTTGTGAACCGATGTAATTAAAGTAATATTTTACAATGTTCGAGCATTCCGTAAATAGCAGTTTTAAAGCCATTACCCCATACAGACAATCTCAATGGGGTAGGAGCCCCTTATTAAAAAGAGCATTACAAAGAGCGTATATGTTATGTTGCTTATGCTAGGCAGGGTTCTTCTGAGGGAGGAGAAAGATGGGAAAAAATTAAGCCATTTTCAACTCCTTATATCCAAGGCAGTAACTAAGCCTCAGACAGCCCCATGCTTGACCAGGCACATCCCTATTTTACATCAAGCGTGTAAGATAAGAAATCCAATTGGGAAAAACAAACAGTCCTATAGAAGAAAGTTCCATAGCATTCTTCTCACCCTTGCTGGACCCTCTGCCATTAACCTTGTGAGCAGCTTCCGTAATAAACAAAAGGCTATTGTTTTCTATAAGCCCAGCTCTCGTTCAAAAGCTCATTCTAAACACACTCTTTTTTGTAAATAATGCTTAAAATCTAAACTAAAAATAATTTCAGGGGCAAAAGACTAGGATTTGCTACTAATAGCTTTGATAGGCCTTTCTGTCCCACTGCTTGACACATATGGGACTGTTCCGACCACTATTGTTCTCTGAAGCTATCCATATTCAATTCTACATAAAATCCTGGTTTTGTTGGAGATGAAGCTGGTGGTTGCAATACACAGAACTAATTATTCTTGTACTTTTCCTGAGAGATTAATATTAAAGAGGCATCAGCAGTGGAAAAATTAAAGCAGAAGATACAGTAGGCTCCAATTTCTGTTCTCGTGTATGGAAAAACACCGGTTGTTAGTAGTCTGTCTTCGGGTGTTTTTTTTTCCTAGTTCAATGTAGCAATGGGTCTGTTGTCAGTCAGTAGATTTGTGTGTGAAGAATGTTCATCTGCAGAGCATCTGACAATGGCCCATTCTGCAGGAGCAGTACAGACAGATTTATGGCCCCAATAACACGTTCTAAAGCAGGTTTTTCCATTTGCTGGAGTTATTGTTTGGGCATGGCAAAGTCCCAAGCTGTCTCCTGCGCACATTTCCACATTGCCCTCATGAGTCGTGTAAATCCCATGTCTTTGGGCTTCTCCAAACCTCTCATAAGTCGCTGCTTCATAATGGCAACAAACTCCTTGTTACTCAACTCTCCATTCCCTAAGGAAAGAGAGGGAAAAAAAGTTCATTAACCTGAAAGTACAAAAATAAAAGGCCCAGAAATCTTTGGAGGGCAGTACTAAAAGCTTGCTTTCCTTTAGAGAGAAGAAAAAAAGACTGGTTCATGTTTTGCTTTAGTCTCCTGACAGGTGAGGCCATGAAGAGTGCTGGTAGCAACATACAAATTTTATGTTATATTTGAAGTTCAAGTTTTTGATTAAAATGGACACTTCAGAGTTTCCTGCTGACAGCCAATGGCACCTCCCAGCAGGAAGCCTAGAAATAAATTGTAAATTAACTGCAAATAATTCACAGAGCGTGAAAAATGCTTCTCCTCATGGAATCATTTCAGGACAATCAGCTGAGCAAAATGATTGCAGATTTAATTTTGACAGTATTATTATATCACCAATTACAATTCTGCATCCTTTCTGGACAAGGCCCAATTACTAACTGAAACAATGATTGCTTTTATCAAAATGTTTACTTTGTGATTCATTGCAATCAGGATCTCTATGACACAATGGTCTTAAATCAAAACATGTGACAAGTTCGACTTAGTTTCCAAAGACTCAAGTATTGTCATAGCAACAAAGAAAATTTCATATTTTGGTCAGATATTTAATGTTGACATTGGTGAGATTCAGAGGTGGCAAAAATCTTTGACATCACAATGCAGCCCCATCTGTGATTATTTACAATTTGGCAGACTTTTTTTCACCTGTCAAGCAGCACATGACAATATCTGACTGTTTATTGGAGCAGCTAGTCCTGGAACTCATAAGGGGAGAGGCAATTCTTGATATAGTCCTAACTGGCACACAGGATCTGGTCCAAGAGGTGAACCACTCAGTAATAATGACCAGGATGTAATTAAATTTGCCATTCTTATAGGGGGGAAAATACTAAAGAAACCTACCACAGCAGCATTTAACTTCACAATGGGAACTTTGCAAAAATGAGGAAGCTAGTTAACCAGAAATTAAAAGGAATAGTCACAAGAGAAATGCCTGCAAGCTGCATGGAAACATTTTAAAATCACCATAATAAGCAGCTCAAATTAAATGTGTATCCCAAATAAGAAAAAGATCAGTAAGAGGACTAAGGAAAATGCCACCATGGCTAAATAACAGAGAACAAGAGAGGATTAGAGGCGAAAAGACATTCTTTAAAAATTGGAAGTATATTCTGACTGAGGAATATAGAAAGGAGCATAAAATCTGCCAAGTATAATTAGGCAGTCCAAAAAAGAATCTGAAGAGCAACTAGCAAAAGACACAAAAACTAGCAGCAAACTTGTTTTAAGTATGGCAGGCATCCTAATTCTGATAATCAGTGTACCACTGGATTATTAAGGTACTATAGGAGCAGTCAAGGAAGACCAGGCTCTTGTGGAGAAGCTAAATGAATCAGTTGCACCAGTCTTCACTGCAGAGGACGTGAGGGAGATTCTCACCCTTGAGCCATTCTTTTTAGGTGACGAATCTGAGGAACTATCCCAGACTGAGCTGTCAATAGATGAGGTTTTGGAATCAGTTGATAAATTAAACAGCAATGAGTCATCAGGACCAGATGGTGACCCAAGAGTTCTGAAAGAGCTCAAATATGAAATTGCAGAACTACTAACTGTGCTATATAACCTACTACTTAAATCAGCCTTTGTCCCAAATGACTGGCATATAGCTAATGTGATGCTGATTTTTAAACAAGGTTCCAGAAGTGATCCTGGCAATTACAGGCTGGTAAGAAGCCTAACTTTAGTACCAGTCAAACTGGTTTAAACTATAGTAAAGAACAGAATTATCAGACACACAGATGAACTTGATATGTTGAAGGGGAAAATCAACAAGTTTTTTGTAAAGGGAAATCATGCCTTATCAATCTATTAGAATTCTTTGAGGGTGTCAACAAATGTGGACAAAGGTGATCCAGGGGATATAGTGCATTTGGACTTTCAGAAAGCCTCTGACAATGTCCCTACACAAATGCTCTCAACAAGTAACGGGATAAGAGAGAAGGTCCTTTCCTGTCTTTTAACCATGAGATGGTCAGTTTTCACAGTGAGAGGGAGGTAAATAGTGGAATCTGGACTGGGACCTGTCCTGTTCAACATATTCTTAAATTATCTGGAAAAGGAGTAAACAATGAGGTGGTAAAATTTGCTGACAATACAAAATTATTCAAGATAGGTAAGTCCAAAGCTGACTGCTAAGAGTTACAAAGGGCTCTCTCTAAACTGCTGTGTTAATCAGTTTAAGTCAAACTCTTAACACAATGAAACCTTGAGTCCAATCTGCAACTCCAAATGGATTCTGCACTACTGAACCTAGGTATTGCACCATAGACAGAGCTTGCATTTGAGATCTTAGGTGGAAAAAATGAACACTAGAAATCTACTACAATGGGAGACTTATCAAGGGAAATATGGAAGATACTCAAAAAAGAACGTATCACAACAAAGCTGAATGTTTATAAAGTTAGACGTGGAGCTGGGGGTATTGTGAAGATGGAAACTTCTTGAGGGAACTTTTTTTGCACTGAATTTAGAAAGTATCACAGGTTTTGAAATAGATGTATTATTATTTTAAAAACTTCCCAGACTTGGACTCATTTTGGCAAGTTTTATTCTACAGCTAATTTTTATAGGTAATTTGTAATCCCTAGGATTTTTAATGAGACTGTGAAGGGACTATTCCCAATCAGATTCAGAGACACAACATGATGCATTGTCTTTGTCTTCCAATGAATTGGAATGTATCCAGGTCTCTGAAATCTCTGTCTAGTTTACTATCAATTTTATAGGCATATGTTTATTTCCCCAAGACCACTTGACAAGGAAAGAAGAAAGAAAGGATTCTTGACAGTTCTACGCCCAGTTCTTCTTCCTGCTTTGTGTGTCATTTAGACTCCTGCTTAAGAGACAACCTGTCTCTTGCTAATTGTACTGTTGCTACAGAGTCTGTCCTTGCCCACTCTGAATATAAATCAAGAAATACTTCAAGGAAGAACAGCTTTGAGACCATCCTGATTTAAAAAGCTCTAGCAAATGCTGTTCTCGTTTTAAATAATCTGGCCACAGATATTTCAACCATTTTCCTGTGGCTTTACTGGTGCACTGAGCAGAGGGGTCCAATAAAATCCACTGTGCAGGATACTATTCATTCAGACTGGCTTTAAGAGGCTTGAAAACGGAAGGCTTTTTGGAAATAACTCTCTGAACAAAGCCCTCCCATGTTCTTTCTGCACTTTGTGTACACACATTACAAGGAACTAGAAAACCCCCATAATTATTTCTAAAAACAGGGTCTCATTGCTAACTTTATTTTCTGCTCTTTGTGCTAATTTAGAACAATCCTTTTCTCTATCTGCAGTCCACTTCTTAATCCAGTATTGCCATTTTTAGCTTCTATGTTATCTGATAGAAAAGCAACACACAACTATTTCCAATATGAAACTGTGGAGTCTCATTTAAGACCACAAAAGTATCCTTTTCTCAGCACTCCCTCTTCCCCTCCCCATCACTCACCCACCATCAGGACTTTCTACCATGTTGAAAAAAAAAAAGTCAGCACTTTCATTCCTTAAGCAGTTTTTAGAAAAGTCTGTATACACGAGCTAAATGAAACTAAAGAGATCTGTGTCTGCTTTTATGCTATGTTCCTATCTTTGAAGAGATTTCTCTAACATTTTTTTCCCTAAAGATGTGGTATCAAAACATTCAACAGAATCTCCTCTGAGAATATGCAAATTGAGACTATTTGGATACATTTCAATTCATTCTAACTACAGATCAAAATATCTGGCTTGCAGATCCAATCAGGAATCACTATTGAACTAGTTAGGAAAAACATGATTCAGCCTTCTTTCACCAAAGGTACAAGGAAGAATATGAAGCTGAAAGCAAGAGGGGATATAAATGGACACAACTGCAAAGATGCACTTATCATTTAATGAACAGTGAACACAAAACTATCTATTTGCACACACACAGTATCAGAGACTAGACAACATATCAAAATGGGTGAGCTGACAGCCCTGTTGGATATCGTTAGATACTGAATACATTTACCCAGAGGCAGCTGATTTACCATTGAGTACACTGGATAACTAGAGGTACAGTAAATACTCCTGGGTTACGTTATTGGCTGTGTCAATGATTTGCCTTGTAGATTTAGGCAAATACTTAACTCAGTTTGCCAGATGTAAAATAAGGATAACAATTCTTATTTATTATTATGTACCTCAGAAATACTATGACAACTGATGTTTAATAAAGTACTCTGAAGATGTAAAATGCCATGTAAGTGACGATTACATGAGGAAGATATGTTTTGTGACAGTGCTGTCAAGAAGCTGGAGTGATGTTATGAACTGGCTAATCAGCTTTTCCAGTTGAGCAGTGACATTTCATAAGAACATAAGAATGGCCATATTGGGTCAGACCAATGGTCTATCTAGCCCAGTATCCTGTCTTCTGATAGGGACCAATGCCAGATGCTTCAGAGGGAATGAACAGAACAGATAATCATCAAGTGATCCATTTCCTGTCACCCATTCCCAGCATCTGGTGTGATTTCCAGCCATGATGTCATAGAAGAATGTAAAGTGACAGGAGGGTAGGCTGGTTAAACAAAGTACCCAATATACTCACTGAAGGGCAGCTACTGAACTTACAGAGTTACAGTGCTTGAAGTAGCCAATCTCACTAGTCTCACTACATATCGCACTAAGTTCTGGCTCGCCGGACATTATGTAGACAGGATCACGGTGACCCTGTAGTTAAGTATATTCATGTTCACAATGCAAGTGTGACTAACGCTCATTGCTTACTCCACAAAATGCCATTGCACAGAGAATGCTCTTGGTTTGCATGGTCCAATTATTACCAGAGTGTAATGCTTCACTTGAATGTCTGAAGGCATGGCATGTATACTGCCGTTTTGAATGTTTCTGCTTCTATTCACAGAGGACAACATCCAACCCTGAGTTTTTGTCCACAAGGGAAAAATTGAACTAGTTAGTGGGATATTCAAAAATCACCATAGCAGGAATAAAATCCTTGTATATGAGATCTGCAAAACCTAGTTTAGCATTAGAGATTATGGGTCTTAGTTTCTTTAACTGAACTTTGGTTCTGTTGTGTAGGTGGCACAGTGCATCTATTTGTTGAGCTGGCCATTGAGTTAACCATTAAATTGTTAATTCAGCATCCCTGCTGGAGGAGTTCGGATCTCTTCAATTTCCATTTCTCAGCTACCACCTTTGAGAGCTGCACTGCAGTCATCATCCTATACGGCTAGAGACTCCCTTCTGAGCTCAGTAATTTTCCTCCTTAATCAACCAGAGATTGCTTTTGAGTGACAAGAGCAGGCCAGAAAAACCAAACTACTGGGAATAAAATCCAGGCTTCTTGCACGGCAATGCACATTGCTACCATTAATTAGCAAATGTTTGTACAGAGCTGTAAATGTAAAATACCGTGTTAGTGCTAAATAGTCTTATTACCAACAATAGGCCATAACTGCTAATTTTGTTAAACGTATGTTTCTGGGAGCAGAAGATAGTCTGCTCTCTCTCTGCAGTGAACTATTCAGCCAGAAATATGACCAACAAAACCCTCAAACTCTTAAGTTAGATAGATATATGAAAACTCTCAGAGAGCACTGAATGCCATTAACAAAACCCTCTGGAAAAGTATAAACTTTTAATACAGACCACAACACAAACAGTGAAGTATAATATAGGGTGAAGGAAACAGCAAATACCACCATGAAATGGATAATAATGCTATGGAAGGCCAAATCTAGCAGTATTTTCATGCTATTGATAAGCTGGAGAGCAGAAATGAAAACAATAGATAAAAAGCAAGTTAGGCTGGGGGGTGGGGTAAGAAGAAAGTCTCCAAATCTTATTCATTTTGACTGCCTCTGGTTATTGATCTTATTTTTAGTATCGCTCCACATTATAAAATTGCAAAATGGGGAATAATACGAGAATGCTCTGATACTGATAAAGGTTTGTCAGATACAACCAACTCATCCCTTGAAAAGAAAATATTAGTGAAATGCACAAATATAACATATTTAGCTTTTATAGCTTGATTCTTTCAGGGTTGTTTTTTTAAAAAAATACAGATAAACTACATAATACACTGGGCACATGCTGAGTGTATGAAAAGGTCAGAGTGATTACAGTAAATTAAAACTACTCACCGTCACAATCAAAAAGAGCAAATACCACATCACACACATGGTCTGAGAGCTCCACTTTTGCCACTGTCCTGGCTACCTGCTGCATAGTAACTGAAATAAAATAAGGATTCATTATTAATAGACTGCAGTAATCTTAAATCCGTATTAGGTTTCATCTTTCACCCGTTACCCACCTTTTATAACTGTTTCTTTGAGACGTGTTGCTCCTGTTCATTCCATTCTAGGTGTGTGCACGCCCATGTGCACAGTTGTTGGAGACTTTTGCCTTAGCAGCATCCATAGAGCTGGCTGTGGCACCCCCTTGAGTGTTGTGCTCATGGATCGGTATATTAGGTGCTGCTGACCCTACACCCTCTCAGTTCGTTCTCGTCAGCACTCCAATGGAGGGAGAGAGAGGCAGGTAATGGAATGGACGTGAGCAACACATCCTAAAGACCAACAGTTACAAAAAGTAGGTAACCATTTTTTCTTCTTGTCCCCTGCCGCTCCCCAGAGTAACCATTTTTTCTTCTTGTCCCCTGCTGCTCCCCAGAGTCAGAGGTGGATTCCTGGCTGGGCTGGGGAGTTTAACCTCTGTGGTAGCCCTGTGAAGCCCCAGAGCTTTGCCAAAAGCGCCTTTCCCTTCTGGTGCTGGGGTGCTGCTCTTTCTTTTGCCATTTCTTAGGCACCAGCGAGGGGGAATGTTGCTGGATGGAGCCTGGTGCCAGAATTGCGCTCTGCACTGAAATCGAAGTGCTCAGTGTGGGGTCGGAGTGGGAGGCTCCGATGCAGGACGAAGCACAGTCTCCAGGAGGAGGGCTCTCAAGTGGATATACCGCTCCTTTTGTGTTCTAGGTTGAAAGTTTTTACAGCTTCGGCACTTATCCTTTCTATGGGACTCCCCCAAACACTTCCAACAGCTGTCATGGGGGTCACTGATAGTCATCCGCCTGCTGCATGACGAGCAGGTTTGAAGCCGGAAGAGCAGGGCATGCCCTGCTCTGAGGCGAAGGGACTCTAACTACCAAACTAACCTAACACTTAACTAAATGGCTAACTAAGTACCTACGAGCTATATATAAAAAAGATAAACAGAGGCAAGACAAGGTGCTCCAACCAACCGTCATGAGTAAGAAGGAAGTGAGAGGGCACAGTGTAGGAGGCACCTAACATACCAACTCATGAACGTGGCACTCAAAGGGGCGCCGCAGCTGGCCCTATGGATACCGCAAAGACAAAAGTCTCTGACAGCTGTGCACATGGGTGTGCACACCCATACCTAGAATGGATTGTCATGAACAAGCACTTGACAAAGAATAGCATTTTACAAAGGCTTCCATCCAAAAATATTTTTCTCAGGAAGTTTTAAATTCAATTCCTTCCCCATGCTGTTCAACTCTCTCCTTGAAATCAGTCTCCTCAAAAGACCTGTGTTCCTACACTATACGTGCAGAATGCTTTGTTGTTGTTGTAGGGATGCTGATGAACCTTGAAATGTTGCTATTATTTTTATTGAAGTAAAAGCATTAAGCACTAATTCTGGAAACAAAACAAAAGAAAAACCACCCACCAGCCAAAACTACTATTTCTTCTTGTTTACAAAGTCTATGCAACTTGAATTGTGGGTCTTAACTTTTTGCTCCTTGAAATGAGAGAAAAGTGTCAGAATGAGAGTAAACCCTCCACACAGAAATTCCCACCTCCTCTGCTCACAGACTCTTTCTTGTGTGGTCGATAAGAAGGCTTTTTTTTTTTTTTTTTCCTGTTTTGCAAAAATATATGAATTGCCATCTTTGCAACATTGGTTCCTGCAGGCTGAATATTGTTTTCCTGCTAAGCAGTCCAGAGCCAGTACAAACTCAAAAAGGTGTCTGTGAAAATAATACATCTTGCATCATCACTGACCAGGCTTTGTAGAGAGGTTTGTGATATTAAGCTTGCAATACGCAGTAATGGAAGTTCATGACAAGGTTAGTGGCATCTCAATCTAGAGAGAGTTCAGGTCACAAGTGAAAAGGCATTTGGTAGTTTCATCAGAGTCGCTAGAGGCCAGCAACCCATGTCACAATACTCATACACAATTCAGCACAGTTGCTATAGTACTTCCTGCTGTACAAAAAACCAATGGCTTAGCATAATATACAACCATTATGCATTCACATTGGGAGCATTCAATTACCTCCCTCTATTTTTTCTTTTGCGGTTGATAATTGGATTATGGAGGACAACATGGGGAGGGTTAACTGGTGGTCCCCGTACTAACATATGCTGATATTTATTACGATTTGTTTTCCAATTCTTACTTTAAAAAGTAATGATAAAAAAGAAGTGCAGAAGTGAGGTAGGAGAGATGCAGGTTAGGAATGAAGAGCACTGACACTTTTCATCTTTCTGTATTTTAAAAGGATGGGTTTCATTATAATGATAGTATATAATGTTTTTAATTTGTCCTTATGTTGTACAGAATCTCAAGTACCTGTGGCAAAAGGGTGCTTTATAAATTCAGTTATTATTGTTAAAAGGCTTTAGGATAGTTGAGTTCCTGCAAACATACTATGCCACAATTTATTCTTAATATTTGTATTCAGATAGTGTTTTTATCCAGGCTACAAGTCATACAATCAATTTAAATAAAAAAAAAATAGCATCTCTTCACAACAGAGAGCACTTGTGACCCTGTACTTTTTAATAATTCAATAGCTGTGCTGTGAAATCTGTTTTCATCTGGGAGAATTTTTGATTCTGCACACTGGGATTTTGCAATCTTCAATAGAATTGAGAACATGGAAGGGAACAATTGAACATTGCAAACGTGGTCCAGGTTTTGCAAACAAATAGTGACATTTCCCCTCAAAAAACATTCCCTCCCTCTTCAAAACACAAAACAACAAAAACTTCGTCCCCTTCAAAATGCACCAAAAGTAATGGTTTAAGACTTCTAGTCTGGGTGTCTACATGTTACTACCAAAAAAGGTAAGACAAGGTTCCCAAAAGCAGCATAAAATAAATCAGCTTACTAAGTGCTTTGAGATTTACAAATAGGGATGCAAGAGCTGAGTGTTTTTAGTCATCTGCTTCATATAAAACAATATGTGAATTTGGTGAAGGGTAGAAGAGGTGAAATCAGCAAGTAATTTCTAGTTTAAGTGCTTCATTGATACCAATTGCATCAGATACAGCCTGACATTCTATTACAATCAATTTGAAATAGTAGCAGAGGACCCTGAGCAGGGAGGAGTATGCCTATCAGTGAAGTAACAAAATACACGCTTTAGGAGAGTACCAATCGTGGGCCATGTTTCCAGATGAGCACATGTAACCCATGCTGGGTGTGGTGCTGTGTCCCCCTGAAATGGTACCTAGACCACCTGGAGATTGATGAGTCTGCTACAGCCTTGGCTCAGAGCCATGTGGCTTTTAGCTCATGCAGTAGAGGCTCATGCACTAAGCCTCAGAAATCCCAGGTTCTATCGTGTCTACTGACGACCGGAGTCTGTCGGCGTTACACAAGCACATTTCATGCACTCAATCTCGATGTGCCAACACCCCAACTTGTGTGCACCCTGGTATGTGCAGCTGACTATTTGTGAGCCTACACTGGCACATATGTATCTGAAAACCTGTCCCTACAATTTTGTAAATGAGAAAGGTGCAGACATGTCTCTTGAATGTTGAGAAAGGGAAGAGAAATCACAAATTCAGTTCCTTAGCATGAGGCATTACCAATGACTGATACAAGGCAGCTTCCATTAAAAACAAATCCACTCAGTTTTCCAAGACACTCAGTCTAAGGCAATCGGTTTCTTTCTTTACACTGACACAGAATTCTAATACTTGGCATCAACTGAGTGAATTCCACAAGCACATGATCCCTTATTAGGAAAAAAGTGCACAGTCAATGAGCTTCTCCATTTAGTTGTAACTCATGACAATCACCATGAAATCACACCGAAACAGAAGCTACCCCTGAAGAGTAAATGAGAGCAGCAAACTGCATTTACAGTAATGACTGTGAATTTATTAGTATGCCTCCCAAAGCGTGGATTTCCTCTATACAGTTTTCTTCAATGGTGCCAAGATACTTCACATTCAATTGCATGACACAGAGTGTGTATGAGGGAGGGAGGGAGGACTGGAAAAGGAAAAAAAGATGCTAACAAAATGATTTTTAAATGCCTTTTTTAATGTAGCAATACTCAATGAAAAACCATCCACAGTTTGTTAGCTGTCTGTAAAGATATTTGTTCGTTGTAAGTCAAGAGCTTAAACAGGGCTAATTTTTAAAAGAGAACCCAAAGAATTTAAGAGCAAACAGTGAAAATGTGCAATTCTAAAGAGATGAATCTGACTGAGAATTTCGTAGACCCCACTGGAGAGAAAAAGCAAAATGGCACAAAGAAAAAAGCATCACATTTCAACATAAATGAATTCCTCTGCCTCCCACCCCATGCCTAATTTCCTCTTCTTTATTCCTAATAATTGGCTGTCTTTTATAAATAAGGAATATAACGATCAGAAATATTAATTATAGAAAGGAAAAAGAAAAAAGCACCAAGACACCCCTCAAATACTCAATTATAAAAGCAGTTTCTAGTAAAAGTTAAAGGTGTTTTTTTAATGAGTGTTATGATATATGCTGAAGAGATGATTCTGTATAATGCCTGCTAGTTTCTTTTTACCCAGGTTCTCTTTTATTCCCAAATTCCCTTATCTCTGTTTCTGTGTCTGTATCTCTCATTAGCTTCCACTTACACCTCTAGATGCCTGTGCCATGCGAGGCAGGCAGAAATACTGCATCACTGCAGGTTTCACCACAATGAAAGCTGTCATTTGTTATCTTTGATTCTAGTTCAGTGATGTGAAGTTGACGAACATGTTCCCTGGGTTTAACAATATGGAGAATAATTCCCTTCCTTGGCACTGAGAGCAACCAACCGTCATTTAACATGATGGAAGCTCCTGTTCCAACTACCAGTGCTAAAGATCAAAAAGCTGCCCCTGAAAACAAGTATGCTGCCCACAGGCCAACCACAGTGGAATCCACAGCTTTATAATATTTCTGGTTTCTAGATTAGGCTGCTAAAATGAACCTTACAGAACACTTTATTTCAATGGTGATGAAACAATGGCACAGCAGGCATACTCTGTTTGGTGGCGCACCCACAATTTGTGTCTTGCAACCACTTTGCTTCTTGCAATCACTTTGCCTATCTCCCAAGGCAAATATTCCCCCTCTGCCCACCCCCCGCAATTATATTTTAGAAGAAAACTCAGAAATTAGATAATGTGCACAAAAACACTCTAGAGATAGTCACATCTTTTTAAAAACTATAATTATACCTTTCAAGCCAACCAAAGCCCCCTAATATCTTAGCACTAATTCTCTTCTGTGACTGTGCTTTGTATATCGGAAGTAGCCTGTGTACCATGTGATGTGGCTACTGCCTGCGTAAGTGCTCTTTAATTGTGGGAGTCAGAATTTACTTAGAAAAAAAAAAGAGAGGAATCATTCCTAAGTAGATTTTGTAGAAAAACTGAATCAATTGTGTAAACTCCTTTGAGTCAAGCTCTTGCCAATTGAACAGCAGGAGAAACTCACTGTATGTAACCCACACCCATATCTAGTCATCATAAATTATATTGCATCTCACAAAGGGAAAGGTTTTAAAGAGCACCTGAATGTATTGAAATAGTCAAGTACATTTAGAATTCTCTGATGTCTTAAGCTATTAAAATAATAATACACACGCTCTTGTTTTTGAACCCTCAAACACTCTCTTCTTCAAAATAGCCCCCTTGGCATAAGTTAGTTTGGAAGATACAAGGCATTCACACTGATAATCAGCTGCAATTCAAGCTAATGGGTGCATCTGATGAAGGCAGTCTGTAGTCCTACAAGAAGTACCCTATAACCATCTTTATAATTTAATCCATTCACACTTGCATCTAACATCCATGAATCATAATTAGATTACAGCAGCTGAGTTCATTTTCACCTCTCTCCAGACACTGAGGTATAATCACTGACAATTAATCCCAAGGTCCCTGCAAATATTACAAGCATTCAGTGCTGTGAGTATAAGCAGGTTTCACTTTCCTATCTAGTTCAACATGGACAAGTTCAACGCATGTTAGGTCAAAAGATCAGCAAGGTCAGATAAAATCTGAATACTCCATATATCCTGACAGTCCTTCCAAATGCCTCTGAAGAGCCTGAAATAACTCTGTCCATTACTGTTCTGCGGCCTAAGGAATCGTGGACCAAGCTGATACAAAAGAGATGTCCAAGTAACAGCATGCCCCTGTATAATGCTGTTGATGATCCTCTTATTCATAGTTAATAACCTCACAAACATTTGCTCCCTTCCTCTCTG
The DNA here is from genome assembly GCA_007922305.1 of Dermatemys mawii. Taxonomy (NCBI): domain Eukaryota; kingdom Metazoa; phylum Chordata; order Testudines; family Dermatemydidae; genus Dermatemys; species Dermatemys mawii. The sequence continues at coordinate 22,014,826 of ML677335.1, read as the reverse complement.
GATGGCTTCTGCAGAGTCTGGGCCAAGTAATTCAAGTCACTGGCAAGCTGCTTAATTAATCCTACACCAAGCAACTACAGCCCATATAGAAATCTGTGCCTCAAGGATGGCACTTATTTGCTGTGTGCAGAACACCTCTGTCTATACTACCCAGCAACGTGGACCACAGGGGTGTATATTGCAGAGTGCACCTCTATAGTCCCCTCTTCGGCATAGCGTAGACAAGCACTAAAATTTTGTGAAGTCCATCAAAGGTGCTATATATATATATATATATATATGTGTGTGTATGTGTATATATATATATATGAGATAAAATAACCACTAGAGAAAATATTTAAATTTAAATCCCCTGGCTCACTTTGCAATACACTTTCTTTCATATATGCTCACATCAGCTAGGTCAACAGGTTGGAACTGTGCTTTAGGAATGCTAAATTATTGCAAAAAATTACAGGCAACACTTTGCAAAGATAGTAAATCCTGCTTTCTGCATAGGCTTGGTCTTAATTTTGAGGTGTATCTTAATGGAGCCAGTCACCTTATAAAGACAGGACTATTTCAGGCACTCTAGGCAATTTAGAAAAGGGGGGGCGGGGGAAGCAGCAACAGAATGAAATTTTGATGTGAAGATGAGAGAAAGTGGCCCCTAGAGTATTTCTGTGTAATTGCTTTTTATGCAAAGTCCTTTTCCAGACAGCTATGATAATGGTGACAGAGATTCGAATCACCTGTCTTACTACTGGAGAAATGGTAAAAAAATGGAAAAACTGTGGTCATCACACAGCTGTAGCTGTTCAGTATTATGATTTTGGACTGCTGTGAAGAGAGCAAATTAATCCCTTTTATCTGCCAAGCAATCCTCAAGGTCAAAGGGGAAATTTTGAAGGCAACACTTAGCTAAAGTCTATTGCTGTTTTTATTTGGTTGTAAGTATAAACCTTGAATATATACACAAAATGACAATTACAGACTCTCTCTCAGTTTGCCTGCACTCTCTTCTCCCAAAACATTATGGCTTCTAAAATAACTTCACTGTCTCTCAACACACACATTGATGTACTATGAAGGAGATATATTATCATATATTCACCTGGAAGCCCCTGAAGAGTCTCATTGCCCTGCACCTGGAATTCCCCAAAACGAGCCTGCGTGCATCCAGATCTCCCCACACCTAGACCCCCACTAAGCTGCCTGCAGCCAGATTGTTCCACACAGAATCTTCTCACCCAACACCTAGATGCCCCCAAACTCAGCCCCTCCACACTTGGATCCTGCCTGCCCCACACCTGGTGCAGAAGGGCAGGGCCCCAAGGTGTTTCTGCGGCAGGCCCAGACCTTGTGCTGTGTCAGGATCAGGGGCAGCCTCACCGCTGAGTCTGTGTCCTAGGGTTGGGGGTGCTGCAGGGTGATCTCCCACCTTCATGCAGCCGGTGGCCTGTGCTCCCCACTGCCATGCTGAAGCCTCTGCATTATTTATTGACAAATAAAACTTGCAGAATTTTAAAATATTGTGCCCAGAATTTTTAATTTTTTGGTATAGAAAGCCCTCAGAAGTAAGATATTCACAAAAAACAGAGGCATCTGTAAGCTTTTCAGATCATGGACTGTATCTTCGTATGTTTGTACAGTGTCTAGACACTGTAGGGCTCCGATCCTGCCTGCAGTCTCTGGGTGCGAGTAAGTTGGATTATTGTATTCAGCATTTCTACAGCCAACAGTGACTACAGCAAAACCTCCTTAAACCAGCAGACAGGAAAATCATGTCTTCTTTTAACACTGTAAACCAATGACACTGCCTCTTAACCACTCAGAACACACAACTTGGACTACGTGATAATAATTGCTTCGGTTGAGCTGTCCTAAAGTCTTATGCAATCAGTTTGGAAATAGCAGTAACTACAAATGCCAAGATATTGATTATGTATTTTGCAATAATTTGTTTATGCCTCTACGCTATTGCTGTTCCCTAAGTATTTATACAATACTGAGAAAAATCAAGTGGTTAAGGTAAGGGAATTCAGATCCAATGAACAAATATTATTGGGGCTCTGAATTGCAATTCTGATAAACACCCTAACAGCCTTATTCTGTAATGATTAAAACACAATACAGGGAGTCAGGAGACGAGAGTTCTATGCCTGGCTATGATCTTTAAATGATGTGACCTTAGAACAGTCACTTATCTTTGTATCTCAGGTTTTAGCCATCTGCAATGCTTACCTGTCACATAGGGTTGTTGTGAGACATAGTTCACTAATGTATGGAAAGCTTTTAAAAAATAATTTGGGTGAACTTATTTCCCAGATAATCTGCATTTCAGTTTTATTCAAGTCTTCTATAAAACTGTCAGTGTATACATTTTAAAAAGCTACATTGGGAACGATATATATTTTAATTGCTATAATTTAACCTTTATGCAAGATCTTTAATTTCTGAGATCAAATGAGACCTACACTTGCTGTAACAGCAGTATATAATTTAAGTCAAGTTCTTCAGGAATATGTATTTCCAAGTATTTAAACTCTGTCTAGGCCTTTTAAATTTAAAGAGTTCTCTACATATGCCTGACCAAAGTCAGCTATTCCTATTAGCAATATTTCTGAAATACTACAACAGTTTTTCATACCTCTATTTGCACACTTATGCAGAGGGAATTCAGATACTCTATGTTTAGGGTCCACAGTAGTACCAGGCCAGCATGCCTGGTTGCAGATACTGCTTGGTGAAAGTCAATGTTAATGAGGCTGCACATGTGGACTGAATGAAGTAGATATAAGAGCTGTGCTTAACAAGAAACTGCATAAATAGAGTTGAGAAGGTCAAATAAATAGAGCTTAAATCTAGTCTTTCTGACAAGACTGCATGGAGACTGCAGATACTTTGGATTTAGGGGCTTGCAGATACAGTCAAGAGTGGCTTGGCTGGTGAAGATTTAAGGGTTTCACTGATAGACGGCTATGTGCTGTTTAGCATCTGTTTTTTTTTACAGTGACAGTTTGACTAAGGTAGGCTTAAGGGAGCAAATATGCAAAATTTGGGTACTACACAAGCCCGAGTTTGCTGACCTTCAGAGCATACAAGGAAGGCCTGCCTCTCTTCTCAGTCTTCTTGCCTGCAAAGAGTGATTGTGGGGTCAGTATGTTTAAGGACTGAATAACATTTTGGTCTTTTAGTTCTGCATTTTTCAATATTATGATGGCGCCATCAGTTTTTGCCTAATTTTCCTGTCCTTTGTGGTTCTAAAGAAAATCTTCTGAATTTGACAGGATGCAGTGCAGTCTCTGCAGACAGACAAAATTAATAGCTCCAAGAGAGAGCTGAACTAGCTCATTCTTCTGAAGCTTCCTGGACAATAACTTAAATGTCAACACTACTACATTACTTTGGGACTGCTGATGGAGTTCAGCACATGAATTCACTAGTGAGGTATGCTTTAGAGACACAATCTCTCAGTATTTCTGTGATCATCTTTACGAATATTTCATGTTATGAATAATACTCAAGCCATACAAATTAGCTATGATCCATTAATACAGGCATTACTCTGTAGACCAGCCAGCCAAAAGCAACAATCCTGACAGAACCTGAGAATGTTGCCATGAGAGTAAATTGAACAGAGACAAGACAACTGACTACTAACTCCGTGATAGCCAAAGCCTTCAGGAATATGATAGCACTGAAGAGGCAATGGATTTAGAATGGTTTTGTTTTTTGTTGTATGAATGATGATAGTTTAAACAGCATATTGAGGAAAAATCTAACATTCTTTTGGTGATGGACTGCTCCACACCATTCCAAATTTCTACGAGGATCACAGAGTAAGCGTGGGACATGCATGCAATATGGTCTTAGGGGCTGTTTGCTAATTTACTGTACAATAAGGTACTGTCTCAAGTGAAATATTTTGCTCTTGCAAAATTTTAAAAATCAGGTTATCAGGGATATAAGGACAAGATTTTTTTCTGGCCACTTAAGGGCCTGACATTATTATTTTAAAAAACATTTATACCTTTGAGACACTATGGCATTTCACAATGTTAACCACCACAAGTCCCAAGCACAGTTATAATTCAGGATAACTTTCACATGCGATAGTGGCAAAATGATGGAACAGTAAAATAATTCTGTTGTATAAAAAGGTATCTAAAGTTGGGCTCCAAAATCCTATCAGGAATCTAAATAAACAGCCTGCTTATCATAAATGTTGAACACCCACAAGCTCTCACTGAGTTCCAGGGAAATAAAGTTTAAGAACAAAAGAACTGACCCAAATTAAACCTAGGCTAGAAGGTCAGGCACTTTATAATCATACCTTTTATTATAGAAGAGAAGTCTATAAATTGTTATGAAGTCTCTGTAGCCATTACCACAACATTTTTCTCAAATTAATGTTAATCTTACTGATAAAATTATTTTGCAGTGTAAAAAAGTTACCAGAAAACAATTTCTGTCATTATTCATCAGGCTTGTTCTGAAGAGTTTTCAATCTCTCTCTCCTTAAATACTGTATGTTATTTGACTTATTTTCAATTATACCAATTATACATGGGTTAATTTGCTTCACATGGTCACGTTATTTATAGTTTTAATTTGCCCTTACCACAGTCAATTATTGCATCCTGTCATATTAATCCAACACCACAAGCATACCTCCATTTGCTTCAAATATTGATTGATTTGCAGTGCAAATGTTTTTACCTCTAGTCAGCAAGAGATCTGTGTGTTCTTCTCAGGGTTTCTTCAATGACAAGAAATTTTTGCCCATTTTCTTTCCCTCTCTATTTATAAGCTCTGGCAATTTTATTTTTCTGATTGGCAATAATGAACGCTAGAGCAGCTTTGATTTCCCTTTTGGTGCACACAAACTAAATAACCATGTATTCTTGATGGTTTGTGAATAAAGTTGAAATCAACCTTCAAGATTCAGACTTTAAGATGTAAAAAACTAAAGCAGGTTCTTTCTGGACGAAGCTTCCTCTTAAAACAAAGATTTCCAAAATTCCTGCATCAGTCTTTCCATACAAAAATTCATCTAGTCTTGAGCCATTTCAAATGCATTCTAACTTAGTATTAGAACTAGATTTCAAAATATATTCTCAAAACTATTTTTTCTCATAACAATTTATTAGCTTGTTTAAGATATTCACAAGGCATATTGAAATCAAATAGTGTGTGGCACAGGTGCTGAGATTTTCACTCAAATTCTTAGACTTACTTAATGATTAATATTTAATCATTAGGTAAGTCTGTGCATTTGAGTGCATGCAAATAGATCTTTTCAGAAACCATGGGAGCATGCTGGATTCTAATCTGATGCTAAGATAGACAAGAAGAAACTACAATGCAAATACAGCAGTTTCTTTACTCTCTGGAGTTTAATTATTTTATCAAAATATAACATTTTATCCTGGGAAGTTATTTGAACAGATTTTTATATCACATATCGTGCATGCACACAAACACACACACACACACACACACACACACACACACACACACACACACACACACACACACACACACACACAAACACACACACTTTCCCAAGCTGACCTTGCCTCTAAAGCTCCATATCATGGCAACTTTCATTCTGAGGAGTTCTGCAAGAGCTCTCCATTCTGAAGGCAACCAGTGTCCCAAATTCATTAGCTAGGTCACTTCAGATCACTTTAAGGTATCAAATGTCACCTAAAGGAACACTGGTACAATGAATGGCAGCACTACTCACCTCCATTGGCCTAGTGAGAATGAGAAAAAAAAGAGACTCTGAACTGAACCCCGGCTCTTACATTTTTAAAAATTATGGTTTATAAAAAGCTACCTTCAGTACTGTACCTAAACTTCTCTTAGTCATAATGACAAAAGTAGATGCTTCATTAATACACACACACACAGCAGCTCATCAGTATGTCACATACTAACTGTTCAAGATCTTACCTAAACAAACATTACACACAGTCTTTAACTGAGGCTAGTTAAAAGTATAAAAAACCTCTCCCAAAAATTGCTTGCTATCCCTCTGGTCACAAATTATGATACTCTCCATCAATGTTTAAAAAGCAATATGGTTCCCAGAAATAATCAAAATAGCACAGAACAAATCCTTAATGTGAATGTTTCATTTTCAACGGTGAGGAGGTTGTCTCCTAAGCGTTAGAATGAACAGAGACCATTTATTTCAGTTGTTGGGAATTGTCATTCTCATGTTTTATCTACAAAGTCCATGGGAAAAGGAAAATGTATATATGGCCTCCACAGTGCACCTCTCTATGCCAGGATATTGCATGGCAAAACTCAGGGTTATCAACCACAGGCTCACTTTAGCACTGATGAATGCCTTTCAAGGCTGAAACTAGGCAGGGCTGTAGCCCTGATGCAGTTATATTATTAGTTATATTATTAAATCTTGAAAAACAGTTGCCCTTATAGGTCAGCTTCAGAACTACAATTCTTATACTAAGAGCGGCCTGTTCCACCAGTGTCATACAGAAGTTGCTTCTCCACCTATAAGATATGCTACCACACATCTAAAGGGGAAGCTAAAGTGCCTTTTCAATTTATTAGGCAAATATTTCAGATCTTGATGTTAACACCCCTCAAAAACCCTCACTTAGCAACAGCATTCTGTTTGGTGTTTGACACCAACATCCATATTCAGACACCTAAACGAAAATGGCTTGATTCACAGAGGTGCTGAGTAATCACACATCTTATTGCAGTCAACAGGGGCTGCACGTTCTCAGCAGCTCACAAAATCAGGGTTTTTTTCAGGTTCTTAAGTTTGTATTTCGGTGTCTAAATTTGGGCACCCAAGTTTGAAATTTATGGCACAATTATTTATGAGCATATAAATATATATCTGGAATTGTACTGTTATTTGTGAAAAACAAATACTGATACCAAGCTCCCTGCATAATACATCTAAAGCTTATATACCAATGTGTTTCACAGACACACATTTAACTGCATATTTACTGATAAAAGTTGTACACAACAAACCAAATAAATAAATAAATTCCCACACCATTCCCAAAACCTGGCGAATGGGGGTGTAAAATCTTGGCACATTCTGGGTGGGCAGAGAGCAGGGTTCTGACACCCCCAGAGAGTTAATGCCTCCCCATATCTTAGCTCACATGAGGGTAGAGACAGACACCCCGAGAGGGGCAGGGTGTCCCAAATCCCAGCAAACAAACACAAAGTAGGAGAGAGTAGGGAGTGAGGCTCCTGTATTAATTTGGATAGAATAAATCAGACAAAGGTGCTAACATAACCCAGCCGCAGACCAACATTAAACAGTGCTAAATAAGGTTTGGTTAAATGGAGACCACAGCCTACTTAGTACCATGGCATATACATAATTTAAAAAAAACATATTAAAAATACAGAAGAGAAGGAACAACAGTTAAAGCATTTGAAATGTGAAGTATTAGTAAGGCTTTCATTTTAACATCCCTTGTTCCCTTTCCCTTTAGCTGGAGAGAGTGCTTAGGAGGAAACCCCCCTTGTTTGACTATCTCTGGAATGATATCAAAGGTGCTAATAACGGTTCTTATGGGGAAAAGAGAAGAAATTAGATAGATGAGCTGCTGTTAAAGTCCCAAACTGTCCTTTTAGAAAAAAGAAAAGAAATTGAGATGAGTTACAGCTGCTGCTAAAATCCAATCCCATTTCACCCTAGATGGTGTTTGGGATTCAGACTGAGCCAGTAAAGGTGGCCATGTTATCAGGGGCCCTCTCTCTGGCCTGGTCTCGTTAGGCATCTTTTAGGATAGAACAAAGAAGGTCTGGTGTCCCAGAAGATAGTGAAGGTGGCAGCCACAATGGTGAATTTTGCTTCAGCCTCCGTCTCCTCTGTCCTCTTTTTCCATCAGTTCAGTTTTAAAAGGACCCTGAAAGGGAATGATGGATGAAATAGCTCATCCACTCACTATCTGGTCCACTAATTAGGCCTAACGTCTGACACAAACCATTTTTGGTTCATTAATTTCCAGTTCACGTCTTCTGGTTTTACTAAGCACCATTTCAGCACAGTCCCTGAATTATATCAGCGTGGCCTGTTATGTTTCCATTAATTTAGTCTCACTGTCTGGTTCTTTTGCACCTGTTTATAACATTCTTTACTGAAAATAACTTGACCTACTTTCCATGGTAAATTCTTAAGCAAGCAAAAGTTACAGATCAATTGTCATAACAGCGCTCTGACCTCCCAGATCATGGCACACACTCTGAAGAGGAGGATGTGGGACTGACAGGCAATCCTTCTGCCCCTATTCTTCCCCTGACCCCCTGGCACTTACCTAACACGTTCCCTTTCCAAGTCCCTTCCTCATTTATCCTCCTCGCCCCATAATTTCCCCTCATCTAGATGCAGTCGGAAACCGCTCAACCTCTATTCTCCTCGTTCCTCCCCCTAAAATGGCCTTTTGTATTAGCCAGCGTTCACATTCCACTTAAAAATAAAAAAAAAAATACTTTGTTTACATTCCTCCAAGCCCTCCCCTGCCCCCAGATATATTTTAGCAACATGCCTCTGAGCCTTTTCTAGATTTCTACCCAAAATAGGATTTGAACTGTCACTGGGGAGGGGAGTGGCCTTTAGAGCCTGAATTCCAACCTGAGCCACAATATCTACACTGTTATTTTTAGTGCCAAGACATGAGCCCAAGTCTCTGACCTGGGGTTTGAGACTCTGCTGTGGATTTTAAAAATTTTAATCTGTGAGGCTTCCAGCCCAGACCCTGCTCCACTCCTGAGCTCATTTGTTAGGTACAATTTCTGTATATGTTTGTTTATTTGTGATTTAAAGAATTTGTTGCCTTTGAAGTTCTGGTAGCATAACAGTTATTTCTAGAAAATATAAGCTTGAATGAATAAATTCATGCATTATTCTATGGTTTATTAAAGTATGTGTCCTACAATTCTTTTTAAAACCAGGGTCTATCTTAAATTAAGGGTGAAAAAAAGTCAGTGAAGCAGGAACCTGCTGTGTCTATTTTATGCTACCAATTTTTTCCCCTTTCAGTTTATAAGACTTCTAGAATCATAAAAATGGGCCAACCTGCTGCAGTAGATTAGGAACAATTTATTTAGCATATAAGAATTTTGGTCACTTTTAACATTTAAATTTTAATAGTCAAAACAATCCTATTCTTTTGGCAGTCAGGTGAGTGATTTTTATGTGGTATATTAATAGAGACATAAGCAACTTTATGAGAATTCAGCTACTAGAAAAGGTGGAACAAGTGCATCATTTACACTGTGTGGACTTGATGCTCTGGTTAGGAGAACACATTTATGTGCTAGGAACCACGTAATGTGTAGATCATTTGAACATAAACATCTCATTGACACACTATCTACTATTTATGCGCTCAAATTTCAGGCCATCTGCAATCCTGAGTGCAAAGAAGGAAAAATGAATTCCCTTTCATTGCTAAAGCCTCATCCAACTTCTGAGAGCCAACACCCTCCCCACTTCCTCCACCTCCAACCTCTCTACACATCTTCAACAGTACGCTATCTAGCTGCCAAAACGTCCAGCTTTCCCCCAAAGTTTACATTTACTATTAATATAAAAACCTCTGCTGCTCTAAATATTTTGAAGCAGCATAAACATTTGTAGGTTATTACCAACATAAATAACACTGCAATGATTGCTTTATTCATATTCCTATTTAATCCACCACAGTCTTCCAGATTTTAACCTACCTGAATCTGTGGCAAAAATTTCTAGTTTGCTGTATCACTGTGCAGCAGAAACAGAGTTCTTTGGCCTGTATAGCTTATATCAGTTCTCAGAATGATATTAGCCATACTGACAAAAGGCATTTTTTGTCAATTTAACTCTACACTGGAGCTTTTGCTAGCACAGTCATGTTTGTTAAGGGTGTGATTCTTTCTCACTCCTAACCAACACAGCAATGCCAGCAAAATCTTTAAGTCTAGACCAGGCCAAGATGGAGCATGTTACTTTCCAAACAGGGGATTTCCAGAAGGAATGGTGAAGAATCAACTCTCTAATTGGCTTTTAACTTCTATTGAGCTGTACCTACAGTATACAGATATCCTACAGTTTCTGACCCTATTGCAAGTCATGTTAATTGTCTGTTAACTTGAGTTGGCTAAAATTTGTGCTAATCTAGACACTCCACAAATATTAGTTCCAGGACACAAATGTTTGTGGTTTACCCTAAACAGAGTCCTAGATGGAGCACTGTCAAAACACAGGATTTCTTTGGACCATTATCCGATCAGAGTAGGTTGGTGGGTAACTAAAAGTTTTACTTGAAATTAGTCTGTATTTCTGCACACTGCTATTTTACACACAATGTTTCAGTTAAAAGATGTTTCACTATGCTCATTCTCTTTATTTTTTTAATTCAAAGAAGGTGTTTCCACCTGTTGGGTCCCATTTGACCTAACATACACAATCTCAACTATAAACTAAGGCTGATCTCAGCTAACCAGAGCATTCAAGAGCAGAGATGCAAGTTGAATTAGAGCATGTAATAGTCTTTAAAATCTTCCAGTATAAGCCCCCATTCATACCTTAATGCTTCCAGGGCAGAAAAGGCTCAAAGTTATAACTTACTGGTAAAAAGCTTCACTTTTTAGCTGATTAAATAATCTGTAGCTTTTATATACAGAATGCAAGTTTTAAAAGTAGCATTTAGCAAATTGATATGATTTTTATAACAAAGCCTAAAAAGTTGAAAGCAACCATTTACTGAATGCACTGAATCACGACATAAATTATGTAGAATACCATGTAGGAAATAAGTAGAGTAGAAGGGCACACACACATTAAATCTGAATGTTATCTTAGTCAATTAGTGATGTTCAGAGCCTGTGGATCTGTTGAAATAGCCTGAAAAAATGCAAACAGGAAGTAAAATTTCAGCATATTTTTCCTTACACCTAACAGAGGACAAGTACAAAATCCCAAATCCCTCTTTTTCCACAAACAGCTGCAATTTAAAACCTTCTCATGACAAGAGAGGAAACATGACTTTAGTGCACTTTTTATCCATCAGGCCTGGTCTACACTGGGGGAGAGGGTGATCTGCCCAAGATATGCAACTTCAGCTACATGAATAACGTAGCTGAAGTCAGCGCATCTTAGGCCAACTTATCTGCTGTCCCCACAGCGGCAGCGGTCGGCAGTGGGCTCCCTCGTCAACTCCGCCTTGTGCCTTTTGGTGAGCTGGAGTTCCGGAATCGACAGGAGTGCCTCTGGGGATCGATTTATTGCGTCTTGATGAGATGCGATAAATCGATCACCAACAGATCGATCACTGCCCCCCGGAAAAGCCTTGCTGAACAGCTTCAAGTTTGAACATCCTGCTTTAATGGTATTCCGCCACCGGAAAAAAAAAATCCAGCAAGCTTACAAGTATTTAATACCTTTATCAAGAGATGCTCCAGCCATGTGGTAAAAGCTCAAAGCTGTGTCCACATCATTTATATTCTTCAGAAAAGTAAAAAAGCTTTCCACCTCCCCAAATGTCAGCCCCTGCAATAGAAGGAACACATTTTTTTTAATGGTTAAAGTAAGGAGACAAATAATGAAACAATTCTGATAGGAAAAATTCCCATTGAGAGCAAAGATGATAGCTATGTCCAACTGGGAATTCATATATGACTCTCCATAGTGCATTATATTAAATCATTATTTGGGATTATATACAATTTAAAATCTACATTTGCGGTAATTGAAAAAGTCAACTAGCTACCAATATTCTTATTTCCTCCCTTAATTGAAATTTCTCTTTCTGCAGTAAAGCACATTACAGTCCCATTATCTCTTTACCATGAAGTTGATGACGGCTGAGGGGGATAGGCTTAATACAGATATTGTAGGTCTACCTATCCCTAGCCATTATTTGTTCCTGATCAACATTATGGGCTTGATTCTCACTTACAGCACTCAGAGAGTATAAAAGGACCTTAGTGTATATAAGAATCAGGTTTGGTGTGTGGAAAGGTCAGTGGTGATAGAGTAGTTGAAACAAAAGCCACCACCATTCTCACTGCTGTCAACCACTTGCCCAACAACGTGATCACACAGCCAGTACACAATCAAGATCCAGGAACTTGCTGTAAGCATATCAGTTTATACCTCTTATGGCCTCCAGACTTGCAGCAAGGAGATCAGATGGCTGACACACTAAAAATAGAGCCTTAAGGACAAATTCAGAGGTCTCAGTGGCATAAGTAAAACTCCCCTAACACTCCAAGTCACTTAGGGTATGTCGACACTGCAAAGAAAAATCCACAGTGCCTAATCTCAGGGCCCAGTTCAGTTCGTTTGGGCTTGTGGATTCGGAATGCAGGGCTAAAAATAGCAGTGCAGACACTCAGTGATGGGCTGGAACCTGAGTTCTGAAACCTGGCAAGGGGGGAGGGTCCTGAAGCTGAGGCTCCAGGGTAAGCAAGAACACCTACACTGCTATTATTAGTTCTGCAGCCCAAGCCCCATAAGCTCAAGTCTATTGACCTGCGCTCTGAGACTCAGCACCAAGGGTTTTTCTTTGCAGTGCAGACATATGTTTAGACTCCCTTATATATAATCAGAGGGGATGTTCATTAGTGAAAATTACATGCTGAGACACACAGAGCAGGGAAGCAAAAGTAGTCTCATCATACTTTAACTTGCTTCTGGCTCTTTGGTATGTAAACTAAATCAGATGATATTCTCTACATGTTGACAGGGCGGTTGTGTCAGGTCTAAGGCATGACTTACACTGAGAATTTTGGAAATTTGCCCACAATTGTTCTAGCCTTTAGGCAGCTCCATGTGGGCTAGCACCCAGGTAAATAGTAGTATAGAAAAAAAACTTGTCTTTTTACCACCATGTCTAGATTTGTTCAGAGCTGGAGGACATAATGAGGTGATAAAAATACCCAAGCCTTATTTATATTAGCCCTCATATTATTTATTGCTAGCACCAGTGGAACTGCATCAGTGATAGAACAGCAGCATAAAAGAGTCTCAAAAATGTAACAGTGTAGCAGCCTAAGTGAACTAAATGAGCACAGGTCTGACAGTAAGGGGCTCTATATTTCATTACCTTACCCCTCACCTCTGAATTTGGCTCTTAACAAGATGAATCATCATACCAGCCTCAGTTCAAGTTTCCTCTCTAGTCTACCCAGTAAGAGACAGAATGCTAAAAATGGGGTACCTATAAAAATAAATAATATATTTTCACTGTTATGGTGAAGATGAAAATGTCAAAAATGAACACATTCAGCTGGTGAATCCAAATTAAGCTGTAAAATCCATCTTAACACTGTCTGAAATGTTTTCAGTAACTTGAGCTATTAAGGCCTTTAATAGCAACAAGGACAGACTATTGGACTAATCATTTTAAACAAGAAATGCATTGTAAAATACTCTGACTGAAAGGGAGTTTAGTTACAAAAATCGCTGTAGAGAAGATAGCTCATTTTTATTTCTGGGATCCAAGAGAACAAGAGTAGGGTTGGCCACGCTGGATTTATGGCAACTGAGGATTCCTTCATACCAGTGGAATCCATTTAGAGCAGTTTTAAAGAGCAGCACAAAGAGATCTTAAGATTGGTCAGAATCTGGTCCAATATTTCTTAATATATTTTGCATCACAAAATGGATTAATGAAATTATGAAATAGATGACAGTTCTGCTGCTAAGAGGAAATGGTTCTACAACAGTCAGACCTACTAACCACAGAAGCAGAAATCTTTCGTTAGTTCCCATTTTGGTTAATTGCTATGTTCACAAACTAATTAATAAAAAAGGAGAACGAACAATATAAAAGCAGACTTGAAATTCTAACATTACTGTAATTTAGCACCCTGTACTTTCATCATCATATTAAAGATGTCCTTTCAGTTTAGGTGTTTTATTCCAAGGTCTCCTTCTCTATATTAACTACTATAGGAACTGCAACCTTTTCCCCTACAAATTTTGAGTCTAATTCCCATAACATATTTTTCTCAAATTCATAATAAAACGATAAACTACCCAAGTATACTGCATAATTAATCCAAAGTCAAGTCAACTGTTGGATATAAGTCTTCAGTGTTTGTTCAGGTTAATCATGCGGGGGCTTTCTCCAGAAAGCATGTTTTTTTAAATTAATGTTAAGTATTTCTACACCCACAATTGTAATGCACTCATTTTAAAATGTGTAAAGCAGTCTGTCATTATACACATAACCCAATGTATATCACTAGACTTATCCATTTTTTGACTCCTTACTGCTGGTGATTTGTTGATCATCTGAAGTCAATGAGGCTCTTAGGGCCTGAACAGGTTTTAAACGGTCAGGTGCCTTTTTTCGGGAGTCAGAGCATATTCATTGTATGGTAAGCCCAGTCTGTGCTAGCCCATAGGTTAGATCTATTATTTTCAGGGCAAAATATGAAATGGCCTTTTTTTGTTTGACTCCAGCCTGTGATGTATTCAGCTATCAAGCATTATTTAACTACTGAGATAAATTTTGGCCAAGTAAAAGTCAATGGAAATACGTATCAGCACTGAAATGATTCATTCTGCATTCACAATTCATTCACATTTTAGACTCCATTTCACAGTGCAAAGCACTATGGATGCACGCATCAGAAAGTATTAACATTTCTCTTTTGTCTGCCTAAAAGCCACTAACCTCTCCTTTTTGAAAATGTTTCCTGAGTTGCTTCAGCATGAGCGTTAGCTTCTTTGACTGCACTCCACTGTAGGCCAGCAACATGCTACCAAACTGACGCTCAGTGATCCGCCCATTCACAGGGTCATGCCGTTCAAACTGGAAGGGGAAGAAGATTAAAAAACAAAAACACTAATATTAAAGCAATTCTACTTTAATAGGAAGCTGACATTTTATTCAGGAGGTGCACAGAATTTACTGTAATGCTGAGGTAAGTGTGGTTGACAGTATTTCCAGAAGCAGCTCTAATGGTGCTCAACATCCCCTCTTCACCAATGTCAGCAATTACTTATTTATTTTACACATGCATTCCAGTAGTTGGACAACCATTTAGGAATTTTCTTTATCATGATCAACTTGTTCCATTATACAGGGGGCCAGCATTTGAGGGATTGGTCCCATCAAGCATTGATTACAACCCAGAATGTACATTTCTAAATGAAAGTAAGCTAGATTTTCAGTTAAAAGCAGTTCAGAAATGATATAAAACTTGAAATCTGAGGTTTCTAATGGGGACAGCATCAGAAGACAGTTTGCCAGGATTACAAAATACATGCCACACACTCCAGGTCACAGAAATGTGACTGTGTCATGCAGAGAACAAGCCGCTGTCAGTAACCCCTTCTCAGGCTCAGTCCTGCACAGATCCTTGAATAAAGCACAGTGAACATGACTTTAAAAAAAAAAGAAAAAGAAAAGAAAGAAAACAACAGTGGGGGGAACATGGCTGGCAAGAGGCATAGTCGTCAGTAAATCAGGAAGGGAAAATCCCCAAGCTCTATGTAGGGATTGTCAATGAGAGAAGACTCCTTCCCTTGATCTTGATTGCCCCTGAAAACTGCCAAGCTTTGGTAAATTCTGCATTCATTTGACAGCCACCAATCTCTAGCCTCCAAGAGTCTTACAAAGATCGTTGCGGGACACTTCCACCCCAACCTCCCTTCACAAGCCTTTCGGGCGAGGGAGTTGTTTTTCCATTGAATAGCCTTCTAAGAAGTGATCAGACTAGATGCTAACATCAGTCTTGGCTAATAAAAAGGCTAGAAACTTACTACAGCAAAAATAAATAAATACAAAACCAAATCACAAATAGTCAAGGATCTAACATGACATTTGCAAATCATCAGTCTGATTACTCTGCTTATCGGTTGTACCTCTTCACCCTCACCCATTCTTGGTGTTGTCCATTTATATTCTAAGCTCTTTAGACAGGGACTATTACTTCATTTGTGGATAGTGCCTACCACAAGGGGCTCCAATCTCGGTTGCTCCTTAGACACTATCATAAAAAAAAGAAGTGAAAGCTCACTATCAACACTAACATCTTATATTAAGTTTGCCGGAGCTGATATGAGAAAGCCAACAGTTACCATCCCTTAGCTGCCTAGCCCCATAAACTACCACCCCCATCAAGCTCCTGTCTCTGTACACGCCGACATAAATAGATAGCCTTGCAACATGACCTGAAGGTCAACAAGCTCAAACTGTTTTGGACCAAGGGATGTATCTGAGTGTTCTTTAATTAAACTACCTAAAAAGTAGGCAGCTTGTAAACAAGCCATTACAATTTGCATGGTAATGAAAAGAGCTGAGTAGATAATTCATAGCGAATAATTTATGTGATCAATTTCACTGCTTTTCTTCCCCCCCTTCACAAACTGTATGGAGAGATTCAAAATTTATTTGAAATTTGCAAAGTAGTTACTGATCTGCAGCTTGACAGTGAGACACTGGTTGTGAGTACTAAATATTCAAAATTGGAACTGGTTGGATTGAACGCATTAGGCCATGCACTAGCATTCAGTTTCCTAATCAGGTAAAAGAACTTTTGGGTTTCTGATATGAATGACTCATGGATTATGAATTCCATAGGTTGTTTCCTGTACTATTTAGTCAAAATTAACTATCATAGCAAAATTTTTGACCTTTGAAGATTCAGTTTTTGGAAGGAAATGAAATAACTATGTTTAGTCCCAAAATGCAAAAAAATATATATTTAAAAAAAACCCAATTTGATCTTCAGTCTTTTTTTCTGAGTTTAAATGGTGTGTACAGTATCTGGGAAGTCATGCAACCTCTTAGCTGTAGTTTCCTATAGAATCCCACTTATTCTGTACTCGAAACACTGAACACTTTCCTTCTCATTTGCTTTAGGAAAAACTCTATCAAAGTCAGAGTAAAAATACAGTCTTCGTTTACATCAGAAGTAAGGAATTTCACCCTTTGGTGTTTCTGAGGAATATGGAAAAATATTACAATACTTTGAGGCATAAATTTCACATCCAATATAGTTTTAAAACCAGTAGCAAGACTTTCTAGTGGAGATTCTCCGTTTGCCTCTCAACCCCCAAATATGCAAATAAGTATTTTTACTCATGTTCTTTAAAGACCTCAATTTTGTGGGAGTGTGAGACACTATCTTTATTAGCACACCTGAAAGGGCTTTAAAATTTTCAAGCTCAGTTTATAATTAGTGACCTTTCTCAGACAAGTGTAAAGGTACATTATTCATTTCCTCTATCCCACTTTAACAACTTGATGAGGAATTTATTCATTTTCTATCTTCATTACTCTCACAGTGAAATAGTAAAGGACCCCATGTTGGAGAATTGAGGGGATATTGAGAATGTTGGGGAATTGAGAACTGTTCAACAGGCCAGACTGTATCCCAGGGAAAGTGACAGTGTCATCTGCAAATTTTATAAGCGGATTCTCCACTCCATACTCCAAGTCATTAATGAAAATACTGGATCCAGGACTGACACCTGTGGGACCTCACAAGATACAGTCTCCCATTTTGACAAGCAAACCATTCATAACTATTCTTTGAGTATGGCCTTTCAACCAGTTGTGCATCAACCATATAGTAATTTCATTTCTAGACCACCTTTCCCTAGTTTGCTTATGAGAATGTCACGTGGGACACCCTTTTTAGCTTTGCCTTACAGACTCCAACCAATGGTGAATCCACCCCCTCCTCAGGTAAGTTGCCACAATGTTTGTACTATCCTCACTGCTACAAAACTGCATCTTCTTTCAAAGGTTGAATTTGTCTACTTTCAACTGGATCTTATGCTTCTTAGCTAGACTGAAAGATCTCCCATTACCAGATATCTTTTCCGTGTGTAAATATCTACAGATAGTAATCAAGTCAGCTCCCAACCTTCTCTTTGATAAGATGATTAAGTTGAGTGACTTAAGGCTCATATTGGAAGGCTTGTTTTACAACCCCTGAATTATTGTAACCTTCCTTTGATCTCTTTCTAGCATTTCCATATCCTTTTTCAAATGTGGACACTAGAAATGGACACATTACTCTACTAGCAGTCTTACCAATGTTATGTAAAAGCAAGATCCCTTTCCTACTTCTGCATGACATTCCTCTTTTTAAACATCCAAGAATTGCATTAGCCGTTTTTGCCATAACATTGCACTGAGAATGCATGGTGAGACAATTATCTACAATGACTTTCTTCAAATTGCTGCTTTTCCAAGGTAGTCCTCCCATCCTATAAATTTAGCCAGCATTCTTGGTTCCTAGGTGCATTACCTTGCATCTGACTGTATTAAAACACAATTTGTTAGATTGTGACCATTTAGCCAGCAATTTAGATAGTTAACAGCAACATTTCCTCATTATTTACTATCCCACCAGTCTTTATATCATCTGCAAACTTTACAAGCAGAGAGTTTATATTACCATCTAGATTGCTGATAAAATATTAAATAGCACGGGACCAAGAAAGAGTCCCTGTGAGACCCTGCCAGAAACAGCCCTGCATATTGATGCCTTCCCCTTAACTACATTATGAGATCTGTCAGTATGCCTGCTTTTAATCCATCTAATGCGTGCCCTGTTAGTTACATATAGTGCACGTTTTTAAATCAAAATATCATGTGGCACTTTGTCAAATTCCCTGGAGAAATTTTAACTGTTTCAAACACAGTTGCCTTTCTCAACTAGGCCTATAATAACGTCAGAAAAAGAAAATGGGTTTGCTCGACTAGACCTACGTTCTATGAAAACAGATTATGTTTTTAGCTTCTAATTCTTTGTTGATAAGAATCCTGAATTAACTGTCCCATTATTTTGCTCAGAATAGACATCAGTCTATAGTGCCTTCAATCATCCCTTTTACCCTTTTAAAATGTTGGTTCTACATCAGCAGTCTTCCCCAATCCTTTAGAATTTCCCCAGCCTTCTAAGATTGGTTAAAAATTAACATTAGTGGTTAAAAATGTGTCAATTCTAGTATGAAAAATCCCAGAACAATTGCCTGCTGTATTTGTCAAAATAGAAAAAAGTGCTTTTTTTTTACCTTCATAACTGGTAAGCTGCATTCCCTATGCACTTCCATTTGAAATCTGTACTTTGTAATTGATATGGGGTAACAAGAAATCCTAGATTACACAGAATACATCAGCATTCTATTGGTCTGTAAAACAGGAAAGATCTTCACCATGTATGTAAACCCTCCTGATTCCTGTGGTTGGCTAGTACTGATGCTTCATCATGTCTTTAAAAATAAAGACAAACACTTAAAATATGATAGATATGTTATTATGACAATTAGTAAATATAAGTTCGTTGTGTGATAGGAAATTCAAACTTCCTCTAACAGGTTAAGCAAAGCTAGGCATAGTGTTACATTTTTTAACCCTGGGCACCATCACTTCCATAGTTCAAACATCAATACTGATTAACAAGGTCCATGCTATTATTAAGAAGAATTTAAATATGCATAATATAGTATTTGATCAAGATTTTCCATCATATTAATGCAGACTCCACAAAGTGACTTGATTTTTTTTTTTTTTTAAATACCACACAGAAGGGGGAAGAGTTAATGGAGATCTAGATTTTCAGCAATTGTACTGGAATGGAAACAACCAGAGAAATGTGGTGAGGGGAATTCTGCTCCATTCCCTCCATCTCAGAAGCAGATTGTGTTAATGCATTTTGAGCTTTCTGGTTTACAGTTTACCTCTTCAGGTGTATGTGACAGTGAAAGCCAGCCGGCAAGCCATTACTCTTTATTTAGTAGCATAAGACATGAGTAGATCTATACTAAATAATAAAGACACACATGAATTTCCCTGCCTCAGAGCTCTCAGGACTCTGGAGAGTTTCTTGTGCTTGGGCAGAGCTCTCTGGGGCATCCAAGATCCTTCCCCTGCAACCTGTAAATTCTCCTCAGAGAAATGGACCCTCTCCAGTTCAGTTTGTATTCTCTGACATCGACTGGTCCTGCAGTTAAAGCAGAACACTCCCAGAACTACTGAAACCATGCTCGTCTCTTCCCCTTTCACAGTCCGCATGAAGTCTGATACGAAAGGTAGATTAATCCTCAAAATCTGACCTAATTTCCTGTCTGTGAATTAAAAAAGCATAGTTTCTCCCACAAATGTGATTGCTTATTAAAACTGTCAGCTATATGGTAATAAATTAGGCAGCCTAAAAGAAGAACACATTAAATTTCTTTCCATTTTAAAGTCAACTATTGTATGCAGGATGAGGGAAACCAGTAAGTACGTGGAAATTTTCTGTTTTCTCACATACCTTCTCTCAACTCAACTCTTGTGGCAAGACAATTGGAGGAATCAACCAGAGAACTTTGGGTCCTTCTCTCCACTTCCAGGGTTAATTGTTTTTGGATTACCCCAGTTTGTGTGTAAAAAACGAAATATCACTCTTTGAAATTATACAGACTAAATCAATTAAAAAAACAATAAAATGAGAAATCTCTCTTTCAGAGCACTGGAGCTACCTAAATATGAACACCAAGATTATGAATACCGTTTCTTCTTCTCTTTTGCTGCCACCAGCTGTAACACTTCCTATTGCCAGGAAATTAGAAAGCTCTAATGGCTATACAACCATCTGCCACAGACAGCAGGGTACATTCCTTTGGGGTCTTACTCACACTTAAACAGTGGAGGAGGTGAAGACTACACTTATACCTTAGATTTAAGCCTTCTAGATATTTTATATACTGAATAAACAGGCCCAGACTACCATATTTCAGGCATTAGAAAAACTGGGGAAATATGGAATAATCCTTTAATTCACATATAAGCAAGAGGTGTGGGTGGGAGTGTGTTTCTCTACAATTATACCTAAGTAAATACAGACTTGCATTTTTTTAAATAAAGAAAATTAACTGCCATTTACAGTTCAAAGTTAATGGGGCAACACGTTGCTTTGACTGTAATACATGCAAGCACTGCAGAAAAGCATTTTAATCTTAAGTAAAATTTGCTAGTTGTCTATTTTCCTCTTGTGATAGTCTTCCTTCAGGAAGGTTCAAATCCTATGAGTTTCTCAAGGGAAGGTTCTTCATCTCAGCCACCTCTCCTCCTTTTTAACTATACCTTAACAACAGTATAAAAAAAACAGCTACCACAGAACTCTCTCTTGAGATCCATTATTCTCAGATTTTAAGTACAAAGAACTATTTAAAGATCAAGAACAGTGCATCCTCACTGGTTCTTCTACATGACTGAAGCCCAAACAAATTGAACTTCTAGAGACAGAGCACACAAAGAGCCAGCATTTGCTGGGGAAGGAGGTTGGTGAGCTAACAGTCAGGAAGTGGTACAACTATATTCTGTTAAAGCTTAAAAATATTCTCTTCTAAGTTTGGAAAGATTTATTTCCACACTGATTTTGTCTTTCTCCAACTAACTGAATTTTTGACCAATATATGGAACAGCACTTTTGTTTTACATTTAAAAAAAAAGGTAAAGATTTACATTACTTTGCTTTCTTTTTTATGTACTAGTGTTGTAAACATGGTCAAAATGTCAGCAGACTTCTGGGAATAGATTTGTTAACTTATGCGTTTCGTAAGTATACAGAAAAGAAGCAGTACAGGACGCTGCTAAGTATGCATACACAGTGAGTGCTATTTTTTAATATTTCTCATTTCCAAGTTGGTGTATTTTTGAAATATAGACCTTTAGAATCCAGAACCATTTAAATGATTTGGGTCTAAGATTTAGTCGGTGTCTCATTAAGTGACCTGGTAATTCTTCTTACCCACAGGAAATGAGAAATGTTTTTTTAAAAAATAAATCTCTGTTCCTCTGAAAGAGATACTGTAGAAAGACACACAGACATCTGAGTGGCTCACAGATCGTACTTCATTAACACCAACTAGATATGGCCATTAGAGGGTAAATATTTAAACCAAAACAAAATGATAGTCACCAAAATAATTAAGAACCTAAAAACCTCCATAAAGAAAGCAGCAAGCACACACACAGTTGTAATGCTACATAGCATAATGCAAACAGACACCTGGGATTTTTCTTAAGACAATGCACACATGCAAAAGATGCCTCTTCCAAGGTGCTTGCTAATTACCTGCCAACTTCAGTTCCAAAAAAAATAGCTAAATATAAAATATTTTTTGCAGGGAAACCCAAGCTGCCGTTGCCTTCAGCCAGCATGTTCCAAGAATCTCATATTGGCTGAAGCAGTAACTAAGGATAATATATGTTCATGGAAGACAGATTTACATGTACCCCTTTATTCTGAGGTAACACTACCAGATTCCTTTATCCACTGTCAATTGCTGCACTTTGATTACAGACCACCTCTAAGACAAACACCAATTTTCTCCCACCAGAGGCAAATTACATAATCATTTTCAGCTGTTCTGATAAAACAATATCAAAAATGCTTAGTTACTCTTGGCTCCAGAGTGGTTCTATTCTGCCAATATACCTTTTTTTTTGGCTTTTTAAAATAAAGCACTGAGATCAGAAGCATCATATCAGAAGTATTATTTAGACTGGTGGTTTCTATTCAGAAGCATGAATAATTTCCTATCTCTAGTGATATACAATAAGACGATCAGAATCTAATTTGAAGAAACACTTGCCCAATTTGCATCAGAACCAGACTGTGAAAAAGCAGTTTTTAAACAGAGCATCTAAAGCTCTGTTTGGACAAAGAAATAGCAGGGTGGGTTTGACTAACGGCTGATTTAGTTTATCTTCATTGCTGTCAATACAAAAGGGAGGGGAAAAAGAAAGAACTCAAGCAATGTTAGTATGAGACAGAATTGGAGGACTATCAAAATGGCAGTTACACTGATCAACAGCAGCTAAGAAAACAAATCCAATGAAAGGTGAAGAAACAAAATTCCTTAAGACATCCATGGGATTGTCACTAGGCAACAGGCTTCCCAACCTGCCTCTTTTCATACTATATCAGAGTGCACAAATGAAGTCATTTTCAGTGTTTTCCAATGACATAATGATGTCACAACAGGACATTACAGATCACTAAAAATCTGAATGTAAATTAAAAAATATTTTTTCATTAAACACTTAGGAGGCACCATTACCAACGACAGCATCTGAGTTCTCCTTAACAGGATGTAAACACAGCCAGTCTCTCCAGTTTGTTCAGGCCACCGTGTACTTAATGCACAAAACTGGTTGGAAACAACCAGTGGAGAAGTTCCTCTGTCCATGAGAGCTTTATCAGTACACGCTGCTAACTACCGTAGCCTCCCTTGCATATTGGGAATGAGACTTGGAAGGAGGGATGTTGGAGTGGAATTATGCCCTGTCTTCCAGTGATGCAAAGAACGCCTGTCCCAATGCAGCTCTAATTTGCACCAGAGCCAGGCAGCCCAGTATTAGAGAGCTACAACTAGCTCCCCTAAGTTCCTGTCCTCCCCCGCCCCTTTTCACTTCATCCAGGGCAGCTTTGATGGAGTGGAGAATCAAGCTCATAGTATTTATGCACATTCTCTGCAAACTCCACCTTTATTCTTAATAGAATTCAGCTGTACTAACAAGGGGAAAATTTCCAGGGAGATATCAGCATCTGGATAAGTATAAGACAACCAGTGAAGAGATCCATTCTGCGAGTGCCTTCACTAGGAAAAAAAGGCTGTCTTAGCATGAAGTGACTAGTATGAGGTCAACTCCCATTGAAAACAAGTCAATTTGTACTTTGAACACAAGCAGACAGGTTGAGGTAAAGATTATGGAGAAGCTGAGGGTTTACCTCAGCCTGCTAACGTGTTAGAACTACAAACTACCTTGTCTTTATTACGCATTTACCTCCTGTTAGTTACCAGATGTTGGCTAACACAAGAGCATACCTTTTTCCCTAGTGAAAACAAGGCCTGACAAATTTCCTGAGGAAGCAAATTCCTAACAGGACGAGGGCCCTTTACATGGCTCCAGTCAGCTCAGCTCTTGTGACCAATAGCTGAAGCTTCCCCACAAACAGCAAATGCTGCAATGGGAAAATCAGAACTAGGCTCAGTTTTATTTTAAAACTGGAATCCATTATTCCACTGTCCTGCCAGATCCCTACTGAACAGCAGCAGCGTTCCTTCCTCTTCACCTCAAAATTAAAAACGAGGTGCATAGCTACTAAAACAGGCTTTGCACAGAAATTTGTGTGTGTCCATTTTCTAAACCAAGAATTGTGTGAGAAATAGGACTTCCTAGAATCCCAGGTCTAAATATACATTTTCCTTCTTAAGTCACAAAAGCAAGTCTTCCAATATCAATAGTAGTAACAAAAGTAGTAAATATATTACTATTATTACATAAATGAAGGTTTCTTTATCCCATATTGGTTAGGACAGTATATTTTTTTACATAGGGAACATTCTCACATATATTATCATAATATAGCCAATGCTGAGAACAAGCAATTTCCCCTCTGACATTAAGTTAAAAATAGACTTCTGTTAAACAAGCAGCAAGATGCTAAAGGAATCATGTCTTAGAGATTCTGAACATCATTTCCATAAAGATGGCTTGCTAACTATAGCTATACAGTATCTAGAACAGGGAGTCCCAGTCAGATCCTGTCTCAAGAATGCAAGTTCTGTGAACAAAGTTACCATATACAGTTGAGTAGAGCCAGGGCTCTCTACATTCAAAAAAGTCTCAAGGCCAAGCATGAATCTGAACTGGTTGTTCGACCATACAGTCATTCAAAAGTGAGGAATTCAGTTTAAAGCTGTTAGATAAACATGCACACAAATTATATTTAATATAACTTGAGGCTATTCTATAAACAAAAGTAACACAGCAGTGCTGTTAGAGGATGCTGCTAATGGCACTAAGAATTGGTTCTGCCCAGAACCCCTCTTTCCACCAATATCTCAAAGAACTTCTGAGTAATTTGCTGAGTTCCAGACTTACCTCTCCTCAGTTAGTTCATTCAAAATAATTTCTGTTCCCCAAACAAATGTATCTGCTGTGAGCACAAGGGACTCCTTTGCAATAATTCCACTAGCAATTATGGTAGTGAAAATTAATAGATAAATTATTTAAGTATATTGGAAGCAGGAAGCTTGCCAGAGAACTGATGCCCACTGGACAACCAAGGAGCAATCAATGAGGATACGGGAAGTCAAAACATTTCTTTGCATCTGCCTTCACTACAAAAGATGCTAGGGAGATATCTACCCCAGACTTGGGGTGAAATGCTGACCCCGCTGCAGTCAGTGAGTTTTACTATTAATTTAAATGGGTGAGTGGTGGGGGGTGTTTAAGATTTTGCTCTTACTGTTTTCAGTTGATAAAGATGAAGTATTGTCCGAGACGGAGGTGTCCCAAAAGAGCGTGCTGGAACAAAGTGATATTTAAAGAGCAACCCACCACCATGATCAGATGGCTATATCCAAGAGTTCTGAAGGAATTTAAGAATGAATTGCTGAGTTACTAACAAAAATACACAATCTATACAAAAATGCAATGAAATCAAGAGCAAGGGGCTGTTCAATTAAACTGAAAAGCAACAAATTTAAAATGAAGAAAAGGAAACACTTTCACAACACAAGTATGGAACTCACTGCCATGAGGGAGTAATAGAAAGTATAGCTTTCAAATGTTCATATAGAAAATGAGAACTCTACATTTACATTAGAGCTCTAAATTCCCATACTTCAGGACATAAACCAAGATTTAACCAGTAGGGTTACAGCTGCTCTGCTTTAACATCTCTCATGTAGCAGCTCTATGCCGACAGGTGGTAGCTATGTCGCTGGGAGAAGCTTCCTCACCACTGTAGCACTGTGCATACTACCACTTATGCCAATGAAGCTTATTTTGCTCAGACACACCCCCTGAGTACCATAAGTTTTGCTAGCATAAGTGGTTGTGTAGGCATGACCCAAGAGGTCTGTCTGTCTTTCAAGCGCCTCCAGTCTTCTCCTTAAGAATGAATTTGAGTGGGAAGAGGCCTCTGGTTGGTCTTTTAGTCTACTATACTATGACTGGATTAATGTAACTGTGTCCTCTGATAAATTGGTGTAAAGTATCTCCAATTAAAGTAAATTAACCACTCAAGTGGCACCTTCGTTTCCTAATGGCTCTGAACAGTTATAGACGTTTTCTAATGTTTTACTTACGTTTTCCTTGTTGCAATTTAAGCTCATTTCTACTTATTCTACCCTTACTGAGTGATTATAATTAGTGGTCCCAGTCTTCTTTATAACAAGTCTGTATGTTTATTGAGAGAATTTTATCTCCTTTCTGTCTTTCCTTTAAGCTGCACATGCCCAGATCTCAGAACTTTTCCTCAGTCTTATTTTTAAAGCCTTTAATCAGTTTTGCTATTTGACCCTGAATACTTTCCAGTTTTTGGCTATGTGGTACAAAAACTCAACACCAGGCTCCAACTAATCCCTAAGCAATGCACAGTAATTATTCTGATTGTTTCACACGATCCTGTGCATACACACAACCAAATACAGTACTTATCTTTCCTGAAAATAATTTAATATTTCATAAAGCTGATGAAATAACTGCCTAGACCAGACCCTTTTTACAATAGCTGCCTGACTAGCATTCCCCAATTTCCATATTTGTAGGTTTGGTTGCAGTTCCTTACAAGAAGCATTTTATAGTTGTCTCAAATAAATCTAGTTGTGTTTAGTACAGCTCATTTTTAACTGGTAGAGACTGCTAATGTCTAACTATTATTTATGATACCTCCAAATCTAATTAGCATGCTCGCCATTAAGTTCTCAAGACCATAATATGTTGCAATGGCATTGAAACTACTATGGACCTACTGTGGATCCCACTCAGCAACTCCTCCCAGCCTGCCACTGAGTCATTAATAATTGAGGGCCTGAGCCATCCCCACCTGCAGGAGCTGGTTCTTTGAAGGAAATCTTACAGACTCCTCTCCTTCCCCTACTCATCCTTGAGGAATCCAAGGTCAAGGGGGCTCCACATAAAAGATCAATTAACCTTTTACCGGGAATTCTTGAGATCAGAAGGGAAGTTTCCTCCAAGATCTACTATCAGTCTACCCACTTCTACCCCTAGTCTGCCCAGTCTCAGCTTCCTCCAGCATGGATTCTGAACATGGGGAATGATGTCAGGAGGTCCAGTGACATCAGGAGGTCCATGATAGGGCCAGGACTTCCCCATTTCATGTGGCAGAGGACAAGCCACATGAACAATCCTCTCCACGCACAAACCTGTTCTACCCATAAAGCATACATTCAGTTTTCTTCAGTATTGTGTCATTCATGCTGTAGCTCCAGCTAATTCACAATTTACACACTAGGTTTTTATTATCCAAGCTAAGAGAAAAAGTTCATAGGCAAAACAATACCAATTAAATAGCCATTCCAAACTATCATGTATCTTCTTAGTGCATAAAAATCAACAATTTTATTAGTTGTCCTATTAACATACCAAGTATTAAAATTCAGCTTGTTGCTTTAATTTCCTGTCTGAAACTCCTGAAATAGGCACTGTTTGCCCTTTCCCACCCCTTGGGACCTTTGCTGTCTTAGCAATAATTATCAGCACAGGCACTAGCCCTGCTATGTTCCTTTAGCACTCCAGTGTAGAATTCATCAAATCCGACAGACTGGAATACATTCAAATAGTAATTTAGTCTATTTCTTCCTGATTATTTGCCAGCACCTCATCCATTCCTCTTTTTAATCTGCTGCTGTCTCATCTCTGTTAAAAATGAAAGTTAATTTCAGGATTTCTATGCTTAAGATCGCTCCCACTAACTAAACGAGGGATGGGCAAACTTTTTGGTCCGAGGGCCACATTGGCATTCTGAAACTGTATGGAGGGCCAGGTAGGGAAGGCTATGCCTCCCCAAACAGCCTAGTCCCCACCCCCTATTTGCCCTCTCCCACTTCCTGCCCCTGACTGCCCTCCTCAAAACCTTTGACCCATCCAACCCTCTCTGCTACTTGTCCCCTGACCACCCCCTCCTAGGACCCCACCCCTAACTGCCCCTGGGACACCATCCCCTATCCAAGCTCCCTTTCCCCTGACTGCACTGACCTCTATCCACACCCCCACCTCCTGACAGCCCCCCAGGACTCCCATGCCTATCCAACACCTCCTGCTCCCTGACTGCCCCCGCAGAACCTGCTCCCCATTCAACCGCCCCCTGCTCCCTGTTCCGATTGTCCTTGCCCCTTAGCCAATTGCCCCAGTCTTCTTACCAGGCTGCACAGAGCAGCAGGAGCTCACAGCCTTGTTGCCTGGCTACAGCCATCCACGCCCTCCACGCTGCCCAGCAGGAACGGAGGGCCAGAGTGCTGGTAGCACAGTGTGCTGAGGCTGTAGGGGAGAGGGAACAGCATGGGAGGGGCTGTGGGCTAGCCTCCCTGGCCAGAAGCTCAGGGGCCAGGCAGGATGGTCCCGCTAGCTGTATGTGGTCAGTGGGCCGTAGTTTGCCCACCTCTGAACTAAACCATGGTTGGAATGCTGTGCACTTTAAGACAACATTTTTAATACTTGTTTTTCCCTCCCCTACATAGTCCATTGGCATATCTCAACTGACTGAAAATATATCAGAATATTTTTCTGTAGCATCCCAGATGCCAACAACTGACATCACAGGATGATGGTTTATCATGATTCGGGTCCTGTCTTCACTATCAAATGAAAGCTCTGTAACCAGGTTAGGGGACATATATGTTATCACTGAGCACTTTGATAATTTACTCATAGCACACGTGGCCCCTAGCTAACTTCCTCATTAACTATGCAGTTCAACTTTAATAGAAAGTAAAGCAAAGACAAATACATTATAGATACTTTTGCACTTCACATTTGAAGAGCAGATCTACACTAGCTTTACTATTCTTTCTTCTTAACAGAGGCAATCTAAAACTTCAGAAATCTGCAGACGAGCAATTCTCCTGCACACTTGGGCAAGCGCTAGAAGGGAGTGCTTGGTTATAGCTCAGACACTAAAATGACGACTCTCTTAACTGGTTGAGCTGTAAGGCATTCTCTGATCATTTATCCTGAAAAGATACACTGTACGATCTATTCCTCACTGAAAGTAATTTATGCAAAATGATTTATATACAGGATATTCATCATAAATTAAATGTTCTGATAAATTAATGTGACCTAAATTATTGCAGGAAAAACATCACAATTTAAATGCATACTGTTAAGACTGAGAACATTCATAAATCCAAAATTTGCACACTAATAAAATATAACCCTTGCCTTAGATTTTGGAATTATCTACAAGGGATACCAACACTTTCATCATTTGAAGTTCCAGTCATCAAAACTTGAGGTGACAAATAATTTAATCACTCAACCAGAAGGTGATCAAATGCAAGTGTCAAACAGACTTGACAACTAACAGCCCATCAAATTCATTTGTCATCAGAACTATTTGTCACATTAGCGGATGTTTCTACTAAAAGGAACAGTGGTTGAAATAGTGAATAATGTTGACATTTAAATCATTATATACTAGCTTTCAGAGTTTTAAACACTACTGACAGAAGAGGCAGTTTACAACTCTCAGAATCAGTTTTTCAGGCCATCTGCAGATTCAGGAGGTCAACAATGTTAACTTTTCTCACAGTTTACTTCATAGCTACCACAATATTAGTGATTTAAAAAATATTAATAGCAATCCTCAGAGTTAGAAGTGATGAAAGCTACTCCAGTAGTAAGTTACATTGCAAAACTTTTTGTCTGTGTGATGGGGTGTTCACCCCACACAAGGCTTGAAAGGGTTAAGGTGGCTTAGTAGGCCAATTAACTCCCTGGGCTGCACCTGGCAGAGGAGTCAGGGAGAAGAGGTTGATTAAATACAGCTCAGCTGGGCAGGAACAGGAGGGTCCTGTATAGATCACAGAAGCAAAGAGCAGAAAGGGATTGCAGAAAGGTAGGCTGCAGTCACTCCCAAAGAGGAAGGAGTTGAGAGGCTGGAAGCCAGGAAGATATGAAAAGGCTCAGGGAAAAAGCAGCAAGGAATAGGAGTGCAGACGTTGGCTGCTGATTAGATGGCCTGAGCTGCAGTGCAGACCTTGGCTGCTGATTAGATGGCCTGAGCTGGAATCAGGAGTAAAGGATGGGCCCGGGTTCCCCTACCAGCCACAGGGGACATGGCACAGACCAAGCAGAGGACATTGGACTGCCTGGGACGATTTGATCTGGAAAGAATCTGGTACCTCTGGAAAGGGGAAACTACATAGTGACCTGGCCAGAGGACTGAGTCACAAAGAGGAGGCTTCGGTTCCTGGAGCAAGAGAGGTCTGCAGGTAAGAGGACAATCGGAAAGATACCTTCAGAGAGGGAGTGGGTGCAAAACCAGCAGAACTAATCCCAGCATGGCCAGGAGGTGACGCCACTAACAGTGAGTGCACCCCGTGACAGTTTGGTAGATTCAATTTGAAAAGTTACAACTGGCCTTCAAAAAAACTTTAACTGTTTGATTCATAGATTCTTGCAGCGTTTAATAGCTCATGGAGCTTAACAAATTTGACATTGCTATACTCTTATTTCCGCCCACTGCTGGTCAATAGTCAAGAATCCAATAGAGATCAATCATCTTTTCATCCACATAAATTATAGCTCTAGGAAAACAAGCTGACGTACAGTCACTAATTGTGCAGCAATCTTACTTCACTATGGTAACCATGACGGAAGATTTGTAGAAGTCTGCAGGGTTTTACAAAAAACAGGACCAAATATCAGTTAAAGAATTGAAAAGGTTAGAAGGGACCACCAGATTATCCAGTTTGACCTCATCTCTCTCTCTCTCTCTCTCTCTCTCACAGGATACCAATACCACCCAGCATCAGCACACTAAATCCAAGGTGCAAAATTAGACCAAAACATTACAGCCCACAGAAGACGAAACTGTTGTTATGTGCCATGGACACTAGGAAGGACCCAGGTGCAGCAATGCCTGACGCCTCTGCAATGGCAGGGAATTCTTAAAGCAAGATGTATCCTAAAACTCCCAGCAAAGGTGGCAATGGATCAGCGTTCTTGTGGCGCTAGCTGTCAGTACCCAGCACAGTCCAGGGAAGCTAATGATCCTCCTAGGAAACCAAATTCCATAAGTTCATACTTGAAGAATCCCAGTATCGCCACTTCCAGTAACCCTAAGAATGTGCAATCCTGCAGGTTCCATACCATTGGGCTCCCATGCAGAGTCTTACAACACATTGCTGAGGGTTTATTGAGAGCCAAGTGACACTTAATCAGTGCTCTTGTTCATCAATATGGTATCGATATGATCTGCATACAAGAAATCCCAGCAAGTGACCTCCAATCCATGCTGAAAAGGAAGGAAAAAATCAACCCTGAAGTCACTGCCAATCTGACCTGGGAGAAAATTCCTTCCTAATTCCATGTGATTAATTAGACCCTGAACATGTGAGTAAGAACCAGCCAGCTAAGCATGTGACAGAGAGAATGCTCAATGACATCTCAGAAAACTGGCCCTCTCTGTGTGGTATCCCATGTGTCTTGTCATGGCAATTTCCGATATTTCTGAAGAAAGAGACAGAAAAAAAACCCACACAACCAGGATGTATTGGGTCGGGGGCGGGGGAGTAAGCAGGGGGGCGGGAAGAGGAAAACCACCCCTTCCTGACTCCCCTATAGGTGACCATCTGAAGCATGAACTTTAGGAACATAAGACACAGGATGAAATTCAATAAGGGCAAATGCAAAGTACTCCACTTAATAAGGAACAATCAGTTGCACACATACAAAATGGAAAATGACTGCCTAGGAAGCAGTATTGTGGAGAGGGATTTGGAAGGCATAGTGGATCACAAGCTAAATATGAGTCAACAGTGTAACACTGTTGCAAAAAAACCCAAACATCCTTCTGAGATGTATTAGCAGGAGGACTGGAAGCAAGACACGAGAAGCAATTCTTCCGCTGTACTCCACACTGATTAGGCGTCAACTGGAGTATAATGTCCAGTTCTGGGCACCACATTTCAGGAAAGATGTGGACAAATGGGAGAAAGACCAGTGGAGAGCAACAAAAATGATTAAAGGTCTAGAGAACACGACCTATGAGAGAAGCTTGAAAAAACTGGGTTTGTTTAGTCTGGAGAAGAGAAGACAGAGAGGGGATATGAGAACAGTTTTCAAGTACATGAAAGGTTGTTACAAGGAGGGGGAGAGAAAAATTGTTCTCCTTAATTTCTGAGACTAGGACAAGAAGCAATGGGCTTAAATTTCAGTTTATTCCCATTTCTTCTTGAGCCAAATTGTCCTTCAAACTTAAATAGCTCTTCATCCTCTATGGTGATTACTCTTCTGATGTATTTATACAGAGTAACCATATCCCCTTTCAGCCTTCTTTGACAGACTAAACAAGTCAAGCTCTTCCAGCCTCTTCTCACAAGATAGACCCTTCACTTCCCTGGTCATCCTAGTAGCTGTTCTCTGCACCTGTTTCAGTTTGAATTAATCTTTCTTGACCATGGGTGATGAGAATTGTACACAATATTTCAGGTGACATTTTACAGGGTGTAACAGGTGATCATTTGTAAGACCTAGCAAAAGAATAAAGAATTCATTTGAGTCATCCTAACTTCAGGAACTGGAACCCTACATAAGGATGTAAAGTATTTACTTCTAATTCAAGCTGGCTTCCTGTGAGCTCTGGCCAGGATACAAGGTTTGTAATATCTTTCTGGACAGAGATGATTCAGCAGGAGAGCCCCAACAACAGCTGAACTTGTGGAGAAGTCTGAGGCTGAAATTTGTTGTTGCTGCTAATGAAGTGATCAATAAAGCAAAAAAGGGATAATTTAGGACTCCATGCAGTGTGTGCATGTGCTCTGTTTAGAGCACAGTGCCAATTGTGCCTTACAATTTATTAAAAATAAGCAAAAAAATTATATGCCAAGACAGGCCCTGAAAACAAGGACTGTTTTCAGGGACGCAGTGTAATTCTACCGGCTGCTGACTCCTCCCCCACCATCTCTGCAAGAGAAATAGGACTTCAGGACAATGGAACTGAGGCCTGGGGTTGTAACACCATTTTCAGAAAATTCCATTGCTATTCACTTTGTATCTCTTTTCTCCACTACTAGACAAGAAGTCTTTGACAGGGAGCAACCCTGGCACTTGCACCAGGAGTGTCTGCTGGTCCCACATTAACTGCAGGCCTAGCTATCATTTCCATGTATATTTGGCAGACTAATTCTGAGACACCAAGCCTATGGAACAGACTGGGTGACTCAAAATTGGATTCCATCACAAGTGTTATGCCTAGGGTGACCAGATGTCCTGATTTTATAGGGACAGTCCTGATTTTGGAGGCTTTTTCTTATATAGGCTCCTATTGCCCCCCACCCCCTGTCCCCATTTTTCACACTTGCTGTCTGGTCACCCTAGTTAGGCCATCAGGAAATAATGGCTAGTAAATTTTCCTAAAAATACCATACTACAGCAGATTGGTGTTGGTATTCTCAAGCTATACTTCACCAATGTTTTGATGCTAGTAGTCACATCCCATTGCTAGTAATAAGGAGCCAGTTGGAAGAGAAATTAGACTAACTTTTAAGTCACTGCTGGTACCAAGCATTTTAAGAGTGAGGGAGGAGACCCTCTGAAATATTAATAATAAAATGTTTAATTCCTCTTTGGTAAGTATATTTCTTTTAGAAACGCATAACAACAACAGTGGTTGTCAGGATCTTACCAATCTCCCTCTCCCTCTATTGCTTTACTCTGTCCTCAGTGGCATCTATAAGAAAAAGCTAAGCAGCATAAACAGTATAAAGTATGAGGTGAAATTGGCTCAATTTCAAATGAGTGGAACAATATCATCCTTACGGTATTATACAAGCAAAACACTGCATTTCCCAACAGGATAGAGTACTTGGTTACACCACTGCTCAAAAGTAAACAGGGATGGCTCAGCTTGCTTATTCAAAGGAGAAACATTTCTTACATCAGCACTTGCCTTTCACAGACTGACAAGAAGCGAGGAAATATCTGCATTAACTCACCATCATAATACACTATCTATGCAGTAAGAAAAAGCAACATATGGAGGTCAACCAATCAACTGCATAGTTCATACATGTTTTAACTTGTATAGTGGGAACCAGAAAGTACACTGCATGCTAATTTCTGATTTAAAAGACTGTAATTAAGCAGTAAGGTATAAGTGCCCAAATCACAGGAGAGTTCTATTATGCTGTTAAAAGCTTCTGTTTCTTCCCCAGCTGTAGTTACTTTTACTCTTCACACCCGTGATGGAGTAAATTGCTGAGATT
This sequence comes from Dermatemys mawii, assembly GCA_007922305.1. Lineage (NCBI taxonomy): Eukaryota > Metazoa > Chordata > Testudines > Dermatemydidae > Dermatemys > Dermatemys mawii. The sequence goes on along the minus strand of ML677335.1, from coordinate 21,980,595 downwards.
TTAACAAAATTATGGGAAATATAATTAAGTTTAAAAAAGTAAACAAAAGGAGGAAGTAGAGGACTTCACTACTCCAGTGTTTCTTAAGTGTTGTCTTAGCATTTCCCCTGTAGAGAATGAGAAAAATATTCAGACTTTACTTGATACAATCCTATTCAGGGGGGGTTTCAGCTAAACTTTACTGAAATGTGTGAGAACATTTTGATGATAAAAAAAATCAACAGGGAATATTGTTAACATAGCTAGAAAGAATTATTTTACCTTAGCAATCAGCAAAAGAAACTGACCATACAGTATATTACATACAATAGACTGTTTTCTGTTAGCTGAGCCCAATGAGCTTCCCACTGTGAGAACAGCTGCTTTATAGTTTCAAATTAGTGGTTGAGACATACATAAATCTACCCCCTTTAGAGAAGTAAACAGTTTTTCTTCAAACTCTATTCTGTAGTTATAGCACTCAAAACAGCCTTGAGTATTACTGATGATGAGTTTTTAAAACTCACTCAAAAAAAAAAAAAGCCGCCAGTTGATCATATACAGGAAGAGTTCCTCAGAATTGCTTGATTTCTCCTACTGCCCCATCTCTTTTTAAAGCATACAGCAGCCATGGATAATTAGATCCAGAGAGAGTGATCCATACAAGAATGGTTTCTGATAATGCCACAATGTGCTAGACATTTTCTAAACAGAAGGAGGAACATGCCCTGCCCAAAACAACTTACTATCTAAAGACAAAGTCAACGCAAGGAGATGGGGGTTCAAAAATTACTCTAGTGATCACGGTGGTAATTTGCAGGGCTTTGGTAATACAAGGTTAACTTATATTACTATTTTTTTTTAAATAAAGACAAGTTATTCATAATTACTCTTCAAACTTATATTTACAAGTCAGCTAGAAACTCCATCTGCTTCCTTGCAGAAATGGGTCTTTAAGAAATACATGAATGTGAATAAAGCGATGAACTCAGAAGAATGTTTCTTACACAGGAAATCACATGAACGAAACCACTGAGATGTGTGCATAAGAAGCTAATGAATGAATGGACAAGGCTAACATCATTAGTGGAGTAGAGGAGGCAAGGGGGAGGGATCATAGAATCATAGAACTTGCTGAAGGTGCAATCCATCCCATCATCCAGATCATTAATAAAGATGTTGGACGAAACCAGCCCCAGGACTAATCCATAGGGCACTCCACTTGATACCGGCTACCAAATAGACACCGAGCCGTTGATCACATTGAGCCTGACAATCTAGCCAGCTTTCCAACCACCTTATAATCCATTCATCCAATCCATATTTTTTTTAACTTCCTGGCAAGAATATTGTGGGAGACCGTATCAAAAGCTTTGCTAAAGTCAAGATATATCCCATCCACTGCTTTCCGCATATCCACAGAGCCAGTTATCAAAGCATAGGAGGCAATCAGGTTGGTCAGACATGACTTGCTCTTGGTGAATCCACACTGATTGTTCCTAATCGCTTTCCTCTCCTCCAAGTGCTTCAAAATGGTTTCCTTGAGGACCTGCTCCATGATTTTTTCAGAGACTAACATAAGGTTGACCAGTAGTGAACTCTGTAGTTCCCTGGGTTCTCCTCCTTCCCTTTTTTAAAAGATGGGCACTATATTTGCCTTTTTCCAATCATCCAGGACCTGCTCTGATCACCATGAATTTTCAAAGACAATGGCTCTGCAATCACATCACCCAATTCCCTCAGCACCCTTGGATGCAAGGCAGGCATCCAACTTTTCTAAATAGTCCTTAAGCCAGGGGTGGGCAAACTTTTTGGCTTGAGGGCCACATCGGGGTTCAAAATTGTATGGAGGGCTGGGTAGGGAAGGCTGTGCCTCACCAAACAGCCTGGCCCCATTCCCTATCTGACTCCCTCCCACTTCCCACCCCAATTTCCCTCCTCCAAATCCCCGCCCCATCCAACTCCCCTACTCTCTGTCCCCTGACTACCCCCTCCAGAGATCCCATTGCCCCTTACCACCACCCCCAAGACCCCAGCCCCTATCTAAGCCCCTTGCTCCTTGTCCCCTGACCATCCCCTCCAGAAACCTTGCCCTTGCCCCTAATCACCACCCTGTATCCAACCCCTCCCTATCCCCTGACTGCCCCGACCCCATCCACACCCCCGCTCCCCGACAGACCCCAGGACTCCCACACCCCATCTAACTCCCATCCCTGAACCTCTGCCCCATCCAAACACCCCCGATCCCTATCCCGACTGCCCCCCCGGGGACTCCCTGCCTCTTATTAAACTCCCCAGCTCTGGTCCCAGCCCCCTTATCATGCCGCTCACAGAAGTGGCCAGAGCCAGACACACTGTGCGCAGACCCACCCACAGAGCGCTGCCCGTGCAGCGACACGCTTGCGAAGTGACAGCGGGGCAGGGGCCAAGAGGAGCCTCCCCGTCAAGCTCAGGAGTCGAGGAGGATGGGCTTGCGGGCTGGATGGGGCCCCCGGGCCATAGTTTGCCCATCCCTGCCTTAACCGATTCTTTTGCCACTGAGGGCTGCTCACTTCCTCCCACAATGTGTTGCCCAGGACAGCAGTGTGGGAACTGAATTTGTCTGTGAAGACCGAGGCAAAAAAAGCATTGAGTACTTCAGATTTTTCCACATCATCTGTCACTACGTTGCCTCACCCATTCATTAAGGGTCCCACTTTCCCTGACCTTTTTCTTGTTGCTAACATACTGGTAGAAACTCTTCTTCTTATCCCTCACATCCCTTGCTAGCTGCAACTCTAGTTGTGTTTTGGCCTTTCTGATCACACCTGTGCATGCTCGAGCAATATTTTTACTCCTCCCAAGTCATCTGTCCAAGTTTCCACTTCTTGTAAGTTTCCTTTTTGTGTTTAAGCTCACTGAAGATTTCACTGTTAAGCCAAGCTGGTGTACCATATTTGCTATTCTTTCTGCACATCAGGATGGTTTGTTCCTACACCCTCAATAAGGCTTCTTTAAAATACAGCGAGCTTTCCTGGAATCCTTTTCCCCGCATATTAGCCTCCCAGGGGATCCTGCCCATCAGTTCCCTAAGGGAGTCAAAGTCTGCTTTTCTGAAGTGCAGGATCAGCATTTTGTTACTCTCCTTTTTTCCTTTTGTGAGGATCCTGAACTCAACCATCTCATGGTCATTGCTGCCCAGATTGCCACCCACTTCTATTTCACCTACCAATTCTTCCCTGTTTGTAAGCAGCTGGTCAAGAGGAGAACGGCCCCTGGTTGGTTTCTCCAGTACTTGCACCAAGAAGTTGTCCCCAACACTCTCCAAAAACTTCCTGGATTGTCTGTGCACTGCTGTATTGCTCTCCCAACTGATATCAGGGTAGGGTGACCAGATGTCCCGATTTTAAAGGGATAGTCCCGATTTTGGGGGCTTTTTATTATATAGGCACCTATTTACACCCCCACCCCCTACTCCCTGTCCCGATTTTTTACACTTGCCATCTGGTCACCCTATGACAGGGTGACTGAAGTCCCCTATTAGAACCAGAGCATGTGTCCTGGAAACGTCAGTTAATTGTCCAAAGAAAGCTTGGTCTACCTCATCCTCTTGGTCCAGTGCTCTATAGCACACACCTACCACGACATCACCTTTGTTGCTCTCGCTTCTAAGCCTAACCCAAAGACTCAAACAGGCTTTTCTCCAGTTTCATATTGGAGCTCTGAGCAATCGCACTGTGTGTAAGAGAACAGTATAACTCCTCCACCTTTCCTCTCGCGCCTGTCCTTCCTGAACAGTTTATACCCATCTATGACAGTGCTCCATGACATGAAACAACCAAAGGCAAGTAGTGGAGAGGGGCTAAGTTATGTGAGGCTTTCTGAACAGTGACAAGCATGAACCTGAGGCACTGGGGAAGAGGGACTATGTGGGTTAGAGCAATGGGCAAGGAAGAAATTTCAGGGGCAATACTGGTGGTTTGGAAAACTCAGGGAGTATGGTGCTGTTGCAGTCACTGAGCCTGAAATAATGTTATTTATTTATAATCCACATTACTATGAAATAGTTTCATTTTTCCACAACTCTTAATGTTTATTTTTCTCATTTCCAAAGTACAGACCGCTGAGGAACTAAAAAGTGTAGTTAGTTCAAGTCTGAAAAATGCCACTATAAAAAAAATGGCATTCCTAATTCAGTCTGCTCCCTGTGTGTATTCAGAGTCACATTTGCTAACTCTAAGGATTAATTATTCATAATGATTAATTTAATGAGAAATGGATTACTTCTGACTCCAGTCAACAACGAAGAAAGAACAACCAGGTTTTGTTCCTTCGTGTACATCAAACAGAATTGTTTGAGTTCATTATTGATTTAGCTAGTTACACCTGTGCCACCTTACTAGCAGTAACTGGGCTGCACAAGTTTAAGCGAGGAGATTATTTAGCCTTTAAAAGTAGTTCTTTCTGGCTGAATATAAGACACTACATTTGGTCACTCAGAGCCCAGGCTGAGTTTGCAGGACTGCTAGTCAGAAAAATAAAGGGTTTACCTTTAAAGTGAGTAGATTTTATTTGGAAATTGAGAGAAAGTGATCATAATGCTATTTTTATCCTTGCTTTTCTGAGTATAGCTACATTTGAAACCAACAGGTGCTTAGATTTATATAAATGAATATGCGCATGTGTAGACCAGGATCTTCTTAATGCTCTTTCATAATATAAAATAGGACATTAAATTAAATTTCAATTAAATTGGAAAAATCCAAGATTAATGGAAAGATACCCATTCAGACAATGCAAGTTACTCTGAGAAAGTTATTGGCACAAAATGTCACTGAAACCAAGAGTTTGGCAGGGATCAGAAAAGGATCGAACACTTACATAAACAAGACTATCCAGAGTTTTAATAGCACATTTTTAAAAATCCAGGCGTTCTAGAAAGGATATGAGCCCTCACGCTTCAGGGTGCAGATCACCGTCTAAGTATTGAGGATTAGACAAACTCTACTTGGGCAGGTTATCCCATAACTGCCTATTGCAGGATCACTTGTACCTTCTTCAGAAGTATCTGGTGTTGTCGACAAGATATTGAACCACTAATCTGATTCAGAATGATAATTCCTATGTCTCAGCAGCTGCTATAACATGTTTATAGCACCAGCTCTCCTTCCTTGCCCATACCCACGCTTACCCTTATGAAGACAGCTCTCACATGAGCTCAGTAAACCACAGTAGTACACTCCATGACTGATCTCAGTCAGGCCCCGCCAAGTCAACAAATACTTACCTCTAGCTTCAGAACATCATGCTGCAGTTTGCGCTGGAACTCCAAGAAGTTTGAGATTGTCAGCTTTCCTTTCAAATCAGATCCAAAAAAGTATGTTGTCAAGGCAGAGTTGAAGCCAGTCTTTAGAGTATTTCCTGTAGTAGAACGGTCCCTGTGTCGCATGCCCATGCTGGTTTGGGAGCGAATAATGCTCTGGACCTAAGCAGGAAAAAAAAGTAGTTAGCAAGAAAAACAGCATCATAGAAATCAAAGAAATATTTGTGTTGGCCAATGTATTGCTTAACTGTGCCAACTGACTGAAGTGTTACTCTTGACCATTTTGTGGCTGTTAAGTCTGTAAAGTGGTTAGCTGTACAAAGAGGAGTTACTTTGTTACTTCAGTGCATAGGGCGGCTGGATCTAGATTTTTATTTTTTCTGATCATCAGTTTAAAAAAAAAATCAGTTACATACACTGAAAATGTGGCTGTTACCTTCATATTTTAAACAGTTTGCTGCTCTAGCTGACTCTGTCCAGCAGGTAACAGTGCTACCGGCAAAAGTATTAGGGAAGCAGAGTCACTTGTAGACAACAGGGAGCTTATATTTTCAAAGGCAGCAGGCAAGAGCCCAAGACGTACTGCACGAGAGTGCTGCACTCAAAGACTGTCAGAGCAGGAAATAATGAGAACAGGGCAGTCATACAGAGTGACCTGGATTGCTAGGGTATCTGGATCCATACAAACAAAAAGTTTTAATATAGCAAATGTGACGTCATACATCTTGGAACAAAGAACGCATGCCATGCCTACAGAATAGGCAAGTATTCTGGAGAGCAGCAACTCTAGAAAAGATTAGGGGTGGTAGCAGAAAAATTATTCAATATGGGTTACCAATGTTGCACTGTGGCAAAAAGGGCTACAGGATTCTTGTATGATAAACAGGAGAATAGGAAAGTGATTTTATCTCTGTATACGGCATTTGAGGAGATCCAATACTGGTGTCCAGATTTTCAAAGGATGTTGAAAATTGCAAAGGGTACAGAAGAGAGCCATAAAGGATTAAAGGGCTAGAAAAAATGTCTTACAGCGTGAGACTTAAAGAACTCGATCTGTTTAGTTTAACAAAAAGAAGATCAAAAAGGTGACTTGATTATGGTGTACGAGGATGATGTCCGGGAGAAAATGCTGGATACTAAAAGGGCTCTTTAATCGAGAGGAGAAAGGCATAACAAAAAACAGCTGTTGGGTTGGAAGTTAAAGCCAGATAAATTCATATTAGAAATAAGGCACAGTTTTTAAAGAGTTATTAACTACTGGAACGAACTACCAATGAAGTGGTGGATTCTTCATCTCTTGAGGTCTTCGACTATAGATTGACTAAAATCTAACACAAGTTCCTGGACTCAATTCAGGGTAACTGGATGCAATTCTTTGGTATTATACAGGTCAGATTTGATGGTCCAGAGGTCTCTTCCAGCCTTAAAAACACTATGAATTTATAATTACGAATACTCCAGAGTCCTCATACCAATTTAAGGGGAGGTCCTGTCTATTTAGACAAAACTCACTATGTATGTATGTATAATATTATTGGCATAATAATAATACTCAGCTCTGATATAGTACTTTTCATCCATGGACCTCAAAGTGATGTACAAATGTCAGTATCATCCTGCCCATTTTACAGACTGGGAAGTGGAGGCACAAGGAGGAACATGACTTGCCCAAGGTCACCAAGTAACACTGAGGCAAAACTGGGAATTGAACCCTCATCGCAAGTCCAGTGCCCTGTCCACATTGTCTCCCCATAAATACAGAAACATGTTATTAAAAGATTAAAACTGCAGTAAAGCACTCAAATTTAACTATAGTTCTGATATTTTCTATCTTTGCAACCTTAATCCTGCCCTCTTGTGCAGAAGCATTCAGATAGTCTTTAATTACATGATCATGTTATTTTTCCCCAAAAGGATAGGCAGAAGCATTTGAACTCAGGACCTTCAAATGCAGAACATAAATCTCTTGCATTTGAACTAAACACACAATCAATCATAAGTAGGTTGTTATCCTCTGTGTGGAATAGTCCCTAAACGTGGACAACACACACTTTCCCAATGGATTAAAAAGGTGTTTCGGAGGCAGCAGTCGGCTGTTGAATATATGGATCCCTCGGTCTTGATCCTGGTTCTGGAAGGAGAGTGCCATCTAATAGTTAGGACAGTGGTTACGGAGAGGTCAGCCACATCCATGGCCACATTCAGCCTAATAGGCTGGATGGCTCAGTGTTGAGACTAGGTTCTATCATATTACAGATGGGGATTCTATTCCCTGCCCTGGGAAGGGGGAATGATAGTTGCTGACTCCTGACATAGGAATTTGAAGGCTTGGTGAGTGCTAAGAGTTGTGAACTCTAAGGAAATTTTAACAGCACTCAACTGAAAAGGAAACCAAGAAACACAAGGTCTTCTAGCTCCCAATCCAAATCCCCTTCCTGACCTGGGGAAAGGCTGTTCGGTAGAGGAGTCTCAATCTCAGTCTCTGTGAAATGCACGACATTTTACCTGAGATACACAAACAGGGTTGCCAAATGTATGTGTCATATAAGATGTATAACCCCTGACACACCTACTTCCTAACCCTTTCATCAGCGTGCCCTATGACAGCCTTCTGCTGCTGACCCCACCCTCTGAGTCAGGGAATAACCTCAGCAGGAAGAGGGCACCTGTGTTGCCAAGAACAAAAAGGGTAAGGGTAAGGGTGAGGCCCCAGCTATTCTCAGATTAAAACAATTTACCAGGTTTGATCATTTACTGCCTCTGAAACTTCCTTTTGAGAAAGCAATGTCAAAGGAGAGCAACTGCTATGATATTCAGAGTATGCCTGCATCCTCTGTCAGCCACGCCAAGGGACTCTAGTGGAGCAAACCTTAGCCTCAAACCCATATCCAATGGGTTTGAGGCTAAGGTTTGGATATGCGTATGGGCTTGCCTCCCCAAAATGGCTGTTTGGGGAGGCAAGCCCATACCCATATCTGCTCCTTCCCACTTCCTGCTCCCCTCAGAACTTCCAACCCCACCCTGCTCCTTGTCCCCTGAGCACCCCCTCCTGGGACCTCCTCCCAACCACTCCCTGGGACCCCGCGCCCTATCTAAGCCCCCTGCTCCGTGTCTCCTGACTGCCCCCTCCTGAGATCCCCCCACCCTAACTGCCCCCCAGGAGTCAGGACCCCATCCCCAACCCCACTCCCTGAAACAAAGACATTATTTTAAATTGATCAGTCACAGAGGTTTAGTGTGTTCATAAAAAATGTTCATTGCTTTTAGAAAAAGGGAACACTAATTTACTTTGCATGAACTCCATGACAATAGACATGTTTATGAAATGTCACCAATTTTAAAAAATGTTTCCAAAGATTTTAGGCATTACAAAGGATTTTATATCTTACTAAGGTACAGATTTTGCTGGACGTTCTCTTAAAACTAGCTCATCAGATAGAAGTAAAAAAAGGGAAACTCTCTTTGTTCAGCTATCTGGAAGAAGAAAGGGATGGGCAGAAAGGACAGGAAGACTTTGGAAGCAAGGTTTTTTTTTTAACTATAGTAATTAAAATGTGTATTTTAGATAAGGGTGGTCTTTTGAAAGATTTATTTAAAAAACTATATGTTTGAAGATTCACGCATTTAAGGCTAAAGATTGTGCATCTAAAAATCTATGCAAGGATTTTTTAGAGATGTGATTTTATACTCTTCACCAATCCACTAATTAAATATTTTTAAAGCAAATTTTAAACTACGGTCCTGTAGACTGACATGTTCTGAGTAAATATGACTGTAATGCCCAACTGTTTGTGTCAGTAAATTCAGAAACATTGTATATACCTGGGGGTTGGCAAACACCTGTTAAATGGCTTCATTACTACTTGAATGGCTCTTTAACACTTTCAATATTGTGTTAATAGGTCTGGCAAGCGAGAGGCTTTTAAACTTTTAACTACTAGATCCCCAGAGTCACCAGGCTGCAGCAGCTGGCTGTGAGAGCCTTCAGGAAGGGATAGGAAAGTTAAAACGGTGGACACTAAGACCCAGTGGTGCCCTGGGTCTGGCTGCTGAAGGCTCTGGCGATGAAAACGGCTCTACAGCGAGCTGGCCAAGTTGACTGTGGGTGGGAGGGAGAAAAAATCCCGGACATTTGCAGCTATTTAAAAAGTCCTCCTGGACAGCAATTTAAAGCCCAAAATCCTAGACATGTCTAGGAAAAAACAGACACATGGTAACTCTACCCTATCCCAGGGTTCTCTACACCAGACACACCCGTCTCCCTAAGTGGTGAATGGGGCCATGACTTGGGTAATAATTCTGAATTCAGATTTCCACTCTAGAAGAGATGGATTGATGCAATAGTCTTGCAGCTTCATTTTACAAGCAATTACCTCAATCCATACCATTTGGGAATTTTACACACGCTATTGTGTGCATAACTGTAACAAATGAACTGGATGGAGGAAGTAAAGCATGTTACACAGCTCTTCCTTTGAAGTAAACAAATAGCATGATACGATACCCATAAGTGATATAGGGCAGAATGGATCCCAAGGATTTCCTTTACTTTGAGAAAACAAAGTAAATTAAAACAGTAACTTGCCTGTTCTGGCCCTAGTTTTCAATGAATAATATATACCATCAGCATATTTTGCAACGGTCTCTCTCAAATTAATCAGTACACGGTAAGAATTTGTAGCTAGATTATTCAGAGATACTTTTGTGTTTTCAGATATCCATGGACATTCTCAATTGGAGTACCATCTCACGAGCACACATACTTTCCAACTGTTCTTCATTAAGAAGACTCAAAGGTAGGGTCACTTAATCTGACACCAAATGCTGTGTTTCCACACACAACTAGTAGTTTCTGCTTTTCATGGTTATAAAATACTGACTAGCAATGTGAGAGCTATAATGTATAGAGTTATAAAAGTATGGTAAAAATTACAGGCTGCTCAAAGTGCATCTGTGTCTCTTTTAGAGTTGCTTGCTAAACTAATTTTTATTATGCCCCTCCATAGTTCAGGGTTGGCTTAAATATTGTAAAGGAAAAAATGACCTAACTCCCAATTGTCACAATTTGTTATATGCAATATTTTACAGCACAATAGATTAATGTGATTTGGAACCAAATACTAAAAAGAAACAGCAAGGTAATCTTACAAAGTGAAACTGAAATTTCACTATTAATTGTTACTTTGTTTTATAGAACATTGCTTTGGAAGTTAAACTATTAGTAAGTGTAAGATATTACCCCTACTGACTTTGTTTGCTTTTCTTAATATACCTGGGTGGGAAAAGGGTCAAAGGAACTGTACTTCCAAAGGAAAAGATATATTATTTAACCAGGAATTCAGCAGAAAATGCCAAAATGTCTGCAACATCCGTAAGAGCTTAAAATGTTCGGCCTTTCATTAAAAAGTGTGGAGTTTGAGGGGAGAGGACTTGGATGAACATTAGATCTTAGCCTAATTTTTCCATAAAAGATGCAGGCAGGCACTCAGACACTATGATGAGAACACAGACATACAATTGAAATAAGATATGGTTGCTATTTGTTTAAGAAAGTCAGTGTTCAGAACACTGGCCACACCACTAGCTTGCAATTTGTGTATCTAATTATACTTTTGAACATTGTGGTTGTCTTTTCTTGTTCTGGAGGAAAATGAAACATTTGAAATATAACCCAATATATTATAAATAATAACTGATGTATTACGTTGGTACAAATGGATAATGGAGACAAATGTAGAACATTTTCCCTTCTTTTTCCTCTGAATCTATTCCCTTGTTTTGTACTGTGCCTCATCATTCAACTAGCTAATTACCTTCTCTTTGTGACTTCATTCACCTCTTTTTCATCAGTCTTAAAATTCTCGAGGTTTTCTATCATTTGGCAATTAAGGACGTTTTTTGAGTTTCAGAGCTCTTAAGCCTGTTTTCCCACACAAATTGTGGTCCAAGAAAAAAACAACACATCCCTAATCTGAAAGAGAGTGAACAGGTATATCTACACATAGCAGAAATTAGATCAGTTTTGTCTCATCCTATCTCCAACAGATGATACCAATGCTGGGCTCAGATTCATCATCTGAAAAGTCAAACTGTAAATCAAATGTGATTGGGAATGGGATGTTACTTTGATTGGGGAAAATTAACATAGGAAAGTACATTCAAAGTAGTCAAGCAAAGATGCTAAAGCAGCGCTAAGTAAAGGATAAGGTCTTATGTTTCAGACAGATTAAGCATAGTTATTCAATATTATGACAAAACAATGGCTTCATAATAAAAATATAAAAAGGCAAGGTCAGAACCCCTAACAGAAGTTAAACTTAGCATAGCAATTCATTTCTTCTGTTTATGGAGCTAGGGTTGTCCTAGACCTCAAGACTCAAGTCATAAAACAATGATGGTGACTTTGCAGATTATTATGCAGGTCATTCTCCTGGTTTAATTAACAGTTCCCTGCTGGAAGCTGGAGTGAAAAGAGTACGCTGTGGTGCACAGAAAGAGCATCTATGAACTATCATCTATGTGTCAATACCTACTAGTAGCAAACCATCATAATTATTTTGTACAGTAAGCATTACAATTAAGTCTTACGTTGTACATCTTTAAGTAGTCAAGCTTCCAGACATTTACCTGTTCAAACTCCTCCATGTCCACTTCACCATCACCATTCAAATCAAACATCTTGAAGGCAATTTCAAAATTCCTCTGGGGAGCTACATAGGAACAAACATAATTAAAATCAAAAATACTGACCAGTAAACAATATTTATTTGAATTAAGAAAGGAGCAGAAATTAGATTAGAAAGGAAGATTTGCTGTCAGCTGATCAAAAATGTATTATTGTATCCAAAAGCAGCTTTGTTTAATTCCTGTAACGTACATCTATCAAAAATGTATGTAATTTTCTACTTCACTCCTAGAAGGTCTTTGTAATTCATTCAATGTTTGCCCTATCCTTAAAAAGGCTCCTAATCTTAGCCTCCAGCCCCATTGCTGCAAATGCTGTAGGACTTCCTATGGATATGTCTACGCTAGAGGAAAAGATGCTTTTAAAAATATGAGTTAATTAAACTCTTTTCCTTTCAAGTGAGGCCTGACAAAGCTCACTCCAGTTCTCTAAACAGTACTCCAGCAACATTAGAGACATCAACATCTGATATTCCTAATATATAAACACCAATAGAAATAAATTCGGAGTAGTGTTCAGGCCATTTCTATACATCATAGAGAAGAAAATGGGTACAATTATTTTTGTTTTTTCAGATCTACTGTAACACTTTGTGGAGTGGCAAATGTGTCCGAGACGTACGACTTGGAACTGGAAGTCTGGCAATGAATTCCATTACAGACTTTGCCTTTGGCTCACCATGCGACTTTAAATCAAGTCACTTAACCATCTCTGCCTCAGATAGACCAGATGTACAATGGAGATGCTACATTTGTAAAAGTATAATGTACTGACAGTTTTGGGGATAGAGGTCTTCAAATGTCAAACATAGCAACATCAACCTCAGTGCAAACTATCCCATAAAACCCCCACTGATGAGCCTGAGCCCTAATGTGGGCCGACCACCAAATAATGTGCATACTTCAGTTTCCAGACATAATTAAATCCTGGAAGCTTTGTGGCTGAGTCTTAGTGTAATCCAAACGAGTACAAAAATTGCAGAATTTTATTTATTGTGTTCCTAAATCCAATATGACTGAAATTTTTGCTAATTAGGGCTGTTGATTAATCGCAGTTAATTCACACAGTTAACTCAAAAAATTTAATTGCACTTTTAAACAATAATAGAATACTAACTGAAATGTACTAATTATTTTTGAATGTTTTTCCCACATTTTCAAATATATTGATTTCAATTACAACAAAGACTACAAAGTATTCAGTGTTCACTTTATATTATTATTACAAATAGTTGCACTGTAAAAATTATATACAAAAGAAATAGTATGTTTCAATTCACCTCATACAAGCACTGTAGTGCGATCTCTATCGTGAAAGCAACAACTTACAAATGTAGGCAAAGACGACATCCTGGCACTTGTCCTTGAGCAAGGAAAAAAAGAGAGCACTTTTGCTTCATAAAAGAGGGGTCTCCACCAAGATTTGAATATCACCGAAGAGAAATTTGGGTGAGATTATCTGCTTTAGGTATGTTAACCTGTTTATTCTTCAGAAAAAGTGTTATGATTTTGTACTACATGTAAGCTTGTTTCAAGTAATTATGAGTAAGAATCTTGGAATCTCTATTCTCTTTAGTAATAAACTTATTCTAATTTTTTACTACGAATATCTCTTCGGGCTCGGGTGTTAAGCAAGGCGCTGGTTCTGAGCTGTACAAACAGCTGATCTGATAAACTGGTTTGTTTTCTTCCTTTGCGAACACTGGGCCTGATAATTCTGTGAGTGTTCAGCGGACAAGTGGCTGGACGCTGCAGGGAACACGCCAAGGACTCAGAGGTTGGTATGTGCCTATTGCTATTTGTACAGATGGAGTGAGGCCCGGAAAACAGTTCTGCTACCACAAGCTGGTGCATTCAGGGACCTGACGCACAGCAGGTACGGACAAGCCTGCTTCATCCAAAGAGCAGATGGTGATGAGGTGCCTCACAACCCTAAGTACCTTCAGATGCAGTTATCTCCTCCCTTTTCTGAAACTTCATGCCCCTGTGTAAATAATCAAAAACTGCTCTGGCTCTTTTGTGGGTGCTGAAACGTTGCATTTCAAACAACAACTTTGTTTCTGTTTTCCTTCACTCCATAGTCACATATGGCATTACTGCTAATCAAGATTTTTTCCATTTCATTATTTCCTCTCAGTTATGTTAAATCTGTGTTTTTCTAAATTCAATCTCATTTTCTTTTCTACCCATATTTCTAAGATCTTTATGTATTCAGGATTATTTTTCTGCTCTCATTGGCCTCTGCAAATACCATTAGTGTGCCCACTTCTTGAAGCTCTTTAAGAAAGATGTTAAAGCAGGCCAGACTGAACACCGATGCCTGTGCTAACCTACTACACATCTGTCTCCCAATCTGACGCACTGTCATTTATCACTTCTTCAGCCATCTTTGTTCCATGTAATGGTGTGAACAGCCAAACCAGTTTTAACGAATGTTGTGAAGAAAATTTCTTGAGATATATTGTTTATTAAAATCCATATCCACATTTAACACATTCCCCCTTTCCACTAATTTGGAAATTATTGTTAAGAGCAGCCCCATTTTTCTGGTAAGATTTGTACAAACAGAAATAAATTATTACATAAAAGCTTGATGAAAAACCAAAAAACTACCTGTAATACTTCTAAACATGAGACAACTGTACCAGCCAACTGATCACATAGCAGCTGCAATGACTTCATAAAAGAAGCAACCAGTTCTCAGGCCATCATTATAATGTCATAATGGGATGTTTGGCCAGTTAGATAGACTAATTAAGCATGTTCAATCCAACCATGTCATTTTGAACAGGAGGTACATTATTCAGTGGAATAGTTTCCAAAGAACAATTGTTCTTTACTGCAGTTTACTAATATCAGAAGAACTGTATAACAACAACAACAGCAACAAAAAATAGGGAAATAATAGTTCCTATCAGTTTTCCACATTTTATCATTTTTGGAGCCATCTTATTTGACCTATTCTCCTTCACTCACCCCCAAACTGTTGCTCTATATTGAAAGAATCTCTCCCTCTTCATTAATTCCTCATCCCCCAATTAATATAGCAAGTTTTAATGTTCATGAAAGTACGAGTTTATAGCATATCAGTTTCAGTCAAGCATATTCTGGGCAGGTTCTTGATAAGCAAAGCCTCTGTCATGCAACTAACAAACCTGCACCTTTGACCTAAAATATCCACGACTGTTCTTGTCTTATTCCTTTAATGAGCACAGACGGCCAATTTTCTCAAAAATATGAGAAAGGGAGAGTTATTTTAATTTAACAAATTTGAACTGGGGTCTCCTGAGATGAAGAGCTGAGCCATAGAATATACAACATCAGTAGGCCAAAAATCTGATCCAGATCGCAGAAATCTGTTCCAAATGCCTGCAAATAGTTAGGGATTTATAATTGTTTATATTTACTAGGGCTGTCAAGCGATTAAAAAAATTAATCATGATAATTAATCACAATTTTTTAATTGCATGAATCGCATGGTTAAACAATAGAATACCATTTATTTGAATATCTTTGGATGTTTTCTACATTTTCAAATATATTGATTTCAATTACACAGAATACAAAGTGTACAGCGCTCACTTTATATTTATTTTTGATTACAAATATTTGCACTGTAAAAAAAAAGAAATAGTGTTTTTCAATTTACCTAATACAAGTACTGTGGTGCAATCTCTATCATGTAAGTTGACATTACAGATGTAGAATTATGTATAAAAAACTGCATTCAAAAATGAAACAATGTACAACTTTAGAGCCTACAAATCCACTCAGTCCTACTTCTTGTTCAGCTAATCGCTCAGATAACAAGTTTGTTTATATTTGCAGGAGATAATGTTGCCCTCTTCTTGCTTACAATGTCACCTGAAAACGAGAACAGACATTTGCATGGCATTGTTGTAACCAGCATCATAAGATATTTACATGCCAGATTCACTAAAGATTCGTATCTCCTTTCATGCTTCAACCACCATTCCAGAGGAAATGTGTCCATGCTGATGACGGGTTTTGCTCGCTAACGATTCAAAGCAGTACAGACCTATGCATGTTCATTTTCATCATGAGTCAGATGCCACCAGCAGAAGGTTGATTTTTTTTTAGTGGTTTGGGTTTTGTAGTTTCCACATTGGAGTGTTGCTCTTTTAAGACTTCTGAAAGCAAGCTCCACACCTCATCACTTTCCGATTTTGGAAGGCACTTCAGACTCTTAAACCTTGGGTCGAATGCTGTAGCTATCTTTAGAAATCTCACATTGGTATATTCTTTGCCTTTTGTTAAATCTTTAGAGAAAGTGTTTGTAAAATGAACAACATGTGCTGGGTCATCATCCAAGACTGCTATAACATGAAATAAATGGCAGAATGCAGGTAAAACAGAGCTGGGGACATAGAATTGTTCCCCAAGGAGAGTCACAAATTTAATTAACACTTTTTGTTTGTTTGTTTGTTTGTTTGTTTTTTAAAAAAAACAAGCATCATCAGCATGGAAGCACATCCTCTGGAATGGTGGCGGACGCATGAAGGGGCATACGAATGTTTAGCATATTTGGCATGCAAATACCTTACAAAGCTGACTACAGAAGTGCCATACAAATGCCTGTTCTCACTTTCTGGTGACACTGTAAACAAGAAAAGAGCAACATTATCGCCTGTAAATGTAAACAAACTTTTTTGTCTCAGTGATTGGCTGAACAACAATTAGGACTGAGTGGACTTGTAGGCCCTGAACTTTTACATTGTTTTGTTTCTGAGTGCAGTTATGTAACAACAAAAAAAATTTCTACATTTGTAAATTGCACTTTCACAAAGAGATTGCACTCCAGTACTTGTAGGAGGTCAATTGAAAACCACTATTTTTTCATGTAGAAAAACAAACATCAAAATACTTAATAAATTTCACTTGGTATTCTATTGTTTAACAGTGCGATTCAAACTGCAATTAATTTTTGAGTTACTCGCAGGTTAACTGAAATTAATCGACAGACCTAACGTACGCAATTTAGATGATCAACAACTAAACAAGAAGTGAAATTAAAATAATACAGTAACAGTTAAAAAAGTAACTGAGTACCCCACAGTACCAGATACCACTACATTAAAAGCTAAATCAGAAATGAGAGAAACCTATAGGAAAGAGGAAGATTTTACTTTTTAAAAAGTTTCTTTGGCTGTTTTATTTTAATTTAAATGCAAACTGGTAGGAACTATATTTAAGCAAGCCATTCATCTAACACTTTTCCTGTATTGTACCTGTCTTTTCTATAGTTGTGAAGCAGGCATTATTTACTGAAGCTTGCAAACTTCTCAAGTGCTTTTGAATGTGGAATTCTTGTCAATTCCAATATGCTTGCTATTCACACATATGGAACAAATAAACACTACATAGGAAAAGCGTTATCTGCCTAGACACATGCTTGTAATCCAACAAATGCCTGATGTGCCAAATTGTTGACTGAGCAGTCTGAATAACATCCTTTTCAGACCTGTATAAAGTATGATCATCAAGTAATTTTCTTTCCTTTGATGATTCATATTTATGTAACTTTACCAGTTAAGAGGGGAAAGGCTTACTTACTGCTTGCCACTCTTTCGAAAGCACTGAAGCATCCCATTTTTCTGTTTGAATTTCAGTGTGGCATACAAACAGCTCAAGGTTTCAATATCAGTTTTGAAGTTTAATAACTATACAAGTGACTCTAGTAAGGAACTAGAGTGTTTTATTGGAAATCATTTCCAGAAAAATGACTCATTTGTAGCTTAATATTTGAATAGCTACTCCACACCTCCATCCCTCTGCCCCAAAGTGAAAAAATGCAAGTTAAAAGGGCACAGTATGTAAAGTTTATAAAATATTTGAGGTTTATAATCAGTCTCTAAGATATAAGATCCTTTAACATGGAAAGAATATCACAACCAAAAAAGAGGGCTGTTTTAAATCTAAATCTGATCGCACACTTTTTCTTTTTGCTATCTTTGGGTTCAAAAACATTTAAAAAAATCTTACCTCTCTCCCACCTGCCACTAACAAGAATTAATAAAGGATTTATATTTTTTAAAAGCCTGTGAATCAGCATGGTGATTTTTCCCTATGACTCAGCATGCCAGCTTCTTGGCCAAACTTCCAGTCTCTTTTTGTGCAAGAGTGTCTGAGTGAGGACATTATCTCCAGAAACAAATCAGGGCCACATAAAAGTTCACCCGCATCAGACTGTCCTTGGAGGCTGAGCAATGACATGTAGTAGATTAAACAAACAGAGAAGAAATAGATTCTAGACCTTTACATAATTTGGAGCCAAAGGTCAACATGTTATCTCTGAAAATGGAGTAACAGAAAACTTTACAGTTATGTCTGGAAGGATTAGATTTTTATTTCACTGTACTCACACAAACTGACAAAAAATATTTCCATCATCAAAATTTACAAATAGGCAACGTAAAAAAACCCCAAACTGCTGGAGAACTGAGAAGAGTTTGGATTTAAGGGCATGTACTTCATTTATTTTGACATGTGGTATTAACGATTTGTGTTTTCATGGTTATAAAGCTTAACTTTTTGAATCTCAATGTCTACTGTCACTAAATTATTCTCTACTCTGTCCAACAATTTCCTGCAACTGTGAACATTTAAATGAAAATAGAAAAAAGCTTAAAAATAAACATCAATATTATCCATCAAAACTATAATAAAATAAAATTCTGCCAGGCATAAGTCTGGGTGAAAAAATCTAGGTGAAGGTTCCTGCCAGGAACATTCACAAATCATCCTGAAGTCTCTGAAAGACTGGAAGAAAAGGAAGACCTCACACAACCCCAAACAGGAGAACTGGCAGCAGTGCCTGCAGCGTGTGACAGTTTCTGGTCAGTAAAATACCTGGTAACCTGGCTGTGTTCCAGAAGCACGATTGGGGACAATGCAGGAGAAAGTATACCTAAGGATGGATTTATCAGGCATTTCCTGGAAAAGCATCATGCACAGATCATTGCTGGCCTAAGAGGGAAGCAATTACCCATGCAATGTAGGTATACAAAGATACACAAAGGTGGCTACACAAGGCAGTGATAGGGACTGATCAGGACAGTGATAGTGACGATGAAATGCTAAGGGAGATTAGAGAGGCTATCAAAATAAAGAACTCAATAACAGTGGGGGATTTCAATTATCCCCATATTGACTGGGTACATGTCACCTCTGGACGAAATGCAGAGATAAAATTCCTCTATACTTTAAATGACTGATTCTTGGAGCAGCTGGTACAGGAAACCACAAGAGGAGAGGCAACTCTTGATTTAGTCCTGAGTGGAGCGCAGAAGCTGGTCGAAGAGCTAACTATAACAGGACTGCTTGGAAATAGTGATCATAATATAATAACATTTAACATTCCTGTGGTGGGAACAACACTTCAGCAGCCCAACATGGTGGCATTTCATTTCAGAAAGAGGAACTATAACTAACCCCCTCATTTTTGCAAACAGAAATTAATAGATAAAGTGACTAAAGTGAAATCCCTGAAAGCTGCATGGACACTTTTCAAAGACACCATAATACAGGCCCAACTTAAATGTATACCCTAAATTAAAAAACAC
Organism: Dermatemys mawii; assembly: GCA_007922305.1. Lineage (NCBI taxonomy): Eukaryota > Metazoa > Chordata > Testudines > Dermatemydidae > Dermatemys > Dermatemys mawii. Next base: position 21,961,047 of record ML677335.1, on the reverse strand, counting down.
AGTCAAAGAACTAAAAAAGAGCCACCGTGGCTTAAAAACCATGTAAAAGAAGCAGTGAAAGATAAAAAGGCATCTTTTAAAAAGTGGAAATCAAATCCTAGAGAGGTAACTAGAGAGGAGCATAAACACTGCCAAATTAAGTGTAAAAATGTAATAAGAAAAGCCAAAATGGAGTTTGAAGAACAGCTAGCCAAAAACTCAAAAGGTAATAATAAAATGTTTTTAAATACGTCAGAAGCAGGAAGCCTGCTAAACAACCAGTGGGGTCCCTGGATGATAGAGATACAAAAGGAGTACTTAAAGACGATAAAGTCATTGTGGAGAAACTAAATGAATTCTTTGCTTCAGTCTTCACGGCTGAGGACCTTAGGGAGATTCCCAAACCTGAGCCGTCTTTTGTAGGTGACAAATCTGAGGAATTGTCACAGATTGAAGTGTCACTAGAGGAGGTTTTGGAACTAATTGATAAACTTAACTGTAACAAGTCACTGGGACCAGATGGCATTCAACTCAGAGTTCTGAAAGAACTCAAAGTGAAGTTGTGGAATATTAACTAGGGTTTGTAACCTCTCCTTTAAATCGGCTTCTGTACCCAATGACTGAAAGATAGCTAACGTAACGCCTATATTTAAAAAGGGCTCTAGAGGTGATCCCGGCAATTACAGACTGGTAAGTCTAACATCCATACCGGGCAAATTAGTTGAAACAATAATAAAGAATAAAATTGTCAGACACATAGAAGAACATAAATTGTTGGGCAAAAGTCAACATGGTTTCTGTAAAGGGAAATCATGTCTTACTAATCTACTAGTGTTCTTTGAAGGGGTCAACAAACATGTGGACAAGGGGGAATCCAGTGGACATAGTGTACTTAGATTTCCAGAAAGCCTTTGACAAGGTCCCTCATCAAAGGCTCTTATGTAAATTAAGTTGCCATAGGATAAGAGGGAATATCCTTTCGTGGATTGAGAACTGGTTAAAAAGACAGGGAACAAAGGGTAGGAATAAATGGTAAATTTTCAGAATGGAGAGGGGTAACTAGTGGTGTTCTCCAAGGGTCAGTCCTAGCACCAATCCTATTCAACTTATTCATCAATGATTTGGAGGAAGGGGTAAACAGCGAGGTGGCAAAGTCTGCAAATGATACTAAACTGCTCAAAATAGTTAAGACCCAAGGAGACTGTGAAGAACTTCAAAAAGATCTCAAAAAACTAAGTGATTGGGCAACAAAATGGCAAATGAAATTTAATGTGGATAAATGTAAAATAATGCACATTGGAAAAGATAACCCCAACTATACATACAATATGATAGGGGCTAATTTAGCTACAACTAATCAGGAAAAAGATCTTGGAGTCATTGTGGATATGATGCCCATGCAGTGTGCAGCAGCAGTCAAAAAAGCAAACAGGATGTTAGGAATAATTAACAAAGGGACAGAGAATAAGACGGAGAATCTCTTACTGCGCTTATACAAATCCATGGTGCGCCCACATCTTGAATACTGTGTACAAATGTGGTCTCCTCATCTCAAAAAGGATATACTGGCATTAGAAAAGGTTCAGAGAAGAGCAACTAAAATGATTAGGGGTTTGGAACAGGTCCCATATGAGGAGAGATTAAAGAGGCTAGGACTTTTTAGCTTGGAAAAGAGGAGACTAAGGGGGGATATGATAGAGGTATATAAAATTATGAGTGATGTGGAGGAAGTGAATAAGGAAGAGCTCATTACTTGTTCCCACAAAAGAACAAATAAGGGCCACCCAATGAAATTAGTGGGCAGCAGGTTTAAAATGAATAAAAGGAAGTTCTTCTTCACACAGCGCATAGTCAACCTGTGGAACTCCTTACCTGAGGAGGCTGTGAAGGCTAGGACTATAACAGGGTTTAAAAGAGAACTGGATAAATTCATGGAGGTTAAGTCCATTAATGGCTATTACCCAGGCTGGGTAAGGAATGGTGTTCCTAGCCTCTGTTTGTCAGAGGGGGGTGATGGATGGCAGGAGAGAGATCACTTGATCATTACCCGTTAGGTTCACTCACTCTAGGGCACCTGGCATTGGCCACTGTCAGTAGACAGAATACTGGGCTAGATGGACCTTTGGTCTGACCCAGTATGGCCTCTTTTGTTCTTATATACATAAAAGTACAATTACTTTGTGTGAATGGGAGGGAAAAAATGAAAAAAAACCTCTTTGGAAAAAGAATCCTATTTAATTCAATAAAAATTGTATCTTTTCTCAGCATTTTCAACTATCCTCTTAAATTTAATAGAGGATTATAACTAAAATTAAGATTCTGTCATGGGTATTTTTGCTAAAAGTTATGGACAGGTCATGGCCAATAAACAAAAATTCACAGAAGCCTGTGAACCGTCCCTGACTTTTAGTAAAAATACCCTGGGAGTGGGAGGGATTAACAATAAGAGCACTGCCAATGACTAACCCCTAACAGCTATTACAGTCCCACTGCTACTCCGGCAGTCCGGAGGCCGACCGGCTGCTCCCACAGCCTGGAGCGTCACTGCTCTCACAGCCTCAAGGCTGACTGCCGGCCATGACTTCAGCCTCGCTGCTGCTCAAGCCTCAGCAGGGCTGACTCAACCCCAGCCACTGCTTCAGCCCTGGGGCCGTTGCTCTGGCAGTCTTGGTGCTGCCAGCAGCTCCATTGCTGCTCCAGAAGACATCAAGAGGTCCCAGAATGTCACAGAATCTAGGACCGCGGTGACAGAATCGTATCCTTAAATATAAACCCTTCTAAAGGAGAATTTTAAAAACCTGAAAAGGGATATCACTATTAGATTTAATAAAATCCTATTTTTAAATTCTACAAGAATTTTTTGTAGGGGGACTGCTGCAAAAAATTGTCCACAGTTCTTGCTTCCAGTGTTTTGTATTCTTCCCCCTCCATCTGGCTTTCTTAGATTGGGAATCCATATATGTAGCCAAATACAATGCTTTTCCTTGTGGGACATAAGGTAAGAAATGCATTAAAAATTTCTGAACGTTCCCGAGCCCTGCTTATCTCCTGCTACCTCTTCCCTGAAACGTCCCCAGAACCACAGGATAATCCAAATCACAATGAGTTAGTCCTTACTCTTGTTTTTAAGTGTTAGGTCATCCAACCAGGAAAAAAAAAATACTATGTGACTTACGTGACAATTACAGTGCTTGGATATTTATCTGGAATATTATCAGCTGTCTAACAAATAAAACATGTTCAAATAGTTATGGGGGATTTTTTATCACCAGGAACAGATTAAACCCACTGATCCCTGGCTTTAGTGAGAAGCAAAGCAGCTGTTGAGTTCCCACTGTCCAGAACTGCCTCTCTGTTGTGGCCAGCTTATTACTGATTGCAAAATGACAGACCCTGATTAAAAGCAACATTAAAGATGATTCATGTCAGCTAATTAAATCAAAAAGGCATTTTAATATTTTAGTTCCATGGCAGAATTGTCAATTTTTAAACACTAGAAAAAAGCCAACATATTCTAATATTTAAAATTGATTTTAGCCTTCGTTAGCAAGATGTACCAAAACCATGAGAAACCTTATATGTTAAGCATGAGACATATGCTTTGTACTTTTCCTGACACTGGTGTCAAGAAGTAGTGTGGAGAAGGATGAGGGTGGGTTTTAAAACAATTTCTAACTTCTATTTAATCCATTAAGGAAAAACTCAAAAAAGTTTCAGGGAAACACTATCTCCTCACCCCGCAAGTATCCAATCCTGTTTAATGGCTTTATATTAGCATGTGCCGTCAGCTTGCCACATTTTATTTCTCTCTCAAATGACAATTAGTTTTCGGTTGGTTGGTTGGTTGGTTTCAATATTGCTTCCCTCTCCCCCAACCCAGCTGTTCCAAAATATCAGCTGTCAAAAACCAAATTTCTCTCAGCGGTGGAAGTGAACTTTTAGCTACCCTACTTTTACTTGACATTTTTAAAAAGTGAAGTTAAAGCACATCTAATTCTGCTTGTCCTTGTACGTCTGCACTGAAATTCAAGTTTTGCTGAATAGATTCAAATTCCTCTACTTCAGGGAGCAGCTGAAGCAACAAAAATTGTGCAGTGTCCTCAAAGCCATTTTGCTGTTATTGCCTTTGACTATGAGACTGAATTTCTGATGCATTTAAATGCTACTTTATTACCTCTGAAAAATATATTTTCACAGTGGCACACAGCAAACTATGAGAAAAGACAGTGCTAGAGCGAGAAATTACTTGTAAATAAAATATGGTGGCAGATTTCATCTTCTATGCAGTATGCAAACAGCTATCTCTGCTGGTGACATACAAATTAACTGCACTTTAACCAAAGCCAACTGACATGCACTGCAGCAATACAGAAAGAACACTCGAATCCACTTACTGTGTGGCCTATTAGCCATGCTCTTCATAGACGGATTTCAGAAACTGTGACTGATACCCATTAGGTCAAAATAAAAAAAAATTACAGCAAGTAGAGTTTGAGTGGGTAGGATGGAGACAGGGTGATGTTTGGATGCCAAAAGAGTTAAGCTGCTAGGCTGAAGAGGCAAATAATAGTACAAAGTATCTTAATTATCTTCCACTTAAATTAGTTTAAGATTCTCACTAATGCTCAGGGATGAGTTGAACAAAGTGATCAGAATCTGGTTGATCCAACCCCAATAACAGTTTTAAGTATAGCAGTTATGGGCTCTCCCCGCATACTACTAAGACTGAATTTCATGGTTTTATTCCACTGGTTATATTAGTAAAAATCCATTGCAGAAAGCAGAAATGGCAAATTTTTAGTATTTAGTAGTCTTTTTACTTTATTTAATTGTAACTTCAAATTTGTCTTATGTTGGGAATTTTTTTGAACTCTAAAAGATTGTGACTTACTGTAAATGAGATTTTTATTAGACTAAATTTAAAATTATATTCAATATTTTTATTCTATTTTGTTTGCTTGATTAGCGAGCATGTCAAGAACTAGTTAGGTTACTGAGGCACAATGAAAATTATCAAGAGACATAAATAGGGCCATGCCAAATTCACTGTCCATTTTGGACAATTTTATGGTCTTCAGATGTTAAAAATTGTAAATTTCATTATTTCAGCTATTTAAATCTGAAACTTCAGGCTCTTGTAATTGTCAGGGTCCTGGGGACTTGGGGGATTGCAAGGTTATTATAGGGGGGTGGAGAAGGAAGGGTTAGCGTTATTGCTACCCTTACTTCTGCATTGCTGCTGGCAGCGGTGCTGCCTTCAGAGCAGGGCAGCTGGAGACCAGCAGCTGTTGGCTGGGACCCCAGCTCCAAAGGCAGAACCATCACCAGCAGCTGCACCGAAGTAAGGATGTGTGACAAAGCTCCAAGTCTGTACTTGTGGGTCCTGCGCTTCCTGGCAGATTTAGGGGCCTCAGAAACTCATCTAGGCCCCAGAGTGACCTCCCTTTCTCAGTATAATTGGCAAGAGTCACCACCTAGTGAGTTGCCTTCATCACAGGCCAGTATGGAAGATGGAAAAAAGGGGGGAGCCCGGGCCCACCCTCTACTCCGGGCTCCAGCCCAGGGACCCTAATAGTATCAGCTAAGATGGCTGACCTTTTAGGCACAAAACACAATACAATTCCCTGGGCTACTTCCCCACAGCAGTCCCTGCTTCTTCAAACTCCACTTCACCCTTACCTCAGGGCTTCCTTCCTTCAGTATGATATGTTGTCCTACACTCAGTCTCACCAACAGCATAACTTCCTTCCACAGCTCCTGACACCCACACCCACCTGACTAACTGGGAGGTTTTTATCTGGTTTCAGCCAGTCCCTGATTGGCTTCAGGTGTCCCAATTAGGCTAGCTGTTTCTACTCCTTTCTAGAAGGTTCTTAATTGGCCCCAGGTGTCTTGATTGGCCTGGAGTAGCCTTTGTTTGGCTATCCAGGGAACAAGGACCTGCTCATCCTGAGACTAATATACCTGCCTTCCAGCACTCTCCTATATCCTTCTGGTCTGACTCCGTCACAGATGGCATAGTATGGTATTGTGCCCTTACTTCTGCGCTGCTGCCTGAGAAACTCGGCCCTCAGTCAGCAGCTGCCACTCTCCAGCCACCCAGCTCTGAAGGTAGCAGCGCAGATGTAAGGGTGGCGTGGTATGGTATTGCCACCCTCTGCACTGCTGTTGGTGGGGCATCGCCCTGGGAGCTGGTCACCTGGTCAACAACTGCCACTCTCCAGTCACCCAGCTCAGAAGGCAGCACTGAAGTAAGGATAACAATACTGTGACACCCCCTGCCTCTCCTAAAATAACATTATGACCCCCTGTTTGAGAAATGCTGTTCTCCCCTGTGAAATCTGTATAGTATAGGGTAAAAGCACACAAAAGACCAGATTTCACTGTCCATGACACTTTTTTCATGGCTGCAAATTTGGGAGGGCCCTAGACATAAAGGATACAGAAAGTGACATCACGCTAACTTTTCTAACTGGTTTGTTTGAAAGGGTACCTGATTTGCCTGAAAGGTTTTTGTTTTGTTTTGTTTAAAAAAGAAACCAAGTGCTAAAATTTTGGAGACCTGTGGTAACTGGTGATTCCTCGTGATACTTATTTTATTTTTAAAGCTTAACTCAATGTAGGCCACATGGCAAAAACAAACCTCGTGTTACCATAAGTCTCCCAGAACACAGTTTTGCAAAGCTTCCATTTTCTTCTTTTTCACAAACTCTGCTGCCCATTACAAAGTGACTTATAAAACCACCTGTGAATACACCTAAAAGACCAATAGTAAGGGAGAAGGGAAATCCTTTCCGTTCCCTCAAAGTATTCATCATCAGACCCACTGGTTGTCATCGGACCTCTTTCTACCATCACAAAGATTGGTGCGCATGTTCATCATTTGCAGGATTTATCATCAAAGCAAAAGTAACTTAAACTAGAAGAGTTTGCTATGCCACTGCCTTTTTCCTAGGCTACTTTCACTGAAGCAGTCACAGAGAACTCCCATGAGACCTCCCAAATGTCTGATCATCCACAGATCACATAGTTTGGAAAGGACGCATAGAGCATACATGATCCATGGAACTTCGACCTGTTTGTAAGAACTATATTCAGGAGCATCATGTGCTATGAAGCAAAGGGGGAGCTCCCACACAACCTTGCTTTGCCCCGCTGCTATGCCTTAACTACTTCATAGATCACAGAATTGCTCCAATGTCTTCCACTTTTTGCTTCCCCAGATTTTGCAGGATACAGTATAATCACATATAATATTCTATAAGCTGGACACAAATTTGTCCCTCCCAGAATTTTTTTGAATGACACCAGACAGTATTGCAAGATGTAATGTGTTAGTTGTATCAGCTTTTCAACTGTAAAGACCAGAGCTGAAATCCTTGCTGAGATATGAAGTCAACATAATTTTGGTGACCTCATCCTAGTCTTCTATTAATCCAAGACAGGAATGGCAAGAATGAAAATCAGGACTAAACTTCAGTAAAAGACAAGTAGATGAAAACTGCACAGAACAGTCCTTGGCTCAAGTTAATGTTATTTACCGAAGGTCATAGGAACTATGGTCGCACACAGTTTCTTAAGTCAGTTTGGCAACAAAAGAGATCTTGAATTACCTGTATAACTTATACTCTGGAAAGATAATATTTAATTTACTAATTTAATAGCCATCATTTTCACTTTATAAGAGCAATGTTTCAGAACATAACATGAAAAAGTTATGCTGTACTGTTCCAAAGGCTCTACGCATTACACACATTTGTATAGTCTTCTTTTTCCCTCCTGATGACAACGTTCATTGACTGATTGGAACAAAACATTTTTAAAAGCATGTTCAGAATAAAGTTTGAACTAAAGAACTCTTTCTTCTTCTCAGCTCTTCTCATATTTGGCAAATACAAGGATTAAAAAGGCACAGTTTTATTTTGTAGTTTTTATAATTACCTCTCGGAAGACTGAAAATAAATTGTCTTATTTCATTAGGCAAATAATTTTCTTCCTTGTGTTTTTCTAACAGAACTGAAAATTAACATAGAATTTCTCTGTACTTCCCCCTTTTATGCACCATCATCATCAAGAGAGGTCAGCAGAGCTCTGGAAACAAGGTCCATTATTTTTTGCTCCACAACTATAAGAGGACAGAAATATTGTCCTGTAACAACAGTGGACATGAAATTATATATTTCTTGCCAACAGAAATAATAGAAAGACTTTTATTTTAGCTCTTGTTATTTAGCACTCAGAAGACATTCTTTGGGCAGATTACAAGATGTCATATACTGAGTTTGGAGCAGGGTGAACAATATAAAAAAAGATTACTGCAATTATTTGTTTAAATTTTTGGACAATTCATTTCAGCGGTGTTTATACTCCTCCTGGGTTCTCTAGCCACTAGCATTCATGTGACTGTGTTTACTAGAACAAATGCACCAGGAAAGTGAATTTTAAGTTTGCACATTCTAATACTTACAAAAAATGAATTGCAAAATCATGTTATGCACCCGTTTGCACATAAACCTGAAAATACAAGAGTTATGTTTATCTAGACTAATATGGTCAATCACAAATGAGGTACTAGAATTTTTAATTTGAACAGCAAGCCAAATATAATCAATCTTCATAAAGTTATGTCCAATAATTTAAAATAATGAATAAATATGAAGATGTCACAATTTTCTAGTGGACATTCTGAAAAATCTTGGGCTAACTGAAAAAACTGAATTAATTACCAATTATTCATTCAACTCTTGATTCAAGTAGTCAACAGAATTCCTTTTAGGAAAAACTATCCAATGTACATGCCATGACAGAAAAATTGCATAAGTGGTAAGCATTTAAAAAATATAAAGGAATTAAGTGATAACAGATTACAGAGAAATAGACTGTACTTACTGGAGAGAACTGTGGTGAGGAAGATGTAGTCAGAAAAAGAGATGAGTCCACATTCTCCAAGCGTATAAAATATACTGTCTTCATCAGCAAACTTCTCTCGTTCTTGGGATAACTTCTATTTTACAAAGGCAATTCACACACCCCAAAGAAAGAAAATAAAAGAATCAATTAAACACTTAACAAAGAGGATCTATATCATTTATATCATTGCCAACAATCAGCTTTTTTTTTTATGAACATCCCTCCTATTACCATTCAATGGACCTTTTCCAGACTTCAGATCTATCAGAAGTAAAGTTTTTTGTTTCAGATAAAAGCACAAAATGGAACTGACCAATAAACTTAGCATCTTTAGTCTAGTAGAGATAGAAACAACATATGATGTACTTTTTGTTTAGTGTTGTCTAAATTCTTTAGCAAATAATGGTGCTATATAATCTAGGCTCTTTATAGCAGGATTAAAATGATAACCATAATGAGTTTTACCCCAAAATGTTTTATTTCTATTATAGTTGTCTAGTTTAACAATATTTTAGAGCAGTTTGGTTTTAATATCTGAAGTGATCATAGTTTCCCAAAAATTTAGTTACCTGATAAAATGTTTGTATAACTCAAGTATTTGTTTGGTAAAGACAACTACTGGAGTCAAAATTCCTGCATGAATGCATGCAACTTTTAAGATAACCGGAAACTTTTTTTTTTAATTAGAAAAGCACACAACATGTATTTTATCAACTAATCTTGCTTTTAAGCTGAATGCTATTGGAGTGCCTAATCCACTGAAACGTTAAAGACTGAAAAGGATCCATAGAACTGCGTTAGAGGCTGCATATTTAATTTCTTAGTGGTGAACCGTATAGAAAACACACCCGCACGCACATACAGAGGGAAAGAAAATTAATACAAAAACTTTAAGTGCAGTTGAGGTTAATCTATAGCTGATCATGCAAGCACAGAAGCAGAAACAATGCAAGCTTAATTTAGCAACAGTATTGTGAAACAAAAAACAACAAACACTGACACACGAAGGTCCAGCTACATAACTGCCCCCATCTGTTACCTCTGTCTAGCGAAGATCCCATCATATTCAAGATAAAGGAAAGAAAATTGGTTAACCAACAAGATAAGTTCACAAAACATCAAAACTAATTGATATATGTTAGGCTTGCAAAATCAACAAAGATTTGCAGCAACTAGCTATTTGCTGAAACTGCACACTTCTAAGAAGCCTAGATAGAAAGTCCAGCAAGAGTTGACACTGAGTTGAAGGTTCAGACCCATCACCTACAGCTGTTTCTTGTTAAGTTATATTTGAAAGAAATCACCATTTACTTGACAGCAAATTGGAGATTAGTTCGCCTAATAATTTAGAGGAAAATTTGACAAATATCTGGCTTGGAAACCACAAGAGAAAAAAGTCATCATATTGATCAGCAAATATACAATTTCCAAGTAAGCTCAGCCCTACTGATCAAATATAACCTGTAGCAGTAGCTCTTATTTTGAAGACTTGAAGTTGCTAAGAATGCGAGCAGAAGCATTTATCAATGCATCCACTTTGCACAGATATTAGCAATACATTATCACAGTACATCAGGCTGTATTTTCTTTTCATTAAAGAAATATTTTGCTATATATACAAACTTATGTCAAACTCTACCTAAAAACACCCACATAGTACTGATTATATTGAAGACAAATAAACAGCCTCTAGTTCTCTCTGAATGCAAAGAAGCTTGAGTTAAAAGCTAGCAAATTTTTTTGCAATCATTTTCTTGGATTATTGTCGTGGTTGCTGTATCCCTCAATGATATACTCCGCTCATGTTATTTATTGGCTCTATCTTTGCATTTATCTTTAGCAGAGCTCACTATAAACCAGCTACCAACACTCAGCTAAATGTGGAGTATTTACAGAGTAAGGATTAACAAACACTATATACTGTATAGGGTATATTTGGAGACAGATTTTAACTGTTATGAGTATTATGAATTTATGCATTTAAAGTAGGCTTTTAATTAATATTAAAGGCTAGGAACGATCATAAAAATTTAAAGTTATGTGAATGGGTTAAAAGCATCCCCAAAAAATCTAGTTCTAAGTTAAATCTTCTCAGAAATACAAATGTTATTGATAGAAAGGATACAAAACTATTCTCACTTGAGATCTGCTTTGAGTAAAACACATATCTATTTTTAAAAACCTACTTAATCTACTACTATTTGTCAGGGGTTAGGTATAAACATGGGAAACTAATGCATGCTACCACTATGAAGCCTAATTCTGATCTCATTCAAGTTATTGGGAGCTTTAACACCAATTTCAGTAGAAGCAAGAATAAAGTCCATTTCCCAAAGAGAGAGATAATTTTGTATAATGGGATGTTTAGACTGTTCCATTGTCACTGTTTTTTGGGAAGGAGAGAGCATATTAAAAAAACTGCTGGTATTTCTATTTGTATTTTTGTTCAAAATGTATATTTTGTTGTCTTCCATAGAAGACATTCCAGATTTTCCATGCAAGATATTCTCCACAGAGATACTGAAAGTTTCAAGTTATTTTAAATGAAAGCTTGTAACCTGCAGAAGTTGATTACACAGAGGAAAAAGGAAAAACTTTCTTTTAGCTTTGAGCAAGTGGATTTTTCAAGAAACTAATGCAAAACATAGCTCCCCACCTGTAGTTGAGCTATGCTGTTCTGCAGGCATAGACAGGGTAAGATTTTGAAATTCATTTTAATGAAATGCAGTCAATTGGTGCTAGAACAAAGGGTAGATCACACTTAGTTAAACTGGGTTTTAAAATGGTGATCCCATCCAAACCACCAGGATGGAGTTTAACACTATCCAAGGATAAAAGGAGAACTGCACTGACTATTTGCTGTAAAACAAAATACAGCCTATCAGATGTGCCAGAAATGAAAGAATCTCCAAGGACTGGCTTTCTTGTACTGTTAGAGTTTAGCCAAGTATGCACACTGAAGATAAAAGGTTGAAACTTTAACTGAGAATTACTGGTGAAGTTAACAGAGGAATGTGTAAGACACAAATAAATGGAACTGTATCCATATATTTTACAATGTGACCTAACAGAGTATTGTACTACACCTTTTTTGCATTTGTTTGCTCGCCCACCTGAAAAGAAAGATGCATCAGTATTTAAAACTAATGATAATTCTATATTCAAATTTGCCTCAAGGATTCTGAACACCACAAGCTATGATAAAGCATCACATGGATTATTTAAAACTCTTTATGAAATGATGTAAAGCCTATTGACATTAAAGACACAAAATCAATACCCAATTCTCTCTCTATTAAAATATATTTCCTCTTGTCTATAAAGCTTTGACTTCTAATCAATGCCATCAACACCTTTTGTGCAGTCTATTTCTTCTGCTGTTTCATTTCAACATAGCACAAGTTATATTACAGCTGAAAGGCTAACATGATGAATTGAAACAGAGAAAAATGACAAAAAAGCAAAATTAAAACTTTAGGCAATGAGTCATCTTTACAATTGGCATGATTAGTTATCTGTACAACTTCAGTATAATCTTCAAATTTCATGTGCTCAAGTCAAAACGATTAAGCAAGAATTTTCAAATAAATGAAAACAAAAAGTCAGCCCTATGTAAAATACATTTAAAAAACTGAGAAACCAGTTAAGATCATACAGCACTGCCTAAAGAACATTTACAGCTGGGAATTCACAAGTGAGCAATGCACTGTAAAAATACTTATAATCATTTTTATCAAGCAGTGAATCACATTAGACACAAGCACACAAACAAGCATACATACGCATATACATGTACAAATCAAATACATAATTTATTTCATTACAAGCAAATCTGTGTATATTCAGTGAAGATGTGTCAAACTCAGTAATTTTTATCAAACAGATTCATACTGTCAATTGATTTTACAAACTTTGCTAAACATTGATCATCCAGCTGAAAGATTTATCTACATTTTAAAAAGGAAACAGTCTATCCCATAAAATTTAGGCTTTCTAGTTACAAGGAGACCCAAGAATGACAATTAAATGTAATAGAAAAAACAACAACAACAGTCATTTTAAGGCAACTATTAACACTGACGCATATTTGTGCTTTCCAGGGTGTTGTGTGTGTTGCAATAAACACCAGAGAGCAATTCTATCATTTAAGTCAGGAGTTTTGAGCAGTTATTTTGGTAGTCTTTACCCTTAAGGCAAACAGAGAAAAATATGGAAATTGTTTCCCTATCTTTATAAACTCTGTCAAAAGCCTGACAAATATAAGGTCAAGAAAAATGTTTGATTTTCCTTACTCTGATCTCAGGTAATGCAAGCGGAGAGGGGCAGGGATGTTGATTTTTTCCCTTTTATTTTCCTTAAAGGAATTTTTGATTTTTTGGTCTCAAGTGACACATACAGAGGCTGCAACCAAGCAAAGCATTGAGAAGTATTTTGCAAGCTTCCTCTCATATTCTGCCAGTGCATCTTGATTTTGACTTGCCACACAGTTAGGCCCCGGAGAGGTCTGGCCCTCTCTTGAGCAAAGACTGCCAAATAATGGGACAGTTTTCAGTTGCAGACAAATTCCTGTCAGCTAAACCAAATCTGAACTTAGGTTTCATGTAAAATCCAACGTGGTACCTTTCCCGCACCTCACTTTCTATACCCTCTGGAGGGGTTTTTGTTTGTTTAAGTTAGGAGCAAAAAATTATATCCTTCAGGGCTCATTCATGAGCCAAGACCAGAGTGTTATATAAAAGAAACTCGGTGGTGAAGTCACAGTACTGGAATCTTCTGGCTGACTGCCCAGTATAGCTATCTGCACTGCCACTCTGTTAGAATGCCGGTGGAGGAGCAATAAGAGAACCTAGTACTCTGGCTGTTGCCAGGTATAATCTATAGTTAAAAGATCAAAGTATACACGTCATCTAATACTGAGATAAAATGAATATATAAAGCTGTATCTTTTGTCAGATTTACTAATGTCTTCTCCACAAAGTCAGAAAGTTCTGTGAATTTCAGTGGTCACCTCTGTTGCATTTAAAAAGCTAATCTAAATAAACCCCTATAGCACCATTTTGCATTTCAAAAACTACTTAATGAGCAACATTTAATATGTTGCTTTTGGAAAAAAGTACTTTGGCAAGTCATTTAAAATGACTATTTGTATTTCATCCTGGGAGATGGAGACATACATTCAACAAGTTTATCCATGCAATTAATGCTTATGTTTCAATGGCCACTTTGGTCCCATGTGCATCAAAGCATCAAAAAGTTGTGCTAAGCAATCACTTCACAGTTTTCCCTTTCCAAAATAACAAAGCATATGGCATACAATTAAATTAGTAATTTCACCCAGAAGTTGGATTTTTTTTTGTTTGTAATTAATGACAGACTATAGTTCAACCTTAACCATTTTGATTTACAATAGCTGTTGAGATGAAGTTTTTGTTCCATTTTTACTTCTTTCAGGTTACAGAAATTGTATATCCATCTATGAAAAATGAATGCTTAAGATACTGTAAATTTCAGCTTGCCATAAAGCAAATTCCCTTTCAGTTCCAACTGACCGCCCTTAGTTCTATGGACTATTCAAAACAGATACTAAAATGTTATAAACTTTTCTTTCATAGATAGTTATGAATATTCACACTGGAAAAAAGACAAATGTTTTGGTTTGAAGCTTTATAACGATCAGGGTATTCAGGATCAAGACTGAAACAGAACCTGTCATCTGTCACAGAGACCTACATACTGTAGAGACATCTAAATCCGTTAAGTTATAGCATACCAGCCTTTGCTCTGATTTTCCTGGATTTTTGTAGGGTTAAAGTTAAACCTTGCATTTTCATTTATGATTTTCTGTGTTTTAGTTTTTAACTAGTACTACAAAAAAGAAAGCAATTTTTCACAAATATTTACGGAAACCAAAGGGACATTTGTCAAACAAAGTTCTTTCTAATGGAAAGCCAAATCCCTTGCAGAAATCCCACGGGGATGATTTTCTCTTTCATTTCCATTTTAGACAAATTGCTTGTTTTTTAAGGTCACCATTTAAGGTTCTCTGAAATCACATCCAATCAATGCCAAGGACTTAAAACTTACTTTCATACATTCACAAAGTTACATAGCAATATACCTGTTTACTGTGCACAATTAGTTCTGGGGTGCATGGTATTTTACCTTCCTGAGCTCCTGACTGGCAGGGTCAATTTAAAATTAAACAAACAGATAGAGATCCTGCTGTGAGCACAGCTAGACCAGGAAAATAGGCAATGTTTTAGAATCATGTTAGTCAACACATTTTAACTAGCACATTTTTCACTTCCACATAGCATCTTGATTAGACCAAGATAGACTCTTTAAAAAAATATTAACTGATCCTGGTCAATTCAATAGTGCTCAGTAGCATTCAGAATGTGCAAATGTGTCTCCTATTTTCATAGTCTAGACGGAGATTGGGTAAATGCACGTTGCTTACTCCAACCAGAAAAACTCCTTCACAACCAGCACAGTGGTCCTAGATCTGTGTAAACTTTTAAGGCAGTTCCTCTAAAAGTGAATTTGAGCAGATATTCTGTAACACTACCTCTCTTGTGGCATGTACAAAGCTGTACATGTACATGAAGAAAAATAGATATGAAATTCCCATTAAAGTTATGGGTTAAATACCTAATAGCCATGTTTTCAAATATTAATACCAAGGACATTTTATTTCTGTTTTCAACATAACAAAAAAGACTGATACTAAATCATGCTATTCAAATTCTAACGCATCAAAGCCATTTAGAGATTTTTTAAGTGGCACCCATCACCTTAGCACCTGAATATCAAGTTAAAACATCCATTAAAAAAAAAAAGTAGTCCTTTAGACTGAAGAGTCCAGAACAGAGCCTTCCTTGTTCAGTCCGAGGCAAAACTAAGCAGATAGGTCCTGCAGTGTACACTGAAGCAAGGACAGACAAAAAAATCCCAGTAATTGTTTTTTCCTTTTTATTGACTTTTTAGAAAGCAATATATTTCACAATCCATGTTACATAAGGATGGTCTAGTTTTAAGTCTGAAAATAAAAAAATTGCTCAAGCTTAAATCTTATGAAGCATTTCATTGCCTAGTGAATTTTATAATTGAGTTTTAAGCCTTTGTATATAGTGGAAAAGTTGACTACAGTAGCAGCATCTGCAGGTTCTAGAACACTCCTGTTTTATCTTCATATAAGCAAAAAACAGGTTCTGAATGTCAAATTCAGAGATCAGAATATTAAAAAGTAGCTTAGAAAAGTTAGGAAAATACCCTCTTGCGTGTTCTTTATTTTAGACAGAAAGCACTTTGGCTTACCATCTTTGATAGCATATACCAATGGAAAGAATTTTAATCTAAATCTTTTATCTTTAGGATATATTTGAAGATGAGACATAAAACCTTTCACGGGGCTTTCTCCCTCTAAATGTGAATTTATACAATTTCAGGAGAATCAAGAATTAAGCAGCTACCATTATTATTGGTGGTCTCCTGAGACTGGAAAAAGACATTTACAGATACTCCTCTCAGTAACACAGTAAATATCCATCAGTGTTTAAAAAACCGCACCTGAAATGCAAGGCAAGCATTCTACGCAGTCAAGAGAAAAAACAAACTTTCCAAGACGTTCACAGGCAGCAGGAACTGGACATGCAAGGAAGAAACCCCTGCTAGAAAAGCAAGAAGGAAATGCCTCTGAAAAGGGACAGTCTATACTTCAATTTCCCACTGGTGGAGTTCCCCAGGACTCAAAATTGATGCAAACTTGTGCCATTTTAACAAGGCTTACATGAGTACACTAAACACACACTTCCTTTTCAAACCAAGTTATTTACTCTTTGTTTTAGAGCAATGTTGTGCTATCATTGCAGTTTAGCAATAGTTCCATAAGAATAAACTTTAATTTAATTTTCACCAGTAAGCTATTTTTCAGGCTATAAGTGCTAACATTTTCAATATACCACAGGGTACTGCAAAAACATCACACAAAGAATGTAACAAATACGATCTTTCATCTGTGAAGGGCTATTACTTTTCTCCCATCTAAAAGGACCAACAACTCAATGCTGAAGGTACTGTTGAGCTTTCAAGATCTCTCAGGACTGATCAAAAAGCATTGGTCAGTGGTGAGAGGTCTAGTCTATCAATTATAGACCTGCCTTCACAAACCCTTTTTAATGAAAATTATTTAAATTATAAAAAAATGATACAGACCTTTTTAGTACGTATGCCTAGAACTTTGAGGTGAAGAGCTTTTCTACTGCCAAGAACAAAAGTTCCAATTCCCCAACTCCTTCCGTGGTGCATTAAAGAGAATAAACTCACTGGCCTTTCTGGCTTCCTCATGCTAATTTGGAAAGATGCAAAGAAAGGTGTAGAGAGTGTCTCTGCTGCCTAACTTAAAATGTGCTAAGTAGTCTCTCAGAACTGGTCTATAGATAAATTACATCCAAAAAGTATGTTAAGTTTGCAAAATCAAACACTCAAAAGTTAGGAAATGAAAGTACTAAGGTTGACTATGCAACCTTAGTTTGATCCCCTTGTACGTTGCAGTGTAGTTGTAGAAATGTCAGTCCCAGGATATTAGACAGACTAGATGGGTAAGGGAATATCTTTTATTGGACCAACTTCTGTTGGTGAGAGACACAAGTTGGTCCAACAAAAGCTATTACCTCACCCATCTTGTTGTTATCCCCCTCCCCACCCCCGTGCAGCTGCATTTGATGACGTCTTTAATTATGAAATCACATACTATGTTTTCCAGCCTCATTCAATGCTCAGGAATGGACACTGCTCAGAGAATGAATCCTGGTTAAGACTAAGATTTTGTCATGGTTATTTTTAGTAAAAGTCACAGACAGGTCCACGGGCAATAAACAAATTCATGGAAGCTGTGACTCCACGGTGTCCTCTGACACCATGGTGGCTGGGAGCTATGGGGTACCCCCTCCGCCCATGGCATCTGGGAGCTGCAGGGTGACCATATTCCTCAAAGGGAAAATGGGACACCCCCAGCTGCTCGCCCGATGTGTCCCTCTCCCCGAGGCTGTTGCCCGTCGCTGGAACCCTGAGGATGGCCCCCTTAGGAGTCTGTCACGTGTCGCTGGAACCTTGCAAGGAGCCCCATAAGCTGTCACTGCTGTCACCTGTTGCGGAAATCCTACCAGGGCCCTGCTGGCTGCCAGCTCCTGAGGCCTGCAGCCCCCGGGGCTAAAGCAGAGAATGTCATGGAGGGTCTCTGGAAGTCACGGATTTTGTGACTTCCATGACCTCCATTACATAAGTGTAGCCTTAATCATAGTTGGGTACTGACTGAAGCTGTTGTCTTTGTTTCCTACTTATTTTTAGTTGGGAGATGAGTACTGAATGAGAGGGAACTGCAAGAACAGAAAGGATAATTTCATGGTTAAGGAAACTGAAGGCTGCCCTGGAGAATTGGATTCTATCCACGCCTTTGCCACAGAGCAACTTTGTGATGCTGGACAAGTCACTTCAACCACACTTTTCAGAGGTGGTGGTCGCTTGGATGTTCCTAGTATTCTGGATTCCTAGTGTGAGACACCTGAGGTCACATCTGCAGACATGCTGAGTACTCACTGCTGCAACTGCCACCGACTGCAACTGTGCTTTGAATATACATATTATAAAATGCAAAGTGCTCTGAAAAAACAGGGTGTAGATATCTCAAATTAGCATCTAAAATTAACACATTTGACAATATTGACCTTAATGTGTTCATGCCTTAGATTCCCCAGATGTAAAACGGGGATGATAATACCAGCACTTTACCTCATAGGGGGTTTTGTGAAGATAAATTTATTAACATTTGCAATGCAATGTGTAGTGATGCATTTACTTGCTACAGCGATGACCACTATAGGAAAGCCAAAGAAGAAGAAAATAATTCTGTACTGAGAGCAGGAAGCGAGCAGTAAATAAGGCCTGGCCCCACACAATGAATGAAGATAAATAGAAATATTGAAAAACTATAAATTCACAGAATGTGACAGGGAGAAAAACCATTGTGTGATCCTATCATTAAAGACTACCATAATGCATATACACAAGGGGGCTGAATTGCATATGAAACCTTAATTCTGGTACTTGCTAGCTTTTGCATTCTTGAATTTGCCATCTTAACATTCTTTTAACAGTTTTTTAAATGTAATTTCCTTTACCAGTGGATTTCACAGCTATTTGCTGACAGAAGAGGAATGTAGCAATTCAAGACTCTTGGATTCAATTGCAGGCTCTGCGCCCAAGCTTGTCTCTGTCCCCATTTCCTCTTATCCAATCTCTGTCCTACTCCTTGTTCCCATGCCTCTTGTCCAGGGGCTGAACCAGAATTTTCCTAAGGAGGTGATCCGGGGGTGGTGATTTGAGCGGGAGGTCTCCTTGGGGCCCAGCATGTAACTGGGAGGCAGAGCATGAGAAAGTCTCCCTGGGATTGTCATATGTTCCTGAAATTCTCAGAGAGATCGTGTGGTCAGTGTTTCTGGGGCAGTGGCCAGGACCCCTCTGCACCTGGTATGGAGGAAGCTCAGTGGTACACAGTGGGCACCCACCCTGCAGGGGCATGGATGAAGCTCCACCCATTGCACAGAAGTACAGGAGCTTCACCTTTTAGGAGCCATCATCTCCTTGAGCTCCCATCAGTCCAGGGCTCATCCCACTTTTCCCAGACATTCCTGCACTAGAGAGAGGATTGACTGTATTGCTCCAGCATTGCAGAATCTGCCATCCTCACAACTGCAGAGGAAGCTCAGCAGCTCCACATGCTAGGACAGGGCAGCCTTAAGTAGGGCCTAGAGCACAATCATATGCCCAATGCCTGCTCCATGGAGCTGCCTATCTGTGGAAGGAACCAAAGTATGTCTCTCTGCAGTCCCCTGCAGGAAACAACCCTGGGGGAGCTTGAGCCCAAGACAGTCACAGACAAGGCTAGGCAAACTCGTTGCAGCTTCTGCCCCAAACTCTGGTTGTGTTGGCGATTCCCCAGTGACGAATTCGGTTCCAGGGAGCAGGCAGCCTGGATCTGGTTTGTGTATTATTACATGCTCAGAACTCTGCCCCCTTCCATTCCTACCTGAAAAACCAGGATCTGGAATGGGTTACCTAGGGAGGTGGTGGAATCTCCTTCCTTAAAGGTTTTTAAGCCCTGGCTGGGATGATTTAGTTGGTGATGGTCCTGCTTTGAGCAGGGGAGTCGACTGGATGACCTCCTGAGGTCCCTTCCAACCCTAATATTCTATGATTCTATGATTTGTAGTAGCGTTTATGTCTGGGGAGGGGGGGGGTCTGTGCCCCTCCTCCTATCTATTGCACTCTTGCTTGTATCCATACCCAAAATCGGCACCTGGCTCCCAGCATGCAACCCTCCGCCCCGGTTTCTAGCAAAACCACCCCGCCCCCCCACAATCCAGATCACTTCCCTTCTGCACTTAATAAAACCGTACATCTGCACAAACACCTCCACACACACACTGGCTCCTGCTCTGCTCAGTCCTCTCCCCTCTGCCTCCTGCCACTCACTCCAGTTCTTCCTCTTCTCCTCTGTCTTCTATATTCAAATTGAGCCGCTTCTTCCTCCTCCTCCTCCTCAATGCAGCTTTGGGCCAGGCAAGGAGAACACAGGTGAGTCTCTCCCTATTATCAGATCCTGTGCCTGCACCACAGCAGACCTCAGCAACCTGAAGGTGCAACCTGGAGTCCTGTTCAACCGATGCAGCTCTGGGATGGAGTATGCTCAGTGCAGATGGCATCTTTGGAGAGTTTAGTAGCTAAACGTTAGCAAATCTACTTAGCATGTGCAAACAGAGAATTTCAGTGCTTTTTACTTGGCCAAGTTTTAGCAAATTTTCAGAGATGTCAAAAGGCCTATCCAAGGCAACACACCTGCCAGATTTCAGGCCCTTGCTCCAAAACATGGAGGTGTAAGAGCTTGTTAATGAAACAGCCGGAAGAAGTTTTTTTATTTTTTAAACAATATATTTCCCCCTATCTTTTTATCAGAAACAACTCAATGGTTTTAGCAGAGACTTAAAAAAAAAAGGAGGAGGAGGAGGAGCCTGAGGCAGCTCACCAGAATGGTTAGTTCGGCAAAGTTATAAGCCTCTGAAAATAATGGAAAATGTGAAGCAACCTTAACTACAGGAGGCACTATCAGCTCCACCTATGAATGAAGAGCTAAACTCATTTTAGGGTAAGAAGTATCCAGCTTAATAAGTTATACCAGTACAAAGCTCAATAGCACTGTTAAGGGGCTGACAAAATCTCTCCTTAACATCTGATTCAGGGGATTGATAACTCAGCTGGTTTAGATAGCATGAGTAAAAGAACAGTTAGATATTCCTCCTCCTGATAAGTAATTATAATCAGTTGTGCCTGTTTCATAAAGCAGAATCTTAATTTATTCAAGCAAGTCACCACATTGTCTCTACACACAGCAATTTATGTAGCCCACTTTCAGACTTCTTTGTTTTCTGGGGCTCCTATGAACAAGAACTCTCCACACAAACACTAGGAAACACAAATGTTAGAACCTTAACACAGATAATTGCATTTAATCAGAGACATTTTTTGTTGTTAGGCTGCTTTAACTCCTTCTGTACCACACCACTGAGATCAGAATGACATAGGGCACAAGGAATGCATTTTAATAAGGCACAAATAGTAACTCAGCAACAGAACACTTTTCAATGGAGTGTTCTTCCCAATTCATCTCAGAAGGGCCCTCCTTGAAATCTGTAGCTGGCTGCCACCTGAATGCCAAGCATCATCGCTCTCTTGTTCTACCTCCTCATTCCTATTCTGGGTATGGGCCTCCCTTCATGCATGATAGGTAGAACAGCTCTCTGTTGTCTGTCATTTCATTTTCCCATAAGTAATTTTATAAAGTGTGCTCTTATTTATGAGTTATTTCTAGCTAATGTTGTAGCTACATAAAGTTAAAAATTCATGTAAGTGTATAAAACAGTCTTCTCAAGATCCGTGCACATTCAAATGCCTGCAATTTCACTTAAAAACATTTTGCAATTTACTTTTGGTTTGAGAAATGTCTGTCCATTATCACGGAATGAAAATTATTCCATGGCTTGAAAAGGAAATTTCATTTTCCATCAATGTACTATCCCACTGAATTCTAACAAACAATTAAGTAAATCCTAGCCTGCAAGAGGAGGTACCACAAAAGTAAGAGAATAAGCACTAATATCTTCTGGTTCTTTCAGGTGATCGGTTTCCATGAATAACGACACTTATTAAAAAGTTACCCAAGGGACTGTATTCTCATTGACATTTAAATTTTAATATTTTGAGATAAAAAAATATCTATAATTTACATGCTAAGTAAAAAGGAGACAAATTAAAAATTACTTTAAGGGAGAAGGGGAAGGCAGAAGTATACACTGTCCCTTTTTACAAAAAAAGGTGCATATTATGGGTTTTGAAGCACAAACTGTTTAAAGCACATGCTGACAAGTCAGTACCTGCCAGAAATCCTGATGAGGGGGGAGAGGGTTAGAAAGAGGGAAGAAAATCAAGGAATGTTGGTTACACCAAAAACCAAAACCAAAATTAAAATAAAAAACCCACAAATATTACATATTATGCAACACTGCAACACAACAAAATCAATTAATGACGTCAGGAACAAATAATCGCTCAACACCTAGGAACAGGAAGTAAGGAGCACAAATAGCAATCTGTAACATTCAGGAATATCTGCCAAACAAATCTAGTGAAAAACAAACAACAAAGTTAGTAATACAAAGAAGTAATAGCAAATACTTCTAGTTTTGGCAGAAAGTAATTATGCCACAGACTGTTGGTGGATAGGGTAGCAGAGGAAAGAGGGAGCACACGCTTTACTTTGCATCCATTTATGGGTCATTTTCATAATAAGGGTTTCCACAGGGATGTTTGTGTGCCATGCATATACAATTTAATATAAGCAACCAAGCATTTTCCTAGCCTTAAAGATTTTTTTAAAAACAAAAACCAATTAAAATAATACCAGAATCTAAAAATTCATATATTTCAATGAAAGGATACATCTTGCAAATACGTTGTACAAGCATGAGAATTCACAGGTCAAGATACACAAAGGCCACATAAACTGGAGACCTTATGGGCTGGTCCTCACTACGGCGGGGGATCGACTGTAGACATGCAATTTCAGCTACGTTAATAACGTAGCTGAAATCGGCGTATCTACAGCCAACTTACCTGCCGTCCTCACGGCGGCGGTGCACTCCCCTGTCGACTCCAGCTTGCGCCTTTTGGCGAGCTGGAGTTACAGAGTCGACGAGGGCGCCACTGGCGATCGATTTATCACGTCTTGACGAGACGCAATAAATCGATCGCCATAAGATCGATCTCTCCCCGCGCTAGTGAAGACAAGCCCTATAACTACGTGACTAACAGATTCAGCTCAGAGGGCATCAAAGTATGGCTTATTTCAGGGCTCTGCATTGATAATGATCTCTAAGATTATTGAACAAAACATAACCAGCTCCTCCAGCTAGAAGCATGTTGTAGTTATTTGTGTGTATAAAAGCATTAGTCTTTGACACTTGGCCCATAAGCATTTCAGGGAGAGGGCTTTCTCTTCTTACATGTCTATATGCAATGTGCGCAAACATAATAGTAATCTTAATTGTAGAATAAAAGGAGTTAGGGGTTTGGTTTTGGAGGCTGGAGGGGGAGAAAGGAAGTAAGAGGGCGTATGAGGTTAATTACAGTAAACACAGAAAAGCACAGTTCAGGACAGAAATATCTGCCAGTACCACTATTAGAGACTTTCTGATGTCTTAAGTCAATTTTCTAACCTTATCTGACCCATCACAATAGGAGTCCACTGATCCTGCTGTGCTAATGGTCCTCCTTTCCCACAGATGGCTGAGCAAGATTTGCTGCTTTCACAAGGCAGACACACGCCCAGCGGGCCAGTGGCAGAGCCAGGAATACAACTCAGGTCTCATGATCCCAAACCAATGAACTATCCACTACACCATGTTGCCACTACTCATTCATTTATATAGAATCAGATCACTGTAATCAGAAGTGCTTAGACGATTTAGGAATCTCATTTTCAAAAGTGACTTTAAATGGTTCTTAGGCTCCTAAGTCATTAGGCTCTTTTGAAAACACTACATGTTTTATTTAAAGTTATTCATTCTACCGCTTCATAACATTAGTCCTATTTAATCTGGGTCCTGAGACGTGATCTTAAAGGGACAGTTTCTCTGTGGTGCTGACATCTTTCAGATGCTGTGCAATTCCTTATTTTATTCCCCCACTTCCCACCCTCTGAAGCCCTCATTCAAGCACTACACGTTATAAAACCCAATACAAAAATAAAAATGTTTCAAAAATGCAAACATTACAAGGATACGACAGAAATGAGAAGGGCAAAATATGGGGTAGGTGGGAAAATGTGTGTCAATAGCAGTCATACCCCAAAACCCTACCCTACCCAATTTGCTCAATATTTCTAAAGCTAATGTTAGACTTCAGGTATTTCACCATCTAATTTATTTTATTATTATTTCCCTGTAAAGCATCCCAATACAGTACTTGAAAAGGGTGCTTAGAATAACTACAAGTAATTACAATGTTTAATACCAAAAGCAACTTTCCTATCACATGAGAGTAACTAATTAGAGGGTGTCTCACTTCTATAGCATTGATCAATATACAACTGTATCTGGAGAATAAAGAACATGGAAATATGAATCTGGATAGGAACTACTTAATTCCAAAGTAAAATTAGAGTCTATAAAAGCCTGTGTAATTACTTATTGCCTCCTTGGGTCAATGATAATTTAAGGGTATATCATCATTGACAGCTTGCAAGCTTTTGTTTATACTCAACTAAACAGGGTAATTTTCCCCACAGGAGGTAGAAACTGCTACTCAGATGTATCCCATTCTAAAGCAATATTCTGTTTAATTATTTCCCCTAAAAAGACTAACAGTTTCTCAGAAGTGTTGCAATTTAGCCTTGTCTCCATGCATCTGAAGAAGTGGGTTTTAACCCAAGAAAGCTTATGCCCAAACAAATCTGTTAGACTTTAAGTTACCACCAGACTCCTCACAAATTAGCCTTATCAGTGAAAACAATTGATTGCAGCACAAAATCTAAAAGTAACTGAAATTCAAATGCTTCTTCAAAAATTCATTAATAATATTTTAAGATAAAAACAATTAATGTGAAATATCAAATCCCTACATCTTTGGAAAGAACGTCTGCTGACACTGTCCCTTTTGTGCTCACTCTTCAAATCTGTCCTATCACACTACGATTCCATTGATCTTGCTGTGTTAATGGTCCTTTTTGCTCAGAGATGGAAGAGCAAAATTTGCCCTTGTTATAAGGTAGACCGATCTTCTACAATACAGGCACACTATCACAGAGTTAAACAGAATCATACACTTTTTTCTTTGAGAGCTGGCAATGTGGCATGAAGATTAATTTGAGTTTAAATTAAAAAATCTCTCAAACAGAACATATTAGAAAAAATGGAAATAATTTTTCAAAGCAATATCATGTTTCTAGGAATGGTCTGCTAACAAAGTGCATGTCTTGGTGCCTTTCAGGTTCTATCTCCATACAACCACAGACACTCTTTTTACAGGTAGGAAAAGTTTCCTCCCCAATAAGCATTTGCTTTACACAGACAACACAAGAGAGAGAAACACAATACAAAGTAAAAGCCAGGTGACTGATCAGTTATGGTTAAATATGTTAATTCTTAGTGCTTTTATTAAATTACAGATTAAGCTATATTTATATTGTAATTTGAACTAAATTATGAGGTGAGGTCTTAGAGCAAAAGTGAATGGTTAGCAGCGAAGATAAGCTTTACTTCTTTTGGCTAAAGAGGGGTGGTGGAGTTAGGAAACACACACACACACACACATCTCCAAGACAGCTTCTTCCCTCCCTGTACAAATACTCAGTAGGCTAGCTCCCTGAACACTTAGCCCTGCTGTAGGTGAAAGAAAATTAGGCAGTTGTGGTTGGCTAGGCGGATGGACCAAAAGATTTTGCTGAACAAATGCCTCTAGGGCTGCTGGTCTCCAGAGAGCAATGTGTAAATTCAAATTAAATGCATTTTGCTCCTATTAATGAAGAGTTCTGCTTGTCTCTCTCCCTCGCCCTTCAATCTTCTGAAAAATTATCCCTAGTTGGGTAGAAGTATACTGCACTCACTAGAGCATTCAGCCCTATGCACAGGAAGACACTTAAACCTCACAGAGCTACAACAAAATACACAGTCACTATCAAATACTTTTGGATTTGATCAGTTCCAGTCATTCCAAGTGGCCAATCAGGGTATGTCTACACTGCTGTCATGAGGTGTGATTCCCAGCACAAGTAGATCGATTCACGCTAGCTCACTGCACTGCAGCACTTGCAAAGACTCAGGTTACCCATCTAAGTTCAAGCCTGCCCAACTCCCAGGGTCTGAACTTGGTTGGCTGCCACCCATGCTGCAGTATCCACACTGCAATTTTTAGCACGCTACCTCAAGCTGAGCTAACAGTGGTCTTTCTGCACTGGGAATCACACCTGCCAGCTGCAGTGTAGATAAACCTTACAGGATTGTCTTCTAATTTTACAAGAATATTTGTGAAAAAACTTTGGATACAGATGATTTCCCAGTGCAATGACATTTATCTGGAACATACATGCAGAAAATTTACACTGAATCCTTAACCTTTGTTTTACACTATGTAATTAAAATGCATCTGACTACACAGCTGGGTCTATTCTTATTGGCATTTGCTCTAAATTAGTATTTACATAGAGCATAGGCATAAATCTTTGTTTATAACTAACAATAGTTCTATTTCCTATTTTTGTTTAGCCAACCTCTAGTTTATAGAGTATCAGTACTTTGGTACCACTACTGACTTAAATCTGACTGCTCATTTTCTCCTTTCATCTGAAAGGAAAGAATACATTTCAGATGGAAAAAGTCTCTCCTCAGCATGTCTATATAATGTTATTCTCACTAATGTTAACGGACACCATGCAAGATGCTCAAGGGGACAATACACCTCTCAGCCTTCCACTCGAATTCCCCATCTCCACCAATGCACAAAACAATACCAGCACACAAAGTCACAGCTCACAAAGTTAGAACTGTATCTAAGGAGAGGATTGTGTCCAATTATAAAAAGTGCTGTGATGTTTCTTGGGAAGCCCATGAGGGAGATAAGTGAATGGAAACAACAGATGAGAAAAAATGCGACAACTAATTTTATTCCTGAATTGATACCAACATAACTAAAACATGAATGAGTGTAGTTTGTTTTATGATGCCTGAATCAACATTTGAATGAATGAGACAACAGTGCTCTCTTAACTGAAATCAGATGCAGATAATATGAGAAAAACTGCTCCTAAGAAACAAGATCTAGGAGTGACTTCACTCCTAATCCAGGCTCCTCTGCATGACTGAGGGAGCTCCAATATCTCCTTGCTTTAACCTCACCCCAAACATGACCTCCTGCCATTACCACAATCCTCATAACCAAAGTCTGTTACAAGTGCTCCTTAGTCACAGAAGTCTGACAAACAACATGAGCAATTACTTCCTCCTTTAAAATAAATGATCCAGAAGCAGCATGCTATATCAGCCCCTTCAGTGTAATACCATAAAATTTATGTGATCTGTTGTTCTGCACAGTACTAACAGTAGTCCCCTACACTCTCCATTTTAAAACTCTAACGAATCATGTTAAGACTTTTTCTACCATCCAATGTATTTTGCATATTTATATCTAGGTTTAGCATCTATACAAACATGTTTATATACACAATTTCAGGCTGTAACACAAAGTCAGAATGGAGAATGATCAGTGCAGGGAACAGATGCTAAGGGCCAGCATAACTCAGAACATTTCGGCCTGCACTAAGACCTCCAGTTGTCACACATTCACCACACAGTTGTCACATTTGCAGCTATATGGCAAGATTGGGTGTATATGTTGTGTAAGAGCAGAAGCCACACCTCAAGTAGAGCTCATCTGAAATTTCCTGACGTACATATGTTGGGAAATGCCGATTTCTTATGTTCCTATGAAACATCTCAGGTTTAACAAACATTTGGCAAATCCAAGTCTGGAAATACTAGTGTCCCCATCCCTTGGGCATTCTGCTGGACAGCTGGAGAGACCTGTCTTCCAGGTCCATGGCTCAGGGTAGCCTCACCATGCAGACTTCCGTAAGATTGGTGAACCCGATCTTCAGAGGATCTGTAGCTCCAAGGCAGTTGCACTATACCAGTGCTTCCTAGCTTTTTCCCATGGAGCAGGGAGCCTGAAATCCTGGGACAAGCTGGCTCAGTAGTCTGAATGGTCTAGTGTCCCCAGCCATCTGGTGCCTTATGGCCGTCTGCAGAGCATGGCTGCCCTGGAGTCATAGACCATGAGAGCCCTGGCAGCTGCTGAGTGAAATTCAGATTCTTGTCAGTTTCACCACATCTACTACTATGACTAATAATGTCAATTTCACACACAGCTTTCCAGGCAGCAGATTTTGTTCAGAAATATCATAGAAAATATCTGTGTTTTCAAAATGAATTTTTTTTCCCAAAATTTCTAGTTCATGGAAAATTTTCAACAGTTTGTATTTGTTCAAATCTAAACAAACCTAAATTTCAAAATAACAAAATTTCCTGCAAACTGGAAATCCCAGCAACAAAGCTCAGCAGAACAAAAAGCTGAGTTCAGCAAACTGCTTCTGCTTTGAGACTTTTACCCAATGTGATGGGAATAGAATGTACAGTACTTGGGAACAGAGGAACTATTATCCAAAACTGTGTGGAACTCAGCCTTTCTTTCTGAGAAATTTTGGTTAAAACAAAGACTGACAAAAGAAAACTACTTACTGTCTATTTTAAAGTAGAATAATGCTCTGCAGCTTGGGTAAACAAACACATGTATGTATGCAATAAGGAACAAAGACCATTTATTTGATTACTTGCTTTGCTTTTTGTCCATCCAACTCCTCATGAAAAATTAAAATGATTTCAACTGAATGCAAAACATGAAAGTAATTTAGATTCATTTCATCCCAAATTGTGCAGGTTTTGTTTGTTTTGTTTAATTATAGATTCAAATGGCAAGACTTTCTGGATATGTTTGGTCACATTTAAACATTACATGCCAGGTATATCATTCAGCAATAAAAGGATCAAAAGTTACCTCCTTTTACTCAAAAATGCTTAGATTTTCAAGGAATTTTGTTGTCGATGAGGTGACAATTTTGTTAAATTAGTGATTGTTTTAGAGTAAATTGAGTTAACAGGAAGCTTGTATATTGTTCCATTTTTACGCAGCCGTCAGCTAAGGTTGTATAGAGTGCTCAAAATGGTATAAAGTAATATTAAACCAAATTACTTTAGATTAACGACTATCCACCTAAGCAAATCTATGTTAGGTGTTTGTCTTAGATAACACAGCTTGGCCCTCTCTGTGTTAAAGGTTCAAGCAGTCTTTTAACCATGTTACCTACTTGTGTTACAGCTCTAGGCCAAACTCCTCCCTGCTATAATTTCATTGATATCAGGGGATTTGCAGCAGGGAAGAACAGGACTTCAGAGCTGTAAAATGGCTAAGTTACTGTGTGGTTCCATCCATACAAGCAGGCCAAACAATGTTATAATATGATCAACATATAGCAGGTTGCCCTCTGAAATATAGTACTCCCTCACATGGAGGGTTTCATACCATATGGATAATACTATTAAGTTTTATTTTTACGTTACAATTTCCTCCCCCACCAGCAGGGAGAAGTTATTTTGGTTCTATAAGCATTAAAACAAGTCTTTATTCATTCCTCCTTATTCCGCCATAAAATTTAAAAAAATGCTATGTTCTAGCTCAAACAAAAGACAATATTTTATTTCATCTGTACTTACATACAACTTTAAACAGAAACTCAAAGAGGTTACACATAAAAAGACACTACAGATTTCAAGTCTACTCACCTTTCCATCATACCGCTTCACCACAAACTGATCCAGACCTAGGTCTGAAAGAGGAAAAAAGATAAAAATTGGTTTCAGAGCAGTGCTTGAATATAAAATCATATAGTTGCATGCTTCTTTTCGGATAAGGCATTTAAAAGAAAAAATAGATTATGTGAAGGATAACGTGATGCAAAAGCACAGGGAGAGGGAAGGAAATCAACTGATATCTACATGTTTTTTCTTAAGGCTCAAGAAAGGTGTCTGATTTACAGCATTGACAAGGAAAACCTGTTTAGACACAGAAAACATACAAAAGGGACAGTGACATCACCACATCCACCACTATGCTCTGCTAGCCCTTTACTAGTGACCTAGAATAAAATGATTTCTACCCCATTATCAATCCTTACCCACATATCAACTTGTTTACTTGAGACTGGCACTTAGAGTGTAATTTAAAAGAACTGTTTTTAGACTAAGCAATCCTTTTTGAACAGATTAAAAGGAAAGGCCATTGAACTGAAATCAGAAGTGTTCCTCCCAGAATTAACAAACGTAGACCTCAACCAAAATTCAATTTTGTCAGCTTTTATGGGGTAAAGTGACATATGAATGACCTTGGACATAAAAAGGAAATGACAAAGAGTCCTGTGGCACCTTAAAGACTAAGTTAGTCTTTAAGTTAAAGTTAAGTTAGTCTTTAAGGTGCCACAGGACTCTTTGTCACTTCTGCAATTCCAGACTAACACGGCTACCCCTCTGA
Organism: Dermatemys mawii; assembly: GCA_007922305.1. Taxonomy (NCBI): domain Eukaryota; kingdom Metazoa; phylum Chordata; order Testudines; family Dermatemydidae; genus Dermatemys; species Dermatemys mawii. Next base: position 21,930,411 of record ML677335.1, on the reverse strand, counting down.
TTCTTGATAAAAAGGAAAAACACTGCCGCTACTCTGCTTTCAGGAATAAGCAAGTGCATTAACTAGAAGGTTTTCATATTAACATATCCCTCACATTGTATTACCACAAAACAGAAGGATTTTATTCTTAGGAGGAAAATAATATTTAATGGCTTAGGAAGAAGGCATGTTTCAATCTACTTCCACAGTGTAACCAAGTCTATGCATAACAATGAAAGTTTAATAGTCAGCATGGAAAGACTTGCAAATGATTTGTACAACAATAAAAAAATACTTTCAGTAAAGAGATCTAAATAAGTTGAATGACTGGGTAATTGAGAATTGGCAGTAATTCACACAAGAGTGCAGAGACTGATTTTCAACTGTTGGTTTGACAAACATTTGCTAAAACACACTCATTTTAAGCCACTGTTTTAAATAGCTATCAGATCTTATCATCAACCAGATTGGGAGAAGAGAGGGATTGGGAGACAAAAGAAAAAATAACTTGTCCAGGAAGGTGAAGAATAATAGATTACTGTCACCTGTTAATGATTAAAAGTGATAAAATGCTTCCTATCTACTCAAAGGTTCATAACAGTCACAGAACAGAAAATGGAGCTGTTCACTGATGATCTCTTGGCTCTTTCTGAGACAATGCAGTAAAAATGTATGTAATTAAAATGGATTTATTTGGGGTTTGAATCCCACTGGGAGCTGGGTGACTGGGTGCTGGAGGAAAGTAATCTGCTGAGCAGTTTTTGGTTAAAGTCTGCAGCTTTGGGGGTATGGCCCAGACCCTGTGTCTCACTCAACAGGGGACCTATTGCATAATTGTGGTTTGCCTCAATGGAATTCAGGAGGACCCCTGTATTATGAGCCCTGTTTAAAAAAGAAAAAAAAAAAAAGTGAAAAAACTCAGTCTACTAAGCATCCCTGGGGGTGGGAGGGAGAAAGGCCCCCAGACAGAGCAGGAAACGTAAACTGAAGTTCTTTTTCTTTGTCTTTTTTTCCTTTAATCCCAAAAGAGTTTTAAAAAAGGAAACGCTAGCTATTAAAGAGAACAAAAGACACAAAAAAGAACTACTACTTATACTAATTGTGGCACCTTAGAGACTAACCAGTTTATTTCAGCATAAGCTTTCATGGGCTATACCCCACTTCACTGGATCCGATGAAGTGGGCTATAGCTCACGAAAGCTTATGCTGAAATAAACTGGTTAGTCTTTAAGGTGCCACAAAGTATTCCTTGTTTTATTTATGGATACAGACTAACATGGCTGCTAATCTAATGACGCAGATAAGGAAGGGACGACTGCTCGAGGTCAAAGGCACTGGAGAAGGAAGTGGGGGTGGGGGTGGGAAGTGTTGCCCGCACAGTGCTAGATAGCCTCGAGGCCGACCACAGAGGAGGGAGAGCACATGCACAGGCTCAACGGACACTGCTACCAAAACGCACAAGGGCACACATACACTTACAGTGGAACTCCCACAGGTACATGACTTGAAGAAGAACTATACATTTAGGGCTGGGGGGAGCCAGCATAGGCTTCTTCTCTAAGGGGGCTACTGCTTTCATGGCAGGCAGAGCCCCTGCTAGGGGGTAGGGGTGCAACCCCCACAGAAAGGCACAGACCCTCTTTCCCTGCCATGGCAGGCACTCCATCCAAAAGAGAGGAGACTTGGAGCCCTTACCTGTATTCCTCTGCATCCTCAGAACAACTGCTGCTTTTGGAATGGAACTAACCTGGATTTGATTTAGATTTTTACAAGAACAAGAAGTTCTATATCCCCTCAACTTGCCCTATTTTGGCTTGCATTCCTTTCCTTTTGTTGTTAATATTAATTGTGTGGAGGATATGGTCACCATTAATGTTTTTAGTGAAGACTTCTGGTTTCGAAATTAGCCCTCCTACTATAGTTTTTAAAACATTTGAGAACAAAATTATACCTGGTTTGATTATATTACATGAGTACATCTCCAATCTTTATTACATAGATCAAATCATTCTTTCAAATAATTTACATACTAATATCCTATCGTGATTTTGAACACTTAAAGAGGAAGAAAAAAACCTAATATTTTTGCCTTAAAAAAAACAAACAAACCACCAAACCTTGACAGTCATGTTAAAATATGTTTTCAGACCAGCAAGGTAAGGCCTAAGGACAACTTTCTGCCCTGCTCAAGGTAAACCAAACAGTTCTCATTCAGTGTTTTGCTCTACCATATAACAAGGGCTGTAAGCTTTACAGGGGAGATATTCTTAACCCTCGCAGAGCACATCATGTCACTAAACAGATATCCTTGCAGACAATTAAGCTGTGACAATTATAGACTTTGAAGGATACTCCAAGCAGTGCTCCTTTCCAGAAAGATAACAGCTACAAAAAGAAAGGCAGGTCTATACTAGAAGCTTGCATCGGCACAGCTGCAGCATTGTAGCGCTTCTGGTGAAGATGCTCTAAGCCAGCGTTTCTTAAATGCAGCAACCATGGCATCATTTGACCTCCATGGGGCTTTTCTTTTGGCCACCAGGAGTTTTTCTTGCAGCCACAGCTTCCTGGGTGGAAATTGGAGGGTGGAAAGCAGGGGCCCGTCTCCCAGAGCTTCCAGAAAGAGTTAGGTCCTGTCCCTCTCTGGAGCCAGAAATACTGGACGAGTAGGCAACTGGTGTGAGTTCCCACCTTCCTGGAGGAAGTGGGGATCAGGCTTCTGGGTTCAGCTCTGGGGTGATGGGCGGCAGGCTCCAGCCGCCAACTGCGCAGTGGTGGGCTCCTTCTCCCAGCCTTGAGTTCATAATTCCCACCATCGCCCCTGACCCACGCTGCTTTCTCCAGTCCCCAATCCATCAGCCCTGGCCACCGCTGCCTCTCTTTTTGCCTCCCCATCTAGGGCTTAATTTGTCCCCCAGCTTGCCAGGGCTGAGTAAATCTGCTCTGAAAAGTGATATTCATATGTTTGTTAATACCACTTTTCACTACCTCCCAGCTAGCTAGCAAGTCTGATTCTGTGACATCATATAAAACACATAAAGATCACTTTTCACAGCAGCAGACTTACTAGATAGCAAGTCTAAAAAAAAAAAATACCAAATAAACCAAGAAAACACTACCATAAGAGTGGCACATGCAAGCACCTTATTTTTTGTTTCTATTCTGTTTAGGTCCAGTGAAGAATAGAGACAACTGTATGTTATTGTTATTAAGTTTGCAAAAAAACCCCAACCCTACATAAATAAATTACAATGATTTGGACATGTATACATGCATATTTATTTGTTTTTCTCAAAGTATTTTAGAAAAAAATCATCAGAGCGGCCATCAGAAGGAGTTGGTGGCTGTGCTCTGAAGCCACGAAAATATGTGATGTGAGAACCTCTGCACTAAGCCAACAGAAGAAAACCCTAGCATTGGCTCAGTAACTCCACTTCCACAAGAGGTGGTAGCAGTGTTAGCAGGAGAACCTCTCCCACCGACATAGCACTGTGTACACAGAGAATAAGGTTGGTATAAGTAAGTCGCTCAGAGGTGTGGATTTTTCATATCCCTGAATGATGCAGTTATACTGAATTAAGTGTGCAGTGTAGACTGTCACGTGGGTGAAGTAAGTGCGCCTTAAAAATACAAACTGCCATCCACCACTCACCAGTCTGAAAGAAGTATACATATACTTTCAACCAAACCATCTGACTATATCACACAGAATACACTAGAGATTGCTAGCATAGTTACAGTTATATGCCTGACAAAGATTCCATTTTTTAAGGCATTGACACTTTAGCATCTCATGTCTCAGCAAGGTATTACATTTTTTAAAATAAATTTGTAAATAGAATTAAAAGCTTAAGATGTTGGAATTAAAACCATGTTACTAAAATTCAGACTACTAGCTAGCACTGCACCTCATTGTCTTTTACTATGTACCAAAAAAACCCAACTCCTCATGTACTTGCATTTGAAAATCCACAACCAATTCATGACATTTTAAATAAGGAGTCAATATTAAGTTATCTGATCATATCATAACACTTAGGACAGTATTCTTTTCTTTCTTGCCTCATGCATATAGTTTATTCCAGGGATCAGCAACCTTTCAGAAGTAGTGTGCCAAGTCTTCACTTATTCACTCTAATTTAAGGTTTCGCATGCCGGTAATACATTTTAATGTTTTTAGAAGGTCTCTTTCTGTAAGTCTATATATTATATAACTAAACCCGGGCTGGGGGTGAAGGAGAAGGCTAGGGATTGGGCTGTAGGGTTTGGCCAGGAGCTAGAATGAGGGAGGGGCCTCAAGGTTGGAGCAGGAGGTTTGGGTGTAGAGTGCTTACCTCGGCAGCTCCCATTTGGTGTGAGGGGTGCAGGTGGGAATGTGGGGGGGTCTGCAGGAGCTCCCATTTGGTGCTCAGGTGGGAGTGGGGATGTGAGGGCTGCAAGAGTCAGGGCAGGGGTCTGGGGAGTGTGTGTGGGGGGGGCCAAAGTTAGGGCAGAGGGCTGGGTGTGTGTGAGAGGGCTGCAAGGGTCAGGGCAGGGGCCTGGGGAGTGTGTGTGGGGGATGCCAAAATCAGGGCAGAGGGCTGGGTGTGTGCGAGGGGACTGCAGTGGTCAGGGCAGGGGCCTGGGGAGTTGGGGCAGTGCCAAAGTCAGGATAGAGAGCTGGGTGTGTGTGAGGGGGCTGCAGAGGTCAGGGCAGGGGCCTCGGGAGTGTGGGCTGGGGGCCTGGGGGTGCTCACAGCAGAGAGATGGAAGGGATATGCCCCAATTCCACCCCCTTCCCCAAGGCCCTGTCCCCCTCTTACCGGGAGCAGTGCTGCAGCTCCGTTGGTTTCTCCCTCTCCCCCTCCTCCTCCCTTACAAGGGCCATCAGCTGATTGGCCAGCAGGGAGGAAGAGGAGGAGGGGCAGAACCCAGCACCCTGCGAAAGTCCTGGGAGCTTACAGCAGCAGCTGCCCGGACATGGTTCTTCCCCCACGTGGGGGGTCGGCTGCGGAGAAGAGCAGGGCAGGATTTTTAACGGCGTGCTGCCTGCCTGCCAGGCAGGCCCCCGTGCCATTAAAAATCGGCTTGCGTGCCAAGGACGGCACACATGCCATAGGTTGTCAACCCCTGGTTTATTCTATCACTTTACAAATTTAAATATACACAATTCATTTGTTAGTATTCACTTTCAGAAGTCAAAACAGTTTCAATTATATTCCCATTTTCATTTACTTGTGACTGAAATATTAACATTTGAGGCTAAAGTTTTCCATGTGCAGTCTCAGTTAAAAGGTTTTTTATTTAAAATTTGTTGAGAAAAATCTATTTGTCCCATTGAGTTATATATAAGAGGCTAATCGGGGCAAGGGGGAAGAAGTACCTTTTCCTTACTTTTTCCCACATATATAATTTTTAAAACTGAGCTTTGAAATTCAGCATGTAAATATTGCTCAAAGCGATGCAGATGGGATGAAGAAATACATTCTGAGCATGTTCAGATGACATCTGCCAACACTTTTTTTTTTAAGCTAGCAGTGGAATGATGTCGTGCCTTCTTGCAATACCAAAAAACAACCCAGCATGACAGACTATGGGGCTGCTATTGTGTTTCAGCTTTACTTCAAATTGCTGCTATTTCCAATGTTACCACTATTTGTACGCTTAGGACTGATATTAACGTTCATTTTAAAAGGTCTTTCACTATTAAACACAAAGGAAGATAATCTCCTCTGTTTGACAAGGGCACATTCCAAGGAGACACTGATATTTCCTTAGATACAATAAAACAGAAATCCATTTTAGACAGCAATTTTCAGCTTCAAGATATGTCAAAATATTTGTTTTGTCACTTTACGTACAGCATTTAACTAATGTTTTGTAATGTAAACAGACTGACACTTCAAGAATTTATACAGCCTAAAATTATTAAGATTTGTTTTGAAAAAGGAAATGTTGGCCAGAACACCACAAGCACTTAACCTATCTGAGAAGTGATACCATATCTAACTTTTAACTGGACAGCCACAAGAAATGGACAGAAGGAAAATAGAGGGACATTGTAAATGCTCTTTCCTATAAAAACTGTCATTTCTTGTAATACTTCACCATTATCTTTAGGCTTGGCTAGATTAAAAAGTGATCAGGAAATGTCAGTAAGTGTCGATTTCACGATAGACACACAAACAAACTGATCAAAAATATTTCTGTCGGTAACAGAAATTCATATAGAGGCAAGTAAGAAATATGCTGCTTGAAAACGAAAGTTGCTTTAAGTATATTTACTTTGTATAATTTATACTTTAACAGTTATAAAGATTTAAATTTGAATCTCCAACTTTGTCATTAAATTGTCTGACATAACCCCCCAATTTCCTGCAACTGTGAAAATTTAAACAGTTAAAAATAGGAAAAAATGCCTAAAATAAATATTGATATCTGTTGAAAATCTAAAAAAAAAATAATTAAATTCTGCCATGCCTAATTAACCTGCAGTACTCTACTGCAGTGAGAGTACTGGGTACAAACCTGACTGCTGATATGGAATTTAAACTTTGTAGTCTTCTGATGAAAAGCTGAACATATTACCTGCTGAACTAAATTATTACTTGTTTACTCTATTACTATTTTGTATAACATTATACATCCACAAGTCCATGCATTTAGAGGAAAATATTTCTTTGTATTGCAGCAGCATTGACAGAGCCCATTGTGCGAAGCAATGTAAACATCTACAAATACAAGGTGGTCCTCTGCCAACCTATTTGTATAATGAGAAGTAAAAGTTGACTACAGAGAGACAGTAAAGAGTTTATTCTGAATTCTTCATTACATATATCACCCCTAAGCATAATTACTGTATATATTACTTACGTTCTGGTTGTTTTTCATTAGGAGTAATGGATCTCACAAAATCTTGCGGTGTCATAAACACCTCTGATTCTCCATGCTCATGTATTACTTTCAAGGTGGCAAAGTATCTGAAGATTTTGTCTGGAGTGGAGTAGGCTCGTATCCTGTTCTCATACTCCATCACCTAAAAATTAAATTAAATGCATATCACTGCATAGAAGAGTTTTCCAACTTTCACTCCATATGCAGTCCTGGTGGAACTTTGCCACATTATGACAAGTTCTAAATGCAGTGGCTGCACAGTGCCAATGGGGTAAGGCTATGATTACACTACAACGGCGCAGCTACACTGCCTGTAGCATAGGTGCTTCCTTCAACAATGCAAGGAGTTTTTCAGTCACTATAATTGATCCATATCTCAGCAGCAACAGCTATGTTGACAGAAAAATTATTCCATCAATCTATATGCATCTACATACAGGGATGTGACTTTTTTAAACACCTGAATGACATAACTAGGTAGATCTAAATATTAAGTGTAGACCAGGCCTTAGTGTCAGGAACTTGCAGGATTTTAATCACAAATCTTGTATTTTATCTCAAGTCTCATGTTTTCCTAAAGCCCTAACCTCTGGAGTCATGTGATCACTCAAGAATCTCAGCATTCATTTTTTAATAACTAAGTTTCTAGCCCTCATGGTTGTGGAGAAAAAACTAACATGAACCTTCAATATTCAAAAATCAGAATGTAAATAAAGAACACAAAAATTATTATTTTTAAAAATCTTGCTATTATTATGCCAACCTCAATTTTGGGGGTCTGAATCATGATTTTAGAACACTTAGGCTTGTGTCATGAGCAGGACATTGGCAGTCTGACTTAGTGGTCAAAGCAGGAGACAGGAATCAGGCCAAGTCAGATACTGGGAGGTCAGTTACTGGGAGGTCCAAGACAAGGCAGAGGGCTAACAGAGAATTAAGTGTCAGAGGCAGGCCAGGTCTGGTTACCAGGAAATCAGAGGCAGAAAAACTTGAGAGCAGAACCACAGATCAATAAACAGAGTCAGGCAGGGTCAGGAGTTCAATATAGGTGAACAGGAAGCATAAGGAACACAATCCAGAGCAGGGTGGATCCCAGTTGGATGGACAACTTCCTGTTCTTGTGCTCAGTTTAAATAGGGACCGTGGAACATTCACGGTCCCCAATGTTCTGCCAATCAGCTCCCAGGACTGGAGCCCTCTCTCTGAGTTCATTTCCTATTCTGAAAGTAGTTGACAGGTCCCTGGGTGGCAGGTTGGAACTACCTAGTGCTGAAGAACTATTGCCCCTGACATCTGGGCAATACTGAGTAAAAGCTCAGTTTATTCTCTACTTTAGTTCTGGTGTAGGAGAGTGAAGATGATGTGAAAAGAGAAGGAGGGGAGGGGGAAAACATAAGTAATCCTTCATTTATGGATTGGAGTTGGGCAAGATTACTGTTCGCCACTGTCAGACCTTCATGCGCAAAAGCATATTTTGCCTCACTTATTCCTCTAATCCTTTTGCACTACATTTTTATAAGTTTCTGCAGAGGCATAATTCTCAAATCTCTGCCCAGAGCCAGTTTATCATTTGTGAATCTTGCAACCAATTGTTATTCTAGGCATAAAATATTTTCTCAAGCATGCAGTCAGAGTGGATCTAAGTCACTGGAAAGCCTAAATGATCACAAACTCTTTAAGGCAATGGTAGTAGTATGCAAAAATATAGCTTTGTATTCCATTATTTCTAAGAACAGCAAGTCTTTGCTCAGTAGTTTTTATTTCTACATTACCACCAGCCGAATGTTCATATGCTTTTGTAAACTGTTAACTCCATAATGGAAAAAACATTGATCCCAAAACATGGCCTGAAGTACAAAGAAGACAGTGTCTCTCGTCCTAGCACTTAACGAAACAGACCATCAGGAAGCTTCTTTAGATCAATACTAGATTTCACAGGAATTCAATTCCGAACACATGGAATTTTTTTGAAATACAGCAGGTTGCAAGGATTTTCACAATATTTCCTGAGATGGTATCCTTCCGACTACAGGTTCTTCCTATTTCTGAAAGGTTTCAATAATCTGCGTAATACAGGCTAGTCAAAAGATACCGTGCAGTCTAAAAAGCGAAACTCTAGCCAAAACCTAGACCCTCAGAGCAGTATCACCTGGCTCAAAGGGGAGAGTTTGCATTCTGCCAATTAATACAAATATTCATAGGTTAGTGAGACGGTCTGAGAAAACAGCTGTAAGGGATCCCCCATGCCCAACAAAACAGAACCACTGTTCTGGAAGCTTAAAGTCTGCTCTATATGACAGGTTGAAGGAAAATAATCTTTTCTCTTGCCATGAGAAGAAAACTAAATAAACCAAGGTACACTCCAATTAACATTTCAGTGCACTTCCAGGCCCCTCAGATCATCATCTGATAGAACAGAAACTCTGGTTTCACACACAGCCTGCATAGTAATAGTGAAGATAAATTAACATTCATTTACTTTAGACTGCTCATTTCAATATGCATTGCAGTAAAGTCTCATCATAATTAACCCTCATAATACAGAATACCTGCCAAGAGCTAATGACAGTTCCCAACTAGATCTTGGTGAAGCAGCCCTAATGCAGTACACACTCTTTTTCAAATTAATTAGTTAAAAAGTTACACCATTCATATTGTTTTATTGGTCATTATCCTTCAGCTACAATAGCACTTTATCACCATTTCCTTCTCTCTTGTTTATGAGCAAATCTAAATATTACTCAAGTTACACATGTACACAAGAAGATATTTGCCCTAGAATCATCAGTTTGTAACAGCCGCCCCAGGCTCTAATTGACACTGAGCGATTATATCCCAGCTTCCTCCTACATTGCTTCACCATCCAAAAATACTTGTGAAATGCTTAATTTCTAATTACATCACTAATTATTGCATTCATTAACAGTGCTGGGATAACAACCATGTTTCAAAACTCAAAGACTTCAACTGGAATTTTTTCCCCCTATGCTAGGATATGAGACATACGATCTTTTGGTTTATTATATGAAAAGAATGTATATGAAGTGCCAGAAACTCCTGAACTGCTACAATTGACCAATTTTCAGAGCAGAGCACTCTCCTGTAAGTTCAAGTGACTACAGTATTGAATGTGAATGGTTCAAGTCGTTACTCCAACATCAGAACACAGAACCTGAGTCTGTGACCAAACTCACTGACTTCATGTGGCTGACTTTACAGTAATTAAAAAAAACAACACAACATACATCAGTTAGACAGGTCACCCCCTACTGCAACTGTTGACTACATACCAGAGATGGGACCAAGCCCACAAATAAAGGGTTCCTTTAAACAACAGAAACATGGGCTTCAGTGATTGGTGAACTGCTGGAAGACTATCAATTAGGGTTACTGCCTCATTCATGCAGGACTAGACTACTGCATCAGACTCTGAGGAGACATGCTTAACCCTGTGCAATGGAAGAACAAGATTTACCATTAGCAAAGATGCTGGTAAACCTTCTGTCAAGATGTCCTGCAGTGACTCAAGGTTGTGAATACCAACCTCTGGGCAGACTGCTAAGAATCGGCACAAATCCCAAACTGGTTGTGAGATCTACATTTAGATTTCACCAACTAATTATCAAGTATAAACTTCTCAAGCACTATAACAGCCCAACCATGGAATCACAGACAGTTTCCTTGGATATGCAAATCTGTCCTGCCACCCAGATAAACCTATCTTTGTGATAGTTCATCTCTTACACCAAGAATCATAGCAATATTCAGGTTACTCCCAGTCCCAAAGGACCCGTCACTTAACACAGGTAAAATGTACTTTAGATCTCACACCAAAGACATTTGTAGATAATCCTAAATAACTATCTAAATATGTATTATATAGGAAAAGGAATCAAGAGAGTTATTTACAAGGTTAAAGCAGGTAAACATATATACACTCATCTGAGTTCCAATCTAAAGTTCCAAACTTCTATAATAAGCAAGCTCTATATGTCTGTTAGCACTAACTCATGCTAAGCACTGGGGATCATTTGCTTATGCCTAGTAATCCTTTCCTCCCAGTGTCCAAGCAGCATAAAGAAACAGTTCCTTTTTGCTAGTGTTTTTTATTCCCTTCCTTCTGCTCTGAGTTGAAGACTCAGCTGATGGGATGAATTCACTTGCATGACTCATCTTCACTGAAGGGACAAAGCAATAAAGAAAACTTTTGCCTTCTTGAAAGTTCCATACTTGTCATTCTGGTGGTGATGAGCCTCCCATAATAGGCAGGACATATCACCTCTGGCTGGAGACCTGCATTTAATACTAGTTAATGTCTCTCTCCTGTCTGGTGATTTACCCAGTTACAGAGGTTTACAAATCAAATGTTCTAATATTACCTTGGGATGGGATACAGATGTTAGAAATAAGATTAATGCATGCAGCAACTTACAAGCATTCCAACTATGTATCTGTCAGTGTTCAGCGGAGGAAATGGGGACCTTGGCATGAGCTGGCACCTAGTCTGCCAGTATCACAATCTTCATCAGAACAAACTTAACACTGATTCTCCATGAGAAATAACTCAGTTTGCTGAAACAATCTACTTATTGTTGCTCCCATAAAGTCATGAGGCTGGCAAATTACTAATTTGATTAACCACTGTAGGTTCAGTGATTATCAGTCACTGAAGAGAGAAATCCAGTTCTAGTGTGGACCTGATGACTTGCAACTATAATTTATTATAATCTTATAAACTAATATACTCTACTGTTCTCACTGCTAAAACATCTTACTTGTGAAACCTGACCATAGCCCCACCTTTCCCAATTTAGAAGGGAGAGAGGTCGGTAATTTTAGGCATGGCTCCTAATTACTTAAAATAAACATCCATACTAGCCAACAAATGTTTCCTGTCTTCAGCAGCTGGAAGCAACAGCTGAGGGAGGCAGCAAGCAACCCCACTTCACATACCATAACTTTGCTGGTAGTGAAAAATAAACCTATTTGTCTAAACTAGTATAGATGAGGGCTGAGATTTTCAAAACTGCCTAAGACATTTAAACACCTAATTTCCATTAAAATTAATGGGTACTGGGCATCCACATCCCTTATACAGTTGTGAAAATCTCACTTAAATCCTCACCAGAATAACAACAGAAGGGACAGCCTGTAACCCCAGCAAACACCCTGAGATATATGGAATTTAACTGAGTTATCTAGCCTAACTACTGAGACCAAAAATATAATTCAGCATCTCCAAACAAAACCTTTACAACATATGAAAAGTTATTAAGCCACTACATAATAATCACTTACAATTTAGCAATTAATGAGGTGCAGCCTTCAGCATATGGACTTTAAATTAATTTTCAGAAACAAATTATAGAAAAGGAAATGTGAAGAAATTCCATCTTGTTCTTTTGTTTGGTACTGAATAGACCCTAAATAAAACATAACCCAATGAAACAAGCATCCAGAGAGGTTAAAAAAAATACAGCCATCTGCTAAGATTGAGTTATTGGACTTTTTGTTGGACCAAACTGTAATCTTGTAATATTGATAGTAACAGCTATTGACCAATTAATATTGCAAATCATTCTAAGGAGCCCAAAGCGCTCAAGACTTCCCAGTAATGAAGGTAGGTCAGAAGTACTCTTCACTGCTAGAATGCTTTTTTCCTATTTAAAAAGGGGGGAGAAGGGGAAATCAGACAGAAAATAAGCATAGGTGCACACATTTTATGATCAACATGACCTAAATAAATGCAGAAAAAAGAAAAGCTGTGTTTCAGTAGCCACAGTGAGAGGGTGACCACATGGAATAAAAAGGAGCTGCCTCTTCTTGCCAGTTGTGGAAGAGCTGGGTAAGACACTTAAGACACAATTTTTAATTAAATCATGCTTTTCAGATTTTAATCACTTCTTTTTAATATAGAGCAAGGTAGAAGGCCATTAACCTAAATTTTAAAAAGGAATTAGTGATTGAGTAACTCACTTTTTGGGTACCCAACTTGAGATACCCCAAAAGGCCACACTTTGCAAAAATCAAGCCCCCTTAAGGCATTTCAAGTTGAGCACTCAGAAAAGGGGTGACTCAAAGCCACTAGACCCCTTTAAAATGAAGGCCAGTAAATGTAAATATCATAAGTCAACCCATGAGTATTCACAGTATTTAAAGTTTTAATTCTGTGTTCTGTATTTTCTCTCCGTTTCATTACTGTGCAACTTCAGCACAGAAGAACATTCTACGTGACAAAGTTCTGTACCTTACGATCTCTAAATCCAGAACGTTGTTTCTTCTTCTTCTCTCCTGGCTGAGCCCCTCCATCACTTGACTCGACAGTCTTTCTATCATCGCCATTCTCCTCTTCTTCTTGGTCCTTCACTCTTTCATTAGTTTCTGTCCTTGCATTGTGTTTTACAGATGATGGCGCTTCTGCATGGGCTCTGCAGGGAGGAAGACAACAATGATCAACTCAGGAACTTTAGAGGATCCATAAGTAACAAGTTAACCAATTTTTAACATTGTATTCAACCAAACAAGCAGATTCGAATAACAGCAGATTTAACAGGTCATAAAATGCTTGAGGCAGGGACTGTCTCTGACTGTGTGTCTAGTAAAACAATCAGTACAATGGGGCCCTGATCCTGATTGGGGTCTGTAGGTATTACTGTTACAATATTAAATAATAAGAGAAATAACTTCAACTAATGTATTAGTATGGTCCAACAGTCCAATGGTAGCAGCCTGCCATGATAAATTTCAATTTCTCCATCTCTAGATATAGTTAACATCTGTTATTTGGCAGGTGGAAAGAGAAAGCACATCAAGTGATTTTACATTGATAATCAATGGATGATATCACTGAGTTCTAAAAAGGAATCCTGCACAGACTTCCTTGACTGGAAAACTGGCTGAAATTCACAGCTTTGAGGATTGTAGAACAAAAAGCAAATGAAAGTTAGGACGTTTAAGAATCTGCAACACATACTGATATTTTCCCCGCTCCAGGATGGAATTCACCAACCCTTGCAAAACAAACTAATATTAATTATTCATTTGTTTGTTCCCAAGAACCTAGTTAAATATACAAATCACAGACTGAATTATGCAAATTCATGTCTGCTCATCTACGAGCCAACAAAAAATAAACACCTCCCCCCCCCCGCCCGAGATGAAGCGAGTGCTATTTTCCAGAAAATGAGAAAGAAAATATTCTGACTTTAAAAGTGTCTGTCTCATAATGCCTTTAAAACCTCTACCAAAAATAAAATAAAGTAAGACAAAAAGTGATGAAGGAAGCAGCATGTCTGTTGTATCTTCGGTACTGCCATGCTGACAATAAGCAGCCTTTTGGTCTCAGCTCAATTGATTTATTTTTTATTTCAAGCAGGTGACAGATTGTCATATTTTGTTCATGGATGAATCTAATGGATTTGAAGGGTGAAGGAATAATGACAATGACGACTGAATTTTGTTATCCATAAATTAGAAATACTGCACACAAGCAGAACACTAGGGATCTTTTCTTGCTAAGCCTCTTTGCAGATGAAAATTCAGGCTACCTCTAGTCAGTCTTACTGCCAACCCACTGTAAACAATGAGCAATGAAAGCTACTTGAGTCAGTAGCTGGAGGTAGTAGGCTACAGTTTGTACACCGGTAACTCAAACTTCACAATAGAATGCAAAAACAGAGCTTTAATACACTGCACTTTTAATCTCATCTATCACGTAAAAGCTCAGTCACAAATGAAAAGCCTAACATCTCATATACAAAAACTACCCTAAACTTCAAGCAAAAAAACATTCATATTTAGCCTCTATTTTTACCAACAAAACATAGAAGTGGTCTATCAAAAGTTCCTTATGTTTTAAAAATAAATGAATATACTAGTTTTACTAACATTTCACAAGGGCAAACACACCGATGTTTGTGGATTTTCTTTATGCAATGCATGGAGACTAAGTAAAAGAAAGAGGACAGATTACTTCAAAATTAAACCCCACAAAAAAGTACAGTTCCATTCTTGCTGACTCCTCACAAGTCACTAGCCACTATTACATGTGATAGATTTGGAAGTATTAAAATCTTCTACATTGTTTAAGGGAATAAAGTTCTAATTCTACAGAAAAGCTTCCAGAGTTACCTTAAGAATAGAATTATCACTATGAATGCAAGTTTTCTTCAGGTTCTGATAAGCATTAAAGTAAAATATCTAAAATGTGAAAGCAATAAAATGAAAAAGATCCTAAAATTTATTATAAAAGCTGGCATGGTTGGCCCAGTGGCTAGTGTTCTCTACTTGCATATTACGTACCCATTCTTATCCAAGGAACAATGTTTATCATCTATTCTCAGTTTCAGAGTTCCCACTTCATAAAGGCATCAACTGAAACTAGATATTAACCATAATCATGACATCATCCAAAAACCACCTCTCTGGATCTCCCTTAAAATATCATGTTATCACCAAGGACAGGGGTGGGCAAACTTTTTGGCCCAAGGGCCACACTGGGGTTCAAAATTGTGCAGAAGGCCAGGTAGGGAAGGCTGTGCTTCCCCAAACAGCCTGTCCCCACCCCATATCAAACCCCCACCCACTTCCTACCCCCCTCAGAACTCCTAACCCATCCAACCCCCCCTTCCCACCCCTGACTGCCCCCCTCAGAACTCCTGACCCATCCAACCAACCCCCCTGCTCCTTGTCCCCGATCATACTCCACTAAGCAGCTTTTTAGACCACTCACATTTTTTAAAGACTTTTCTGTTGAAAAAAATACCCTTTCCTTCATTATCTCTCACACTACTTGAGGTTGCTCGAGTCAAAAGTGCTGAATTTGTGGCACTTAGTTTTCCTGTCTGTACACAGATATCAAATGAAGAAGTCAGACCATTGCATAATGAACAACATTCAAGGTAAAAGAAAGAGACAACTCTAAGCTGTATCTTAAAAATAGTCTTGCAATGTAGAAAGAAGTTACTGGCCAAGTTATAAAAACACTTGTATTTTATTTTACAAATGTTACCTAGAGTAAATATGCGCACATGTCATGATGGTAAGCCTCTATCTTATGTCATATTAATCAGACTCCTTTTAATCTTGATTCCCACATTTTGAAATATGGAACTTATTTCAGTGCATATGGAATCACTGATGCTTGAGTAGCTGCTTTCAAAGACTGATGTAAGGGTTGCTGAACTCAAATAAAACTTGACTGCTGAGCTGACTGACACTTTGATGCACTTACAGCCGATAAGATCTAGTTAAAGGGACAGAGACAAATATTATTTGTAGGATTACCACTACCGACACTTCTGAAGAAAGGCATGCAGTTCTATCCTAGTTAAATAAATTTACATTCCTAAAGTGCCTCTTCATACAACTATTTCCAAGAGTAGTTCTATTGAATATGTACATGGTGTCAGTTACAGAATGAACCCTCTTTAGTCCCCTTTGAACCCTCCTGAGTGCACTCCTTGGAAGATGACAGACCTAGCTTCCTGCACCTCACTTGGTGTGGAACCACATGGTCCAACCACTTTGGGACTGGGTCTCTGGGAATCAGTCTCCATTTTTCCACCATTTTAATGTGACAGTCCAAACTGTATTTGGTACCTGTAAGCCCTTTCACTCCAGGGACCTCTGACCAGCAAATTAATTTAAGTGACTTAAAAAGAGCATCTTCAAAACAAAGTATTGTTTATTCATTCACCGAAAGGTACAAAGCCGATAGAGGAGAGGGTAAAAACAATAAGAGGCCTACAC
Organism: Dermatemys mawii; assembly: GCA_007922305.1. Classification (NCBI taxonomy): domain Eukaryota; kingdom Metazoa; phylum Chordata; order Testudines; family Dermatemydidae; genus Dermatemys; species Dermatemys mawii. Next base: position 21,913,812 of record ML677335.1, on the reverse strand, counting down.
ACATGGGTCTTAAATCATAATCTTTCCTACCCCACTTTTGTAAATTCCCCTCAGTCCTACCAAACTCCTCTCTCTGTTTGAAAGATACAGATTGCCTTGTGTGTATTTCCCAGTCAGCTATCAGCTCTCATTGAAATTCCTGGGGCAGAGGCCCTCACTTGACCTCATCCTCTTCTATGCCTCCAGGGTTCTCTTCTGCACCTTAAAACAACTGTATCATGGGGGCTGGATCCACGGAGTCACATCTTCACAGCTCTAAGTCTAGCCATAGTGCTTGAGTGTTTGCAGAAATGCTCCATATGGAGGCCACTGTTTTACTTTCCTGTCTGGTTCCTTTAACAATCCCTTTTGATCTAAATCCATACCCAGTAACCCAGCAAACACAGAGAGGCATGCACGATATTCGTAAAAAATACAGATATTCTCCAGTTTGTTATGCAAGGCCAACCACAAATCACATTTAAAAGAGCAATATAAAATATGTAGTTCAATTGTGAAATCAGGACATTGATACCGAATTTCTGATTCACACTTAATCAAATGTAATTCCTGTTAATTTTAATGTCTGAAGTTTTACAATTCACAAGATTCATTCCTTGAGGCAACTGGAGACAGGACATTCGGCAAGCTGAATGACTCAAGACAGAAAGGTTACAGGTTTGAGCACGTCTGATTGCCTTTTAGGCACTCAAAAGTTATTTTAAAAAAACAAATATTATTCTGTGTCAGATTTAGGGAAAGGGTGGATTAGTGGAGGCAGTTCCCAGGGCTGGGAACCAGGGGAGCAGAGCAGACTGGGGGCGTGGATAGAACCCTGTACCCTCCAGTCCCCTGTCCACTCCCAGAGGCCTGGGCCTCCACACAGCCCCACCCACCATGGTGCTGGGTAGGGCACCAAAATGGCTAGGGACGGCCCTGATCATCCTGGTTAACAGACTCCCCTTCTGTGACCACAGAGCTTTGTGTTTCTATACCTCACTTTACAACGAGGCAATGGGAGACTGGAGAAGACCTAGAATCCACCACACCAAGACTTTTAATGCAAGTTCTTCCTTGTCTTCAGGATCTTTAACTTGGATTTAACACTGATATTTAATAGAACTCTCCCTAACAACACATCTAAGATATTGACCCTGTATTCAGGCAAATCTATTGATTTTGGTGGAAGTCTGAGTAAGTAGTGTAGGACTGAACCACAAGTACATTTACTTAAAATTATTAAACATTGAAATTAGATGAGATATCAAGATTCATGCAGCTGCTATATGCATGCAGAGCACCATAGCCAGAGGGGTTATTTAAAAGGCCAGTAGGACCAGAATATCATGCATGGCAACTACACTATTTGGAAGGGACTGTAGCTGAGTACTAGCAATGTGTGCCACGGTCATTCTATATTTCAGTGTTTGTTATGAGTCCGCTAAGATTTTAATGTTTTCTGTAAAATTTCAGAATACATTTAATAGCCCTTCTGGTCGGAAAGATATTTTCATGAATGAGAACCAAATCAGTGCTGCAATGAAGTAAAAGAATGACTATTAAAGCAATGAACTTCTCGGATTAATCTCAATGGCATGCTGACTTTTAAATTATCATTGGACTTTAAGGGGTAATATTTCATAGCTGACCATTTTAGTAAAAATGTTCAGATAGGCTTATTTTTAGATCCCTAAACACTTATTACAATGTAAAATTCAAGTAATTCAAAATTCTATTAAATATTTGTCCTCTCTCAAGACATGTGTAGGAAGAAAAGAAAGAATATCATTTGTGGGACTGGGAAGATTTTCACAGAAGGGGAGATGATGATGTAGAAGGAGAAAGATCTGAGGGATTTAGGGATGATGTAGGGAGAAAGGGAAGATTTTATACATTTTACACACATGCAGGATGGACTAAATTAATTTTATTTACAACTTCAAAATAAAAGCCAACAAGTTAGGGACAGAATCTACCGCCCTTATTCAGCAAATATTTCCCTGATTTCAGTGGGACTTCTTGTGAAAGAAGCTACAACAATGTTCGATAAAAGGGGCCCCCTGCAATAAATTCCTCATTCCTCCTGGCCTTGCTAAACTTCCTTATCTTGTTTCAATATTTTTTGCCTTGTTTCCCCCTCCCCATTTCTTCTCTGCTTTATTGAGTAAGCAGTTTGTGCAAGGTCAGCCTGAGATGATACAGGAGACATACCCAGTGTCTTTCCTTTGTCTGTCTTAAACCTATAAATACTGATGTGAGCGTCTAATAAAGCTACCACACGCCTCCGAAGCTACTAGCCTGAGGGGTGTGTGTGCCCTTTGATCAAAGTTGCTTGGCCTCAGTGTTTTTTTCACATGGACTCTGACAGTTTCGAGCTATAGCCCAACTCCGCACTTCCGGGGTGTTGGAACCGTGAGTAGGACAAGCTGATTTTTACCTAACAACATAAGAGTAAGGGCCTTTGCTAAGCAGTGCAAGAATTGGACCTTGATAAGCACTGTGTTGTTTCTCTGTGCGTTTTGAATTGATTTGTTTTAAAATCCGGTGATTGCCCGAAAGTACCTACAAAATTAAGGGATAAAGTTCCATAGACTTGGGTAATTATTTCCCCACACATTTCCCGAGTCCATTTAACCTTGAAGAAATTGAATTTACAAATAACTATAGTATATCAAATACCAGGACTTGACTAGATTAATTTCAGATTTCTTAAATGTAAGGTATACAACTCAAAAAGTGGATTGGAAAATTTTATCTTGTTATAAACTATTTTATCCTTCATAGAACTGAAATTAATTTTATCAAACTTTTAGAAAAATGCTTACTCATGGGCAGAGAGGAAGCATGTCCAAGTGGTAATATTTTTCCTAGGTGTTGAGCACAGATGCTTATAATCTAAATATCTTCTCAACTCATGTTAGCATAGAGCCATTATGCAATTTCATAAAAAGGAGTTAGTGTTTTTCTGCATTGGTATTTTGAAATTAATTAAGAAATTGATACCTATCCAGTACATTCCTATGATCTTCTGATACTCATAACTGAGGGCAGGTCTACACTAGCGGGGGGAAAAGAGGGAGGGTTGACCTAAAATACGCAACTTCAGCTATGTAAATAGCGTAACTGAAGTCAGCGCATCTTAGGTCGACTTACCTGCCGGCCTCACGGCAGCAGCAGACTCCCCTGTCAACTCTGCTTGCGCCTCTTGGCAAGCTGGACTTCCAGAGTCAATGGGGAAAGCCTTCAGGGATCAATTTATTGCATCTAAATGACACACGATAAATCAATTCCCAGTAGATCGATCACTACCCACCAATCCGGCAGGTAGTGAAGACATACCCTGAGATACAAAAAGACATGTTTTCAAGTCCTGCAGAGTCCATACTAATGAAGAGGATTCCGCTGTAGACAGCAGCGCTTTTAAAATCTGCTGAAAGCCAACACAAACAAATTAAAAACAGGCACCACATTTCCTCCATTTCGTAAAAACAAAGATTCACTCTTTCATAGTGCTTTCTCTGAAATAAAGAAATGCCTTTATCCACATAGCTTTTCAAAATGAATCAAATGAAGGACTATGCAGACAATACAAAAAACTGAACCTGTGAACAGCTTTATTACATCCTCAGACAAACAATTCAGAATAGCTATTAAAGGGACACAGATTCTATTTAGAACTGTCTTCGTCAAAACCCATTATTATGTAATATGATTCACAGATTTCAAAGATAGAAGCGACCATTATGATCATCTAGTCTGACCTCCTGTTTACCACAGGTATTAGAACTTCCCCAAAATAATTCTTAGAATATATCTTTTAGAAAAACATCCAGTCTTGATTTAACAATGGTCAGTGATCGGTAATCCACCATGACGCTTGCTAAATAGTTTCAATGGTTAATTATTCTCATTGTCAAAAGTGTAGACCTTATTTCCAGTCTGAATTTGTCTAGCTTGAACTTCCAGGTGCTATATCATATTGTATCTCTTTCTACTACACTGAAGATATTAAAAATCTGTTCCCCCGGGGATATACACTGGAATCAAGTTACCCCTTAATCTTCTTTCTTGAGCAAAATAGATCAAGTTCTTTGAGTCGGTCACTATAAGGCAGGTTTTGGAATCTTTTATGGGGCTCTTTTCTGAACCCTCCTCAATTTATCAACATTCTTGCTAAACTGTGGGCACCAGAACTGGACACAGTATTCCAGCAGCATTTGCACGAGTGTCAAATACACAGGTAAAATAACTTCTCTGCTCCTACTTGAGATTCCCCTCGTTATGCATCCCAGGATCACATTAGCTCTTTTGGCCACAGCATCACTTCAAGAGCTCATGGTGAACTGATTATCCATCATGACCCCCAAATCTTTTTCAGGATCACTGTTTCCCAGGGTACAGTGCCCCATCTTGTAAGTATGGCATACATTCTTTGCTCCTAGATTTATAATTTACATAAAAATTCATGTTGTTTGTGCCTAGTTTATGAAGTGATTCAGAAAGCTCTGAATCAGTGATCTGTCCTCTCCATTATTTACAACTCCACCAGTTTCTGTTATTCTCAACTCTTATCAGTGATGATTTTGTTTTTTTCCAAAAATGTTGACACAGGGGGTCAGTGTTCGATGCAGGGTAGTATTCGATGCATCAGGGATCGATTTATTGAGTCTTGCTTAGACACGATAAATCAATCCCCGAAAGCACTCGTCAACTTCGGAACTCCAGTTCTGCAAGAGGAGTAAGCGGAGTCAACAGGGGAGCCACTGCAAACAACCCGCCATAAGTCGAACTAATGTACATTGTGTACCTTAGTTTAAAAAACAAACGAACAAACAAAAAAACATGCTAGCATAGCCCAGGCCTTTGAGGGTGGTAAAGCACTTGACTAAATTGCCTAAAGAAATTGTGGAATCTCCATCACTGGAGATTTTTAAGAGCAGACTAGACAAATAAATGGCAGGAATGGTCTAGATAATATTCAGTCCTGCCGTGAGTGCAGGGGACTGGACTATATGACCACTCGAGGTCCCTTCCAGTCCTAGGATTCCATGATTGTATTCCTTGACTATTAAATCAGTCAATGACCACTATGCATAAAATGTTATATTTTCCTTCCAGAAGAGGTTATTTAAATATTATTAAGAAATAAAGTATTTTGGAGTGATACATTTTCAAACTCAATGCTGAAAATGTTAGTCAATGGCGGGTTAGATGGAGGAACAAAAAATTCTAGTAGTATTTCAGCTCATAAATACCAGAAAAACTAAACACTGACTAGCCTACACACTACTTAACATCAGAGAAAGCTACAGGTGTTAGATTAGCCACCAGAGGGCACCCATATTGTTTCAAAAACACAATAGACAAAAGTAAAATGTAAAGTGACATTTAAGAACGAGAGTTAAATAGTGAATTCCCTAGCTCATACCAAGATGTGTACATGCAAAAAATTATTCAAATACCTCTACACCGGGAGGATTTGCTAGGATAGCTATACCAGCAAAACTTTTCTAGAATAGACAAGGCTGGAGATTATGAATCTGTATAACCAGGAAGATGGTAAAACTGTTGAAAAGGAATCGTGGGGGGAGGAAAGAGGGGAAGGTTTATGAGGACAGATAATGTTCGCCAGTGTAGAATCTTTCAGGAAGAAATCAGGAAAGCAATGTGAGATTGCCCAGGGAGAGGAGGTTGGAGAGGCAGAAGGGAAGAAGTAGATTTGCAGGACATCTGAACAGAGATGATAGCTGAAGCTATGAGAACAGATAAGCTTACTTAAGGAAAGCAGAGAGAAAACATAGGTGGAGAAGAGGAGTGGATCAAGCACAGAATCCTAAAAGATACCAAGACAGGGAGAGAGAGACCAAAAAATGGAAACACCTGAATACATGAGAACCAAGACAGCACAGAATAATGTCAGGGTGTAAAGTGAGAACAAGATAATTCTGGAAGAAGGAAATTTAAATTGCTGGCAAGAAATTTTTTCATCTCTTTTGCAGTCTGGACTCTCACAGGGCCAGAGATACAAAATGGAAGCAAAGATCACCAGGGTCAACCCAGATTAGCCATAAAAGACATTCAGATTAGACCGATTTCTACAACTCTGTCACCTTTTGGAATATGGACTAACATCTGTGTATATATGCTTGCCTGATTTAATCTTGTAATAACTCTCATTTGTTTTCTTAATAAATCCTTAGACAGTTTACTATAGGACTGGCTACAAGCAGCACCCTTGGTTCTAAGAACTAAAGTCCAAATTGACTGGGGTAAGTGGCTGATCCTTTGGGACTGGTGCATAGTGAAAATTTATCACTAAGGGCTTGTCTTCACTACCGCGAGGAAAGATCGATTTTATGGCGATCGACTTATCGCGTCTTGTGAGGACGCGATAAATCGATCGCCAGCGCTGCCCCCATCGACTCCGGAACTCCAGCTCCCCAGGAGGAGTAAGCCAGAGTTGATGGGGGAGCGCGCCGCCGACTGCCGTCGCTGTGAGGACGGGAGGTAAGTCAGCTGCAGATACACAAACTTCAGCTACGTGATTCACGTAGCTGAAGTTGCGTATCTGCAGTTGATCCCCCACCCTAGTGAAGACCAGCCCTAAGCGGCAAGAGAGACTTGGACTACCTTTGACTCTGTGGCAAGACTGTTACAGGGCTTTAGGAGTTCACAATGTTACTGGATTGGTGAAATCTAATTATAGAACATACAAGCATTTGGAGGGCTCTGTCCTGCTTCTTCACAGTCTACCCTGAAGTTGGCATTCATGGTTGTGAGCCACTCCAGATACCATGACAGACTGAAAGGACTCCGTTGAAGAGAAAGGAAGGGGCTACCTGGCTCTGGAGCAGCAGGGAGTGATGCAAGGGGAAAGGCCTTTGGGCTCCTGCAGCCTGCTTTGATCAGGGGAATAACTGTTTTGGCCTTCCTGAGGGAGTCTTATTTTCATTCTTCAAACTGTGCCCTGAAGGAAGGGCCTACACAGATTTTGGATAAGGCGCTAGTTCTTCCTGGGCTGGCAGAGACAACGAGCAGCCTACATTAAAGTTGTTTTTAATCATAAGGACTAGAAATGTTTGTTTTGTTTTTAAAATCAAGTTTAAATTGGGGGGGGGGAGATAATAAAGTCCCACCCTATTCACCAGAATAGTTTTCCATTCATCAGTAGTAGAGTGAATGATTTTTTCAAGCCCTGAATTGTAATCACCACTTTATGCCATATACAGAAAAATATAATGTCTGCCAAACCATCACTGTAAAAAATAGTAGGCAGCATAGATACTAGTCCAGCTTTTGACAACTCTCTCATTCTATTTTTATGATGTGGCCTTTTTAAGTATTTCTTTCTCCCCGCTGCCATCTGTGATTCATCTGACAAATTAACCAATTGACTAGTAAAGTGACATTTGAAAAATATTGTGGCTACAGCTTGGATACAGGTGTAGGTACCCAAGAATGAGCAATCCCTTACCTACTGAGAAAAAAACATTGGCTTGCATTTCCTACATATTCAGTAATTCAACATAAGAAGGCAGTTGGGGGACCCTGAAATGATTGGCTTCACTTCCTTATCCCAATTATAGCACAACTCTATCCCCTATACAACATATGCTTCATGTAAACATGGAATCATTCCCATAGTCAGCAAAGGCTATCTCCAAAGATGCAATGTCGCAAAGCTACTTTCAAATTCTAGAAAGAACTGTAGGTCAGATACCCTCCTTTTCTCCACTGTTGTCCTTCCTCAGTAACTGAAAACACCACCTCCAATGTCCCCAGCTTTCCAAAGGGCTGATAAGTATAAGGTCTTTCTTCAGTCACTGCCAGACCTGAATACTCCTACATGGCTGTACCACCAAGCACTGATACACCTTTAAATAGCTTTTCATTCTTCTAGCTGGCTAAATAAATATTTATGATTATGGAGGAAACAGACTGAGCTCTAAGAAACCATTCAGCATATTACAATTACATGTTCTATATTGTGCGCTGTAATTTTTTAAATAATCTTTTTTATGAAAGGCGTTACAGCTGACATTTTGCTGACAAGGATCACAACAGGGCATCTCATTTAGTTCACAATGAAGTGCCACGGCCTCATGCATAGATCATTCAAGGTTAATCAGAATATTAGAAACCACACTCTCTTTATTACTGTCACATACCAAAGGCAGCATGTTTCTTTGTTTTGACAAAAGAAAAAGAGATCCAGAACCACTGAGGAGTCTGCAGCTTTGCAGCACAGCAAGGTTTCATATAACAATCAAAGTGTATTTGCTTAACTAATTGAAGGAAAACAAGCACTACATCAGATCATCTCTACAAAAGACTAATTGTCTAAACAGAACAATTTATGCAAAGAAGCATTTTAAAAACGAACTACCATTCCCAGCTTGGAGGGTGTTCCCTTAAATCTTACATAATCTTGATTTGCTTCATTAATTGCTTATGTATTTATACGTATACCATTTGTGAAAAGGTAGTTTTGGATTTAACAGAATGCAAGTTCTAAATTGTTTCAATGCACTATAATGTACAAATTGCAATTGCTACCGTGAAATGTTGCTTTCAGTAAAATTCTTCTGTGTGAAAAATTTCCACTGTAAAATAGTCCCATTGCATACATTATATATAGAATTATAGAAATTTAAGGCTGGACGGGCCCTCTAAAGGTAATCTTATCGATCCACCTGTCCAGAAGAACCATCTCTGACAGGTGTTTGTCTAACCTAGTGATGGGCAACCTGCGGCCCGTGGGCTGCATGCAGCCTGTCAGGGTAATCCACTGGGGGCCACGAGACAGCTTGTTTACATTGACTGCCAGCTGCACAGCCGCCTGCAGCTCCCAGTGGCTGGGAACAGCGAACCATGGTACTGGGAGCTGCGGGCAGCCGTGCCTGCAGATGGTCAATGTAAATAAAACAAACAAGGCCCACCAAACAAGGCCCACGATTACCCTGATGGGTCGCGTGCGGGCCGCAGGTTGCCCACCACTGATCTAACCTGTTCTTAAAAATCTTCACTGACGGGGATTCTACAACCTCCCTTGATTACCTGTTCCTGTACTTAACTATCCATATAGTCAGCAAGTTTTTCCTAATAAAAAAAATCTAAATCTCCCTTGCATTAAGCCAATTACTTCTTGTCCCATCATCAGTGGATGTGAGGGACAATTTATCACCATTCTCTTTAAAAGACCTTCACATATTTGAGGATCAGTTTCTTCTTCCCCACTCCCCACCACCAGGTCTTCTCTTCTCCAGATTAAACATGTCTAGTTGTTTTTTTCTAAGTCTCCTCATAGGTCATGTTATCTAAACTTTTTATCCTTTGAGCTGTTCTCTAAACACACTGTATGTCCACATCTTTCTCAAGATGTCGACCAAGCTGCTGCTACACCACCTCGATCTGTAATATCATTGGTTCCTTCAGCTAAACATCTTATTTATATAATAATGTATATGTAGTTCAATTACACTTATTGTATGCTATGCAGTGGTATGCACAATACAGCATGTCATCAACTCTGTTCGTATTCAAATATACTCAGTTGAACTCGCTTCTTGAACTTGCCAAGCCACCAGCAAGAACCTTAACTGTGAAATGGTTCAAGTGAAAATGACCAATAAGATTAGCACCATAGGGATTTGTCACCAAAATATGATTTTTTTTAAAAAAAAAATTTTTTTACACAGTGTAGGATTTCTTTTCTTTTGTTTCATTTATTTATTTTTAAAAACAAGGTTAAAATGTTTTTACTGTATTTGAAACAGTCTAATATTTTGTAGCATCAGTATAAGCTATTTTCTACACCAAAACTACTTGTCATTGTAATGGTAACACGACTTCTTGGGTTAAACAGCCAAGTAAATAATTACATAGAATCACACAATTGTAGGACTAGAAGGGATCTCGAGGGGTCTCCTAGTCCAGTCCCCTACACTCAGGGTAGGAATAAGTATTATATAGACCAGCGGTTCTCAAACTTTATGATGTAGCGACCCCTTTTGTGGATCCAGCTTCTGATTGCGACTCAGGTATGTCCACCGAAGTGATTGCTTTCGCTTTCAACAGCCATACCCATTGGCGTCAGCGGAAGCAATCACTTCGGTGGAATTTCAGCAGCATCAGGGGCTGGCGACCCCACGGGAAGAAGGATGCGACCCCCCAAAGAGTCACAACCCCCAGTCTGAGAACCGCTGATCTAGACCATCCCTGACAGGTGATTGTCTAACCTGCTCTTAGAAACCTCCAATGATGGAGACTCCACAACTTCCCTAGGCAATTTATTTCAGTGCTTAACCACCTTGACAGTTAGGAAGTTTTTCTAAATGTCCAACCTAAACCTCCCTTGCTGCAAGTTAAGCCCCTTGATTCCTGTCCTATTCTCAAAGATTAACTAGTACAATTTTTCTCCCCTCATTGAGTTTCAATGCCATGAGCACATATCTAATTATAGAATGCATCAATGAACACCTGTACAGAATATTTGACTCTTACCTAACACTTTACAGTGGAAGGGCTTTACAAACATTAACCTATCTGTGCTAGTTAAGAAATAGACAGAGGAAGAAAAATCAAAGCCAATTAGCAACATATCTGGGATTATTAGAATTCAGGGAATCCTGGGCCCCAGACTGCATTGTTGCCTGTATTCTGCCACAAGATTTATGTTTGCAATTTTGTCAGCTCTCTGCGTGCTGCTGGAAGTGCCATCCTTCATATGAGATATAAAATTTAATTCTGGACAGCTTGGTTATTTTTATTGCATTTTCCACAAAAAGAGCAGAGATGTAAACTTCAGTGTCATAACCAAAACCTTATTTAGGTAATTATGTTCCGTCCACCTAAAATATTCTCACTGCAGTTTTAAATGGAGAGATTATTCACTTCCCCACCCAAAAAGGAGATATCACACAGTACAGCCATTTTTGTTATTGGCACAGAATGGCTGCAGCATTCCACCTCACTGCTGGCTGCATATTATAACGTCTGTAAAGCGCTCTGGGGTCCTTCAAATTGAAAGGCACTGTACAAACGCAGATTAATTGTACCAGGTAACATCAGAAGAGACTGTGCTGGGTCATGGTGTTTTTCTCCTGGTTTTTGAGGACACCTTTTAGCAAGGATCTTAAGTCTTGCCAGTTATAGGAATGGCAAAAATAATGAAAAACTTTTTCCCTTTTATGTTAAGTAGACTCCCTTGGCCAGAACAGAAAACAGTACAACAACAACTATGAGACATTACATCACTGCATCTCACAGCTTGCCATAATTCCAAATAAGAGGCAAATGTACCTACTGTTTTGGAAATAAGACATAAAATAATACCTAAATATTAAAAATGAAAATAAGATATGCTCTAATGATGCTATCACCTCTGGACTGATCATGGTATTTACACTGTAATAAGCCTAAGCATACAGTGATAACAGTGGCTCCCCACAGCTTTCATATTTAATTCATCTGGAAGCTGCAGGACATTTACTATTTGCTTTGTTTAGCGCATGTAACATAACCAGTCAACTGAGGCTAACTTAGTGCCACCCTGAGTATTTCTACACACTGTTCACTATTGTGAAAATGTAATTTCATGGTGTCTTACACTGGTCACAACGGTTTCAGAGTGGTAACTGTGTTAGTTTGTATCTGCAAAAAGATCAAGGAGTACATGTGGCACCTTAGAGACTAACAAATTTATTTGGCTTAAGCTTTCATGGGCTAAAACCCACTTCATCAAATGTATAGAGTGGAACATATAGTAGGAAGATTATATATTATATATATACACACACATATATATATACATACACACATACACACACACACACACAGAGAGAACATGAAAAGATGGGGATTGCCATTCCAAGTTTAAGAGGCTAATTAATTAAGGTGATTATTATCAGCAGGAGAAAAAAACTTTTTGTAGTGATAATCAGGATGGACCATTTCAAACAGTTGACAAGAAGGTGTGAGTAACAAACAATAGATCTTTGATGATGCGCATTTGCTCTAATCCTCAGAAAGAGACAAACAGCTACAAGATCTCTATCAAGTGTTCTTAAAACTACAGTACTCACCTGCTGAAGTGAAGAAACAGAGCCAGAAGAGTGCCCAGAGAACAGGCCCAACAAAGAAAGTAACAGAACGCCACCAGCCGTCACCTTCAAATCCCAACTAAAACCTCTCCAGCACAGTCGGGACAGGTAGGGGGGCAGTTAGAGTGGGTAAGGCTCAGGAGGGGGCAGTTGAGGACAAGGAGAAGGGAGGCTTAGATAGGGGGTGGGGTCCCAGGAGCAGGCAATCAGGGGACAAGGAGCAGGGGGGTTGGATGTGATGCGGGCTCTGTGTGGGGCAGTCAGGGGGTGGGAAGTGAGAGGGAGTGGGGCTACCCCCCACCATGGAATGTCCTCTTCTTTGAAAGTTCAAATATGGTAACCTTACCCCAAACCTAAAGCAAATACTCACTAGCAACCACACAACAAAAAACACTAACCCAGGAACCTATCCTTGCAACAAAGCCCAGTGCCAACTCTGTCCACATATCTATTCAAGTGACACCATCGTAGAAGCTAATCACATCAGTCATACCATCGGGGCTCATTCACCTGCACATCTACTAATGTGATATATGCCATCATGTGCCAGCCGCTCTGCCATGCACATTGGCCAAACCGAACAGTCTCTACGCAAAAGAATAAAAGGACACAAATCTGACATCAGGAATCACAGCATTCAAAAACCAGTAGGAGAACACTTCAGTCTCTCTGGTCACTCAATAACAGACCTGAAAGTGGCAATTCTTCAACAAAAAACCTTCAAAACCAGACTTCAGCAAGAAACTGCTGAACTGGAATTAATTTGCAAACTGGATACCATTAAATTAGGCTTGAATAAAGACTGGGAGTGGCTGGATCATTACACAAACTGAAATCTGTTTCCTCATGCTAGTTTTCCCCTACTGTTACTCACACCTTCTTGTCAACTGTTTGAAATGGGTCATCCTGATTAATCACCACAAAAAGATTTTTTCTCCTTTTGATGATAGTAGATCACCATGTCTACTCAACAGCTGCTCCTCTCCACATAATGGAAATTATGCTGCCTTGCATAGCCTTGCATAGCCAGTAATGCTGCCTTGCATAGCCTTCTGTTGCTCCTATGACCAAGATGAAATTCACTCCACAGTAATTTCTCCAGGGGAACAAAGCAGGACCAAAGCAGCAGAAAGTTGAACTTTTGTTCAAGAAAGACTTCTAAGAGCCCTTACCTCTTCCATAGGAGTCCAGCACTCGCTGTTGCTGCAGTTGTTCCTATGAAAGCTGCCATCATAAGTCTTTGCCTGCTTCTGGTGGGATGTGCCATTCCATGGTAACATCGGGAAACAGTCTTTAAGCCTGCCACAGCAGCAAGAACTTGAAGGCGAAACATCCTATCAAGTAAAGGAAACAAATTACTATTGAAAAGTAGAGCAGCAAGTACTGCAGTTCAAAAGCAATCCAATTTTTCATTACTTTCCTCCTTCTACCAAGTAGGTATCCTCCAAGCCAAAGGATTTCACATCTCATCCTTATTTCAGTCCACCAGTTTGCAAGACTATCACTCCAGCAAAGGAAAGATGGACAGAGATCCCTTCAGAACTTGTCAATGACACACCTGAGCCAACCAAAGGGGTCACTGCAGTGCAACAAGAGACACTTCCCTTCTCCAAGGACTTACCTATACTAGGCAACTGACCTGAATCTGACAAGTGATGTCAGCAACAGTCCCCCTGAATCAGTGTTGAAAGTTGCTATACTATTACTCTTTAATATGTATGTTGAGGTAGCACATGTGTCCTCAGTCAGGATGAGGGCTCCATCATGACAGCTATTATACAAACCTCAGTGGAAAGAGTTTCCAACAATGTAATGGAAATGCTGATTGAGAAACGTTTGTCCTTTTTACCCTAGCAGTTTTATCAGTTCATGGGGACCCTTTGTTGGGAAACTTCTTCATCCACCAGCCAATTTTGTACAATAGATTAGACAGGCCTTTAGAAGCAGGCTCCAACTAGATGCACCCTTAGTTTTTAACAGAAACAAATACATCATACAAAACCAGCATGTTACCACAAATCTTTATGATAATTTGTTTTGAAACAAACTACCCCTTTCAGAGAGCTGTGGCTATACTACTTTGTGGGTGGTTCAATAAACTGCAGATACTACTTATTTGCAAAAGCCCAGCTGACACACTTCGCAATCATGACTCAATTGTCTATTCAGTTCTTTTTACAGCAGTGTTTACTCCTCTAAGTTCTCCAAAACATTTCATATATGAAGTGAAAACATTTGTTTATTTCCATTCAAGTATCATAGTGTTACAGATGGAAACAGGGCATAGAAATAAGCACTGTAAATTAATACAATCCATTCTGCCTAAGACAACTTTAGAAGGCAAGATAAAAACAAATATACATTTTACTTTACTGAAAAAGCCAGAAGGCTCTTCGTTATATTTTTTAAATGACTGGGGAGGAGGGGGGTATCTAGCCGGGAGCTCGACACTCAGTCTCCGCTCTAACTAAAGCGTTACACAACCTGAAGTATGTCTTTTAAAATACAATGTGTACTTCACTGCCCTGCACAGAAACAATTGTGTAAAGAAAAATGGAAAACTGAGCTGCCGATCTAAATGTTATTAAAATAGTAAAATCAATAAACTGCAGGATTGCATCTGAGAACATGACACCCTCTACAGGGGACAGAATCACAAAAATAGAAACATTTAAAATAAAAAGGATATCTGCATTGTGCAAGCTCACAAAATGCAAGTCTGAATTACAAAGGAAAAAATGCTCAGGATAAGTGTTGTGTCTTTCAGTGAAGAAAAATCCTTACTGGTCTAATTCACACTTAAGAAATCTCTCCAGATAGGTTAATATGAAAAGGCCTTTACCATATTTTCAAGTAGAAAACCTTCTGTTGAAGAAGCTCGTAATTTCAAAAAGCAACTTCATTCCTTCTCCTTAGCTTTTAACATACTCTTATGACAATCTTTCACAAATATTTACTGAGCTGCTCAAGATCAAGACCAAGTGAGAGGAGCCAATAGCAGTCAATAAAAGTAATGCCTACAGATACAATTAGAGTTTTATAGCGCAAGCAGCAATACAGTCCTATAGACCTGCACTGCAACTTTATCATTACTAGAAGCTCACAATTTAGTAATGTTGGGACTAATTTGCATAAACAAATCTTTATGCTTGAGAAAATACATTCACACACACACAACTCAAAAGCCAGAGTTAATTTAAATGTATTTACTTTCCCCCTTAAATTACAGTCATATATAGTTAGGGGCCTACCAATTTCATGGCCGTGAAAAACATGTCACAGACTGTGAAATGAGCCCTTCCCATGAAATCTGATCTCTCCGAAATCAGGTGGGCTGGGGAGGGACAGGACTTGTCCTTCCCCTGCATGGCTGTTACGGCAAGAGATCTGATCCACCTCCACAGACAGTGCAGAAATGAGAGTGGTACACCCTCACATCTGTGCTGCAGCATTCCCCGAGCTGGGTTCCGGGCTGTCACCCCCACAGCTCTTGCTGGGCCTCAGGGTGCCCAGGCTTGGGGCTGCTGCTCCCAGCGGTTCTTCTGTGTCTCAGGGTGCCCTAGTCCCAGGACTTCCGACATTCCCTTGCGGCTCCTGCACTGGGGCTTCTGCCTGCTGCCACCACCCCCATTCCAGCTCTGGGTGCTCAGGCTCTGGGCTGCTGCTCCCCAGAGCTCCTTCAGAACCTGCCAGAGCTGGGGGTGTAGTAGTTGTAGCTCCTACCAGGGCTCGGGGACCTGGACTGGGTGCTGCTCCCACCCTCTGGACATGGGAGCTCAAACTGAGACTCGAGCAACTTATCTGATCTTGGGGCTACCACTCATCTGTTAGATGGGAATGCTTTTTAATCCCTGTTAAATTGTAAAAGATTCAAATTGATTATTTACAGGTAAAAGGCCCTGTAGCTCACCAGCAATACCCAGAGGCATCCGGTCCCACAACAATGCTAACATTACACCTTCAAGAATGAGTCTTGCTTTCTGGAAAGACCCTTTATTAAACTGAGTTTTGACATTTTCAGAGCATAGACAGGCACTCTTCCACAGGCAAAGTCTCTCACAGAGGTAGACAACCTATGGCACACATGCTAAAGGTGACACACGAGCTGATTTTCAGTGGCAGTCACGCTGTCCGGGTCCTGGCCACTGGTCTGGGAGGCTCTGCATTTTAAATTAATTTTAAATGAAGCTTCTTCCACATTTTAAAAACCTTATTTACTTTATATACAACACTAGTTTAGTTATATTTTATAGACATAAAAAGAGACCTTCTAAAAATGTTAAAATGTATTACTGACACGAGAAACTTTAAATTAGAGCGAATAAATTAAGTCTCAGCACACCACTTCTGAAAGGTTGCCAACCCTTGGTGTCTCACATACCCAGACAGCTGCACGTTGCTCTTAAAGTGACAGCTCCCATTAAATAAAACAAATAATAAAAATGAAACATCCAAATACATTTTACTGCACTAACTTTTATACATTTATTTTTACCCCCATATGTCACTAGCAGTAAACCCACAACATTCAGATCCACAGCACAAATCTTTTTACTTCACCTATGAATATCTGGTGGGGGAAAGCATGCTGCTATCCTCTATGTGCACCAGACTATGCAGAGAGCACAACACACATTGCCAGTAGTTTACACAATTATTTTGGAGACAGCAGTGGAAAACTTGGTTTCTGTTCTTGGCTCTAAGAACAGATTATGGACTCATGGTTGCGGACAATATAGCCTAAAGGAACAACTCTCCGTCTGGATCATCTGACCATGGAACTTCTGGATATAAAAGCATGAGCTTCCACCACTTGAGGGAAAGAACCAGATCTCTTTGGATGGAACCAATAGCAAAGAGCCATGAACAGTGTAGAAAGAACATTTTCTTCCTTTTTTGGACTAATTCATTCCAAACTGAGAAACCATTTGGGACCTGAAAAAGCAGGAAAGCTTGTTTTTCTTTTCCATATTGTAAACAAACAGGAAAATAAAGATGAAGATGACTGAGTTAGCTGCAGAAGCCAATTTTTTAAATTTCTCATGTTGACCTGGCTGACACAGTCGATTTAATTTTTCTTTTTCTGAAAAAAAAAGATTTCATTCAACTATTTTAGTTAAACAATTTCAACAAAGACAAACCTAATTTTAAAAAAAACTCAATGTGTAACAACATTCAAAAATTCATATGCTTGATTTGCTAAAATATTATATGTTTTCTGTTGAAAAAAATCCAGACTACATAACATTTTGTTTAATGAAAAAACAACAACAATTTAAACATCTGACTGGTGATGTTCTCCTCCTAATATAGCATGGCAAGAAAATCCTCCAAATATTAGTGATTAACCCTTTGAATTAGAGATAGTTCACCTCCCAAAGACTTCATAAAATATCTGCTTCAGTTACCTTTGGTAAATGAAATAACCAAACAATCATTCATTTTCTGATATAGCTGTAAAACTAATCTGAAAAGTTTTCAAAATAAATCACTTAAAAAATGTAAAGTTTCTAAAAATGAAACCTACATCTACCTCTGAGTTGTGAAAATATGTATGTATTAAGGTTATAACTACCACCAAGAATGCACTTTTACATAGAAATCCATGATTAAATCAAATCTAGTGATTTAAATCAAACCTACCCTGCTCCAAATTCGCCACTCTAGGCCAATGGGGGCTGCAGGAAGCGGCACAGGCCAAGGGATGTGCTGGCCACCACTTCCTGAAGCCCTCATTGGCCTGGAGTGGCAAACCGCAGCCAGCGGGAACCGCGATCAACTGAATCTGCTGATGTGGCAGGTAAACAAAACGGCCCAGCCTGCCACAGGCTTACCCTGGCGGGCTGCGGACCAAAGGTTGATAATCCCTGAGATATTATATATATAGTTTGGTTTAATCCAACTTTATCTACATATTTTAATAGATCGTTTTTCTACAATCCCATAGGCTTTAGGATAAGCATTTCAAACCGACTATCACAAAGAGGTTAAACAGTCTTCAGCATCTAAGAAGAGATAGTGAGTGAAGACATCTGAAAACAACCATGCTAAGATTCTCCAGCTAAGAGAGACAAATTACAGTCTTCTCTTTCATGAGGATTGTCGCTGTAAAAGCAGAGTCCTAATGAAGTATGGAAAATACCTAACATCCAAGGACAAGAAGAGAGTAACGGAACATATGGGACAGAACTATATCAGTTTGTAAATGAGTGATGCTGAACAGTAACTTACAAAGTGAAATTTTTTCTATGCTAAAATGTTAGCATTACCAGCACTACTGCAATCTTTTAACATGCTATCTGTAACACGCCACCTATCCATAAACACAGAACACGGTACACGGTATTGTGTACCACAATAACACTTATTCAGGTTAAGTGTGTTAAAACACTTGTGATGGCGATAATGGAAACAAGAGTATAAACTACAAGCAGCATCACTGGTAACAACAGTGGAAAATTTTAAGGAAAAAAGAAAAATCTGTGTTCTGATATCTGAGCCCAGTCCACTGGGAGAAATATTTGACTTTACTACAATTAGACTGCAATGAATGCAACAGTATGTCTCAGCAAATTCACCCAAATACGTGTAATGCAACTTCTACATATAAATGTAAGATTAAATTCTTAAGCCAGCAATAATGATGTTTCTCTCTCATTTAAGGAATTATAGACCAAGATATGAACACTGTCTGAAACACTAACCTCCTTAAATTTTCTTTGAAAGTAGGTTTTATTCTCTATCCGTTCAGCAGAAAGAAGTCAGTTGAAACAAGCAGTACTGATAAATCTGAAATGTAACCACACGCCCCTGGCCATGCAACGAAAAAAAGACTGATTTGGAACTAAGTTCATATTAAAAGGAATATTGTCAAGCAGACACAGTCTTAAATTTAAGGTCTAGGCGAGGGGGGTATTTTCAAAATCTAAAATCAACTGAAATATTTCCATGATGTTTTCTTTCCTATTAAAAAAAACTTTGTTGGATTTTAAAAGATTGCCCTTCAGTACATGCAAGCCAGTCACTGCAGGACTGTGCTAGTGCATGATAGCAAATAAGTGAATCTCACTTAGCGAGTGAAATTTGGAGGGAAAAAGTGAGCATTTATGGTATAAGAAGTCAGATTTTTCTTTTGGATGTTTCCAGTTTCATCATCTGCTAGGACAGCGGTCCTCAAAGTTTTTTGGCCGCAGCCCCTTTCCGCGGTGCGGCATCTGCTCACGGCCCCCAGGGTATGTCTACCGAAATGCCGCCAAACAGAAATATGCTTCTGCTTTCTGCGGCGACATTTCGGCGGTACAAAAATAGACCGCTGCCGAGTTCGGCGGTCTCCCGTGCGGGACTAGTGGCGGCACCGGGGTGTCACGCGGAGGTGCATGCACCCCACTTTGAAGACCACTGTGCTAGGACATTTGTTATAAGAGGTAAAGAAAATTTAGTCTTTAAAAAGTTAGTTTTAAACCTGACAGTGTCCCTTTAAATTACCATAATTTGAGAAATACTAATTAGGTGCCCTAATGTGAAAAAGTCTGCGGACATGCCTTTCTAAACCAGTCGATTCTATGAACCTGGATATCAGAGAGGCAAAATGGGAACCCTCCAGAAAGAAATTCTACTAAGAGTTTAATATGATGTATAGGGAACTCCAGAGACTCAGTCAGTCAAGAAATGATTAATGAGATAAGTGAATCACATCATTTTCCTTCAGAGCATGAAATTAAAAATTTCTTGTTGAGAGTAAGGAGAGAGAGTAATGAATAGCACACAGACTTTTGCAGCCAAACTGATGATTCAGAAAGTAAGCAGTTTTAAGCCATAAATAAAGGGGGAGGGGCAGAGGCTGCTGCAAAATGCTTTTTAATGTGTACTACCATACGATACCAGAATACTCGACAACTTAAGGGGATGTTTTGAACCATGAGATTGTTATATTTTCATTTTATATCAAAGTTATTTGGACACAAACTGGACAAATAAATAAAAAGTATACAATGGGAAAACTAAGACCAAAGGAGAACGAGAGAGGCAATAAAGAGAGTCTTACTCATGCAAGTAGTGCTCTGGTTTGGAATTCCTGGCAAACATGTTCTTGACCCCATATTTGCAATATGCGATACTGGTTAAATGTTGATTTAACAGGTACAGAGTATTATAGGCTTTGTAACACTGATCAAGATCCATGGACATATAGTGATCTATCTGCTAAATCCTATTGAATTAGGATTGGAGTATTTGGGAAGACTGAAAAAAAGAACCTCTCCTTGGTTAGGTTTTACCAGTCTGGGTTATGAGTGCAGATAACTGAATTGGTACACCACCTGACTTTTAATCTAACGTTACATGGTTCAAGAACCATGTTAAGCAGTATTATTTAAGGAAAGATGGTCCAGGTGCACTAGCATGGGACTCAGGAGATATGGGCTCGAGTTCCTGCTCTACCAGACTCCCTTGCGTGACTTTGAGAAAGTCACTTAGTTGCTCACAGGGGAGTAGAGTGACCAGACAGCAAATGTGAAAAATCAAGACAGGGGATGGGGTGATAACAGGAGCCTATATACACCCAAAAATCGGAACTGTCCCTTGCTGCATAACTGCAAAATTTTTTAATTGTTCTGTTGTAAGACTCAAGAATCAAAACTTTCATTTGAAAAAAATTAAGTCCCTATTCTGTATCATGGCTTATTAAACAGAATAAAGATAAAAGTACAAATCATCAGGTATGCCCATGCTCTGCTTGGTGCATCTGAGAAGTATAATTGAGACTTTACAATTTCTAGTCCCCAATCTTCATCTTGAGGAAGCCAGTGTCCGGTTTGGTCCTCTCTCAACACAAGTCAGAGCAACCCTGGGACATTCCACCAATCCCAGATGACCAGAGCAGAAGTGTGCTCCAGCAACAAGCCCAACACACTCATTACACAGTGAGGTGAAGAGAAGCAGTAACAAGTGGCCTAGAGAACAGATGCTCTTCCAACACAAAGGGTATTCAAAGCAACCCCATTAGGGCAATTCCACCCCGTGACACAAAAGGGAATGAATAGAAGACAAACGTACTTACATGTGTTGGATGTTCCTTTAGTTGGAGTAGCAGAAGCAGGGGCAGCTACACGCAGTCGTGGGCAAGGGAATGTAGAATTCCACAATTTAGTTACTGTGCAGCAGCATGGAAATTAGAAAATAGAGTTGAAGGGAGCTTAGGCGGGAAGACTGACAGCAGCAGGAGATAGCAATGGTAGAGAGCTGAGAAATGAAAGAAACAATGATGATGACTGGATATAAAAGCTGTGGCATGTACATTATTCTGGAGAGGGTACCTAAAAAGGGGATTAATTTATATAAATTGTGTCTGATAGATCTGATGCAAGAGAAGATTTGAGTTTTGGAGATGCAGTTAGAAACTATAGCCGAGTTTTGAAGGGGATTTGAGTGGATAGAGGGAAGGAAAGGAGGAGGCTGAAGGGAAGCCTCAAGACTTGCAAATGCATGCTGGACCAGAGAACTGTGAGGGTAGACTGCTGGATTAAGAAAGTGAACAGTGGAAGCATGTGACTATGAGAACAAAGGCAGAGGAACAGATAACTAGAAGAAGAAAGAGCTGAGGAACAGATTTGCTGATTTGGAAAAAGAAGGGGAGAGGCAGGCAGTAACAGAAGATAGGAGAGAAGGAAAAAGAAAAGAGCACTAGTCCTACTAGAAGAGAGGAAGAGACAATGGAGATAGCCAGAGGATGACTCAGTGAAGATTGCAAGTGAGAACAGAAGACAATAGGACTTGCAGACAAAAAGAACAGAAGAGGGAAGGCCAGGGAATTGCACCAGCACTGGAAGACACAGATCAACATGACAGGGACCTCGCTACTAAGAATAGACAGGCCTGTCACCAGAGCTTAACTGGAGAACAGAAGGATGTGCTGTTTGCCAGGAGCAAAAATACAATATGCGGCTCTGAGGCTGTTGAGGATCCAAATGGAAGCTGGAAAGAATCCACAAATTGTCCTTCACATGGGAAACAGTAATACATGCTTCTTATGGGATGTATCATCGAGGAAGACTACAGCAGGCTGAGGAAGACGCTTAAAGAAATGGAGGTTCAGGTGATCTTCACTGGGATTCTAGCTCTCCCTGAGGAGAAAAGTGAAGAAAAGACAAGACCATATGCTGAACAACAGATGGCTCAGGCAATGGTGCTATAGGGAGCAGTTTTGTAGTATTTAACTACTGGCAGCTGTTCACAGAGGACTGTTCTTATGTGATGGATGCCACCTGAACAGGGAGGAAAACAGTCTTCTGGGATGGAGGTTGGTACAACTAATTAAAATCTTTAAACTAGAAATTTAGGGGAAGACAGTTGGGAGATGCTCATATAATCATCACACCTGATTACACTGTGGAGCAAGAAGAAAATCAGGTGGGAGGATACAACAATGGAGAAAGGAACAACAGAGAGTAGGAGAATGGTCAAGATGAAACATAGTGCCAATACCACCGACAGTAACAGTCAGGTCAGCAATACTAGCAACAAAATGACTGCACCTAATTGGACAAAGAATCTGGCTGAGGTGCAACAGAAACAGAAACAGCTAAGATGTTTGTACACAAATGCAGGGGGCCCACATAATAAAATATAAGAGAAAACCAGATATTTTAGGAATAACAGAAAGAGGGGGGGGATGCTAGTCATGACTGGAATACAAGTGTTGAAAGATAAATGCTGTTTAGGAAAGACAGAAATAAAAGATAAAGGTGATAGAGTAGCTCTGTATATTAATGAAGTAGATTGTCAAGAAATTGTTTTATCCATTCCATCACTTGTAATCTGTTTGGGTCAAAAATTGCTTTAGGGAAGAAAACTAACAGAAGCTCCACCGGGATAGTGGTTGAGGTCTCCTATAGACCCACATGATCCAGTTTGGATACGGACAGAGACCAATAATATTTTTAATTAAATAAATAGTATTGGAAATTTTGTGATTATGGTAGACTTTATCTCCTAGATACAGGCTGAAGGACAAGTGCTACTAATAATGGTAGGGCTCAGATATT
This sequence comes from Dermatemys mawii, assembly GCA_007922305.1. NCBI lineage: Eukaryota > Metazoa > Chordata > Testudines > Dermatemydidae > Dermatemys > Dermatemys mawii. The sequence goes on along the minus strand of ML677335.1, from coordinate 21,890,690 downwards.
GCTGGATGTGATAGTCAACAGATTTCCTCACCAAATAGTCACCAAACCAAATCTACCATTTTAGATTTAGTATTGGTAAGCAGCAAAGATGTCTTAGAAGAACTGGTTGAAGAACAACGCTTGGTTTGAGTAATCATGAGTTAACTCAATTTAAACTATATGGAAAGAAAAATAGGTCTGCACTTAGGGTCCCTGATTTTAAGAGAGACAACTTTAAAAACATTAAGGAAATTAGTTATAGAAATGGACTGAAGAACTTGACTATCTGAATGCAGAGAAGGCTTGGAATTATTTTAAGTCAAAATTTCAGAAACTATCTTAAGGCTGCATCCCAAACAAGAGGAAAATATTTGTAGGGAGGGGCTGCACACCAACCCGATGAAGAAGCATCTCAAAACAGAAAGCCTAGAAGGAATGAATCGAAGCTACCTCATAGAATTCAGAAAATGTAGGGGAAAAGTGAAAACTGCCAAAAGCTAAGCAGAATTGGACGTTGCAAAGAAAATTAAAACCAAGAGTAAAAGGTTCTTTATCCACACAGATGCAAAGAAAACAAGGAAAGAAGAAGTGGGACCACTAAGCACTGAGGAAGGGATGGAAATCAGAGGCAACGTAGGTACAACCCAACACCTAAACAAATACTTTGCCTCAGTTTTTAATAAGGGCACTGAGATGCCTGAGATAGTGGTAGGGTAGCTAAATAGGAACAAGGATTTGAAAGCAGAAATTACCACATCTGAGGTGGAAGCCAAACTCAAACAGCTTTATGGGACAAATTGGAGGACCCGGATGTTCTCCATCCAAGAATATTAAAAGAACTGGCACATGAAATTGCAAGCTCAATAGCAAAAATTTTTAATGAATCTGTAAACTCGGGGGTTATATCCTATGACTGGAGAATAGCAAATAATACCTATATTTAAGAAAGGGGGAAAACTACAGACTATAGACCTATTAGTTTGACCTCCATTTTATGCAAGATCTTAGAACAAATTTTGAAAAAGAAAGTAGTTAATGACATAGAGGTAAATGGTAATTAGGATAAGATAGAACATGGTTTTACAAAAGGCAGATCATGCCAGACCAACCTGATCTCTTTCTTTGAGAAGATAACTTCTTGACAAAGGAAATGCAGTAGACCTAATCTACCTGGGTTTCAGCAAAGAATCTGATACAGTTCCACATGGGAAATCAGTTAAATTGGAGAAGATGGGGCTTAATAAGAATCAAAAGGTGGGTAAAGAACTGGTTAAAGGGGACACTACAATGAGTCATGCTGGAAGGTCTATAGAAGAGTGGAGGGAGGTTACTAGTGGAGGGAGGTTACTAGTGGAGTTCCTCAAGGACCTATCTTGGGACTAACCATATTTAACATTTTCATTAATGACTGTGGCACAAAGAGTATATGTGAGCTAATAAAATTTGCACATGACACAAAGTTGAGAGACACTGCCGATATGGAGGAGCAGAATATCATACAAGAAGATCTGAGCAACCTTGAGAATGGAAGTAAAAGAAATGGGATGAAAATCAATACTGCAAAGTCATGCACTTAGGCTAAGAAAGATTTTTTGCTAAAAGTGGGGGACATATCAGTTGGAAGCAACAGAAGAGGCAAAATACAGAGGGTGTATTGGTCAATCATTGGATGACCAATTGTCACCAATGTGATGCAGCTGTGAAAAAGGCTAATGCAATCCTAGGAAACATCAGGTAAGGTATTTCTGTAGAAATAGGGAAGTGTTATTGACATTATACAGGGCATCGGTGAGACCTCATCTGGAATACAGTGTGTAATTCTAGTTAAAACCGGAACAAGTGCAGAGAAGGGCTATTAGGATGATCAGAGGACTAGAAAACCTACCTTATGAGAGGAGATTTAAGGAGCTTGGCTTGTCTAGTCTAACAAAACTAAGGATGAAGGGTGATATGATGACTTTCTATAAATACATCAGAGGAACAAACACCAGAGAGAGAGGTGTTATTTAAGGTAAAGGCTAATGTTGGCACAACAACAAATGGATATAAACTGGCTACAAATAAGTTTAGGCTCAAAATTATGTGAAGGTTTCTAACCATCAAAGGAGTGAAATTCTGGAACAGCCTTCCAAGGGGAGCAGTGGGGGCAAATAAACCTAACTTGCTTTAAAACTTATCTTGATAAGTTTATGGGGGGATGGTTATGATGAGGCTGCCTAGAATGGCACATGGCCCTTCCACAATTGCTATTAGTCAATGATCTCCAGTTGCCAGAGATGGGACACTAAAGAGGGAGGGCTCTGGGTTATTACTGAAAATTCTTTCCCAGGCATTTGGCTGGCAGGTCCTTTCCACATGCTCAGGGTATAACTGACTGCCTATTTGGGGCCAGGAAGGAATTTCCTCCTAGGTCAGACTGGCAGAGAGACAGAGATTTTTTTCCACCTTCCTCTGAAGCCTGGGGCATGGGACACTTTCAGGCTTGAACTAGAGTAAATGGTAGATTCTCTGTAACTTGAACTAGAAATGAAGATTTGAGGACTTCAGGAACTTAGCCAGAGGTTATGAGCCCGCTACAGGAGTGGATGGGTGAGGTTCTGTGGTCTGCAACATGTAAAAGCTCAGATGGATCATAATGGTCCCTTCTGGCCTTAAAGTCTATGAGTCTGAGTAAATACAGAAATCAGAAGCACATTTGAAATTGTGCAAATGTAAGATTAAATCTAATTTTATACCAAAATGCAGAGAGAACATTAGGATTGGAATAGACTGAGTGATGAGTACGGCTCCTGCAACATAGCTTAAAGCTAAAATCCCCATATAGGGCATAAGGCCTCGTACAATGTATATGCATGAGTAAGCAATTTGCTTTTTAGATTATTTCTGAACTTGTACATGAAAACAATAAGAAGACTGGTGGCACCTTAAAGGCTAACAAATTTATTTCGGCATAAGATTTCTTCAGAAGTGGGGGGTTTCCCCCACGAAAGCTTATGCCCAAATAAGTCTGTTAGTCTTTAAAGTTCTGCCCGACTCCTCATTGTTTATGTGGATACAGACTAACACAGCTATCCCTTTGATACTTGGAACTTGTACATGGTTTCTTTTTTGCTGTGTAGATATATATTTTAATATCTTAGTTTCTTTCTACTGGAACGTAACCATTCCAAAGGCTGCAATGTGTAATTTGGAGAAGAAAACTTGTCTGTTCAAGTAACATCTTCACACAGAATTATAAAAATAAATGAAGATAGTTGAAGCTCACACATCTGCTAAAGATTAGAAGGAAGGCTCACCCAGACCATAAGTGAAAAATATTGCCCGCACAGCTGTTTGGTTTGCAAAACCAATTTCCTTTTACAGTGGATTATTTTTAAATATTTATTAATTTTCCATAAGATAACAATTCATACTTATTATGGCTAACAATACACAATATAATAAACATTAAAATATTGTATTGCATGTTTACATCAAATTATTTTTTGAATTAGGACTTGAATTTTTGGTATGCATTTAGAATCTGATTCAGACTGAGTTTGAAAAGGGAAGAATTATTTTTCAGTCACTGAGTTTTATTTCAGTTTTTTTTTTCCCTTTAAAGCATGGCAGAGTTGTATGCAATGAAACAGTTTAATCCAGGAAAGTTGAATTCTGTTTGTCATAGCTCAAGTTGTTTCAGTGTGTTATTATGGAAAAGATCTTTAGTGAGAAGACAGCCTTAAGTGACCAGATATTGCATAATTTTTTGGTAACTGCTGCATGAAAGATGTCTTTGAAACTTAGTTTCTGCATTTTAGTCCAGATTTCACCCCACTATGTTAGCATATACTCTAAGGGCAGCTCTAAACTACCTGCCAGATCGGCAGGTAGCCATCAATCTATTGGGAGTCGATTTATCTCATCTAGACTAGACACAATAAATCAATCCCCAAGTGCTCTCCCGTTGGTTCCAGTACTCCACCACCGCGAGAGGCACAGGCAGAGTCGATGGGGGAGCAGCAGCAGTCTACTCACTGCTGTGAAGACACTGGGGTAAGTCAACCTAAATAAGTCAACTTCAGCTACGCTATTCTCATAGCTGAAATTGTGTATCTTAGGTCGATCCCCCACAGTGTAGACCAGGGCTAAGGCACAGGTTTTCAACAGAAGACAGAAAATATCATACAGTGGCAGTCTACCAGAGTCTGTTCTATTACATATCTGGTTGTACTACTTTCTGGATTGTGTTGATGCACTAGACACTGCAATCAAATTCCAAGAAAGTACAGGATTATTTTTAGCTTTTGAGTTACTGTAGGAAAAAAAATTAAAAACTGAGAGACTAACAACACTAGATTGGAGGAGACAGTTTTGGAACTTCTTTCCATTTAATCTTGTCAAGGCAGGTTAATGCTCACATGCAATTTCCACCCAATACTCTTGTCCTGGATCTCTCACAAACTGTCACCTAAGCAAAATCATTGGGGGAGGGGGAGAAGGAAGGTGTTGTGAACCTGACAATATAACTATATAAAAAATAACTTCTTACTCATCACATCTGCTTCCTGAGAGTATTCAACACTACATATGCCTACTTGACAGACCAATTTTATTTTACTGCCATTCTTCCAGCAAGAGCCAACACAGCTATGAGACTGAGCTGCATTCTACTCCTTCTTGTGCATCGCCTAAAGTATTTACCAAGTATCAATTGCAGAGCACATTTATTATGGTGAACAACCTCAATAAAAACAAACTATGGGGTTACACAACTGTCCAGCACCACAATTTAGCCCAAACTTTTTAACTGCTGATAACATGCAAGAAGGAAATAACCACTTCCACATCTTAGGCTGAGTTTATAAGGTTGGCAGTTTTTCAAAGCTTTTTCCACTTGTACACTGAATACATCTACTGTGGAAGTTTTGAGGAGAGAGAAAATTTATTAATAATATTTTTAAACAATCCTTTAAGTTGCCAAAATAAATGTTTGTTTGTGTCTTAAGTTTCCTAGTTGTCAGCAGAATTTCAGATTTTACACAGATTCTTTTCTATGACCTCACACTTAAAATGCCCATCTATGCTGAAAATGGCATCTTCAGAGTCTGATTAACATCTTTATTGAGAGAATACAAACAGAAAACTGATAAGTAAATAGCCTGGTCTTTATGCAACCAACACTGCCTTCTAATATATGGGATTTCCATAAGTCAAGGAAGCTCAAAGACTTCAACCAGGGTTTGCAATTTAAAATCAATGGGACTTCTGCTCTTAAGACATTAGAGTGGTGAGAAAGTCCCAATGTTAGGAGTTTAACTTTAGGTCCCTGTTTTTGAAGATTTTGGCCTGTGTGTACAAAAAAAAAGTTCACAACAATTTTGTTGCAAGGCTAACTAACTTGTTAACACGAAGGCAATTTAGTTTTCAAGTATTAAAGATTTTATGCCACTAAGAAAAGTCTTAAATAAAAATACAATTTTAGCTCCGGTTTCTGCAAACACTTCTTCACAAGCATGAGTAATCCCACTGAAATCAATAGGACTAGTCACACATATGTTTGCAAAATCAGGAGCTTAATTTTCAATAGTTTGTTTTACACCTATAGCAGTTCTGTAAAATTCAAATAAGGTATCTTACCAGTAGTGGTCGGTCATAAAAACAAAAAGCATTATAAATTTTAAACTAATGGTGCAATTGCAAAAAAATTCAACTTTGTGGAATACTTTAGAATTTTTTTTAATTAAGAGATTTAAAACATGATTTAATCATTGATTTGAAGCACTCCACCCTGACTGAGACAAAGAGAGATGGAAACCCACGTCATTTTTACAAAGTCACTTTTTAGTTTTAAATATGTATATTTTGTTTGTATTCTGGAGAGAATATTTCAGTGGGCGTCAGTGTTAATGCTAGTTACAACTCCATATCAACCTTATACTGTAAATAGATCAATGGCATTATCCAGTTTCATAAGCTTGGTTTCCAAGCAGCAGGAAAGTAGGAATCTAGTTTTATTCGTAGACAAAGCACAAAGTACCCAAAATGAAGCCACAACAGTATCATCTCATCTAGATTAAGATAGGACAAAAGTGTTACAGAAGTTCCCATTCTGTGCTGAGGGATACCCCCAAAATGATTATGTAATACAGCTGTATTTAGTGATAGCATTGGAGGTTGTAATCTCTTTGGAACAGGACTGTGTATTCCTATGTGTATATAGCACCTGGAACAATCCAATCCAATTCTGATTAAAACAGTGCCCAGAGACCCCACTATATTAATGTTCAAAAGCTACCCCAATATATAAGGCATAATGTACATATCCCTAAATAATTTGAAAGGAAAAGAAATGAAACAAAAAAGTTACAGAATATAAGGTTAAGCCATCCGCCTTGGCAGTATTGGGGACTAAAGTCCTATCCATCAAAATTAGTCAAACATTGATGGAGACAGGTTGGAAAAATAAATTAGCTTGTGCGCCCTTGTTACAGAATGATCATCTCCAGGTTCGGTCACTCATCCTTTCTGATTAATAATGTTAGTTATGATGCTGAACTTCCATCACCAGTTCATTTTACATCGACAAATGAGTAATCAAATAATGATAATCTGATCACTTGCAATCTTGACTTGATATGAACTGATTAACCTGCTTCCCTTACAGTAATTTTTGCAGACGATATCCTTATTGTAATGCTAGGTTTGGCTAGCCATGAGTCATAACACTGTCCAATGGTGAAGACTTTCAGCAAGTAGGATTGGGTTTTTTTCCTTCTACTCTAGAGCTGTGTCATGAACTCTCCATGAAATCCCACAGTGTCGCCAAAACTTCAACATCAGCATTCTTTTTCACAGACTTTTTTCCTTCTTTATCAATACTTAACTTCTCAGCTCCTTGAAAACACAGCTTATTGAACTGGATAATGCCATTGATCTATTTACACAAGGGCTCTCAACCTTTCCAGATTGCTGTATCCCTTTCAGGAGTCTGATTTGTTTTGTATACCTCCAAGTTACAACTGACTAAAAACTACTTGCTTACAATATCAGACATAAAAATACAAAAAAGTGTCACAGCACACTATTAATGAAAAAATGCTTACTTTCTCATTTTTACCATACAGTTATAAAATAAATCACCTGGAATATAAATATTGTACTTACATTTCAGAGTACAGTACATAGAGCAGTATAAACAAGTCATTGTCTGTATGAAATTTTAGTTTGTACTGATTTTGCTAGTGCTTTTTTTGTAGCTTGTTGTAAATCTAGGCAAATATCAAAATGAGTTAATGCACTCTCTGAAGGCCTCTGCATACCCCCAGAGGTACACATACCCAAGTTGAGAACCACTGGATTTACAGTACAAGGTTGATATGGAGTTGTAACTAACATTAAGGCTGAAGCCCACTGAAATACTCTCCCCAGAATACAAACAAAATATATTAATTATTTAAAAGTGTAAAATTAGTGGCCTTATCGACCAAAAGAATTGTTATTCTATTGGCCAGTGGTCCCCAAACTGTGGGGCACAGAGAAACATTTGAGGGAGGAGGAGAAGGGAGCACCACCCAGCCCCACTCTGCTCCCAGTGTCACTTCAGCTCAGGCTTCTGCCCCCGGCTCCTAATTGCATTTCCCATGGAGGACTGGGGGTGAACAGATTTCATTATGAGTAAGGGGGGGTGCAACACAAAAAAGTTTGAGAACCACTGCTACAGGCAGTGTTCCTTGAAAGAGCCATACACCACATTTGAAGATGGAGATTAAGAGGATGTTTGTTTTAGAACAAGACAGTTTATTTTTAAGAATGCCTCAATGGAATAATCTCGGACTTCACTCTTACTAGGTCTGCAACATGGGTCACTTTTTTGAATGTTGTTCAATTACCTATTCAAGAGGCACAACATGAGGAAAAGATTTTTTACAAGATAATTAAAGTTACATATCCTCTAAAAACAGAAAGACCAGATTGAAAATATTAGAACAATTTAGGGGCTATATTCTACATAAAGTACTAAAAATATGCAATTGAATTAATCAGTGCTTGGAAAACCCACTCGCCTTCTTACCCTTTGCAAGCAGGAAGTGTTATCTGTCAAATATGGGAATCATGCATTTCTACGGCATTTAAGCTTTCATTTTTAAAAAAGCTTCTGGAACTTATAGTTGTAAAAAGTTATTTTCCACCTATACGGTCCTCATCCCCTTCTGAAAGTGAGTGTAAGCAGTGCTGTCTGACAACTCAGTGACTCAGCTGAGGATCAGCAGTTTCCCCAGCAGCAGAGTGAAGCCGTCTTGTTAATTTCCCTTGCCACTCACAGGGTTCTTCTTTATGCGGAGCAGCGAAACTGACCAGTCTGGTTACTTTTGCTTCTTTGAAGGACCAAGCAGCAGAGACAGGCACTGGAGCTGAGGGAGAGATTCCCTCCCAACTCCCGCCATTGGGACAGGCGAGAGGGAACGTGCTCCGTCCTCTTCCAACCAGCAGGTGGGATGTGGCGTGAGGGGGGTATGGCCAAGTTTATCCCCAAGTAGGAGGAACCCCTCTATCCTCCTCCCGCATCCCAGCGGCGAGGCTGGACTGTTGTCCCCAGCGCCACTGGCTGTACCCGGCCTTTGGCACCGGGCTGTGGGGCCAGCCCCCAGGCTCCCGACCCCACCCCAGGCCCCGCATTTAGCCCTCTATGGTTCACTCGTAGGGTCATGGCTGGGCTCTGATAAGTCAGGACCCCCCAGCAGCTGACCCCGGTGCGTGGAGGGGGCACAGCCGCCTTCCCCCCACCCCCGCGAAAACCCCCAGCCCATTGCTGACACACACCGAGCTTCCTCCACTAATGCTGCGACAAACCGGGCCGCCTCACCGCGGAGAGTCACGGCTCCCCGCAGAGAGGGCCCTCCGCCCTCTCCCTTACGCAGAATGCGCAGCGCGGACTCACTGGAACCTAGGTGCATTCAGCTCTGTGAATAAAGCCTCTGCCTACGGAGGTTGCGGCGCGCGCGGGTGCGGAGCCGGCCGTTCTTACCTGCTGTCCCGGGCTCCGCAGCGACGGCGCCACAGTTCCCTGCCCCAGCAACCAGCTCCGCCTTCCCTTCTACAGAGAAAACAGAGCCGCGTACAGAAAGGCCCCGCCCCCGCCGCTCTTCCGGGGGCAGAGGCAAGCTGGGATGGTGGCGGACCACAGTCGGGACGGGACGGTCCCTCGCTGTGGGGTAGGGCTGTGACCTCCTCCTCTCTGTGACGGCACTCTCAGGCAGGACCCACGCGTGATGACGTCTCTCTGTGATGTCACAGCGTGTGCACTTTGGAACGCCTAGTCTGCCGGACGTGGTCATCGTTACCAATGTGCATCTGAAGAGCTGGCGTGACCTGAGCTCACCGACGTTTCCTTTGGTGTCCCTGCCTGCCTGGCCCTCTCCCTGCAGGTGGATGCGTCTAGCTGGCTTGGGGCTCTGTGTAGTGGTGATAATACCTTGCAGTTCTACAGCATCTTCCAAAGAGGGATCCCAAAGCCCCATAAAGACATTGCTTAACTTAGGAGACAGTCACCTTGAAATCTAATCAACTTCAACAAAATTAGTAAAACATAGTTTCAGGTAATACATCAGTCCCCAAACTTCCCTGCTAGTTTCTGTGCTTTTGCAATCACATTTTTCTATGTGTGTTTTTTTTAAATCTATCTTCTGTTATTGTGTGAGAGACACACAAATGGACCAGGAGAAACTAGCATGCCCATCTGCACTACATCTGTATGTGTGGACCTCTGAGCCCATGCAGAGCTCATTGCAAGATCAGGCTCTAACTGACAATATACAAAGTATGTCATAACTTTGCAAGGTTTGAATTTCTAAGAATTACAGTGTTTCTTCTTCCCATTTTGCAAGTCAAGGATTTCTTTAAAAAGCCATTCCAGACCACAAAGGTTAGCACAAGTCAATTGCAAACACTGAAAATGACTAAACACAAAGTGCTGTCAAAATGTACCATGAAGAAATTGGAAGAAATAGGGAAAAATATGGGAAGGGAGAAAACCAACTGCCCTTAAAGATGGAAGTATGAGGCTTCTGCTAGAGAAACAATCTCTTGGCAAAAAGTACCTTATTTCAGAATTCCCTTTCTCTATCTGTTGCAGAGTTTTGTACTAAATCCTATCACCATAGGTAGTATCTGGGCATCTTGTTATGGAAGGCATTGTTCAGAAGGATACAGGAAGCAAGACAATGCTACCAAAACCTGGAGTCTGGCCCTCAGTAATTCTGGTTTCAGGCCTGGAAAAGATACAGGAATCATACCCTAGTTTCCCTGGTTAGCCATCTCCTTACAATGGAGATGAAGATCGTGTATCTGTGCCATTCTTTTAGTTCCATCATCAGCTTCATGTACCATTGACCATAAGATATCATTCACATACCTGTGGTCCCAAGCAGATTAAGTTACACTTGAGTGGCTCTCTCTGTTCCTTCTTTTTGGAAGATCCAGAAGGTATTTAGGGATGATAATTTATCTGCTTTGAGAGCTCTCACATGTGTTCTGTCTTCTCAGCTTCTCTTGTTCCAGGTATATGAGGCCATTAAGAGAGTTAAGCTACAATCCTGAAACTCCAGCCACATGGCTGAAACCACTGCATCTGTATGGAGCCCCACTAGAGGACTTAACTCTCCTAACAGTCTAGATACACGTGGAACAAGAGGGCTAACAAAACAGAACACTGTGGTAATACCATTAGCAGGGCTGACTCCAGCGTTTTTGCCACCCCAAGGGGCACAAAAAATAAATCAACTCGTGGAGCTGCCACCGAAATGCTGCCGCCGGACAAAGCAGCGATGCGAGTATGGCCGCCAAAATGCTGCCAAAAGCTGTGGAGCGCCTTGCCAAGCACTGGGACACTGGTGCCTAGAGCCGGTCCTGACCATTAGCTTAGACCAAGTTAAAGGTAGCACTCCTTTCAGGAAAGGAATAGAGTGGTAGCAGGGTGGAGCCAGCATTACAGAAGAGCAAGCATGGCAATTGCCCAGGGCCCCATGCCCACCCATGTGGTGGGACTCAAGCTTCAGCCCTGCGCTGTGGCATTTGGACTTCAGCTTCAAAAATGTTTCAGAAATCCAACGTGCGAGCAGGTAAGGGATGCGAGGTGGGGGTCCACTCTTTAGTTTCTGCCCCTAGGCCTCAGCGAGCCATACCATTTAGAGTTGAAGGGAAAAACCTGCCTTGGTCTGATTTCTAGCTCCTCAGTCACCAGCATTTATTCTTCTCTCCCACACTCATTCTTTTATTTCAAGACTGCAGCCACTGGGAAGTTTGCCAGTGACATCCGGGAACACAGCACTATCACTGGTTTTTATATACGTAAAATACATTTTTTCACAAAGTACGATTCCTTTATCATCTTGGCAATTGCATACCTTCCTTTTGCATATATTATAAAGTGTACCAGCAGCAATTTCCAATACATCACCAGTATAGTTTTAAGGAAAGAAAAGACTTTTACAACCAATATTCTGATGTGAATGGTGTTTTATAATTCCTGAAACACAGATTCTTTGTTTTTAAAAAGAGCACAATATTTTATTAAATCTCTCCTATTTCATTGCTGCAACAGATTATTTCATATCTTGGGGTGCATTTTTATACAGTTTTTCAGTATAAACACTATCCAGTACAGATTACATAAAATCCTTCTGAGCCATAATTATAGCCACAGTGAAGACATTTTTATACCTATTGTAATGGTGCACCGTCTACTGTAGAAATAATAGTAAAAAAATCTCCAGAAGAATTAAAGATATCAAAACTCTGAGTTCTTTTCTAAAATTAATTCAGCAAATCTAGTTCTCTCTTCTATGGCAGAACGTTGGAAATTTACAAAATGCCTCAATACTCATCATATTTCTGACCTAAAAACAATTGGAGGAACAGGACTTGAGCATATTCAAATTTCCCTGACAATGGTGCAAGATTTGAAAATACTACTTCAAGATAATTCAGCCATTCATAACTACTTAACATATATGCAAAATGTGGGATGACATCACAATTTCTAAATCAATAAACAAACTGCTACAAAATGCTTCCGGATGAAATTATGAGACAGACTTCTGGCTAGAATACAGAACAAACTTCTGAAAAACCAAACAGGTGTCAACTCCATAGGTGACAGTGAACAGTGTAGCAATGTCTATTGGTTTAGACTCCCTACCATTCAGTGGAATTCAGAGCTCCAAGTTAGGCATTCAAATTCCCTATACAATACATGGGAAGATTTAGAAGCCTAACAGCAGGATTCACAGAAAACAGCAAGGTGAGTAGGGAGCTGCCTAAGCTAGCTCAGAGGAAATGCCAAAGAGAAGGCTGCTGTAGCCTAAGACCTTTCCTTCCTCAGGGAGTTAACCATTCTCAGTCTCTCCTGTTGAAGCTGTTACACATATATGGATTACTTAAAAAGCACTGGGCCAGAGAGAGAATGACTAGAGTTTTAGTTGGTATGGCACCCACCTGGGAGATCCAGCTTCCAGTCCCTGCTCCAATTAATAGTTAAATAGCTTATACAAACTAGAACAGCTTCAACAAGAGAGAATCCCACCATGTCAGAATATCCTATAACACACTGGTTAGGACACTAGCATATGAGTTAAGAGATTTGGGTTCAACTTCCTGTTCCACATCTGGGAGAGTGAAGATATGAATTGGGTCTCCCACATCCTGCCCAAGTGCTCTGATCATAGGGCTCTTGGGTTGGGCACCATCTCTTACTCCTGTTTTTCATGCTGATTAGCCAGGCTCTGAGAATGCCTATTGGATTGGAGCCACTGGGGAATGCCTAATTTGGGGCTTAGGTGTGAGCTAGGCACTGCACTGCTCAGTGGCATCTGGCGTCAGGTGGCTTTGTGCAGGCATACTGGCAGAAATGTAGGCACCTTGGAGAATTTATTGGTAGATACTGAGGCTAAGGCGATTTGCTTACAGGGTTAGGCAGCAGTGAAGCAGGGCTTTGACAGTCTAAATGTTGGATTTAGGGACCTAAAGTGGCAATTAGGCACCTAAGTGTTGTGGATATGACCTTAAATGTCTTGCACAAGGTGAAAGTGAGTGAGGTAATGTCTTCTTTTGGACCAACTTCTGTGGGTGAGAGAGCCAGCTACAACTAGACTGTCAGGCAGAAAGTCTGTGGCAAAACTTTTATTAGAATCTAGAATCATGTCTACATTAATGAGCTGACAGTAGCACAGCAGCTGTGCCGCTGTAAGATCACTTGTGTAGCTGCTTCTGTAGAGAGCTCTCCCGTCAACTTAATAAAGGCACCTCAATGAGCGACAGTAGCTCTGTCAGCTGGAGAAGTCTTCCCGCCAATATAGTGCTGTGCACACTACCATGGATGCCAGCGAAACTTAGGTTGCTCAGGGGTATGTTTTTTTCACACCCCTGAGCGACATACATTTTTCTGATATAAGTGGTAGTGAGGACATGGCCGAGGAGCCCTAAATGACAGCCACCTGCCCTAATCACTAGTCAATGCTTAGAAACAGAATGCCAATGGAAGCTAGAACCTTAACAGGATGGTCTCTTCTTAACCAAGATAGAATACAAATGCTATGCGCCAATGCTGCTATGCCAGCCCATAGCTCATATTTATTTCACTGCTTTTCCCTAATGTAATTTGTTTTCTTCCTCTTAAAAATGCACAAAAAATAAAAAATCTCTGTATAAAATATAGCATATAATGAAAAGTGAAAAACTAGTTGATTTCAAGAGTATTTGCATAACTCTCAGACTTGTTTTATTTTATAGTAATATAATATATAAACCTCAGTCCTGCGTGCTGAGCCCAATCCTGCCCTCATTGACATCAATGCCAAAACTTCCATTGCATTCAGTGGAAGGATTGAGGGTTTAGGAAATTCATGAAATTCAAATAATAATGGAATGTGTGTGTATGTCTCACTCTGCCTCATTCTCCACCCTCATCACCCCCACATACTATTTCTGGCTAGCTAACTATAATTTTATTGATTATAAATATACGCCAAAACTCTAAAATCATAATCAATACATTTTCAAATAATTTTTAAAGACATATACGTGCAAGGTTGGGCGGGGGGAATACCATTAGAGAACCTTAATGAATCTGACATCTGCTATTGAATTAGAAAAATATTGTCATTGGCAAAGGGTGTGTAGTGTAATGTTGCTGTTTAAAATTAGTCTTTGAAAAGGCTTGAATTTGTAGAGTGTTTCAAATGTAAGCCTTGCCAAATTGCTTACCATGAAATCCGAGATCTCATTTATGTGAAAATGAGCAGTGAAATATATCTGTTTCCCTAGCTATCGTTCTACTACTGCACAGGTTCACTTTTATTACAAGAAGGAGAGAAAATGGACTGAAATTCCTCTTTGTTTAGTGGGTAAAGTTCTCTTGCTACTTTATTGAAAAAAAACCATCATAACAATCACCACATTTATTCAAGTTTATAAAATGAAGAACCAAGTTGCTATAATCCACAGTTTGTTTAACTTGCTTTTGATACAGGATAGACTGATGATGATAATAATTCAGTAAGAAAACTAAACATAATCTCAGCTTTCTATCAGCGCCGTATGTTCCAGCACCTGTACCAATGTTGACACTATTTGTGTTTTCTTGGTTTCATTCCCATGTTGTGTGGGTTGCACATGTGTGGGTTGCATGTGAGGAAAGGGCAGGCAATTTTAAAGAAGATAAAATGAGACAACATTAGGAGTACTGTTGCAGGAAATAATCCTTTTAAAAAAATATTTTAATAAGGTACAGCAAAGCAAAAATCCAAATCTGTAACTATTTTTAAAATCACTAAAAGACAATTTATATTCAACTTCTTAATTGCTCTTCAGTATAAATTAACATGGATTTTATTTCATGTTTCCATACATGTCCTCATTCATATCCTATAAGGTGATGGCTGTCTGTTTATTGTATTTAACTAACTTAAAAATTAACAATATTGAGTTGTTTTCCAAAAAATGATAACATATTTCATCATTTATATCAAAAGCATTTATTTTTTTCTCATATGAGATTTGCAAATAAAGAACATGGAAAAGGGAAGAACCCCATATAATAAAGTCTAGACAAATTAGCCCTTCAGGCCCCTGTGACTAGAATCAATACAACTGTTTTTGGCATCCAGCTGAACCATAATGAGATCAATGACTTCTTTTAAGCATGCAAAGTGCTTAACATCAATTTATTTGCACATAACACTATGGGAATGTCACTAAGCAGGTGACATTCCCATACTCCTCCTAACACCCACAATGAGTTTGGTTCAAACTTGCCCTCTTTACAGATCTTCCCTTTATTGTTAATTGAAGTTAATAACAACAAAATAAAAACCTCACATTAAGCTTTTTCCTGGGCTTGCATATAACTAAGTTTTTTTCCTGCAGGCCCTTTCTGCCTTTAACCCTAATTCAACTTTCAGAGCCCCAATCCCTTATATACTCTGAATTGGAGTTAATAGGACAAACCCATTCTGATTGCCAGCACAAGTCACTGCATCAACTGTACAACTGTTATAGGATTCTAACACCAAACACCAAGGTGAGTATACATATAAATATATGTATACATGTAAACATCCTTGCAGTTTCATGGATTCTGACATCTATTACACAATCATCTTGTCATCACTCCTCAGGCAAAATACTTTGGGCCCAATTCTGCCCACAGATAAAAGGGAAGAGGCAACTCTCAGTGACATCAGCTATAGCTGCATTCATGTATTTGAGGGCAAAATGGGGCCCTTTACACATATCATTTAATATCTGTTTGTATCAAAGGCAGGCAACAGCTCAGAAATTGAGCTGTCAGTCAGGACCTAGGCCCTTTGACCCAAAATCCTACCTGCCAGTCAGGAGTCACAACAGAGCTTCCTGCAACCTCCTCATTTTCCTGCAACTCCCACCAAAATAATTGCTGTTTGAGGGTCTCTGACTAAATACTGCTTCAGTTGGCACCATGTATTCTATCTCTGCCTCTAGGCGAGAGTAGCTTCTGCAACCCCAGCAAAGGGAAGATGGAGCAAAAGCAATGGAGGCCTAGTGGAGGGAACAGGGAGTTAATCTGTATGATCTTTCTGCCCTTTTCCGGGCTTACAGGGGACTTGACTATCAAACAGCTACTTCACATGCCTCACCCAGCTGATCTGACCCTGCTCAGGATTGCTTAGGCTGTTACAGAGCTCCTTTCTGGGAGAGTTAGGAGCCTTCCTAGTACTGAGAATTTGACCTTTGTTAGCAACAATTATTCCAAAGCAATTTCAAGCAAGAACATTTCACCACAGAATATTTTGCTGATGGATTTTCCAGTTTATCTACATTTTCATGATGAAGTAGTTTATCTTTTGGTTTGATTTATCAATGTATCCAATAGCGAATTGTCATGACCCATGGGTCTCAACCCAAATTTAGAATGGTCCTATAAGGTCGTCACACTCAAGTCCTCTAGCTGATGAGCAGCAACTAGGACCAGGAATCCTTGAAGTCCAGCTAAGATGGGCGGCTCCACCCCGTATCCCAACTGGTGGATCACCAAAACTCCTGATTAGCTCCTTTCCCTTACTTAAGCTAGAATGAGCAACAGGAAAGCCATTTTTCAGTTGGCCTCTGTCCTGCTTTGAACTACTCACCCCACTGCTACTAGCTCATCTCCTGGTCTTGACTCCTGTATCTGACATGTGATTCCTGAGCTCTGGCTCATGTTCTGATCTCGACTTCCTGTTTTCCTGAGCTGGCCTGATTCCTGGTATCAGACTCTTTGTTCCTGACCTGGGCTCCTGTCCTTTGGGTTCTGGACCCTGGCTGGTGTGGGCACCAGTCCCCCTGCTCTACACTAGCCATTAGGTCAGCTGCCTATGTCCTGACCCTGACACTAAGGCTCCACATGTTTTTCATCTATTCTTGCATCTGCTTCTAGTCTGTGGAGGAGATCATCAAGAAGCAGAAAGGGTTAGAAATATATCATTAGCCAAGGGTTCAACAGAGTGCAAAGTGAAATCCTCCTCAGTCTATGTCTTTAATTCATAGGTTCCAAGAACCTCTTGCCCATCTGGAAGCATAACATTTGCACTCCAGCCTCATAATTGTGCATTGCATTAATTTCCTAAGCAAGGTGAGCATTTCATTAGCAGCATGAAGCAAAGTATGTTCATGCAAAGGATTAGACTAAATACTCTGGGCCAAATTCATCTGTGGCATAACTCCACTGAAGTCTGATCAGTTACACCAGCTGTGAATTTGGCAATCTATATTTTATTTAGCAATCAAGGTCTTTTAAAGCTGCCTCTTGTCAAAATGAATAATTCAATGTTTCATTAGGGCAATTTAAAAAGTTCTCTTGACAGCAGATGGATTTTATGGTGCTGACACCTTTATTTATACATTCAGAGCTTTATAAAAGTGGCTAGTTCAAATGCTGATTGGAGGGCTATGCTTCTCTGTTGGCTAACTTAGATTTTTTTTCTTTCTGTGAAATCCCTCAGGTAGATACATTCTTCTGTGTGGTCTCTCCTTGCCTAGTCTTTGTAAATCGTCTGAGAGGATGCTCATCATCATTATTCTTGGATCTTATTTGTCCTCTATTCTGTCATTCAAAGCTCACTTTTTCCAGGCAGTGCTTTTGACACAAGTCTTGCTGATGGAAAACAGGTTATCAACCCATTTTCTCAGCTCCATTTTTAATACCCATATAAATGTTTAATTAAGGAAACATTTTATATGATATGTCAACGATTTTTTGTCTTCAGAAATCCTTTACATATTAATATCAGTTATATTTTCTCTTCTATCACCTAAGCTGCTACATGCGTTGGCAGGATCATATAAAATTTGTTTGGAATGTTTGTAACAAATAGAAAATCAGGGAGTAGTGAAGAATTGAAGTGCTTTTTAAGTGTTTTCTACTCAGAACATCAAATTTATAGAATATAATTTGATTTTATTTCAACTACCATTTATACTAGAGAGATTTCTAAATTTGTACAAAGTACTGAGTTCGTTTCTTCTAGTGTAATTATGATGTAAAGTAGTAATGCTCAGAAATAACTCACATTCCGCTCTGGATATTAGAAGCTGATTCACAAAAAGACAGTTCACCAGGACACTGGGATTCTCCCCTACTATATCAGAAAAGACTAAAAAGCTATAGGATTTTTAGCTTTCACCTACACAATCACCAATCTGGCAGAAGGGACTGTGATTTAAAATTAGATCAAAGAGTTAGCACATCAAAAAGGGGCACGTATGCTTCCATAGGAACTCAGAACTTTACTGTCGGCACTGAAGATGAGTCCAAGGTCTGATAGTTGTGTAAGGGTTAGCATAGCTGCCTTTTACATAGTTAACCGGGGTTCAAGTCCTAGCCAGAATCAAAGCTTAGATATGAAGAAGGGGATTAGATACCATGGTGATGGTTGTGATACAGGAATCTAAACACAATAAGCCCATTGAGGCACAGCCTTGTAGCTCAGAGAAGAAAGTGCCTCCTAGAGAATTATACTGATACTGTGGTGGGCTGTAATGTCAATCACTCACAACATCAAAAAATTAATCAAATGATGATAATAAAATGTAAACAGCTGCTGGTGACAGGTGTGAATTAGCTGTTGTTCAATTATTATCTCCTGAGTTCTGTTCCATCCCTTCAAGATTTTACACTCTTAAAACTCTTGTTAAATCTCTCTCTTTCTCTTTTTTTTCCCCCCCTCTGTGATGACCATGAAAAGACCAGAAAAGCTCTGCAGCTACCAGGAAGTCAAAAAACAAGGCTCCTTTTCTTGTAAGGATTCCTTTTTTAAAATTCAGTTCTAAAAGACTGAGCCTAATATGGGAAATTGCACTAGAGTTCCTTCCATAAAAATGAACCCCTAACTTTGGGATGCCTGGTTCCTCGATGTTAAGCAAGCCTACGAGCAAAGCATACATCTCATCCATAACATACATGATGCTCCTCAGAAGTCTCTTAAGACTACAGATCAAAGAATGAAGTCCTTCACCTCAAGGCGGCATCATGTGCAGAAGAGAATATTGGGCACTGGTGCACATCAGTCCCTCCTGTTTTCTGCCTGTGGCACACAATAGTTTAGTCTCCTGAGGGCTGTAATATTCTGGTCTAATTCTGGGCTTGGTGCGGAGGTGACTGGGTGGTTTTAGTGTCCTGTAATAGAAAGGAGCTCAGGCTGGATGATCTGGCAGACCCTTCTGACCTTAAAGTCTATGACTATTCTTCAAAATAAAGTAGATGACCATAGCAACAAGATGAGACTTCTTGCAAAGGCATTTTAGGCTCAGCAGAAAAAGGTGAATCAGGAAACTTGGAAACTTTTTTGAGGGATGATGGGAAAGGATATGCTGCCAAAGAGGAAGGTTGGAGTTCATTACACTAACCTAAGTTATGAGATCCCTGGAGGTAAACATCCTGTAGTATTGCCATTCTGGGAATAATTTCAATAGTTTGTGACTCCTTGAGCACCAATATCCTTATTTTGAAACTACTAGAAGTGTTAATCTGCAGTTTCCAGCCATAAAATGGGACTAGCAACTAAATCCTGGTCTTCTTGAAGTCCATGACAAAGATCTGAAACACTTTCAAGAGCACCAGGATCTGGCCTTGTACCCTGACTTCTTCTTTGAATAGGTGATGGTGATTCTTAGTTATTAAAGAACTAAGAACACAACATGGGACCTAACTTAACTTAGCTAGGCTATAGTCTAGCTAGGCTAAAGTGTGTCATGGAGGCCACTTGTGGTTTTGAAGGCGGTGGCACATTCGCTGGCAGGGAATAAGAAAAAGAAACTGAATTTACTCATCTATCTGGTGGACTCACAGAACTTGGAGGAAGATTATATGGCTGACTCAATATGTGCTACTTAGGAATACCACAGTCATTATTTATTATAGTGATGATTGTCTAGCACTTGGTGTCCTTCATAAGGTTATAGTCATCTCTCGGTACATAGCAGTCAATATGCTGTTTAAAAATGATGCCATACTCATATTACAATGTGCTGCTGCAAAGTTATAAATATGTTGTGTGGGTGGGACTCTAACTGATTCTGTAATCCACATTGCGAGGCATTACAATCTTGAAATACCCATGCAATCTAATATGGCTGTTATAAAAGGAGTAGTAAGACTGAAGATTGATCTCACAAAATGCACTGTGTGATAGGATTGATAAATCCCATATAAACAAAGGAGGAAACTGTTAATAATCTCTCCTGGAGAAAGGGGATGAAGCTGATCCAGCCTTACAATACTTGCCAACAATTACAAACTTGGAAGGTGTGCCTACCAACTGGAGAGAATGAAAACCAAAGAAGCAGGCTTCACAATGCATCTGCACTGAATGACTGATCTTAGATCTGTCAGAGAGAACAAGGAGTAATGGTCTCAAGTTGCAGTGGGGGAGGTTTAGGTTGGATATGAGCAAAAACTTTTGCACTAGGAGGGTGGTGAAGCACTGGAATGGGTTTCCTAGGGAGGTGGTGGAATTTTCTTCCTTAGAGGTTTTTAAGGTCAGGCTTGACAAAGCCCGGGCTGGGATGATTTAGTTGGGGATTAGTCCTGCTTTGAGTAAGGGGTTGGACTAGATGACTTCTTGAGGTTCCTTCCAACCCTGACATTCTATGATTCAGAGAGGGCCTAAGCGGTAGGTTTTGTGAAGCATCCATTCTTCCGGAGAAAGCTTGGACTGGACTCTGTTGTCTTCATTCGCTTGTTTGTTAATAAGGCCAAACCATAATATGGGAGTGAATATCCCATGCATGTGTTTTACCTGGTGGATTGAGTATGCCATGGAAAGTCCCTGCTTCTGTAACCAATAAACCTCTGAAAGTGTTATAACAACTGGTGTTATCTCTGGTTGTCTCCTACTCTTTGCTGGAACTTACTATTTTGGAATATTTATTAGCTTTTTAATTTTCTTTAATTATCACCACATGTAACTTTACCTAATGTCCTATGTTATTCTTTTCAGTCTTTGCCCATTAAACAAGCTTTTTTGTTACCATTGAAAGTTTGTTGGTGAGCATTAGTGGGATATAAGATATATCTCCAGTGCTTCAGTTTTATATTGTTTTGAGTATCCCTATGAGAGGGGGATTTGCACACTTATGATTGTCTTTATGTTGGAAATTGTAAGAGATTTTGGTAATTTGGTCTATATTTCGAGAAACTGATTAAATCTTTAAATGTATTTCAATTACTGAAAAACTTAATACAAAAAAACCCCAGCAAATAGTAAGCATGCTTGCTAATAGATTTTTCCTATGGAATTTTTATTTGTAAAAGTGTTGTGCACAGATTTCACAATGGATGTTGTGCTGTGTCAACAAACTGTGCATTAAAGATCTTTAGTGTGATCCACGGTTTAGCAGCTCTAAGAATGCTCTGACCTACTAGGCTCCAGAGGATCTAGGATAACATTTCATGTGAATGATCTGCAAACAATGTCATGCAGAGGGGAGGGAGGGTCCTCTTCAGTCTATTCTCCAGGGCCTTGAAGATGTGTTGTAGTGCAGCAGAGATCCAGTAAGATGTAGCCGAGGTCTGGTGCAGTTCAATGAAATGTCAAACAATTGTGGAATAACATACAGGCTTCTTGCCTTTTCTAAATTTGTCATTCTGATCTCAGTGAAAGAGCTTGGATAAATCTGTTAAAATGTTGCTATGACTGTCCATAGCAGGTGAAGGCCTTCCAGTAGGTGCTGAGCTAGCTCTGATGATTGGCTGCTCCTTAAACATCATAATCTCCACATCTTCATGGCTGGTGACTGGAAAGAATCCAAGTTAGCACAAATAAAAAATACCTGGTGAAGAAACCTATTTTAGGAACTCTGAAGGTAAACTTGCTCATCATTTACTAGCTTCTAGCCCCTTTCCCACTTTAATCACACTTGGTGAATGATGGCAAGACCTCACAACGGGTGCACATACTTTTCAGAAAAGAGCCCATTTTTAAATAGCATGTTTTAGGGTCCTATATTTCTGACTGATTTTTTTGTGAAAATGCTGTGTCTTTGGTGAATGATTATTTCAGTTGTGGACATAGTATTCTATGCAGTGTTCTATGCATGCAAGGTACAGCAATAAGTTATACTGTATCTGTAATATAATACTGTATTGTAATAGTAGTAGTAGTAATTAGGTGTGGAAATCAGTGCCAGTATACAGTCAAGTGTCAGCCCCAGATCATTTCTGAAATGATAAATAAAAACATTTTAAAAACCAAGTTCAGGTTTCAGGAAACATGGACCCTTCTGCTGTTAAAGGTCTGCCCCGCTCCATGCCAGAGATGGCTGCATGTCAGTGGTGGGTAAAGTGATATAGATCCTTCTGCACATGCCCCCAGAAAGGATGTGTAAATAGAGCTAGATTCCAGGCTGCATTTGAGCTACAGTCAGGTTACTTTTATTTCAGGTTTCCTTCCCTTCTCTCTCCCCCGATCCCAAAATCCTGGACCTAGCCAACCACTAGGTTAGTCTCAAAGCTGAGCAGCCTCAGGGTGGTTTTATTTTATGCCAGCCTCCATTTACACCCAAAGGCTGTTCTATCAACTGGAAAGTGTTGGGGTGTGAAAGGACTTCCCAGCCTTATCTTTTCATTCTGACTTTTATATCAGGGACCCAGGAGAAGGGGTGATGGATGAGCTCCTCTGGTTACCTGATGTCATTGGAGGATTCTCCTATTCAAGGGAAATCCTCCACTGGTCAGATATGCCATGTTTACAGCTTGTTTGTACGGGTAGGGGAGTGCAAATTGGCTGCAGTTCAGCTGAGAATCAGGGCCCAGCTTCTGTAAGAGCAGCATTATTATACTTCTCTATTATGGCTGTGTCATGGGGTCTGTGAACCCCATGATGGTTCAGCACCCAAATTAATAACACAGCAATTGCCTGCATGCTCAGCCAGAGCTGATTGACAGTCCTACAACAGCTGTGAGGGTAAAAGGACTGCAAGGCAGGAGGGTGGAACAGCTGCCAGAGAAACAAGAGAGGATCCCTCCACCAGGCTTCTGAGAAGCTGCCAGACAAATTAACTCACCAAAGAGGGAGAAGCAGGGAAAAAAGTTGGGGATGATGACAGAGATAGGAAGTAGCTCAGGGAACAACATAGGACTGGTTCTGGCTTTTCCAAAGAAGGGTCCTGAGCTGTAACCTGGTGGAGTGAGTGGGCCTGGGTTCCCTTATCTACCTGAACCTGGGACTCTTAGAGAAGAAGCTCTGAAACCCAGGGAAACTAGGCTGATTTGTCCTTATAGGAACCATGGAACTTCTGCCTCCCTGTTATTCTAAAGTAGACAGAAACTATTAAGGACCTGGCTGGGGAGGGGGTGATCCTTGACAAGGATGTGACAAATGTAGTCAGGTGTGACAGCATAGTGGGGGACAGAGCTAAGTCTGCATAGTTCCTTATGCTGCTGCAAGGGGATGCTAGCAGCTAAAGACACCTATGCTGCAAGCCAACAACAGTCACACATAGCTTCCTCTGCCCTCCATAGACTGTCTGAGGTAAGGTGTATGCACGTCTCTGTGTACACCCTCTGCTAGACCAGAGTGCATATAGATATATCAACAGCTGAGCCACCCTCTGCAACACATCTCTGCATAGGGTTGCCAACTTTCTAATTTCTGAAAACTGGACACTGCTCCAGGAGTGCTGGAGCCTACCCTGAAGCCCCACCTGTCCCCTGGAGCCCCTGCCCTTGTTCTGCCTCTCCCCCATGTTCTGCCTCTCCTGCTCCACCTCTTCCCTCAAGTTCCTGACCACTGCTCTGCCTCTTATCCAGGTCCCACCCCTGCTCACTCCTCTTCCCATCACTCACTACTCTCCCCCCTCCCTCATCCCTGGATCCTCTCCATCTCCCTCCCTCACCCTAGCTGGGCTTCTTCTCTGGGGCTGGGATGGGAGCTGCAGCCCCGACATGGTGTCAACCTGTCTGCCCACGAGATGCTGGTAGGAAGTGGCCCTTGCTGAGCAGGGGCTGGCATGGGTTGATGACCTGATACCTCCTCCCCTACCCACGGTAACCGGACTTTTGGTGTACTGACCAGACACTGTACAGGTCTCCATTCGAAATGACTTTCCAGTCAAAAACTGGACGCCTGGAAACCCTACCTCTGCAGCTCCCTCTTTGCTGACTGTGGAGGAAATCAAAACTGGTTCACCCTGCATCTGTCACATGATCCCTCTGATGGCTTAGGTGTGACTTGCTAGAATCTGACCCATAGTTGTTAATTGGTAATTGGCCTACATAAAGGCACAAATACCTTTTACATAAAAACACCATTTTATTAAAGGACTTTTCCAACTCCCCGTAAGGGCCATTCGAGTCCTTCCATGGAATTTTAAAGGAGGAAGCTTGACCCATCTGTGACTAATTCTGACTGTTTAACTCCACAAAGTGGGATGGTAGAGCCTGCTCTCCCTGCATTTCAGATTTCTCTCTCACTATAGGGAGGATGGTTGCCTTAGAGCTTTGTTTTCTCCTGCTGTTTTCCACCTTATGTTGTTTCCCTTTATTTCCCAGGCTGAAGCTTCTGCTATTGCTTCGTGTTTTTGCTGTCTGTCTCTTTCTTTAGGATGTAATCCTGTATCAGAACTATGAGCCATGTCTTATCTTCCAGTTCAAGACTGACCCCTGCACTGGTTGTTTTTGTATGTAGTCTTTATTTTTTCACACATACTTTCAGTAAAAAGATAATGATCTTGGAAGCAGCTGGGATTCCCATCCTCCTCTGAACAAAATCTGTGCACACTCTTTTTAATCTAAAGCTAGCCCCTTTTCTGGGCATTTGTTCTGTTAGTAACTCAAATAGTAACAAAAATGTAAACCTAAATCTAAGTCTCTCCCCTTTCTGCCCACGCCCATACTTAGCTCCAGAGGAAGGGCTCCGGTCATCAACTACCTGGATGGGATTAACAAACCATACCTGCCACCATGAGTCAGCATGAAGCAAACAGCATCTCCCTTCACGGTTTCAACACCTGCTAAAAAGGTGAGTCATCAAAAATCCATGACAACCTGTAGTAAGTCCAAATGCTCATCTGATTTCAGTGATAACCCCAATAGTAATGTAAGCCATTAAAGTGAATGGCACTTTTTGGTGACTCATCTCGGGGAAGTATTTTTGCAGGGTGCAGTGCAGAGCAAAGGAATACAGCCTTTGTGGGCAAGGCAGTAGGGGGAAGTCTTGGCCACATGGACTCCTTTCAAAATTAGGAGAATTACACATTCGAATCTCTGTACATTGACATTAGACTGGACCATTGTAAGTGCCATGCAATATGATAAAATAACATTCTATGGGATACTGATAATAATCTCTGACTCACTATAGAAATGCAGGAATACACAAAAATGCTGCTAATACTTTGATGAACTGATGAAGAACCATACTTCATACATAGTCTCTAGGATAATTGTGTTTGCATATTAAAAAAGGAAATACTTTTTTTTAAATAAATCTGACCAAAAACCGTAAAAGTCAATAAATTAAAAGATGGCAGCTTTAACTTTAAGATACTAAATTTAAAGCTTTTCACCAGTTTTTAGTTCACTCCACAGGACATCAACATCAATTTTTTTGGTACTGCTTCATCTTGACACGGTCCAAAATGGGAATTTTGTAGAAAAGCAGCTATTTATGGTCCTTTCATTTTTCACCTTGTGTGCATTTCTGCATTTAAATTTTCACCTACCTATGTTCTTTTATACATATCTGGAACATGAAATTTAAATACAGTCCCCAGAGAGCACAGAAGCAATCTTTCCCTATAGCCTTTGCCTACAGTTGATTACAGATCTGAAGAGACGAATCCAATATATACCATACTTTTAAAACATGGGCAGGAAGGGGGGTGGTGGGCAATAAAACCTGGAAGGAAATTATAGCAACCGATTTGTCCTTGTCTGGGTTTCCTGCCTTTCTCTTTCTTAAACCTCACTTTCAAAAGTGAGACGTTTCTCCTGGAAATCAGTAAGATGTACTGCAGGAATCTCAAAACAATATAGTGCAAGTAACTTAAGCCAAACTAAAAATCAAAATCCACAGGGCCAAATCCATCCCCAGTGTCACTTCATTAACTGCAAGGCATTTGGATTTGAAACAATGTGTCAATCATGCCTTTACTCTGTTTTAAATAAATAATAATGTCCATCTCCCCCCCCCCCCAATCCTCCCCCCCAAAAAACTACTAGCTCTTTTCCCTCCCTGTGACTTCACTGGACATTTCGGCATTTCAATATCCCTTTACAACCCTACTGCAACTCAAATCTCCCTACCTTTTAAAGATTTTATTTGGAGTACCTTAGCAGGTGTGGCTGCATTTCTTTGGTGAATCTTGTTTGACTTTTAAACTAGATACAGACTTGATACAGAGAGTAAATATGAAGCACCTATATCTATTCTTTTCATTGTCACTTTTCTGATCATAACTGCACAGTATGCTCATTTGCTGGTATTACTGAAGGCAATAAAAGCAGAGTTTCACTCAGTGCAGAATCTCTATGTGGCTCTTGACTCCAAGAGCTCGTTTCTTTACTGTCTCTTGATAAATAATTTAATGTATACAATAATGTTTTCCTTAGTAACACCTATGCTACAGCATAGAAGGGTGTTGCTTATTTGTGTATGAACACACCTACCTCCATAGTTACACTGTCTCTGGACAAGAGGAGAGACAAGGTAACAAGGGTAACACAGAAACAGGAATGCAAGGTCTTGTTTGTCATGTGGCTAGACCTTTCCATACAGATTAATAGATGTCTTAGAGAAATGGTGACAAACAGAAGTAGGAAGTATTCTGTTTGCAATGTAGGTGAGATAGCTATATTTATACCACTATTTACTGGTCTGAATAAAATACAAAATATTGTGGCCAATATGAAATCTGTCTCTGTGAAGGTTTTTTAATTACAAACAATAACATATATTGAGCATCTATATACAGAATATTCGGTTATGAGGTTGCACTAATTGTTTGTGAGAATAGGAACTAAATGAAAAATCTTGACAATATAAAGTAAGCATGAATCATTTTTGAATGCATTCTTCAGTGAAATAGAGACATTTTGAAATATGACTTCTCTCTTACTGAAGAAATTGCTTGGATTGTTTTATTCACCTCTCCATGAGGAATTATATTATCACCATACCCCCTGCCACAGCTGCAGTAACAATGATACTTTGCCCTAATGTGGCTGCTTTTATGTGAGGACCTTGACCTCTCTTTCCCAGCATTACAGTAATTAAGCTTCGCAGACACTTGTGAACTAGCTCAGATTTAGTACTGTAACTTCATTTTGCAGATTAAAAAAAGTGAAGTAGAGAGACATAAAGACCGACATTTTCAAAAGTGGCCACTGATTTTGAATGCCTATTTAAAGGAGGTTGGGTGTGATGTTTAAGAAATGCTGGGCATCCACAACTCCAGTTGAAGTCAACAGTTAGCAGCTGGTGTGAGTAGATTGCTACTACCAAACAATTGTTTCTCTGTTACCTCATTCTCCCTCTGCCTATCTGTTTCTCCTCCTGTTGTCTCTCACCAGATGCTAAAACTACGTTTTTGGGGCATGGGTTGTCTTTTTATTAAAAGAGTATATGGCATCTAGTACAATGACTCCGCAGCGTCCAGTTGGGGTCTCTAGGCACTAATGTATTATTAAAAATATATCATATCAAGTTAGAGGCAGATCCACATATACTCTATAATCTCATGCTCTAATCACTAAGAAACACTTCCTTGCACTTTCATAGGTAGAAAGTACATACAAAGATGTGAGCACTTCTCCACTTAATACCCCGAGCGGTCCTTTTCAGGAGATTATAGCTGAACTGTAGGTACACAGGTCAGAAATGTGACATCAAAGAATCTCAGTTCTGGAACAAATATTGTACATGTTTCTCACCAGTTTACATCACTCCATTTAATATATTTGTTTTTATGGTTCCACACAAAGCATAGGCTCACTGTCATTGTCAGATGGTCATTTTCTACTTAAAAATGACAAATTCAGAGTATCTTCCTTGGTGCTTGAAAATCCTTTTCACACTGTCAAAATGAAGGATGCAACCTAGTTCAGATTAAATTTACTGAAACCTGAGAATAATATAGTCCAGCATTTCTCAAACCCCCTGAGGGTCCATGACAGTACTCCAGGGGGCCCTGCGGATCAACTCCTCACCCCTCCCTCCCTCCCTCAACCCCTTTTCCTCCCTCCCAGCACCTCCTGCATGCTGGGGAACATGCTGTTCAGGAGGTGCTGGGAGCGAGGCATGCTAGGGGAAGGAGGAGGAAAAAGGTGGAGAAGAGGAGGGGCAAGGGTAGAGCGGGGACAGGAAGAGGTGGGGAAGGGTGGAGTTTTGTGGGAAGGGGTGGAGCCTGGGCTGAGTGGGCAGCTTGGGGGGTCTGTGAAAAAAATTAAATCAAAATGGGGGTCATTCAATTGCTAAAGTCTGAGAACCACTGATGTAGTTCACTACTGTGTAGAGGATCAGAAATTGAGACTCAGATAGTTTTTTACACCATTAGTTAGCCCTTTGTAGCCAGAACCCATCATGTCTAGTTGATTCAGTAACCATATTAATGGGCTGCGGTAGGAGTTGCAGCCAATTCTCTGCCAAAAGGATGCTTACCACAACATGATGCTTTGAAGGATGAAAGTGCATAAAAGTAGGGCTGCGAGAATTGCTTAGATTCTGAAAGAGACATCTAGAACAATGAAAATTATCTCATTGGGAAGTTATCTGTTTGTGAAAGTCCTAGGTAGAGGTGGGAAGCTACATGCAGATCTCGAAATTGTAGATTAATGTAAATAGCATGTTGCTTATTTATTGTTGCAAATTATTATGCAAACCAAAAAGAAAATACAGAAGGGAGAAATATTTTCGCAGATAAGGATATTATGGAATGGTTAGAGCCAAGAAGCAAATATAGTGATATTTACAAACATCTTGCACTTAGATGGCCACATCCTTGTCCCATCTATGGCCTCTTTACACCACTCTGGTAGAACAAAGAGTCCAAAAAGTTGACATAATCATAGAGAGGGGGGTTGCCCAAGTTAAAGGAAATCTCTAAGTTGTCTAGAGCTGGAATACTGAGGGCTTGATTACACTGGCACTTTACAGCGCTATAAAGCTGCCAGGAGCACTATAACCTCCTACCAGTCCACACTGGCCAAGGTATATAGAGCGCTATAACCACAGAGTTATAGCGCTACTGGTAATCCACCTCCGCACAGGGAATAAGGGCTGTAGCGCTACAGCGCAAATGTGGACACTCAATGCACATTAACTGGCCTCCAGCCTGTCCCATAATTCCCGTTCGAGCCACTCTGCTCATCACTTTCAAACTCTTTTGTCCTGTCCTCAGGTGACCAAACATCAGACCCGCCCTTTAAATTTCCAGGGAAATTTGAAAATCCCCTTCCTGTTTGCTCCAGCCAAGCATGGAGTGCTCTCAGGGAATCCTTGAAGGTAATCGTTCTGCTTGATCATGACTCCACGTGCCATGCCTCCTCTCAATAGGCGATCCCCAGCGTGGAGCAATAGCAAGGTGCTGGACCTCATCAGTTGTTGGAGGGAAGAGGCTGTTCAGTCTCAGCTGCGATCTAGCTGCAGGAATTATGATACCTGTGGGCAGATATCACGGGCCTCGGTGGAAAGAGGCCATAAGCAGGACACTCTGCAGTGCCGTGTTAAGGTAAAGGAGCTTAGGAATGCATATCGCAAAGCCCGCGATGCAAACGGCTGCTCCGGGGCAGCCCCAGCGACTTGCAGATTTTACAAAGAGCTGGACGCAATACTTGGGGGGATCCTACATGCACTCCATCGACCACCACGGACACTTCCGAGCCCACCAGTGCAAGAGGGAGAGAAAAAGAGGAGGAGGATGAAGAGGAGGAGGAGAAGGAGGAGGAGGCAACAACGGCAGCGAGCCAGGGCATGGAGGACTCCCAGGAGACATGCAGCCAGGAGCTGTTCTCCAGCCAGGAGGAGGGAAGCCAGCTGCAGCGTCCGGCGGTTGTTGAGGGCAGAGCAGTAGCGGATTGCGGAGGTAAAGCTACTTTTCCATTGGGAAGGCAGGCACTGTGGTTTCTGACTACTTGGGCGAGGGTGGAAAGAGATGCTTACATGCTTGCCTACATGTGGAATAGTGCACTGATGTAGTCTATCACATCGCGGTAATCCTCGTCAGTGATTTCTTCAAAGGTCTCAATAAGAGCGGTGGCAATGCGCCTGAGCAGGTTTGTTGGAAGTGCCAGCATGTTCCCCGTCCCAGTCACAGTCACTAGCCCCCACCACTGTGCTACGAGGGGTGGGGGGAACATTGCTGCACAGAGGCAAGCTGCATATGGGCCTGGGTGGAAGTCGCATCGCATTAGAATGCCCTCCCTTTCCTCATCGGTCACCTGCAGCAGTGAGATATCTTCCAGGATGAACACCTTACAGAGAATGTTGGAACATTGTTCAGGGTAGGATTCCTGCCACTGCACTGTGCTCCCCCCCAAGGGCCCCTCTAAGAGCCCTGCTCTCTGGCTGTGCATACGTGGCCTCCAGGTGTTGAACCTCCGAGGACCATGTCTGAGTGAAGCCTTTGCCCTTCCGTTCACAAAGATTATGTAGGGCACAGCATGCGGAAATAACCGGGGAGATACTTCCCTCAGCCAAGTCTAGCTTCCCATAAAGACAGCGCCAGCGCGTTTTGAGACGCTCAAAAGCACACTCCACAGTCATTCGACACTGGCTACGCCTGTAGTTGAACCTTTCCTGGCTGCTGTCCAGGCTCCCTGTGTAGGGTTTCATGAGCCATGGCATTAAAGGGTAAGCGGGGTCGCCAAGAATCACAATGGGCATTTCTACTTCCCCCATGGGGATCCTCTGGTTTGGGAAAAAAATCCCAGCTTGCAGCTTCCTGAACAGGCCGGTGTTGCGGAAGACGCGTGTGTAATGCACCTTTCCTGACCAGCCTGCATTAATGTCGGTAAAATGCCCACGGTGATCCACAAGTGTCTGGAGAACCATGGAGAAGTACCCCTTTTGGTTAATGTACTCTCCTGCTAGGTGGTCGGGCGCCAGAATAGGTATATGGGTCCCATCTATCGCCTCTCCACAGTTAGGGAAACCCATTTGCTCAAAGCCAGCCACGATGTCATGCACATTACCAAGAGTCATGATTTTTCGTAGCAGGATGTGATTAATGGCCCTGCACACTTGCATCAACACGACTCCGACAGTCGACTTTCCCACTCCAAAGTGGTTGGCCACTGATCGGTAGCTGTCTGGTATAGCCAGCTTCCAGATTGCAATAGCCACCCACTTCCTCACTGGGAGGGCAGCTCTCAATCTGGTGTCCTTGTGCTGCAGGGCGGGGGTGAGTTCAGCACACAGTCCCATGAAAGTGGCTTTTCTCATGCAAAAGTTTTGCAGCCACTGCTCGTCATTCCAGACTTGCATGACGATGCGATCCCACCAGTCAGTGCTAGTTTCCTGTGCCCAGAAACGGCGTTCCATGTCCATTAGTGAGACAAGCAGTTTCGTGTCAAATGCGTTCAGCGCCTCAATCTTGTCTTCAGACCCCTCACTGTCACCTTACATGTCAAAGATTAACTCCACCGCGCTGTGAGATGTGCTGACGAGAGTCGTCAGAATGTTCCTAAGCAGTCGGGGCTCCATTACGGCACACCAAAAGGGACAATGGAGCGCACCTCACTGAAGCCGTTGAAAGATGGCGCCAGAGGTGGACGGAAACACAGGAATTGCTGGGATGTGACGTGAAGCATCACGGGAGTTGGAACAGGATGCAGAATGCCCCACAAGAAACGCTCCCCCTTCCCACAAGTCATTGCGCCAGATTTGGAAGAGGTGCTCTGTGGCATACCTGCCCTAATGCGCTGCTCCCAATGCCGCCTGAAGTGCCGCAAATGTGGCCACGCTATACCTCTGGCGGGTGTCAGTGTGGCCACGCTATATCATTATAGCTATAGCTGTATATGAGGACAGCTATAACCAATAGCACTATAAACCTGTAAGTGTAACCAAGCCCTGAGTTCCTATACCATCCCCGTTCCAGCTCATAGTGTAGGAAGCCAGGAAGAACGGGACAAAGCCAGAGCGTGGCTGTGCATTCATCATCTCCAGCTGGCACACCGGTCTCTACGGGCCAAAGCTAGCTGCCGTAGGTTAAAGAAGTGCTGCTCTAAATTATGCCAGCACTAGGGACAAGGGCAGTACAGAACCAGCCCCAGGATAGAGGAGTAGCAAAAGACTCCGTTATAGGCTTCTCCCTCTGCTGCTTCACCCAGCTCTTATTAGCTGCTTCTGAAAATCAAGCCCTCAGTGACTGGCATGATCACAGGAATGGTATGACATAGTGAAGGGAAAATATGACATGCATGCTGAATCATGTGCAAATTTGCATCTGTGATCCAAATGGATAATTCATTGTTGGGGTGAGGAAGGCTAATCTTAGCCTTGCTTTCAAATGCTTCTTATGTTTGTGTTTTTCAACTTTAAAATAACTTCAATTTAAAAATGTGCTTATGAAGGGCATAAATATAATTGTTAATTTAAATCAAACAAAAAATGGATAAAATTATTAACTTTGAAAAGCAACTGCTGTGACCCTAGTTTCGTAAAACTTTCTGTAGGGCTGTATATGACAAGATATGCAGCACTCTCTTGAGAAGGTATAAGTGAATGTTTATGCAATAGCAGGACTTCAATAACAGTTTTCATACAGTTCTTGTGTCATACAGACAAGCGCAAAGTCAATTTTCAACAGAAATCAAAGTTCAGAGATTACGGATCCTGTGCAGATTCAAGACACTGCATATCCCTATGGGAAAATAAAGCAATCTATTGAGTATATAAGCTTTTGAAAAATCATTCTATTGTAGCTGCACAATAGGCCAGAACTGCTCTGAAAGGAGCCATTGCTGTCAACTATACTTATAATGTGTGTTTTGAAAAACCTCCCTAAAGATACAGTCAATGTAAGCCAGAAAACATGGGCCAGGATACTCATATACCACTATTGCAATAAGCCTCATACCATGGCCAACCAAATTAGCAGTGGAAGGATTCCTGAACAGCTGCACAACATGTGACATTTGTTACTGCTTTTAGATCATTCTATTTTGAATGAACTGGGGGTCTAGAGTGGTCAGCAAGGTCAGCACTGCCTGGTTATAGCTGATAACAGAATAGCTCAGTGCTCTCACTGACTAGTCAGACTTATCTATTATCTGTCATATTTGATCATTGCACAATACACCTTAAAGGTGGTTGGTCTGGGACTCTGCTGGTGTTAATTGGTATAGCTCCTTTGACTTCAGTGGAGTTATGCTGATTTACCCCAGATGAGGCTCTGATCTTCCTTATCTTAACTGTGTAACTCAGTCAATAATTGTATTATGTCAAAAATTCCAAAATATGTAGCATCCACTTATTTTAAATAAAGCAAATTAAGACATAGAGAGATCTCAGTTACTTGAACACTGCTATACACATCTCAGCATACAACTTTCCTAACCAACAAATGCCTGGGTTCTCCAATAGATTGACTCCTGATTGTAGGAATTCTCAGTTATCCAAATTACTTTGATGTTGCTTAAACTATTCAAATAATTGGGATGCATCTGTATTAAAAATCCACTGAAAAGGCATGCTTTTCAGCAACATTAATAATGGACGTTAAAGTTCATTTAAACAGCTCAAAAAGTTGCTGTTAAAAAGTATATAAATAAAGAGTACAGGCTAAGGGGATTCATTTTCCGGATGTTTTTCTGGGTATGTCAAATGGAATAAAACCAGCTGGGTAATTGACTTGCATGGTAACTTTTGAAATACAGCACAATACGGTGTTAAATGAAAACCACTAAAAAGTAAAGGGAAAGTTTTCAAAAAAGATTTGACAAGATAACTGTTTCAGTGCTTGTTTCATTTAAATTGAGATAATGAAAAGCAACATTTTTCTTCTGCATAGTAAAGTTTCAAAGCTGTCTTAAGTCAATGTTCAGATGTAAATTTTGAAAGAACCACCATAATGTTTCATTCAGAGTTACACACATTTCAGAGTTACAAACAACCTCCATTCCCAACAAGCTGAGATTCTGCTGTAAATGGAACTGTGCTGCTTGTGGCTCCTCTAAGATCCATGTGAATCTTAGGGCATCTGCAGCATATCTGGGGCTTCTGAACTATTCTTCATTGTTCAGATGGAGAACGGAGGTGGGGACAAGCCACACTTCCCAGGGACTCTCCACAAATTTCCTCTTTCTTGCATTTTTAGCAGGAGAGATAATCCCCTCCTGTAGATAAGAAATCTACAGGTTTGTATGTGTGAATGCTGCCAAGCTTTGCAAAATACTCAGAATCCTCAAGCTCATACCAAAATGGCAGAGGAGTACAGAGGAAAGGTTGACTGCGGGGAAGTGGGAATAGGCCTACAAAGCCTAAATTTTCAGCCAATACTAACTGAAGCCAGGTACCGTTCTTTAGTATAAGGGAAATTTTATTTCTCTGAAGCAATATAATATTTTACACAATTGGACTCCAAATATATTTAACACATAGCAGACGCAGATTAATTTGGTCATAGTATTCAAACATGCCCTTCTCTATAAGACTATGGAGAAAAATCTCTACAGAAGTACTAGGACAAAGTACAGAGCTCATCTCTTCCTAGTAAAATTGAACTGTGCTTAGTGTGAAGAACAGTTACCATAAAGTTTGGGAAAGCGTATGTGGCACAGTCTCCTGTTCTTTTGCAAACAACTTACTTCAGACCTGTCAAACTCATTATACCACACATGTCTTGCAAGATATTTATCCATAAAGAATAACATGTAAGGTATTGACAGAAAGCTTGTAATTTGTCATGATTCATCATCATTGTGAGACAAATATACAGATAATATTTAAGGAATAAGGTATTTATATTGAAAGTAGGCTTTGTGGATTTGGAGTAAAAGTTAGTCATGAGGGGATATAGATCTCAGGGATGACTCATTCAGGCAGGTAGGAGTTTTCACCCTTCACTAGTTAGAGCCATTGATGTCTTGAAAGACTCATCAGTTGTCTAGCCTTGCTCCATCCCAAACTATCAATAGAAAACTATCAGAAACAATTGCAAACAATGGAAACCAGTTGGAGGTAAAAAAGGAACACTACAACAGACAATCACCCTGCCTACCAATAAA
Organism: Dermatemys mawii; assembly: GCA_007922305.1. Lineage (NCBI taxonomy): Eukaryota > Metazoa > Chordata > Testudines > Dermatemydidae > Dermatemys > Dermatemys mawii. The sequence continues at coordinate 21,855,493 of ML677335.1, read as the reverse complement.
GACAAACGTCTGCTTCAGTATAACAGAGGGAGGGGAAAGTCCCTTTGCTTCCTTTCACTGAGGAAACAACTTGGAGAGCAGATATGTTCTCATGAACAATTGGATCCTGGTTCCCGTGAAGCCAGACAACTCTGCAATGGACTGAACTTTGGGAGGGAAACCTACTTTATTAGATAGGAAAGGTAACTACTAATAAGTGCACACCTAGATTTGCATTTTATTATTATGATTATTGTAACCATTCATTTCCACCACTTTCTCTTGTTTCTAGTTAACGCTCCATTCTTTCTTAAATAAACCTACTTCTGTTTTTTTTGTCCCAATATTGTGTGATTTTATAGGAGCAATGATTTAAGGTAAAAATAATAAGCTGGAGTACATGGTACCTTTGTGGAGAGAGGATCTGGAATTTTTGTGACTAGCCAATCTCAGGATCCATATTACAAAGAAGATCCCTTCAAAAGGACTCAAATACTGCGGTGCTCCTGTTGTTAACCAGTAAGGCTTAACCTTAAGTCAGGCCTGACATGGCCCAGAGGAGAGCACTTGAATGGCTAACAGGCTGGTGGTATTAGCGAGCTGACACCCAGTTACGACAGGCAAAACTCCCTCATGATAATGCTTATGCAAGGTGACTCTCAGTCCTTGGTACCCCAAGAACTATTACAGTACATATAAAAATGTATTACTTTTGTTATAAACAAAAAAAGTATTTTAAATACATGGCATCAGCTATAATGGCCAAATCAATTCCTGCTAAGATCAAATGAAGGATTCTTATTGACTTCAATAGCACATGAATCAGGCTCCTACTGCACTACAAAGAAATATCTGGACTGACCTGGTTACAGATTTTCCGGTCTCGAAGCGAGTGGACAAACTGTGACAAACTCTGACTACATTTCTGGACAAGATGGCACCTGTAATGAATAATTTCAGAGAGCCAGTCCACCTCAGCTTTATTTTAGATAGCTTCTTTTATACCAATTATATTCCCAAATGCTATCCAGTGAGCCTTTGAGAAGGGGCCATAGATTGAATAAACTTTAGACTGAAATATCCTTCTCCATCCTAGAGGTGGTCCCTCCAGAACAGCATTCCCGAAGACATCTTGGCAAGGGAAGATGAGCACTGTTGCTATCCATATTTTGCTTCTTCTGGGGATCAATAATTGTTAATTTAAATATTGTCAAGAGTGCATTAGATCTATGGATAGCATGCTTTTATCATATGTCTGAATAAATCAAAATAAATAAATGAAGAAATAAATATTCTCCAGGGTGCTCAGTCTAGTGCCTTTCACAACCACTAAATACACAGGTATATACACAATGAAAATAATTCAGTCATAAGGCTGCTATGGAGAAATTAAGAAGGATAGCAGGGCAGTCTGTGTTTATAGATTAGATGGTGAGCTAATGAGAAAGTGAGAGAGGCTTCCTTCCTTCCTTATCTACAATGCTATCAGTGATGTGGATATTTAAGCTGCTGCTGATTTACTCTTGTAAGCACACATTATCTGTTTTACTGAAATATGAAAAAAACAAAAAGATACAGAGGTTGTTAAATAGGCACTTTTTAATAACTTCAGAAGAATCCTATCATGGTTTAATCATGTTAAGGCTGTGACTTAAGCATACAAAATCCGGTTTAGTATCAGCTTGATGTCTGGTAGCTCCTCTATGTGGGGGTTGTAATCTGCACTTGTGGCAGGGAAAGGGATTTCTGATCTATTCTATTTTTTCCCCTTCTTTTACATCTGTAATTCTGAAAACTGGTAATTTCTAGCTGCTAGGGGATTTTTAAAGGTCAATTTCATGCCATAAAGATTTATCAGCTGTGTGGCAAATATGTGTACACATTAAAGACAAAAGGAGAAATGTCAGCTTCAAATGGGAGCATCCTCATTTTTTGTTGGTTTGTGACACTTGGAGCGGTGGATCTGTATTAATAAATGGTCTTCACTGAGAAAACAATTGGTGTTGCTAACAAAATAATCAGAGTTCTGTTTAACTGCTAATCACAAATTGTGTGGGAGCAGTTTGTTTTCTGTAAGCCAATTGAAATCTTAAGAACTACTTTCTTTGGTAACAATTGTGATTTTTATCTGTACCTAAATAACATTGAAAAGCTGAATTTTGAGTTTCAGTGATACAGAAGAGAAAAATGTTGTGACACAAGATGAAGAGTGAAGACATTCATCATGATGAACTAGAAGGCTAAGAAAGACATGTATCGTGAGCATAATGCAGCTTTCAGTGTTTGCATGAGAATATTCAGCTGACAGATATGGGCACTTATTGGATTGCTAAGGTCTGACCCCAGGTAATTAAAATCTTTATTGCCATAAATATGTAATTTATCTATTGATTTATTTTTCTATGATTAATCAGCTACTTGTTCTTTTTCCTAAATAGTCTTCTCTTTTTAACAGTATAAATATCATCTGTTTCTTTTGTAGATAGTGTCAGCTACAGAGATATCCTTTAACTGGAAGCCTATGAGCCAATTATCAGCCCAGTCTATGGCTCTCCTACAGTACTTTAATTCGTCTTACTTTATTTGTTAAAAAACACAATATAATCATGCCAGTTTCATTTATGTTGGTAATTTATTTCAAAATACCTGTCAGCTATAACAATACAGATAACAAAAAAAATTCAAGAAATGTTTTTTGACAAATCAATTAATTATTAGGCATATTAATACAGAACTTTGAGTAATAATTAATTTAAACTACAATACAGAAACATATTTCCCGCACCCCTCAGAAGCAGTACAAAGGCTTGGGGGAGTCAAAGGTAATGGAGGAGCTGAGGGAAAGGAAAATTATTGCTGGGAAGGAACCTGGAGGTTTGTTGGATGTGGATGGGAGAAGTATGGAACAGTCTTTTTGGGAGGAGAGGGATTGTTAGGAAGTTGGAGGAGCCTCTCTATGTTGACTCTGGCTGACCCCTAGCCTCTCCCATTCAATTAGGCACATCTGCCCCTGTCCCTCAGTGTCCCTGCACCCCCATCCCCATGTGGCCCTGTCCCCCATCCCAATGTGCCCCATCCCCAGGTGTCCCTGCACCCCCACTCAGCCACCTCTCTTCCCTGTCCCCATGTGTCCCTGCACTCCCACTCAGCCACTCCCTGCCCAATGCACCCTGCACCCCTATTTGGGCCTGCACCCCCACTCAGCCACCATGCCCACATATGTCCCTGCATTCCCAGTTAGCCACCTCCACCCCCATGTGACCATGCACCTACGTGGCCCCATCCAGCCCTGCACCCCAACTCTCATTCAGCCCCTGCCCCGGTCTGTCCCCCACACTAACCTTTCTGAATACCAGTCTATGTGGCCCCCCCAGCAATCCCATGTGACCCCCTCTGTCTGTTCCCCACCCCCATATTCCATACCTCCTCATTTGGCCCTGCGGGCAGGGCACTGTGGGGAACATAGCCTCTTCTCCTCCCTATTGGCTACTGATTGTTACAGCTAGTGAGCCGGATGTCTCTGTTCAGGAGCCACAGCAGCCCCTGATGAGTGAAAGATATAATTGCAGCACCCCCTCTGGCAGAATGTATGTTCTGTGTAGAAAAATGATCTATGGTGAACATGAATTCTGCACATGTGCAGTGGTGCAGAATTCCCCAAGGAGTAAGGAATGGCTGTGTCACTTCTCTCTCTACTTTTCCACTTTCCTCTTTTTTTATTCTCCTGGCTTTCTGTCTGTCTCTCTTCATCTGCTCTTCCCCTTCTCTCTTACCCTCTTTTTCCTCCTCCTACTTGTATTTTAATCTTTAGAGACTAATTTGAGTACTATATAGCAGCAACAGAGATTCACTTAATCTATTATGTTAAATATCAGTTATCTTTTGCTTACATATATGTATGTATATACTTTATCCTTCCTGTATGTTGAACATCAAGGCTGTGATACAAACACTAAAACCCCCAGGGGACAAAAAAACTGTTTATTGTATGAAGTGCCAGCAATTAATATGTTAATATTTGACGATAAAGCTGTTTCTTTTCTGCTTTGTACATCACAGCTCTGCACAGCTTCTGGGAACACCTTAGTTTGGAGTTTTGTATTTGGTTATAGTTATGTGAAGCAGAGTAGAACACACTGCTTTTGCACCTAAATTGCTTTGCAGGGAGGACAATAATAAAGATTTGGTCCTAAAATTCAGTGAATTAGCAACAAAGATTCAGAAGACACTTTGTAGAAGGGATTTTAGACCTCTACTGATAATCATTGGTGTTGCAGAGTGAAATCCCCGTACAATGCACTGAAAATGTAACTCCTGGCAAGTATACAGGAGTCATTTATTATATGCCATGTAAGTTAAGGCCAGGTGCAGAAACAACTCAGCAGTCTGGGTTCATAGACCTAATTGAAATAAACAAAAGGGTTTCATTCAACCAGTATCTTCTTTTGTCCAAGCATGAACCAGGCTTTCAGTTTAGTCCAAATCCATAGGGAGAGACCTGCAACTGTTCTGCCTTTTTATAGTTCCTGTTGCTTCCTCTTGAGAGGAGCAATTAGCCTCAGCTGAGCCTGCCACATTCCCCCATGGCTGGGTTCCTTGACAATCTGCAATCATATCTTTCCATATGTGGTAGTTCTAGGATGCCTATTATTGTAACATATTAAGTGCCAGTGAGGGCTCACACTTGTTGAAGATTCTGTGCTCATAGCTATAGAGTAAGTAGGATGTGTCCACTCTCTTCAAGTGTCATTTTAATGAGTCCACTTGGTGACTATAACTTTATTTTAGGATATTACAATAACCTATCAGGCAAGATACAGAGAATAATCATGCTACATGCTATAAGGAGCTTGTTTGCTTGTTCTTATTTATATTGTGTGTGCTATGCTGTCAAATAGTGTGACAAAACTCATTAAATGTAATAAGGTTATTATGAAAGATGGAATCTGAGTGCTGAAGGTTATGATTGTCCATGAATCTATTATAAGAAGAGCTGGTTGAATAATTTATTACAAATAATATTCACTGCAAATTTTCACACTTTTCTGCTCTAATCATTATTTACATGTACATTTTCCCCATATTCAGCCAGCTCTAGTTGTAGCCATGTGTGTTAAGACTCATTGACTAAATGATTACAGAAATGTATCAAAATATTTAATACAAACAACAATAATCTTTGAGAGATGCAGTTATAACCGATGGTTAAAGCTGCTTGGTTTTGAGCCACGTGCCTCCCAATGCACTCAAGGTATGTAAGTATCTGGTATAATCAAACTTCTTGCTATGTCTGCCACAGATCCACAAGGTGTGGTCTATGCCCTAGCTTGTAACCAGTCGCCTGAGAAAACAAGTAATACTTGTGGCACCTTAGAGACTAACCAATTTATTTCAGCATAAGCTTTTGTGGGCTATAGCCCACTTCATCGGATGCATAGAATGGAACACACAGAAGTAAGATGGATTTATATACACAGAAGCATAAAAAGTTGGAAATTACCATACCAATTCTAAGAGGCTGTTTAATTTGGATGAGCTATTATCAGCAGGAGAAAAAAACCTTTTGTAGTGATAATCAAGTAGATCTATGTCAGTTGACATAGATCTACTTGATTATCACTACAAAAGATTTTTTATGTCAGTTGACATAGATCTACTTGATCACTACAAAAGTTTGATTATCATTACAAAAATACAAATAATATTTTTAATAAATTATTCAACCAGATCTTCTTCTATGTCAATTGACATAGATCTACTTGATTATCACTACAAAAGTTTTTTTCTCCTGCTGATAATAGCTCATCCAAATAAAACAGCCTCTTAGAATTGGTATGGTAATTTCCAACTTTTTATGCTTTCCTTGTACATAAATCCATCTTACTTCTATGTGTTCCATTCTATGCATCTGATGAAGTGGGATATAGCCCATGAAAGCTTATGATGAAATAAATTGGTTAGTCTTTAATGTGCCACAAGTATTCCTCATTTTCTTTACAGATACAGACTAACATGGCTGCTATTCTTAAACCAGTCCCCTGCAAGTGACCCCTTAGTGGGCAAGGCCCCAAGGACTCACACAGTTCCACAGGGACAGGATCATGACCTCTATAACTCAGAGACTGGGCCCTATCTCTCTCTTTGGCTCCTGCAGCAAACCCAGCTAAGCCAGACTTCTATGGAAGGTTTGTATTATGCACCTTCAAGGCACAATGTTCTCACTGAGTATTTGCAGAGACAGCACACAACCTTTTCAAAACAGAGTAGGATGTATTAGTCACCTGGCATACAGAGGCTGAAAGCTCTTGGGTTAGCAAAGAGCAGCAAAGGCTAAACCATAATCTATCCTGGCCAAGCCTGTGCAATGAGCCAGTCAAGTTGTTATGGATCCCTTTCTGGCTCTGTCTTCTTCCCTTTGTCCTTACACCCAGATAAGAGCTGCCATGTCCCTCAGAAGGACAGACCTTACTCCCACCACCTGAGTTCTCCCTTTGTAATCCAGCTAAGTTCACATGTGCAACCTGCTGGGATCTGTTAGGTGTTGATTGTTCAGTCATTGGAGGGTCTCACTGTCTCTCCCAATCCTCTGCTGATGTGAATCAGTTTCAATCAGTTCTTTAAGGACCCTTTCATTCCACTCAGACAGTTAGGTGACACACATACCTCATGTCTCCTGTAATGTTCCAGGAGCAGTGTTAACCCTTATGCATGCAGTGGGTTGCAATGCAAAGTACTGAGGCAAGCATAGACTTCATAAAAATATTACAAAAAATTCCCACTTTGTCACAGTGTATAATGCTTAATTATCATTCATCTTACAGAGAAAGTATTGCACTACCATGACCAACAAACAATACTACGAGTTGGCAAAAGAGTGTTGCAGAGGAATAAATACAGAATGCAATAATGCCATCTGTTCCTGTTGGGCTCTGTGAGTGCTTACACTTTGAAAAGTCTGCCGTGGAAAGCAAACAGCATCATTATTATTTTCTGTTGATTTAATTATGCCGTAAAAGAGAGCCAATAATACGACTAGAATTTATTAAACTTGGCAAACCCTCCACCCCCCAAAAACGTGATGTGGGCAAAAAATCAGTAAAATTTTTTGTAAAGTGAACTCTCAAAACAGTTGAACCAAAGTAAACTGAATTACTTTAATATTTTTTCTGTTGTATAGTTCCACTGTGTCCACTAATGGTTTCAGAACGGCTATATTTTGGAGTAAATCTATGAACTAGGAGAATACACAAGAGAGGGAGAAAGAGTCTGCTACATTTTATCTGATATCTTTTCATAGTTTTCTGTCCTTTTAGTAGTTTTGGACAATCCCTATATTTAAAAATTATTACTTTTCATGTGACCCTGTCAAAGTGTTTGCTTCCTATGCAAACTGCCGGATGACCCATTTGCAAATGGAGAAAAAATACAATTCCAAGATTTTAGATAAATATTAAAACATTGAAGGAAACTGAAATGGATCGATCTGAAGTGGATAGATTTGCGCAGTTCTGTAGAAATGGTAGAATGGCATACATAAGATCACTGGCAAAATAATGATATAAAACAAATAATCACTGGCAAAATAATGATATAAAACAAATAAACAAGTAATTAAATTGAAGTTTTCCTGGTTTCTTTCTTTATGTCAAGTTCTAGAATGGCTTTTGACACTGGGCACAATTGGAATTTTCTGACTGGCTGTCACTTATGTCACAGCTATGTCTATAATGACTAGAAAACACATTGAGCTATTTCCCTTATTCTTATGTTACATTCTGTCACACTGACACTTCAAGCTGCGCATTCCTCAGTGAGAATTCAACTTCTCTGGTGATTGAAGTCATTCAGTCTCCAATTGAGGCACATAACATCAAATCCAATGGCTTTTACTTGCCCACAAATGAGTTACCTATCCTTTGTTCTTAGAGGTGGTCTGCAAATCCTTTTTAGAAGTCCTTGTACATATTTTGGTTCTTATGTCAGGAACCTTATGGTTACTTGCAGCCTTGTGGGTAGAAGATGAATAGGTTACAATATGTTCTGCTCTATCACCTCACCTTATTATCACAGGATCTTACAAGACAAAGATAGAGAAGACCTGTTAGGAAGCAATATACGCTGAATGCACATGGTGGATAAACCAGCCAGCATATTAGGCACATGGACATAGGAGCACATAAATGCTATAAAGCAGTGTCACTGTCAGTTCACATTCTGATTGGCTCAAGAGAGTTCACAGAAATGTTGCATAGCTGCCTGCAGGGATTATTCACTAATCTGAAGCATGATGGGACATATGAATCTTTAGTGCAACTGGCATATAAATACCTTGTGACGCCGGCTGCAAACAGTGCCATGCCAATGCCCATTCTCACTTTTAGGTGACATTGCAGACAAGAAGCAGGTAGCATTATCTCCTGCAAATGTAAACTAACTTGTCTGTCTGAGAGATTGGCTGAACAAGAAATAGGATTGAGTGGACTTGTAGGCTGTAAAGTTTTATATTGTTTTATTTTTGAATGCAGTTATTTTTGTACATAATTCTACATTTGTAAGTTCAACTTTCATGATAAAGATTGCATACAGCACTTGTATTAGGTGAATTGAAAAATACTATCTCTTTTGTTTTTTACATTGCAAATATTTGTAAAAAAAAATAAAGTGAGCACTGTACAATTTGTATTGTGTTGTAACTTAAATCAATATATTTGAAAATGTAGAAAACATCCAAAAATATTTAAATAAATAGTATTCTGTTATTAACGGTGCAGTTAATTTATTAAATCGCTTGACGGCCTGAGAAATTATTAATCCTGTGCAGCAAGGGTTCACCATAAAAAGTGCATACCAGCCTCCTGGATCCACAATGCCCTTCCCCCACCACATCCCATGACTCAGGCCAGAAAGCAGAGATTTCAGAAGTTTAAGATAGGACTACTAGACATTGTAACAGTTGTGGGTGGTCTGGGTGGGGCTGGCTCATTAGATATTGCTGGCTGTCCCCTAATTTCCAGATGAGAGAAACAGAATAGATGAGAAAAAGAATGAAGAGTTCTTGTGACGCCTTAGAGACTAACCAATTTATTTGGGCATAAGCTTTCGTGGGCTAGAAGCCACTTCATCGCATCTGATGAAGTGAGTTCTAGCCCACAAAAGCTTATGCCCAAATAAATTCATTAGTCTCTAAGGTGCCACAAGTACTCTTCATTCTTTTTGCAGATACAGACTAACATGGTACTACCCTAAACAAAAGAATAGATGGGAGCAGTAGATGAAGTTCAAGAGTAAAAGCAATGTAATTAAGCTTAAAAACAGACAAAACACGTATCATACAAAAAGCAGCCAAAATTCATAAATGCTTTCTTAATATTATTTTTTCCATATGAGCAATTGTGTAACTGCTAGAGCTATTATGTGATCATGAATGGGGAGAGAGAGACCCGTGCGATCATGAATCAGAAGAGAGCTGCTCCACAGGAAATGGAGCTAGAGTTTAGGTGATTTATCCAGTGTTACACGGTATATCTGCGGCAGAGCTGGCAATGGAACCAGGTCTCAAGGCTCCCAGTCCTGTGCCCAATGCACTGCAGTACATTGCCTCTTTAAGTTGACCCAAGAAGTTGAAAACTTTCCTGAGTTTCACACCTGTAAAATTATGAAGATGCCCCTCCTTGCCTGACTGTTGGGAGAATTGGCTCATATTACTACTGTGCAGGGAATTTGGTGAGAGGTTGACAAGTCACGTTAAAGGCAAAAATTACATAATTTTCAATTGGGAATTTGTGTCAAGTGAACAAATTTCATTTCTGGAAGTAGGTCCTGGTTATTGAAATTTCTTCAGAAAGTAGTTTAGTAGGAACAAGTATGCTACCGGAACTGTTTATACTCGCCTTGCTTTGGAGCACATATAGGACATTGGTTCATAGCGAAGTCAGTTATTTATTTATTTCTGAAAGGGAAACCCTATATAATAATAAAAGGGAATCATAAACTGTGACGTGTTTTGGCTACCTCTCCAGATAGGCTCCCAACTAACATAAAATACATCTGTCCTTATTGGAAAGGAAGAATACAGAAGAGTGAAAATTCTATTTGAGTATATGTTCTGAGGGGGGCATGTGTGCTATTAAAAACAGAAGTAGGCAAATGCAGCCTTAAGGGTTGCAACTGGCATAGCGATGGCAATACAGCTCTGGGAAAGGGGCTGAAAGCATCCTCACTTGTGACATTTTTCTGATACAAATTAAAGTGAGGCCACCACATCCATTTCACAATTCACTATGAATAGTCATTAGATGGTGATGAATTTTGGCCACTGCCAACCTGTGATGGACTTCACTTAGAAGGAAACGGTTCTGTACCTCATTACCAGTATCCTGACCTTGTTAGTCTCTTCTCCGGATAAGCCCTTTGGTGCCAAGTGTTGGAAATGTCTTTTTTTAATTTAATTTCTTATTGATCTCAGTGTCTGGCAGTTTTGTTTCCATTTCTATGAACTTTAATGACTATCTTAAAGACAGTATACATTTGTTAATTAATTATTGGTCTTTTTCATCTTGTGCTTTTTTCTAGCCTCTTAGCCCTTGCATGGTATCTAGACTGTCCATCTTTTTTCCAACTTCTTTCCTGCTGTGAAGTCCGTTCCTGTCACACTCGTTTCAGCCCTTCCAAAAGCAGCTGCATTTCCTGTCAATGACTGTAGGAGATGCACTTCCCAAAATGCCAATAAAACAGGCACGTAAATGTTAATTGGCCATGTTTTTAACTGTGCCTGAATAGGCATTGTGGAACTCCAGAGAGGTATCTGAGGACATGGATGTAACTCAGGAAGACATTACTAAACTGCAGCTGTGTGGAACTAGAAAACTGGGCCCTGTCTCAGGTGACTCAGAGAAGGTTTAGGAACCAGAGCTGGCTGGGGCTTTGCAGAACCCTGAGGAATCTGAGGAAGCCTTTGCTGAATAAACATTATGAGAACACAGTTATATGGGAATTTAAAATTACTAAGGAATGATCTTGTAATGTGTAGCACATATTTAAAGGTCCAAGAACTGGGAACTATGGCAGTCTTGAATGAACTAGAACTGTGAGAAAGAGAAAGCACTTTTGAAACCTCCTTTGAGAAAGCAATTACTGAACAAGAATGTAGGTAAGAGAGGCATTTGGGGAATCTAGAATGAAAAGGGACTTTATTATTGAACTGGAGTTCTAATGAAACTGCCATTTCATAATGACAGAGCTATCACTGGAAAGGATTTCTGAACAGCTCCTGAACTGCAATGGATATTTTCCAGGAGGATGGTTCTTCAAGTCCACCAGTGAAGTGTTCTGTAAAACTTCTGTTCATGCTCAACAGTCTATCTACTGAGGAAAGCTTTAAAAAGCATCAGTAAAGAGCATCAACAATGTATTCGTCATACAGATATACTGTCTAGGTCATTTGAATTCTGATCCATAATTATTATCTTTCCAGTGGTACATCTGGATGCCACCATAGAATCAGATTGTCATAGTTCTATCTTATAATAAACAGGGTAGACAAAACACTGGAATCACATACCAGGCTGCTGTTCAGCACTATTCTAGAACAGTGAAAAGACATAGAATCAAGTCTCTTTAAGTCTCTCTTTAATAACAAATAGGATGAGTAGGTCATATGAGGTAGGATGTACTTGCTAGTACATTAGATTAGACTACGAACCAGGACTCTGCTGGCTCCTTCATTCATTTGCTGTGTATCACTTTGACTTTGGGCATGTCATTATTCTCTCAGTTTAACATATCAGTAAACAACATTTGGTCTAACACTTTTTACCTAACAACAGAGATATTGTGAATATTAATCAAATAATGAGTTTAAAGTGCTCTGAGATTTCTAGAAGAAAGGTATTAAGGACCCAGTCCTGCCACTGATTCTGTGTGAGTGAAACTCAAGGACTGTGCATGAGTGAAAGAGTCTGTTCATATGGAGTCCACTACAGAACCAGGGCCTATGTACATTCAAAATATTACAGTTATTTTAAAGCCTAATCTGTGCTTCTGTCCATTTTCTATGCAAAAAGAGGCAGGACACAGTGAGCAAAACATGACTGGTAAAAGACAGGTCCAAATACTTATTTGCAAAGGCTGCTTTTATATGTAGTGGTCCCTTATGTCAGTATAATAATCCTTAGGGCCATATTAAATAAATTAGTCAAGAAAAGGTAAAACCCCACACAAGAAATGTATGTTAAAACAAACTCTGAGGTAACAATTTTCTCTCAAATTAAGTATTTTCACAGTCAGTTCTTTGTTTCTGATGGTATCTCCAGATTCATCACATACTCTTATTGCCAGTCTTTATGGATTTTACTCATCTGTTTGTTGAACTGAATTCTGTGCATTTCTCTTTGAGCTAAGTCCTCTTCAAAAGATTACTTATTGTATTTCTTTGACCTTGCTTTATTTTCTTGAGGAACAAGAGCTTTTCAGAGAATGATTCGGTTTGCACCATTCCATGCCAAAGGGGACAGTGGCCCCACAGGGGGGTATTCATCCCAGGGACAAGTAGGTAACAGCACTGGGTCTACATTTTGGGCATGGTTGACCTGTGATCCTCTAATACTTCCATTATTATGGTGTTAAGTATTGGTGTCTCTAAGTAAGAGCTGCTATTTTATTGATAGTAACCAGAAGTCAGTCCCCTCTAGTGCTACAGATTAGAATCCAGGAATACAATATCAAGAATATAGGAAAAAAGGAAGGAGACTTTAAATAATGTTGCAAGATAAATTCAATTATGTTAACCACTAACCTAGGTGTTTATAAATTAGATCTTTTCTTAGAGTAAAAATAATAAAATTCTCATGCTTGTTACATATTCAAGGGGGAGATAAATTACTTTTGTTCTAATTTATAGCATCAGGCAGCTGTGATAGCAAATTTGTTATTTTTCAACATTTCCTTTGTTATATTGAAAACATTTACAAAACAGTTGTTGAAATTTATTTTTTATTTTAGAATTAAAACCCAACCTCCAGATTTGGGTGCTACAATAGGTCATCCAGAACTTGCAAAATCAGGCATTTAAATATCCAAGTACCAATCTAAGTGTGGGATATGGACATACTTTTAGGTGTCCACATTTCAAATTTGGACCCTGCAAAATCACTTATCTCTAGGGTATCTGTGACACCATGATTTTATTTTTGCAAAGGAGCAGTTCAGCCAGCAAGAGCACTGAGGAGCATCAATAGGCTCAGCGTGGGATTTCCAACTGTTGTGTGCGGTGGATGTTCTGAGGTCGTGCAAAAACAACATTTTTCAAGTCCTGTGTTTCTGTAGGTGGAAGCCTGAGGTAGAGTCTGAATGTGAAATCCTCACTTTTAACAGATTTGAAGGTGAGAAGAGTCCATTATGAATAGGACTAGTCTGGCATCCTGCATAACACACGCCATAGAACTTTCCCCTGTAATTTCTGCATCAAACCCATACTTTCAGCCTAAGCTATTTTAGAAAGACAATCAGCCTTGATTCAAAGACATCAAATGATGGAGAATCCAGCTTTTTTTCCCCACTGAGAAAGAGAACTGAGTCCAGGAGCCCTAAAAGCAGTGGGGATTGCTCATATGGAGTAGGGCCCTGCAGAAGAATTCAGTGGAAAAACTCTGAAGAAATTGAGAGTCATCTCTCTCTGCAGATCAGTTTGTGATATTTGTATGAAGCACATTATGCAAAAAATAAATTAGATTGTTTAGAGAAGTTGCCTGGAAAAAAAGAGCAGTTATCAAATAGGCAAGAGGATAGAGAAAGCAACAGCACCAGAGAGGAAAGATTCAGGGTAGACACAAGAAAGCATAAAGAGGAGTGTGGCAGCCAGACCTGGAAAGACTGTAATAGTGCTGGGACCTAGACTAGAGAGCCTGTGAAAGTAGCAGGATTCAGAGAGATGATGGCACAGAGACAGAAGGGATGTAAAAGCAAAACCTTATTTTTCATTCACCAATCGTGTTCTGGCTCTAGTCTATATTTTTAGCAGTTGTCTGTCTTGCACAACAGCCCTAAATAATAGCTGGAATCTATAAAATCCAGTGATTTTTTTGAGAATCACAGCAGGCTTAACACCTTTAACCATTTTCTTGTAATGCATCTTAAGGGTCTATACTTTATCCAACTATTCCTGCCATTTACTTTTTACCCATGAGGTTAAAACAAAATATCAGAGGTTCTGGTTAAAAAAATGCCTATTCTTACTGCTTCAAGTTGAAGGAAACCTAGTTCTGTTTCTGTATCATATTAAGCCCAGTACATAATTTAATTGTTGAGGGAAGTCTGTTCCAGGTGGTACCTGTTCACGAAAGCCCCATCTGGTGTGTTCATGCGGTTAGGAAGTGGCAGTAAGGATGCTGAAAGTTTTAAGACTCATTCATGGACAAATAGTTGTTTATGGCTGTGCCAAAGTGTACAAAAAGGCTTACTGTACTCTGTAAACATAAAGGGACTTCAAATGGGGAAAAAATTAACATACAGTGAAAGACACATTAAAACTGGGAGTAAGGATGGAGTGGGGAGAAATCAGAGAGGTAGTTGTCCAGCACCATGGCAGATTTCAAAACATAGCAATAAGCTGCCTGCAGCTGATGATGTTGTGATCCAGCTCCTGGCATCTCGCATAAACAGACTGAGAGAAGTTCCAGAGTTTTACAATAAATCCTCCATGCAGAACGAACACTCTAATATATTTTCATCAGGAAACCAATCATCTTGTGCTTTGGACTTCAAAAAATACATGATCCCAGCTGCTTTTGAGCCAAATGCTTTATTTTATTCAGAATAATAAGAATATCAGTACATGTGGGAACTACTTGTAAATTAAAAAAAATTTTTTTGAATGCCCATCACTTAATACAGCAATTCTGGGGCCATATCCAAAATCAAAATTAATGTTCTTATTTGCTTTCCAGTATATTCCTTTTACAGAATTAAAATAGAAACTACCAGAGTTACTGTAATAACCCATAGACAGGCGGTCCCTTCTAAGAAAAATAATCAAAGTAAATGACCTTTCAAGGAATTTCTTACACATTTCATTATATTAACCCCCCCATATCAAAATCTTATTCATAGCAAGAGTTAATTTATATATTTCCCTTCCCCATCAAAACTCTGATGTTGCTATCCATCCCAAATTTTGCAGGAACATTCCAATTTCCAGTCACAATGGAACTGTTTTGCATTTTGCAGGGCTCACAAGATCACTGAAGAATAGTTGTAGACCTCTGTAGCAGCATGTTGTCTAACAACAAAATGATGTTACATTGTGACTTCATTGCTCTGCATTGTGATGTCATGTCATACCCTGATGCTACATTGCAACTCAGAGATGAAGTCACAGTATTTTCACACCACAAAGCAATACTCTGTCAAAATGCATTGATGTTATGTTGTGAATTAATTTTTATTTGTAATGACATGTTGCACTATAACTTCATGCTTTAAGCTACAATATTACCTGTCACAATGATACTGTTAGACTATACCAGGGGGTTGGCAACCTTTCAGAAGTTGTGTGCTCAGTTTTCATTTATGCACTCTAATTTAAGGTTTCATGTGCCAGTAATACATTTTAACATTTTTAGAAGATCTCTTTCTATAAGTCTATAACATAGAACTAAACTATTGTTGTATGTAAAATAAATAAGTTTTTAAAATGTTTGAGAAGCTTCATTTAAAATTAAATTAAAATGCAGAGTCCTCCAGACTGGTGGCCAGGACCCAGACAGCATGAGTGCCACTTAAAATCAGCTTGTATGCTGCCTGAATTCCTCCTGCCGCTCCCAAGCTCCCATTGGCCAATGGGAGTGCAGAGCTGGTGCTGGGGACAGGAGCAGCGCACGGAGCCCCATGGCCCCTATCACCTAGGAGCCAGACCTGCTGGCTGATTTCAGGGCACAGCGGTGCCAGGACAGGTAGGCATTCACCTGCCTGGGCACTGCAACACCGACAACCTGACCTTTAATGGCCGTGGTTGGTGGTGCTGACTGGAGCCGCCAGGGTCCCTTTCCAACCAAGTGGTCTGGCAGAGAAGCAGCTACCTGGTCTCGTCAGCTGGGGTCCAACAGATTTCCAGGTATCCCAGGGTCCCTCCTTTTCTGGTCTACTACAGACAGGGTTGCCAGTCCTCCAGGATCCGCCCAGAGTCCTCAGGCATGGGATGAAATCTCCAGGAATATATCCAGCCAAAACTGACGACCCTAACTACAGACCAATTTTTCTGTACTATCCATGTTGTGCTTAGGACTCGCCCGCTGCCCTACGAGACCGCCCCCGAGCTGTGTCTCCACCCAGTCCGCATTCTCCCAAAGCGTACCCCTCCCCTTCTCACTTGAACTCCCCGCGCTGTTTCCGGCCTCGCGGCAACCGCTTTTTAACCGTCCCCGCTGATTGACACCCTATAGTCCCGCCTTACATCAGTTTACTTGCAGAAGGGAGCTAGACGAACAGTAGCTCCACCCCAGTTCAGGAGAGATGCCGGGTGATTGGCTGGTGGTTGCATGCCCGCCCCAGCTCCGTGGAGACGCCCGATGATTGGCTGGTGGGTGTATGCCCGCCCCGTCCCCTGGCAGCCCCGCGGTGCAGCCTGCCGGAGCGGGGCGGGGGCCGGCCGGGTCGCTTCCAGTTGAGAGATGGCGGCTGCGGCGAGGAGATCGCTGCTGCTCCTCTTCTCGCGGAGCGGTGGCGGCGGGGCGCTGACAGCCGCCGGCTGCTTCCCCGGGCTGGGCAGGCATCGCCAGCAGCACAGGACGGTGAGCGCGGCAGGCGGCGGGGCTGCGCCCTTCAGGTGCTGCAGGAGCGGCAGCGGGGCTGGGCGCTGTGCGGGCGGGACATGGGGAAGGCGGGAGCGCAACAGCCCCCGTGGGCCGCCGCCGCTTTCTCCCCGGGCAGTGGCAGCAGCAGCGGGCTCCGAGGGAGCAGCCTGGCCACGGTCAGCCTCTCGTGGAGCCGGCGCGGCAGGCGGAGGAGCTCGGGTTCCTCAGCGGGCGGGGCGGGCAGCTCCCATAGACACACAGGCACTTCCTGGGGGCTCTGCCCTGTGCGCGGCCCGGCGGGGAGCCCTGCTCGGCCCGCTCGGGCTTCCCCGGCGGTATCCTGAGAAGAGCCCCGGGTGCCTTAGGCGTGTGTCTGACGGGTGAGCGCGGCTGGGATGCCGGGTGCGGGACTGCCGGGGCGGTGGGAGGCGGTGCTGCTGCAGTGACTGGGGAGAAGCCCTGCATTGTCCGTTTCATCTTCTCCCCTGTCAGCGGGTGTCCCGGCTGGACCTTGATTGCCGGGCTTGTATCCCCTGCTGGAGGGGAAGAGTTCGGGAGGCGCCGTCGGGACCCTCGTGAAGATGGGAGCTCCTTCTGGTTAGGGCTGATAATGATATTAACCTTTTTCGGTGAAAGAGCTCCCATGAGCTAGCAAGAGAGAGGGGAGCACCATGAAGTGACACAAGCCTGATTTTCTTCTAATTGCCTCTAGAAGTGCTGAGGAGTGGCCCTGGGGATTCCTTTTTGGAGGTCAGCAGAGTTCTTCCTTCGGGATTGTCCACATCCATATGCGTTGGCTCCTAGCCAATGATGTAGCATAGTTGTAAGAAACTCCCTCCCTCGGAGCGAAGTTGTATACTGAAAGCAAGATAATGCAGGCTGGGTGGTTTAACTAACACTTCCTTTTAAATATGTATTTGCCTGTAATGCTTAATCTGCTGAACACAGGGCAGAAAAATAATCCTTGGGGATAGGAATGAGGAAGGTAGTATGTAGGTTGTGCATAAGGGAATAATCAAGGCTAGGATGAGTCATGCAGTAATGTCAAAGTTGATATCCTTTTTTGCATAAGGCTACAAAGAATGCATAGGTGAAGGGGTTAGAATATAGTAGGGACAGCATTGAGTTTCTAAAGGTAAAAGTGTCAATTTGCTGAATTTTTTTATGTATCATTGTGAGCTTTCTGTTAGTTGTGCTGAACTTTTTATTTTGTTTTCTAATGTTATATACATTGATCCATTTTTACATGTCCCAGCAAAATCCTTTCACTTACTAATATTCACAAATTTTGTTTTTAAAATCTTTTAAATGATTACCTATAGTCTATTGATAAACCCCTGTTTATAAACTCTTTGGGGACTAGAAAACCAACCTATGTTTTAATTAAGATGAGTACATAAAATTAATAAAACATATGCACAGTATGACAGTGGAAGGGTGTGCAAAGCCAACAGTGTGCTCTTACAGCTCAGTAAAGCAACTGTTCAACATTCTTAGCATTATGTTATTGCATATCTGCTCTCTGCTGTAGTAATGGCTAATTCATGTGACGTTTGAATTAAAATGTCACATGAATTAGCCCTGATTGTAGAGAATCTGCATTTGTATCTTCCTCTTCAGATCACTGTCTAAAATGAAGGCAAAATTCAAATGCAACGGTATACAGATAAGAAACTAAGGAATTATGAGCCAAAGTAGAAATGTTAGTAAAAAAGGGAAACTTGTACCTTCTAGCTGAAAAAGTATAACTTTTTCGATCCCATTTTACAGAGTTACAGATTGAAAATTTGGTACATGATCCCTTCTGCTTTTCACTGCTGGTATTTACACTACTTCTCTCCCATCATTGTTAAGCAAACCCTGTCAAACTTCCCTTTCCCTCCACCTGCAGACTTATTATTTGGATAAGTGGCAAATAATCTGCATACAGCTATCTGAATAGGAAATCTTTGTACAGTTGACAAGTTACAAGATAGCAAGTGTGATAAGACAGATGGCAGACAACTCGCTTCTCAAAAGATGTATAGGATTTTTTTTAAACGGCTTATTTTCTTCATTGCAATTTTTCAGAATTATACTAGCTTAAACTGGGTTTAGGAAGTTTACAATATATTTAAACAAATGGTAGAACTATAAAATAGCTCTTTAAGGAGAGCTTAGTATCACATATATACAAGGGGTATTTTTGAGATCTGTAATCAAGCTGAAGGAGAAGAAAAAAGGTGTCTGTGGCATCCTAATCTAGTGAGATGTTTTATTATACTCTGTTAGCAATCAGTTCCTGGATCAACTTTCTCAAACTGGCCTTGGAATATGAAGTACTTTTAATTGGCATGAATCTGGTGATGTCCCCATAGAAGTATTAGAGCATCTAAATGTTATTGGTACCTATAGAAAGCGGGGGAGGTTTAGTTTAATTTTTAGATTTTTGTATAATTATTTTTTTCCTGGTTTAAAAGATGTATATTGAGTTTTCTGAACTATATTGAGTAAACACGCAAACATAGTAACATTGGGATAAAATCGTAGACCCAATGAGGGGAGAAAGTATGCAAACAGAACAATTTTTTGTTTCCTTATTTTTCCTTTCAAGATGAAATTAGACCTCTCTGAGCAATGGTCCTGTGTATACAGTAGGTGGCACTCTTTATTGGTCTGTAGTTTGGATGACTCCTTACAGCAGCTCTGACTTGTATTCTGTTTCTCAAGTACATATGTAGGTTTGATTCTCACAACATGCTGGCTGGGTCATCAATTAAGGACATGTAATTCACAAATTGATTAGTTTTTGCCTCTCAACTCAGATGCACTGGCCAGATAGACAGGAAAAGCCCCGTGAACTTTTGAATTTCATTTTCTCTTTGGCCAGCGTGGTGAGTTCATCAGCACAGGTGACCATGCAGAGCTCAACAACACAGGGGACCATGCAGTTACAGAATCACAAAAGAGTTCCAGCATGGACCGAATGGGAGGTGCTGGATATGATTGTTGTATGGGGAAATGAATCTGTGCTGGCAGAACTAAGTTTGAAAAGACAAAATGCCAGTACTTTTGCCAAAATCTCCAAGGCCGTGATGGACAGAGGCTACAACAGGGACCCACAGCAGTGCCACGTGAAAATTAAGGAGCTCAGGCAAGCATACCAGAAAACCAAAGAGTCAAACAGATGCTTCGGGTCAGAGCCCCAGATGTGCCACTTCTATGATGAGCTGTATGCAATACGGGGGGGCGTCTACCATTACCCCACCCCTGTCCCTGGACACTTGCCAGGTGGGAGTCTTGCGCAACAGGGATGAGGATTTTGGGGATGAGGAAAACGAGGAGGAGGAGGAGGACGAGATTGAGTATAGCCCAGCAGGCAAGCAGAGACACTGTTCTCCCCAACAACCAGGATCTTTTTATTAACCTGGAGCCTCTAGCCTCCCAAGGCAGATCTAGCCTCCCAAGGCAGAATCCTGGACCGCGAAGCCGGAGAAGGCACTCTGGTGAGTGTACCTGTGTAAATATAACACATGGTTTAAAAGCAAGCCTGTTTAATGATTAATTTGCCCTGAGGACTTGGGATGCATTCGTGGCCAGCACAGCTCCTGGAAAAGTCTGTTGACGTGTCTGGGGATGGAGCTGAAATCCTCCAGGGGCATCTCCATGAAGCTCTCCTGGAGGTACTCTAAAAACCTTCGCAGAAGGTTTCTGGGGAGAGCAGCTTTATTCCGTCCTCCATGGTACCAGGCCAGTAGCAAGTAGTCTGGTATAATTGCATTACCAAGCCTGGCAGTATATGGTCCGGGTGTTTGCTGGCATTCCAGCAACATCCGTTCTTTATCTCTCTGGAGGGTGATATTATTTCAACCGGGTGACCATGAATAGGGGAATTTTATTAAGGGGACATTCAGAAGTGGCCATTCCTGCTGGGCTGTTTTGCCTGTGGCTGAAAAGGAATCCTCCCCGCAGTTAGCCACATGGTGAGGGGTTTGTGTGTCAGTCACGCTGAGCTGTTCGTGTTTGGTTAGCAGGGATCTACCCTGATACCAACCATGTGGTGCGGGGAGGTCTCAAGTGATCATCACAGAGAATTGGGGGCTTAGCTGGGTTTCTGCTCAATGTTAACCCAAAAACTGCAGCACCTCCTTTTAAATGGCCAACTCAATAAAGCTTTGCTTTGCTTGGTATGGGAAAGGAGGGAACTGCTTTTTGAAACCATTCCCATGTTATGAAGGTTAAAGAAGCTGAAAGGCTATGGCTTACCATGGCTGCCTGCAAGCCGAATTCTGTTGCCCGGCCCTGTGTGCGTGATCTCTCACACCACAACCTTATACCAAAAGCACGTGTGCTATGTAATGTGAATAGTTTGGCTCACCATGAAAGAGTATACCCATTGTTTTGTAAAATGTATCTTTTTGAATAGTATTCTTCCTTTTTTCCTCCCGCAGCTGCAAAAGTTTCAACCCTCCCCCTGTCCTCTCCATCCCAGAGGCTAGTGCAGATAAAGATGGCGAAAAAATTGCACGTGCGATGAAATGTTCTCTGAGCTAATACAGTCCTTCTGCACTGAAACAGTTCAGCAGAATGCGTGGAGACAATATTACAGTCCAGGAAAGTGGTAAATGAACGTGAAGACAGGAGGGACAATTGAGAAGAGAGGTGGTGGGAGCGCGATGAGAGGAGGCAGGATGTAATGCTGCAGCTACTGGGGGATCAAATTGACATTCTCCGGCGTTTGATGAAGCTGCAGGAAAGGCAGCAGGAGCACAGACCACCGCTGCAGCCCTTGTGTAACCGCCCGTCTTCTTCTCCAAGTTCCATATCCTCTTCCCCCAAACTCCCAAGAACATGGGCGGGGGTGGGGAAGGTCCGGGCACCCAACCACTCCACCCCTGAGGACTTCCCAAGCAACAGAAGGCTGGCATTCAATATGTTTTGAAGTGCAGTGCGACCTTGTCTTCCCTCCTCCCCACATCCACCACCCCACCTGGTGCTTCCCTCCTCTCCTACCCCTCCTGGGCTACCTTGGCAGTTATCCCTCCATTAGTGTGAATTAATAAAGAATGCATGATTTTGAAACAATTACTTTATTGCCTCTGCAAGCAGTGATCGAAGGGGGGAGGGTGATTGGCTTACAGTCAAGGGGGTGGGTTTTCATCAAGGAGAAACAAACAGAACTGTCACACTGTAACCTGGCCAGTCATGAAACTGGTTTTCAAGGCTTCTCTGATGCACAGCATGTCCTGCTGTGCTCTTGTAATCGCCCTGGTGTCTGGCTGCGTGTAATGAGCGGACAGGCGATGTGCCTCAACCTCCCACCCCGCCCTATATGTCTCCCCCTTACTCTCACAGATACTGTGGAGCACACAGCAAGCAGTAATAACAATGAGAATATTTTTTTTTTGCTGAGGTCTATATGAGTCAGTATACTGCGCCATCGAGCCTTTAAACATCCAAATGCACACTCTACCACCATTCTGCACCTGCTCAGCCTATAGTTGAACTGCTCCTTACTACTGTCCAGGGTGCTTATGTATGGCTTCATGAGCCATGGCATTAAGGGGTAGGCTGGGTCCCCAAGGATAACTACAGGCATTTCAGTATCCCCAACAGTAATTCAGCTGTGAGCGCTGCTCTCATCTTGGTATTCTTGCGCTTCAGGGCAGGAGAAGCAAGTCACAAAAGTTACAAGTCACTGTCACAGTAGTCACAAGTTACTGTCGTATCCTCCTCACCTGGTTTTGCAGGTTCTGCAGGATAATGCATGTGGTGTTTACAATGCTCCCAACAGCAGTGGTAAACTGAGCAGGCTCCATTCTTGCCATGATATGACTGGGGAAATTCGCTATCAGGACAAGAGCAGGAGAGCAGAGTGCTAGTGGAAGTGGTGAATGACGACGGTTTCCTGATGAAGAACACACATTCCAGGGAGCCATGACAGACAACATGGAAAAATCCGCTATCGAGGCAAGAGCAGCAGAGCACGATGCCACGAGAATAGATGGAAGGATAAGAGGACCTGAGAAGTGGATTCATGGCACCAGGAGAGCAGGAAAGCCGTTGTATTGCGCCGTCTGCTGAAAGCAGTATGGCGCATGCACGGAAAGAAGGCTCAAAACGACTGTCTGCCATTGCTTTCACTGAGGAAGGGGTGACTGACAAGACGCACCCATGAAAACCCATGAGAATGTGTTTGCCCCATCATGCACTGTGAGCTAAACCCAGAATTCCAATAGGTGGTGGAGGCTGCAAGAACTGTGGGATAGGTACCCGCAGTGCACTGCTCCGAGAGTCGATGCTAGCCTCGGTATTGTGAATGCACTCCTTTGACTTAGCGCATTTAGTGGGGATGCACACAGTCAAATGTATACAATCTATTCAGAAAAATCAATTCCTATAAATTCGCCCTAATTTCGTAGTATAGGCATACCCTCAGAGACTTTGTCAAGATTTTTGTAAAATATAAATTTTGCTTGTCTGTTTTGAAAAAGCCTATTAACTATATTCGTCTTAGGGTGACCAGATATCCTGATTTTTATACGACAGTCCCAATTTTTGGGTCTTTTTCTTATACAGGCTCCTATTCCCCCTCCTCCACCCCGGTCTTGATTTTTTACCTTTGCTGTCTGGTCACCTTAATTTGTCTTCACTTGATAACAAGTTACTGACAGCACACCTGTGTGTATAATATGTAATAAACCAATGTATGAGAGCTAAGAAATAAATTGGTATGGAAGGAAGTTTCATTTTTCATGTTTTCAAGGATTGTTTCTACACAAATGAGTAAGAGAGAATTGCTGAAAATACGGTGGTGTTCCTCAGTTCAGGCTGAGTGTACAGAATATGCAACCTTGAAATCTTCTTGAAGTTCTTGCCTTACCACAGTTCTGTTATACATCTGACCATAATAAGAACTGCGGATTTTCTGCTTTAATGGAAAGTTGTAATTAATGCATGTAGTCTATTCATAAGAATGGTCAGTTCTGAATTGGAACACCATATGTAGCATTAATTATACATTTTAAGTGACATACTTTGAAAACATTAATTTTTTTTGTATTGTAGCTTTGTTTTTAAGTATTACAGCTTTCCCCTAGCTTTGTATGGTACTTGTTTGTAAGACCAGCTCCTCTCATGAGCTTTGATTTTTGGGGCATGATTCATCAGAGCAGAGAGAGACTGGATTGTATTTAATAAATAGATTCCTGCTTGCTTGATTTCAAAAGCTGATATAGCTCTAGCAGTTAAAGCATTTCTCTGTCTAAATATCAAATACAAAATATTAATAGAAATGATGCAAGTTAAGTATTGAGAGTACTTGGTCCTGTATAAAACACAGAAAACGCTGCTTACCACAATGTGTAAATGCAAGATCCTACAGCATCTTAACTAAGCCCAAATTGGGTAGACTGAAGCTACTTGCGTGGCATGACCATTTATTCGTTGTTTAAATATTGAATATCTTTCTTTGTCTCCAGAAAGACAGTTTGTTGAAATTGTTTTTCCTGCTAAGTTTTAAAGGTGAATTTATTGCAAAAGTGACTGATATCAATGTGCTGAATGTTCCTACTAACTAGGCTAAGAGTAGCATTAAATCCACAAATTAGTTTAAAAACAAACAAAATCCCACCACCTGTCTGTGTTCCATCTGTGATACTCCTCAGTGTCTCATTGTGACATCCCAGCTGCCAGACTACTGCTGGAATTATGAGCAGGCTCAGAGGGCATAGAGAAAAAACTAAACTTTCAGAACCCCGTCCTCTGTAAATGTAGAGGAGAGGGAGGACTTTGCCTGAACACTTTTGGCTGGCTCAGTGTTTGTAGTGGATTTTTCCCCCGCTATAGTTGAGATGTTATTTGGATATATTGTGTGGCTTTGACAACTCTGCTTGTGAGCCCTGAAGCATGGCTTTCACTTATGCATTGAATCCCTATGTCTCTTCATCCTGATTGGTTGGGGGCAGTTGGCACAATGCAGAATTAAAATGGTTTTGGTGTCTTCTTCACACAGGTCCTCCTTAATGTTGCAGTGACTTTAGATTTTTACAGTGTGTGTGGATTCAGTCTGTGGTATAAAAAATTGTGTATATGATATTACTGCCATAATCTTATGGGCTGTATTATAATCTGACAGTCACAAAAAGTTGTAGGGTTGAGGATTGTAAAATGAGTACAAAGCACCACAAATATATGATGTGGTACAGTGTACCAGTCAAGTAGAATCCTTGCTGTGAGGAGTTGCAGACTAGTGGCATGAGTATTTCCAATAGTACCAATAATATGGTATGTGTAGGGCTGGATTAAGTTTGATATGAACTGGGGCTGTTATAGTTGTGGAAGTCCATCTTTGCATATTCAGTTCCTTCCCTCTGCTTTTTTACCATTGTCCAGGCCCAATGCCAAATTGTCTGTTATTTCAATTCTGTTTTTAAATATTTCATACCATTTGAAAAGCTGAATGAAATGAAATGAAATATATTGAATGAAAGTTGAAATGAACAAAACCATTTTAATTTTGGCTTGTACCTGGTAGTAATACGCATAGTAATGCTATGCTTTAATTGCCTAATTACCTATACCAGTGATATTCATTTACATTTCTGACAGGCCTGATGGGACAAAGAGCACACTCTAGCGCCAAAGGACTCTTCAGAGGTTTGGTCTCTAATGAGTCTGACACCAGTTAGGGGTGGGCAAACGTTTTGGCCCAAGGGCCACATCGGGGTTGCAAAATTGTATGGAGGGCCAAGTAGGGAAGGCTGTGTCTCCCCGAACAGCCTGGCCCTTCCCTGCCCCCATCTGACCCCCCACACACTTCCTGCCTCCTAACTGTCCCTTCAGAATCTCTGATCCATCCAAATCCCCCCGCTCCTTGTCCCCTAAGATCCCCCCTCTGACTACCCTACCCGCCATCCAACACCTCTCTTTCTTGTCCTCTGACTGCCCAAGATCCCCTCTCACCCTAATTGCCTCTCCTGGGGGTGTGGAAGGGGTTGGGTGGGGTCCGGACTCCCATGTCTATCCAACCCCTTGTCCCCTGACTGCTCCCTCAGAACCTCTGCCCCATCCAACCACCCCCTGCCCCTTATCCATCCCCCGGTTCCCTTACCATGCTGCTCAGAGCAGCATGTTTGGCTCCACGAGACATGCTGCCCCACAGAAGCATGAAGCCCCCCCCCCAGAGCATGGCCCATGCAGCGCGCTGAGACACCGGGGGAAGGTTAGTATCACACAAGAGCAAGGTAGATAAGATGTCAGGAATTAATTTACAACTGTGTCCCAACATTTTTTGCTACAAAGACTTGGTAATAATTTTGAAGAGAGCAGTTTCCAATAGAATGAAAAGGTGGAAAACAAAGTGGAGAGAACAGAAAATAGAATTGAAGCCAAAGAACTCAGGAAGGCAGTTGTCTATGGCTCACTTAATCTTAAAAATGAAGGGAGCTGGAAGGTAAGTGAGATCAATGAATGATTTTTTTGAGAACAGAGGAGAGAGAGCAGGCTGAACTGAAAGTTTCCAGATGACATTCAGATTGGGTAAATTAAGATGACGGGGGATCTGGATTACTTGGTAAACTGGGCCCAAGCAAACAAAATACATTTTAGGGGGACCTCTGTCCTTGAAAGTAGTGACTGAAAGAGGTTTGAGGGTGGTGATGGAGAATCACTAAAGGTGAGTGTGGAGACATGGAAAGCCAAGGTCAGAATCGGTGAGGAAAGTGACTGCGAAGTTGAGATAGGGGTAAGTTATGTGACAAATACAGAGAGGGAGAGATGGGAAGCGTTGCTCAGAAGAAGTGGGAAGGAAGGACTGGAAGTAGTAGGAGTGGGAGAGGAAAATCCTGACTCCATCCTATTGGATGGCTTGAAGTGGAATGTTACAACATATGGTATAGTATTACGAAACATGCTGTACAAATCAATGCCATTTTAAACAATAGGAGTGGAGTGTGAATGAGTCAGGTACTTCACTTTTTTGCTGGCATTAGCATTATAGTAGCCATTAGTGTTGACACTATTGGTCTGAGAAATTTAAGGGGGTTGCAATAAGATGTATGATCTTACACAACCAATTTAGCAAGGTCTTGTCTTTCAGAAAACGTTGGTGGTTATGACCATGGCCTGCTGCTTCTCTGCTGTTCAGATAAAGCCCACTGAGTAATGTCAGAGAGAAAATAGTTTCATAGTTGCTTCTGAAAAGAAGGATTATTGTGAAGCAAAGGAACATGCAGGAAACCAATTATTTGATTCTATATTGTAGCTGACTTGCTATGGGTGTGGAAGTTAAGATTTTAATGATGGGAGTTATGTGATGCAGGGTTGTGGCTGGAGAGATGTTTTGTGTGAAGGAGCTCTGTACAGAAGTAAACTATAAATACTTTCAAACGTGAGTGATTTATTTACTAAAGCTCTTAAAATATAATATTCTACACTTGAGCTGCATACTGGTTCTGAATGTCTAATCTTTATGATTTCCTCCTATATAGAGATGGGGGGTGGGGCGGAGACAGTAGTGTGATGAATTCTTGCATGGCATTGAGGCAGATAGAGTTGGGCTGGGTTCCTGAAAGAACTTCAATTCATTTTCTCTGTCTATGCAGTGTTCAGATGGTGGTTAACTCGTGGGGTTCTGGACGTAATAGTAATTGCCCATTAACTTTTTAAAACAAATTAAAACAAGGAGAAATTATTGAAACTGTCCATAATCTAACCCTTCTAGTAATGCAACAAAATTGCATATGGCCTTCTTCCTATATATATTCAAAATTTGATTTTTTTAAAAAAAAAAGTTTTAGAGGAAAGACTATGGTTACTTGTGTTCATCTGCAGTCTGAGTTCCTCTAGAATTTCAGTGCAGGTTGTTCAATATTGCTCATCCATATTCATTATCCATGTAATGGTAAGTGTATCCATCAAAACCAAAGTCTGGTGATAATCCTTATTCCTAGAAAGAGTTTAAATGTTCTTGTTCTAGAAGCTTTCCTTTGTCTTGCATTGAACTGATAGGTTTAAGTATAACATGTGCCCAATGATGCTGTCCATTCCATGACTGAAACAATTGTAGCAATAACCATTAAAACATTGTTGCTTAGCAGGATTCTAATAGTTTCCCTGGTTTGTGTGGATTTGGAATTTTTGTGACAATATTAAAACTGTACTAATGACTACCTACACCTACAGGAATAATCTGTGGCACTGTTTGGCTTGCCAGACTCTCAGGGAAGGACTCTTCTTGTCTACATTCCTGCCTACTTCTTCTCCAGCCCGTCAAGGCTGAAGTAGCTTGTCCCCAAAGATCACAATTTACTCTGTTCTTCTAAACCCTACTCTTCTGGAATATCCCGTGTCATAACTACACTTTCAGATCTAGAGTAGTTAAGACCTTTCTTAAGAAGCTTGACTGTCAGATGAGTTGTAAAAATACTGTATTTCTTTCTCTCTATTTTGGGATGAACATGCTGTGCCCACAATTTGTCCACCAAGCTAAAATCCCTAACACAACACTGCTAGAATGTCTCCAGATGGGTTCTGATGTTGGGTTGTCTATAGAGACCTCTTTTTGCCTGGTCTATATTAGAAGAATGACCCATTTCTGACAATTGAAGCAGCTAAACATTGCTAATGCATAAAAAATTATCTGCATCAGAAACTTGCTTTTCTGCTGCACTTCCTGAGATAACCAGTATAAGAATGGCTCATCCTTCTGTACAAACAAGTGTTACTCATTATTCATTAGAGATAAGTTTTTACACTACTGGTCTAATAGTTTCTCTTGGTTGTGAAGAATGGAAGAAGCTAGCTTAAGTGTTTGGCATCAGAAAGCTATCCTACCTCCTTTCCCCCCGAGTGAAAGCAGTATCCCTTGTCTGATTCCTTGCATCTTGGCCATTCCTGGCTAAGATGAACTGAAAATGGACACTCCCTTGGAGCTAGTCAGCATTGCCCTTTAACCTCTAAGTGCTGCCAAACATAATTGGGTGTATGTGTAATGATTTGAGAATCTGTATAATTTATGACTTCTGTGTGAGATTATGAACCCTCTGTTAGGCTGGAAACATCCATTTTGGGTGTGCATTTTTTTGCCTTATCCATGGTCTGTTTGGCCCCCTATTGGTTTGAGATTCCTAACCCTTCATTGGTATTTTTTTTTGCCAGAAGCTTTTAGAGAGAGTCTAGGTCAGGGGTCGGCAACCTTTCAGAAGTGGTGTGCTGAGTCTTCATTTATTCACTCTAATTTAAGGTTCCACGTGCCAGTACTACATTTTAATGTTTGTAGAAGGTCTCTTTCTAAAAGTCTATAACTAAACTATTGTTGTATGTAAAGTAAATAAGGTTTTTAAAATGTTGAAGAAGCTTCATTTAAAATTAAATTAAAATGCAGAGCCTCCCAGACCAGTGGTCAGGACCTGGGCAGTGTGAGTGCCACTGAAAACACTGCTCTACAGCCAAAATGCTTCAAAATGTAGTCAAACTTTACTAATTCTGGGTCACTGTGAACGAAAATGATGCTTAAAATTGTTGATTGGCTCTAGTTTTCAAGATATGCTGTTGGGTCAGTATATATGACCCTTGACATGGGAATGGCGGAGGATAAGTGAGTTATAAAGGGAAGGGATCTCAATTTAAACCAGAAATGACTAAAATACATCTTTGACTAGATCTATGAATAAATCTGTGACTGGGTTTGGACAGCACTTGCTTTTTAGGCAAAACAATGAATGATGCAATCTGAAGCTGGTATTGCATCATACATGATATGAATTGCATCGTGTTATTCCTAGAAGTCATGGATGATGCAATCATAACGAAGCTCACATCACTCTGCTGAACAAATTGCCCTATATCAGCTCTAGAAATCATACAGTGTCGTGCTCTCTTATTTGTCAGTGTTTGATTTTGCAAAGGGACACGTTTCTGTTTAGCCAAAGTGAGCAGAGATGCCTCGTACTTGTGTGAACAGTGCAGATAACTTCTGCTATGTTTGTGGTGAAGTGACTTTTGCATCACAAAAGCACAGTATAACCACTATAGTTAAGAAAGCCTGTCACCTTTATTTTGGCTGCAAAATTGGAGATCAGGACAAGAGGTGGGCCCCACACATATGCTGCAACACTTGTGCAACAAATCTTCGCCAGTGGTTGAACAGGAAAAGGAAATCTATCCCTTTTGCAGTGCCAATGATTTGGAGAGAGCCAACAGATCATACCAGCAATTGTTACTTCTGCATGGTGCCTCCAGTTGGGAGTGGTGTGTCAAAGAAGAAAAAGTGGACTGTGCATTATCCAAACATTCCATCAGCTATACGCCCAATACCCCACGGAGAAGGACTGCTGGTTTCTGATGCACCAGAATCATTCTCACTTGAGTCAGACGAGGAAGAGGATGAAACTTCTGGTCCTGAACCATCAGTGTCACAGGACCCACATTTTCTCCCATCCTCCTCCTCTGAACCACACCTCGTAACACAAGCTGAACTGAATGACCTTGTCAGGGATTTGGAACTACTCAAGAGTAAGGCAGAGCTGTTGAGCTCCAGACTACAGCAGTGGAATCTCCTGGCAGGTGATGTTAGGGTTTCCATGTTCCATGACCGTCAAAAGGATCTTGTCCCATTCTTCTTCATGGAAGGTGATCTTGTAGCCTGCAACAACATCGATGGTGTGATGGCAGCCCTCGACATCGTTCACGATCCAGATGAGTGGAGACTCTTCATTGATTCATAGAAGACGAGTCTTAAAGCTGTTTTGCTGCATAATGGCAATGTTTTGCCATCAATTCCGGTTGGTCATGCAGTCCATATGAAGGAAACCTATGACAACACGAAACAACTTTTGAGGTGCATAAACTATGACCAACATCATTGGCAGCTTTGTGGCGATTTGAAGATTGTTGCTCTCTTGCTCGGTCTGCAGACTGGATACACAAAGTACTGCTGTTTTCTCTGCGAATGGGATAGTCGTGAAAGAGACTCCCACTATATCAAGAAAGACTGGCCACTCCGACAGTCATTGGAGCCTGGGAGGAAAAGTGTTCAGCATCCACCACTTGTTGAATCAAGGAAGATTTTGTTACCACCCTTACACATCAAGCTGGGTCTGATGAAGAACTTTGTCAAGGCCATTGACAAAACACAAGCAGCTTTCAAGTACCTCCGTGGAAAATTTCCAAGGTTAAGTGAAGCTAAGATAAAGGAGGGTGTCTTTGTTGGTCCTCAGATTCGTGAACTTCTTCGAGATGATGCATTTGACCATTCACTGCGTGGCAAGGAAAAGACGGCGTGGAAAGCCTTCCAGTCAGTGGCAATACGTTTTCTCGGAAACAACAAGGCAGACAACTACAGGTTGTTGGTGGAAAACCTCCTCAAGGCATACAAAAGCCTTGATTGCAACATGTCACTAAAGATACATTTTTTGCATTCTCATCTAGATTTTTTTTCCACCGAACTGCGGAGCAGTGAGCGATGAGCACGGTGAGCGATTTCACCAGGACATTACAACAATGGAGAAACGCTATCAGGGCAAATGGAGCCCATCGATGCTTGCAGACTCTTGCTGGACAGTGACAAGAGATGCTCCATTTAATGAATACAAGAGACAAGCCAAGAAGCGCCGAGTAGACACTGAATAGGACTAAACTATGTACATAATAGTTTTTTGCCTTTTGTCTCATAATACATTTTATTTATATAGCCCTTTTGCTTATTTTTAAAGTGTTACATAAACAGGACAGGTGAAATATTATCATGTAAAGCAACCATAAACACATGAAAAGACCTAGGTTTACAATTTATGATTAAAACTCTACTATCTACACAATATACATAGACATAAAATGTAAAAACTTAAATATCTTAGAAACAGTAGCCAATCAGTTGTTTTAATTGTCATATTTGAATTCAGCACATCAAAATACATAATAAATATCACATTTTATCTCTGAAGCAGATGACTTCTAAAAAATTGTAGACCAGTGAGATCAGCTTGTGCGCCGTCTTTGGCACCCGTGCCATAGGTTGCCTACCCCTGGTCTAGGCAGATGAAGTAATATCTTTTCTTGGACCAATTTCTGTGGTGAAAGAGACAAGCTTTCAAGGTACACTAACTTCTACTTCAGATCACAGTAGAGGATAGCTCATTCTAAGAACTCAGTTGTTGGAAATCTAGTCACTTTAGACCAGGAGTTGGCAACCTTTCAGAAGTGGTGTGCCGAGTCTTCATTTATACACTCTAATTTAAGGTTTCACGTGCCAGTAATACATCTTAATGTTTTTAGAAGGTGTCTTTCTAGAGGTTTATAATATATAACTAAACTATTGTTGTATGTAAAGTGAATAAGGTTTCTAAAATGTTTAAGAAGCTTCATTTAAAATTAAATTAAAATGCAGAGCTCTCCTGGACCAGTGGCCAGAACCCGGGCAGTGTGAGTGCCACTGAAAATCAGCTTGCGTGCCACCTTCGGCACCCGTGCCATAGGTTGCCTACCCCTGCTTTAGACAGAGGATTGGTCCCTGCCCAGAAGAACAAGTTTAGCAGGGGGAGCGGGGAAGTCACCTTGGCAACAAAATTATCTGGCAGGAGTTTGTACTTGTGTGCCTAGGCACTGACTTCCTCTCTACCGGGGTCTGTGTGTGTGTGTGTGCGCTCATCGCACCCCCATTCCACCCCTTCCCCAAGCCTGTGCATCTGATCTGCCCCCACACCTACTCCACCCCTTCCCCCAAACCCCCACCTCACCTCTTCCCCACCTCTTTCCTTGCCTGGGTGCACCCTGTCCCTGTTCCTCCCAGAGCCAAAGTACATGCAGTGAAACAGCTGTTCGTAGTGCCTCCTTTCCCCACGAGGCACTGGGAGGGAGGGGAGTGATCAGTGGGACCACCGGTGGGGGACAGGTGCTGGATGAGATGGGGAAGAGGGGGAAGTTTGGCTGCTGGTGGATGCTTATGCGGGAAAGCTGACAAGGGTCGCACCTGACACAGGAGGGTGAAAATTTTAAAAAGAGCAGAAACTGTTCTTCTCGGTGGTTATCTTCAGTCTGTCAGGAAGATACTACTCCGTATGTGACGGCCTTCATGAGGCATGGGATATCTTCCAGAGACAGCTTGCTGGGCATTTATGGACTAAGGACTTCCAAGGGAAGGGTGAGATTCACATAGTGTTTGTTTTGGATGATTTGTACTCTTGTGCTTTATATGATTAAGTATCAGAGAGCAAAGTGAGTTAGACTCTGTGCAAAGTGTGAGTGTGTATTGACTTCTTCACAATTGCTGTGTGCCCCTGAGAAAATTAAACTATAAATGAGAAGCTTCACACCTTAGGGATGGAGTTCTGGGAGAGGGTGTGTTTAAGTAACTGGGGTATCTTGCAAGGGTCATTGCTGGTCCTGGGAGCCTAAGGCAGGTGGGCTGAAAAGCTCCATTTTTGAGAAGTAGCAGCAGAGAGTCAGTGCACAGAAAATATACCTGACAAGCCAAGGGAGGAACTTGTACTACAATTTGTTGACTCTCCAGAAGCTTGAAACACCTGGGGATTTAGAGCATCAGGCTTCAATTAATCTCAAAGCAGTCCCAGTGGGAGTCCAGGAGGAGGCATTTGCTAGGATCCCTGACCACATTAAGGCAAAATGTGTCTGCTGCCTCAGACCGGAAGTGCTGCCATGATTTTGAAGGGCTCAATATCCCATAGGCTGAGTGTTGCACCACATTTCTAGTCCTGGTGAACAAGTAGACATCTAACATGTGTCTGCTTTTTTGCTAAAATAGAATCAATGGCAAGCTAAAAACCTTGGACTAAAGTTATGTTTTTATTATACTGTTTGATTTGTACCAAAGAATGGATGGGAAAAAGGGGACAGACTGCTTTGAATGAGAAAAGGGCCAGATAATTTACTTTTTAGTCTTGCCATTCTACTGCAGGGGTGGGCAAACTTTCTGGCCCAAAGACCACATCTTGGAATGGAAATTGTATGGCGGGCCATGAATGCTCAGGATTGGGTTTGGGGTATGGGTGAGGGCTCTGGTTGGGATGCAGGCTCTGGAGTGGGACCAGAAATGCAGAGTTCAGGGTGCAGGAGGAGGCTCTGGGCTGAGGCAGGGGGATGGGATACAGGGCTTGGGGGCACATTAGGGCTCTGGCTGGGTGTGTGGGTTCTGAGATGGAGCTGAGGATGAGGCGTTTGGGGTGTAGGAGGGATCTCTGGGCTGGGATCAAGAGGTTTGGAGGGTGGGAAGGGGATCAGGGTTGGGGCACAGGACTGGGGCATGGAGAGAGGCTCAGGAGTGTAGGCTCTGGGCAGCATTTACCTCAAGCTGCTCCTGGAAGTAGCGACGTCCCTTCTCCGCCTCCTACATGGAGGCATGACCAGGCAGCTCTGCACACTGCCCCGTCCTTAGGTATGCCCCTGTAGCTCCCATTGGAGCTCCAGACAGGGGCCATGCTGCGGCTTCTGGAAGCCGCATGGCTCGGCCCCCGACCCTGCTCCCTTGGCTGCTGCTCCCTGCGGGAGCTTGAGGGCCATCTTAAAATGGCTGGCAGGCCATAGTTTGCCCACCCCTGCTATGATAGCTCAGTACAGAGCATATACAAGGAATACATGATAGTGCTGTGCTCCCAAACCTGAAAGGAATTGCACCTCCCTAAACTGTTGTTCCTTGGATTTCTTCCTCCCCTGAATATTCCTCTTCAGTTTCCTCTCTGTTCCAGTTACCACCTCTCTGGGTGTTTTGTTCAGCATCTCTCTCACCATCACTCCTCACTCCCTTCCACCAGGCTGAATGCTACTTTTGAAGCACTCTCATTTTAGGTCTAGAAACTTCATAAGCCAGAAAGCACTACAATTAGGCTGGTTCACCTACCTGAATGATTGCCATATTTCAGTATCATAAATAGAGCAATGTAGGAGTGTAATGAGTAACTGTTATAATCATAGAAATATTTTTGGAGAATAAACCACCTTGGATATTGCGTACCTATATTAAACAGTGTTTAGCTATGTGTTTTTTCAAAAAACTAAATGTTTTTAGGCCCTCGAGGACAGATTAGTCCTTAGCATTGAGAAGAAAGTGGCTCATCTTTTTTTTCCTGTTGAAGTTTTGGCAGCCCTTTACTTTCCCCATGTTAATGTCTCATATTGCATCCTATTAATAAAGATGAAAAAATATAGTGTTCCAGTATGACCTGAAATAATTCTCCAATAGTAGATAATCTCTCATTGGCTTGCTGCCTCTTGTAAAATATAAAGTACTTTCTCCGTCTTCATGAAGAGGGTGAATTATGATGTACTCTAAATCTCTATGGCAGCTTTTAGGAATAATTCAAGTAGAATAGCTCCACCTTGATAAGTGGGAGAGCAGAAATTCAGAGTATTTGAGCTTGTCTTGGGAGATCACTTGAATTAGCCCTTATGGAGGGGCAGGAACTGCCATGCAACAAGGCAATTCCCAACCTTATAAAGCCAATAAGTTGGCTAATGACAATTTTGAATTTGATTTGGGGATTGCAGATGTGTGGTCTATTTAAGGTCTTTGGGTATACTTCTGTACACAGGTACAGTTAGTACGCCATAGACTGACAGTATAGCATCACTTGTTAAATGCAGTATGTCTGTAGTGCTTCTCCTCTAGGATTAGGTACAAGGCTTGAAGTGGGCTGGGGAGGTCAGTCACACGCCTAAATAAAACTGAGGTGGCATGGTTATTGGAAAGGAGGTGTTAAAATATACTTAAATAAGATATCTGAGTCTTAACATTTTTGAGCTTATGAGTTTCCATCATGGACAGTGACATATCTGTCACTTTTCTGAGAGCACTTTTAGCTGAGAGTTGGCAGACTGACTTGTGTGCTGTACTTGCTTTGGAACCAGTTCTATGCTGACTTCCTGTGTAACAAATAATTGCAGGCCTCGTTCCCCAAGAGAAGGAGAACAGATGTTCTTTTTACATCCCTGATAGGCTCTAAAAACTTGATGCTGAATGACAGTCATTTGTACATGCCATCTTGTTTTCTCTAATATGTTTATCCTGTATTACATTACAAACAATAAAAGAACCTATTCATACTAAAAAGCTTACCAGAGATCACCCCCAGCTCCAGTCTGAAGCTTTGGTCGGTGTGAGTTTTTCAAAACCTACATCTGGGTTTTCCCTCGGTGACAAGTTCATAATCGTGTCAGATTCAGAACTATAACCCAGACTGGGTGGTTCAGCCTTTTGTTTGCATAACTTCAGCTTTAATGACAATCTGTTCCCAAAGACTGGACAGCAGACAGTGACCCACTCCTCAGAGCATAGTTTCAAAAGTCTAGGGTTTGGCATATCTGGAGTTGGGGAAGTTACATTAACCTCTCCTTTTGATGTTCCTCATGAAATCTACTTCATACTTTACTGTCTCAAAAGTCCATTCTTGTCTGGCACATTTTCAGTATAGTCCTTTGAACTCCCAGACCACACATCCCTACTGTCTCCCCCTCATCTTGCCCGAATAATACATAAACTTTGAATGTAATACAATGGACACCAAAGGTACTCAATTCAGTAAAGTCTCCCAAGGATATCTGGGAAATTGCCATATCTACCACAAATTGACCACCTTAACAAAGCCTGCACATACCCTGGAGCTGGGAAATGGCAAATGGTCATCTCTTGTTACATGGCCACACAAACTGCATCCTCTCTTCCAGATGCTGAGTATTATCTCTAATACTTCCAGCCCATCCTCTGTCTTTCAAACACTGTCCAGAGGAGCAAGTCCTATGTTGCTCCTGTCCTCTTTCTCCTGGCTGGCAGTCTAATATTCACCAAATTGCTGAGCCAGCCAAAAGTTTTCTGTTTTATTTCTGTGTTAAAAATGGGAGCATTGGGTTTTTTAAGCTAATGCAGTGTGACCCGTAATTGTATTCATTTTTAAAAGGGAGTGGGTAGCTTGCACCATTCTGAGTCTCTTAAAGAAAAGTGTTAACTTCTGCCTTAAAATTTTTATTTGTAACATCCACAGCCACCATTCTGGCTGCTTGTTGATGCGATGATGGTAGAATGGAGACTGGTTCATTTAGTTTTAGTAGGAGACACAATCTGTACATTTAAAGCTTGTTTGCTAGAAGTTGGTGTACTGTGTCTTCTGCGTATCAGACAGCCTCATCTCTGCTCCTTGTGTTCCCTCCATCTGAATTGTACACCTCTTTCTTGTGTTGCTCTTACATTGTAAATTCTTTGGTACAGAGTCAGTGTTCTATGTGCTTGTACAATATATAAACCTGTATAGGTGTGTTTGTAACACTAATAAAGGGAATCTTAACTTGAGAACTAAAATAACAAGTCTCCTATTCAGGAGAGGTTTCTTAGGTCTTAAGAAAAACTTTAAATCCAAAAGAAGCAGGATGGAGTAAACCACAAATTCTGCACTTAAACTTGTTACCTTCTCCCATTTCATTATACTCAATGAAAAACTGACCATGTGCTAATGACTTGTGGAAATGTTGCAGAGGGTTCCTTCCAATTTTTTCACAAATGTTTGCTCTTCTGGGATAACTTCAAGTGGAGTTTTGTCTTTGCATTCCCTTGTTTCCTGATACCTCGTATAGAGTAATTGTGAAATTATTTCAGGGGTGGGCAAACTTTTTGGCCCGAGGGCCGCATCAGGGTTAAAAATTGTGTGGAGGGCTGGGTAGGGAAGGCGGTGCCTCCCCAAACAGCTAGACCCTGCCCCTTATCCAACCCCCACCCACATCCCGCCCCCGACTGCCCCCCTCAAAACCCCTGACCCATCCAACACCCCCCACTCCTTGTCCCTTGATTGCCCCCTGCGGAGACCCCCGCCAATTCTAACTGCTGCCCCAGAACCCTACCCCCTGTCAAAGCCCCCGTGTTCTTTGTTCCCTGACTGCCCCCTCCTGAGATCCCCCACCCTAACCACCACCCCTGGGACCCCCACTGCCTATCTAAGCCCCCCTGCTTTGTTCCCTGACTATACCCTCCCAAGATCCCCCCCCGCCCACCCTAACTACCACTTCCTGGGACCCCACTCCCTGTCTAAGCCACCTTGCTTTATTCCAGCTGCCCCTTGCCCGGATCCCCCCACCCTAACCACCACCCCAGGACCCCATCACCTAACCCCCCCCCCTTACCTTAATCAGCTGGGCGCTCCTGGACTGGGTTTGGCCAGGGAGCGTGGGGCCCCGGGCCTCCCTGTGCTCCACCTGGCCTCCAGCCAGGGAGCCCACGGCGCGGGCCTGGCCCGCGAGCATGGGGACTGTGGCACCGGGCTCAGCCGGCCCTGTGCTCTACCTGGCCAGGGAGGGTGGGGCCCAAGCATTCCCCTTTCGACTCGGCCCCTGGCCAAGGAGCACGGGGTGGCCCTGCCCGCGAGCGCAGGGACCGGCGGCATATGGGCTTGGCTGGCCCCTGGCAAGGGAGCGTGGGACTCAGGGGCTCCCTGTGCTCCACCCGGCCCCAGCCAGGGAGCGCAGGGCGGGCCTGGCCTGGGAGCGCGAGGAGCCGCAGCAAGCTGGTGGGCTGGATGAAAAGGGCCCGCAGGCTGTAGTTTGCCCACCTCTGAATTATTTAGTGTAGACGTACCATACCCACTGGATCGGCAGGCAGTGATTGATCTATTGGGGATCGATTTATGTGATCCCCGAACGCGCTCCTCGTTGACTCCTGTACTCCATCTTGGAGAGAGGCAGAAGCGGAGTCGACGGGAGTGGCAGCGGTCAACTCGTCACTGTGTGGATGGCCAGGGAAGTTGGCCTAAGATACGCTGACTTCAGCTATGCTATTCCGTACAGCTGAAGTTGCGTATCTTCGTCCCTCCCCACCCCCCGCTCCTCTTCCCGGTGTAAACCAGGCCTAAGTGTTTGCTAAAATCCTCATTTCCTGCTACCAGAAAAAATTCCTATTGTGCATTTTTCTTATTCTTAAACTGCAAAGTAGCAAAAGTAATATTCATACTACCATTCAAAAGTGCAAACTGATCTTTAATTGGAATGGCCGAGTCCAAGGCATATTTTGAATTTCAAAGATTTGTTGACACAAACCATTTTTAGAGGGATTTTTAAAATTATTCCTATTAAATGGAGTGCTGAACCCTATTTAGTGCTTTCCCCATACCATAACAATCTCCTTCTTCTTTGCTGTTTGGCTCAGAATGGAATACACTCTGCCTGGCAAAGTACCTCCAAAAACGTGAAAGCTTTAAATATATAATGACTTTTTTAGGCTATGTCTACATTTGGAACTAGGAATGTGTTTTCCAACTCATGTAGATGTACCTGTGTGATATCCACTTGAGCTAGGGTTTTTTATTTTATTTTATTATATATTTTTTTAAAATATAGCCACGGTAGCACGGGCAGCGGCAGTGGTGGCACAGCCTCGGGAACCCACCCCCTACAAACCTGCCTTACTCCATATTGCTGCTGCTCTGCCCATGCTACCATGGTTGCACTGCTATTTTTAGCAGCTAGTGCAGGAACATCAACATGAGCTGGGAACCGCACCCCTAGCTCTTGAGTGCAGGTGTAGTCATAATGACCGATGAGGATTTTAAGAGAACACGGGGAAATAAAGGGGGAATGTTAGAAGTAATTTATTAAGATATGCATGTGGTTTGGAGTTTGGGGGACTGCTGATGAGAATGAATCAATATACAGATTGTATGTGATAACAAACACTTTATAGAGGAAGAATGATTTAAAGATTCTGTGCAGTCTGATCCCCCATGTCCCAGCCATGTGTTCTGATTCTAGACAGAACTGGAATGTACTCTGTGTATGGAACCTGAATAAACCTATTATAAGGTGTTTATGTTAAGCGGGAAGAATCTTGCCTGGTTCATAGTGGCTGGATTTATTTATGCATTTATTTATTTATATTTGTGAGGAAGGGGAATGGAAGAATAACTTACTTTCTCCTTAGATGACAGTGAATAGAAAAATGCTGAGATTGCTCAGCAAAAAAGCCTGTTCCTTTTTTGGCATGGAAATGCTCTCCTTTATCATATTTGGGAAATCCTCTTGGCTTTCTACAGAAGAAAAAGGGGGAGTTAGAGATTGTTTCTTCACATGACAGACCACAGTGTGTTCAAAACTCGTAACAGCATCTGCTATCCTAAGGATATATCTACCCTGCAATTAAAAACTCATAACTAATTAGTGCCATTTGACTCCGGCTAAGGAGCTCTTTAATTGCCATGTAAAGGCTTGGGCTGGATCCTGGGCTTTAGGACCCTGAGTGGTGTGGGGGTCCCAGAGGATCCTCAACATTTACACTGCAGTTAACAGTCCCCAAGCCCCACAAGCCTGAGTCAGTTGGCACAGACCACCTGCAGGTGTTTAACTGTAGCAGACACATCCCTATGAGCTCATAAGGACTTGTTGCTGAAAAGTGTTGTATTTTTTTAAAAGTATACACTGTAATACCTGGAGTTTTGTTGGATTTAATTGTTTTAGCAGTTTGCAGTTTTGGTGATTAATACACAACTGCATTCCTATTCCTTTCAATTTGGTGATATTGATTAAATTTGAATGAGTTGGGTGGTTGCAAGGGAATCAAGTTAGTCTGTATCTTTGTGAGCAACATTTGTATACAAGTAATGTATGTTACTAAAAATTCATCAATGAATTCAAGAACTACAGGGAGGAACGTTATCTTCCTGCCGTAATTTCCAGATATGTTGCTGTGCTTGTATGACTGACCTGCCAAAAAAAAAAAAAAAAAGGTGCAGTACTGTTTGTTTGGCTGTCCCTTAAATTTAATGACGGTCATGCATTTCTGAAGTGCTGAAGCAGCAGAGGGAGTGATATTTGGGACATTTCCAGGTACTTGATCTGTAAGAAGGCAAGTGAGGGCAAGGCTATAGGGGAAAACATTAGGTGAACACCTAGATGCTTATTTTGGATGCAGTAGGAGTGCTGCCATGGTAGACTGAATGTACAGAATTAGTTAAACTAATCTGTAATGTTTAGGATGTAATATGAGGAGTTTGTTTGGAGGTGACTTGGCTACTTTTGAGGCAGGCATGGAAGAAAACCAGCCTTTTCTTCCACAAAATACTACTTTTGTCCAAGACGGTGTCTGTTAATAGCTCATGTTCATTCCTACGTATTGTGTATTAAGAAGCCTAGCCCTAGAGAGCAATGTTGTACTCCTCTATAGGAGAACTGTTTGAGCCAAATGAAAGTGATTGGCAGGCAAGGGAGATAGGATTCATAATTTAAGATGGATCTTTAGTATCTCCAGTCGTACTATAAGTTCATTCATGGCAAACTTGTGTTGGGAGGGAACTGAAGCATTGCTTCAGTAGTTACTCAAGTAAGCAGCACTGGAAAAATGGACAATCATGGTGATCTAAA
This sequence comes from Dermatemys mawii, assembly GCA_007922305.1. Classification (NCBI taxonomy): domain Eukaryota; kingdom Metazoa; phylum Chordata; order Testudines; family Dermatemydidae; genus Dermatemys; species Dermatemys mawii. Next base: position 21,814,403 of record ML677335.1, on the reverse strand, counting down.
CTAGGCCACAACTGGGAACACAGCTTTTCTGGTAGTGCTTTTCTGCATGGGTAAATAATTTTGATTTCAGAATGCAACATGAGCTTTTCTTTCTCTTATTGGATTGTCTGTTTTGTTTTATATCTCTTCATACAATGCACATGTCTTTTGAACTGAAGTTACTACATGATATTTCACTCATAAACAGTTCTGTTCATAGTAATTTATTTGATTTGGCAGCATTTGTATAACAGAATTACTCTGGATTGACATTTTTGTATAATGGAGTGCAATATTTAGGGATGTCTTCTCAGAGTTGTAATGATGAAGCATCATTGTGCATTTATGGAAACGCCCATATGATGATTTACATCGATATCTGTATTATAGTGGGATCCATTTTGTGTTTGACAATTAAATGACACATATAGCAGTTCAGTATGAACTAGTTAGCTGCAGACATACTGACTTTCTTGGTGGAAGATGGTTCTGTTTTCCTTCTTCATGGAAGAAAATTAGAAATATAAACTGGAGTTGGAGCTTGAGCTTTCTTATTTGTTGTTTAAAAATGAAAAATCTGGCTTTGTAATTTTAAAATCCAGAAATATTTCCTATAATCAGTAATAGCTAACAATAGTCCATCAGTCTTGTTTAAATATTTTGAGAATTTAGCTCAGTGAAAACAATGAAATCAGATATTTTCCTCTCACTCAATTTCCAAGAGATCTAGTTTAATACTTGTTAAAATGAATTATTCTGATTTACTTTTGGTGTAAATTTTCATATGGATATAGTCACACTTGTCTATGAAGTAGTGTCTGGTTTCTCTTTAACTGTCAAAGTGAGCAGCCCCTTTTACTCAGCACAAGCAAACAGAGCTACCCATATAGGCTGTCTAATAAAAAAGTAATTATTGAAAATTTCCCCTGTTGATGAATCATGTTTCCACTTAGGAGCTAGAATTGTTTAATGTTTAAAAAATGTTTAATTTTATTCTCTGCTCTAGTGTGCCAATCAGTTTGATGTAATGCAGAATTAATTACTGGAGCTTCCCTTTTACAAGAAAGCTCACTATAATAAGTAGGCAAAGAGGGAATAAGAAGGAGCAAACAGGACCCATTCATGACTTTTGACAAAGGTGGGCACCACACTTGTATTGATAGAGGAGCTGAGTAAGAATAATTCAAATCCCTGGAAACACTTCTACCAGTTCACCTGTTATGGTAGATTTAGACCAGTTATGCTGCTGTTTGGTGTCAATAGATTGCTGTGCCCAAAATATTCACCACAGGTTTCACCGGCCAAGATTCTCCCCGTCCCTCCTCAATGTCCAGCTCCTAGATGGATTACTGGAAATTTTCTTCATAATACAGACACTTTTTGGTCCAGAAGATCAGAGATGGATTTTGGTTTTTAAAATATGTATCTCTAAAATATCAAAGATAATTAGGAAAGGGCTGTAGTTGTGTTATAGGTGACAAACTTAATACTATGCTACTTGAAGGTATATTCTTTTCAGCCATGTTGGTTCTTTTTTGTCTATTGGGTTCTTTGTATGTTGGTTCCCCCTTTCGCCCCTCATCCCCCCAGCACCTCCCTTCCAAAAGTACACAGGTTCTGTTAAGTGTGATTGGCTCAGTGGTGGCAAAGACTGTTGGAAAAACAGGGAAGAGCTGGAGGCATTAGGGGAGAGAAAAATCAGTTTTCTAGCCTTAGACCACAGCTCTAAAGAGGACAATTTAGGAAGTACAGGACATGGGAGACTTACCTGGAAATAAAGTACACTGAAATATGTACACTATTTCAAAAGATTGCAGATCTTCAGATTGCAATTCAATTCCTCTTTCCTTAAAATGGCTACATACAAATAGTATACAAAAATAATCCTATGCAGCAGGATGCGATTTATTGTCCTGCACACTTGGAGTAATACAGCCCCAACAGTGGACTTTCCCACTCCAATTTGATTTGCGACTCACCGGTAGCAGTCTAGATTCAACAGCTTCCACATAGTGATTGCAACACGCTTCTCTTCCAGAAGGGCAGCTCTCAATCTGGTGTCCTTGCACTGCAGGTGGGGGCCAGCTCAGAACATAGTTTCATGAAGGTTGCTTTATGCACCCTAAAGTTTTGGACACACTGGTCATCATCCGATACCTGCATGACAATGCAGTCCCACCAGTCAGTGCTTGTTTCCCTAGCCCCAAAATGATGCTCTACTGTATGCAGCTGCTCTGTGAATGCACAAAACACTGATAAGTTGCTGCTGTCCATATCAAAGTCAGGTGCCTGCGATTCATCCTCTTCTAACTTTGCAAGTAACTCTGCTAGTAACTATGTTGCCATGCACAATGTCCTCATGACAGCTAACAGTGCATAGGAGAGAAGTTGCGAGATCCATCCTCTCTCACTGCAGATGCTGGCATGCATTACAAAAGAATGACAGCTGGAAAAATGGAATGAAAGAAAGATAGAGACCTTTGGAGGGGTGGGACACAAAGCAATGCATGATGGTACATTTTTTCACACCCCAGGATGTATTGTGCTCCTTTTCCACATTCCTACCACACTTAGCAACGGATGGTGTCACCAGGTACTATGGGAAACATACACTGCTCTCACTGTCAACAAAGGTGCCCCAAATGTGGACACAATCTGTCAAAAGAGAGAGCAAATGTAAACATGCTTTGGCGACTTTGATTTTGTTTGTTCCCTTGTCTACAATAGTTTCATCGACAAAACTTGTCAATGTAGACAAACCCTCACCCTCCCTTGAGTCAAGGACTAGTCAGTAGTCAATTTAGCTCCTTTAAAAATGACTAGTAGTCACTGAGTTATAAGAAGTTTTCCTTTACTCATTGTTGTGTGTCTCTGCACAGTTCCCAGCATGAAACTTCTGGGACCTTATCAGAGTATCTTTAGGCTTGGTCAAGGAAAATTACTAGTCAAAATATAAGACAAACCTGTTTAACTCTGTCATTTTCTAAGTATTGTAGACAGTAAATCAGATGAGAGTGTCCGTGGTACTACTTAAGCTGCTTTCAAGCCATTGATATGTTGGCACTTCAGAAATACTGCTCTTTGCTGATGCATTCATAAAGGAGTTAAATTTCTTGTGCTGAGCCAATGTTTTCGTTTAAGGAATAAACTTACTGATACTACAACTCATTTACAATAAAACATTTCAGTTAGTGTCAAGATATGAAGCTGGGAATGAGCAACGGGATGGATCACTTGATGATGACCCATTCTGTTCATTCTCTTTGGGGCACCTGGTGTTGGCCACCGTCGGAGACCGGATACTGGGCTAGATAGACCTTCGGTCTGACCCAGCATGGCCGTTCTTATGTTCTCAAGGACATATCTTATTACAGAATTAAGTTTTCAATGCAGAGTCAATGTAGAATATACTGCTGTTATATTGTGACCCCTTGCCATTTTAAAAATTATTTGTTTTTACCCAACAATTCATATTAACTTTTCAAAAACTTTATTGGGAAGTTGAATGTTTCTGGGGTTGGAGGAAAGAGAGGAGTATGGAAAATTAAAGGAAGGGAAATGTAACTTAATGATGGTTCTGTATGAATGCCCTTCCTGGTGATCTATTTTTCCTATAAATATAAGATTGAGATGGTTTTAATATGTTGGTTGTATTTTCCAGTTCTGGGTATATGCTAACGTTTATCCATTTTGTGTGAATTTGTCTAGCACTATTCTTTTAATGTAAATCAGTCTTTCTGCATCCCAGTCCTGGCTGAGTGCTTCTCAACTCAGAATGCTGCTTTGATGTCCCCAGCATACCATGATGCCTTCTCTAGCTGTTACTCACGGTAGCAGTGATGACAGGCAGGGTGATACTAACAGTTGTCTGTTTGGTCACATGGTAGTTTGCATGATTGGCTAGAGAATGGCTACCTATTGGTGGTTCTTCATTGGTTCTGAAGTGAGTAGGTGTCTCAGCTGGTATACGAGGTAAGGAAAGTGCTTTGAAGAATGCGTCTTATCTCGCATGTTGAGTTTGTGGTGAGACTAGTTTCTAATTGTTGGAGAGCAGGATTCTAGTCACTTTCCTAGTAGTGGCGTATCAAGTTCTTGGTTTGTCGAGGGTGGGCACTGACAGGGAAAGAGATGAGCTACAGGATTCTGGTGAGGTAGCAATTGGGTTCTATCTCCTTGTGGTGGTGTTTGGACTTGTGGCACATCCTCTGCCTCAGCATTAGAGGGTGCATCCATGGTATGATAGGTGCCCAAGGTAAGCAACACTTGGGTCTATCCCTGCTTTGGTGAGGGGTGAGCATATTGTTAAGATTTAGCTATCTGTTTTTTTAGGTGGGCTTGCATAACACTTAATTTTGTCCCCTCTGGTCCTCTGCCAAAATTCTGCCCTCTGTAATCCTGTGTAGCTCTGTGAACAGGAAAATCCTGAAGGTTCTTTGGGTTTAACTTCAGACACACGAGTAAGCACATCATCTTCCTCATGAAAAGGCAGCCAGCTTGTCCTTTATGTAACAAAAAATAGACATGCTTCCTCTTTCCTGCTGTTAGGAATGCTCTATTTTCGCTTGTTTTGGGGTTTTAAAACATTCCTCCCACAACTTTTGTTTACTCTTAACAGCCCCTCTTATCATGGAGCATCACTGAACCAGGGTGGATTAAAGTTAACAAAAATAGTTAAATTGGATTTTAATTAATTGTTCTTTAAAAATAAGTATTTAAAATTTGAAGTTATGCCATCCTATATTATGGTCGAATCTCTCAAAATTGAAATTAAATTAAAATATTAAAATATTTATTTTATTATAAATAAAATTATAATTATAATTTTTTAATTTAATAAAAAAGGCAAAATTTTAAGCAAAGTCAAACCACTCACTTGGTACTCATTACTGGCTAAGCAAACTGGAACTAGGGTTTATTGAAATGCTAATCAGTATTTGAGAACATAAGCCTCTTCAGTAGGTGCAGAGAGAATATTTTCTTTCAGGTTATTGAATTAGTTCAGTGCAATGACTAGTTCAATCAAAGTTGAGAAACCAACTGAGAGTTGAAAAAGGAGTTTGTTTCTGGTCATGCTGTCCTTCAAGATTTTAGAACTAGCAGAGGTGATTCTCTCAATGTTGTTTTTATTCATAGATTGGAAGAGGAAAACAATTAGTTCAATTCACTAACTACAGATACTTCCTTTTGTTTAATAAATCTGTTTTAAATGCAAAATGTTTGTTAAAACTTATTTTTATTTCTAATGTATTCAGCACATTAAGGCAGTTTTATTTGAAAAGAAATATTTGTGCATTTTTAATTGAATTCCAATTTTCATCCAGATGCAGCTTGACAGATACCTAGAATAAAAAATTATTCTAGTAAATAAGTTTCATTTACCATTTTCTAACTTAATAAGAACGAAGAATCTGGATGAGTGTACATTAAGTTAGATCATTGCTTAAATTAGTGTATCGAGATCAAATGTATTGTGCTGGTTTTTACTAATGAGAAGCAAATTTTGTATAAAGGAGTTACAAATAGGGTTGCCGATCCTCTAGGGTTGTCTTGGCATTGGACAATCTCCAGGAATTTGTCCAACCAAAGTTGGCAACCCTTGTTGCAAATCAATGTGATTTTAATGGTTATACCAACCAAATGAGAATCAACTTCTCTTTAGGAAAATAACTACAAAGTACAAATGCAAAACAAGATGAAAATTGATTGTTTAAATCAACATATACTGCTTCCTGATTTTGAATTGCCGACTTAAATCAATCCACCTTGCATGGAACAATTAGTGGGCAAGCATTAGGTGATGATTATGGAGGGGGTCTGTTCAACAACAGCTTGGTTTTATTTTGAAGTACCTAAATCCTTACAAAGTCATCCATCAAGTTTTTGTTTTCCTGAACTGAAACACAGTGCACCAAACACTTCAGTTCAGGAGTTCCCCATGTAGAAAACTGCCTTAAGTAGGTCGGAACTGATAGCACTCAGGATAATACCTGAGTAATACCTGCCCTCAGGACAGAGAATAACAGCTTCTTTTCTATACATGACCTAGAAAGGGCCCCAGGGATTCCATTTCTTCATTACTTTTTTCACCATTACTTCACCTTTTAAGAGCTGCAGGCCTCTAAATATCAGGAGAGAGCTTCTTCCAACCAGAAGAGCAAGCACTATGCTGTGTCAGTGGCTCTGGATTGGGTGAGCAGCCATCATCTCTTCTCATATCCCAAGTATACATTAATTAACTTTAACTGATGACACCAGAAGCATGCACTGCACCAGAGATCTACTCAACAAAGAAGAAAATGGATTTGGGTGGCACATCAATTCCACTAACAATGGTGTACACAGAAGAGAACATTTAGGTGTCTGGTATACAAGAAGTCATTGAGACTGTTACCACTTGAAAGAAATGCATTTTTTTTTCCCTTCCTTCCATTTTTGTCAGAGCTTTTTTTTTAAATATATATAAAAGGGCTTGAGTTTTTAAACTTTGTCTGTTAGAGGCTGGCATGATTTGCAGTCCATTGTGATGTGATTTAACCAGTGCAATTTGTCATGATTGAAAGTGTCCAAGGTAGCCATTTGTTCAGGGTACACACAGTGCACCCCATCCATGTGCAGCAGTCTTAGTAGCACTACTTTCAGATTATGTCACACTGCTGACCAGCTGTCTGCTGCTTGTTAAATATGTAAACATTTGAAATATGTACAGATTAAGATACAAATTATAAATAATTGTATGTATAGAATTTATATAGTTAAAATGTAAATATTTGAGTTGACTTGATACGTATGCACTCTGGAGTGGAAAACCTTGACCAGAGAGGTCAGTGGAGCCATTTCTGGAGTATTGTGGAACTTGCTGGAAGTGCCAATTGCATCAGTACAGCTGAAGCACTAATCCAATCTGCCCACTTGTGTCTGAGATCTAAGAAGTGATCAGTTACCTTGTAAATAGTCACATGTATTCATATATTAAATATGGGGTATCCTCTGTGAAGCAGGATATATAGGGCTCTATTCAATCTCTTCTAACTTGTGCCAAAGGCTCTTTCATTCAGCTATTATTTATATGTATGTGCAGAGCCACTGGATGAGGGGGTCCCTATGCAGTTAGCTGCCACTTGATAAATACAGTGTAACCTCAGAGTTAGACACCTAGGAAATGGAGGTTGCCTATAACTCTGAATAAGATGTTATAGGATGCTTCTCATGGTGGACTGCTCAGAGCCGGGCTCAGCTGTGTCTTCAAACTTCAGCATCATCACCTCACACTTCCTACTGGTAAATGGCTGCCTGGTGAGTGAAGGTGGGGACAGACAACTGGTTCTAGCCCTGTGGTTGTAAAGGTGATGACTGAGGCACCCTGGGGCTGCAGCCGGTTAAAATTGAGCTGCTCCTCTAGAGCGCAGTGTGCAGGCAGGACCTTGGGCTCCAGCAGCAAAGACTGCAGGCCAGGTTCCAACAGGAGCTTGGAAGTTTCTTTCTCAGCTGGGACTGACCATGCAGCCTTGTCCCCTTCCCAACTGCCTGGGGCAGAAACTGCACCTGTGGCTTACAGGAAAGTAGCAGAGACCTCAGCTCTGCTCCTGCTGCTTGGAACTCACAGCTGTGCCTGTGAAACTATCTCAGCATCTTCACCTCCTACCTGCAAGTGGCTGCCCCTCCCCCCCCAACAGGTGTACCTACCTTTAAGATGTAATTCAGGCACAATGAAGTTTTTGCTGGGTTTTGGGTTTTTTTATGTCTGCTGTTGCTGCCTGATTGTTTACTTCTGGTTTCACATGGTGTCCAATTGACCAGTCAGTCAATAACTCTGTATTGCATCTTTCAGGTTCTATTATATGTAGGGCCCCTACCAGATTCCCAGCCATGAAAGTGTCATGGACCATGAAATCTGGTCTCTTCCCCCATGAAATCTGGTCTTGTGTGCTTTTACCCTATACTCTACAGATTTCATGGAGGGGACGAGTATTTCTCAAACTGGAGGAACCGATCCAAAAGGGAGTTGCAAGGTTTTTTTTAGGAAGTTGCAGTATTGTAACTCTTCTGCACGGTCTTCAGAACTGGGTGACTGGAGAGCAGTAGCTGTTAGCTGGGAGCCCAGCTCTGAAGGCAGAGCTGACACCAGCAGCAGTGCAGAAGTAAGGATGGAATGGTATGATATTGTCATCCTTACTTCTGTGCTGCTGCCTTCAGAGCTGGGTGGCTGGAGAGTGGCAGCTGTTGACTGAGGGCCTAGCTCTACAGGCAGCAGTGCAGAAGTAAGGGTGGCAATACCATATCATGCCACCCTTACTTTTCTGCATTGCTGCTGGCTGCAGCTCTGCCTTCAGAGCTGGGCTCCCGGCCAGCACTCACTGCTCTTCAGCTGCCTAGCAGCAACAGCACAGAAGTAAGGGTAGCAGTACCGCATCCCTTCCCCCCACTACAATAACCTTGCAACACCCCTACAACTTTTTTGGGTCAGAACCCCTACAATTTCAAAACATTGAAATATCAGATTTAAATAGCTGAAATCATGAAATTTATGATTTTAAAAATCCTATAACTGTGAAATTGACCAAAATGGACCATGAGTTTGGTAGTGTCCTAACTATATGTGAACTTTGGGATGCGGAAAGAGATTAGATGCCTCTAGCTCCATTGTAAAGTACTAGATGAGGTGAACATTTTGGAGGAAGAGTTGGGGGAAATAGTGGCTGCCTCTCACACAGGGATTTTTATATAAAGGCATCAGGGTGCTGATGGTGATATTGCAGTGTGTGGCTATTTGGTGAAAATCCAGATAATAATGGAACAAACATCTGGATCATCCTAGTTCAAATTTTAAAGATTAATTCTGAGACCTTTTTTTTTTTAATATGAAGATGTTTATTATGTAGCTGAGAGGATGGACATGATCCCCGTAATGATCCAGTGTTGTAGGATCTTGAGCCAAGAAGTAACAACGGAAATTAATAGTATGAACTGATTTTTTTGCTAAAAATTACCTACTACTTCCCAGCTACAAATGTAGTATCACTGCTCTGTCTTCATTTTGCAATAAAGCAGGAGTTCTCAACCTTCTTTCTCTGACCTAGGTTGAAGAAAATTTTGAAACTTCCTGTTTTATCTACCCATAAAAGAATGGACGGAAGATGTGAGCCCTTGAAAGGTATCTGTGACACCCCACGACTCCTCCCTTGGTTGTCAAAACCAATAGGTTGAGAACACATGCTTTTAAGAGCAATAGGAGACTGAAAGAGGAGGTGTATACTAACCTTGGAAAATATGGCACTTCAGCTTGAAATAAAGCAGTTACTAGGTATGTGTGTATCCATTTAGATACAATTGGCAGTGAAGCTATGCAAAATGATTCTGATGTCAATAATGTGCTGCAGGCTTTCAGCATGAGTAAGCATGTGTTCACAGATGGGAGCTGAGGGCAGAGAGAAGCTACTATTCTTTTCATACAGACTTTCCATCCCTCTCCACTCTTTTCTTGGAAGCTGTACAGAGCTGCTGAAGGAATTCAGTGTTGCAGTTCTGGCAGCAGTAAACTGTTTGGCTTTCTAAAATTTCTCCTTATCCTGGATCTAACACAGCTTCTATCAAATCACTTGATATTACAGTGGGGTCTCTGATACATTCCATCTGATGTGGGTACTGATCACTTCCAAGAACATCCATTATATTGTAATCATTGATGATTTATGTTTAGTGCAGGATTTCACCTAAAATCAACATTATAATTATTGGATCCTTTTAAGCTTTTAAACAAAATACATTCTTAAACTAATTTGTGGGCAGTCCAGTTACATTTGGGATTATATAGGACCTTGTGTTTAGAGGGTGAAAAAGAGGGAGGAAACCATAACTCCTAAGATCGTAACTGATTGGAATGCAAACTGCATAGCTCTGTTCATTATATCTGCAGTTCAAAAAGGTATCATACAGTAATGATATCAATAAATAGTATTGCTGGCTCATATAGCACACACAAACTAAGGATCACTGGGATTATTTAGCATAGAGCTCCTTGGTGACTTCAGTAGCTTGCAGATGGAATGCAGAAATGGGCCAAGTTATTTAATACTATTAAGCATTCAAGAAAAGATTTCATGCGAGTGTCCTTAGTATGTTCTACACATGCACATATAGTACAGGATGTCACAGAGGTGAGGTTGTATGGAGGTGCACGTGTCTCTCCCCTTCTGACTGGCAGGAGGCTGTGCCTCCTTGCTGCTTTGCAAGCAGGGTGTAACTCACAAGCAGTGAGTCTGTCTGGTGATTAGTCCAATTAGCAGTTAGTCCTTTTGCCAAGTCCCTCAATCAGGGCAGTGAGCAGGCCTGGCAGACAATCAGCCCAGGCCTTAATTAGTCTTTCTGCCCCAGTCCCTCTGTCAGGGTGGTTCACAGTTTATATCTCAAGCTGAGTCTGTGCAATATAGCCCAGCAGTTCAGGGTGGGGAATTAGCTTCCAACTGGGAGTGACAGCACATGTGCCTGGCACCCTAGCTCTGGCAGGCACCACACCAGTTCAGGCCTCCTGGCCTGTTAGTGGGGAGGTGGCCACCTTCCACAGGTGGGGTGTCAGGAGTGGGAGGACACAGGCCCTCCCACTCCACTGTGTCCCAGCCCAGGGCCCAATTAGTGGTGGGGTAGTTCACCACTAGGTCATCAGAGATCTGCCTACAACATGCAGGCCAGTTCACAATAGTTCCACAGCTGAACCCTGTTTGACATCCCTGGGCTCCTTCCTACCTTCCCCAGTTTTAGATACCTGGGTTCTGGGGTCATCCTGTCTCCCCTGGGTAAACAGCCAGTGGCAGCCCTGGCACTTCACCAACTCCTTTGGTCAGGCAGCTGTCTCCTTCCACTCTGACAGCAGGGAAAAGACATGCTGCTTCCCTGACAGCTCTCCCCTTACAGAGGTAGGAGACTGGCCTTTTATAGTTCCGTTTCCTGTCCCGCCCCTTTGCTTCCTCACAGGGTGGCCTGGTTCTACCCACCAGGGGTTGATTTTGGGTCTTTCCCCTTCAGAAAGAGTGGGAGGCCGTGCACAGGGGTCAATAGTTTATTTTCCTGAATTGGCAATCACATGTAGTGCTTTGAGGATAATTCAACAATACAAAAATGATACATGCATATCCACTAGCTTTTTATTTGTAATGCAACATTTAGAAAGGCCATATTGAGTTAAATGAATACAGGCTTATGTTGCTGCCAGGCTAGAACCGAATAGACATGCAAATATTTGGTAACATAAAAATTAGAATATCAAGTCAGACCCATGTTCCAGCTGGTACTGGATCCTGTCTTCAGTGGTGGCAGGTATTAAATACTTCAGAGGAAGGTGAAAAAAGCCTGAAGTGTGAGTAATTGAATGATCTGGCTATAGAGTTAGGGCTTCCTCATCCCCCTCCAGAGATGGTTGCATGCAGTAAAGCAACAGGGTTTGTATCCCTTCCAAACTTCTTACTCTTTTATAATCCTATCTGATGTTATTGCAGATGTCCTCATCTATATAAATGCCTAATGGTTTTTGAACTCTGATAAGCTCTTAGCTTCAGTGCTATAGTTTGGCAATAAGCTCCATAGGTTAATTGTGTAAAAATTTCCATTCTAAAATTGCCTTTCAGTTTAATTGAGCATCTCTTTGCTCATATGTTGACTGAGTAAATAGGAGTGTCTGATTTTGCCATGTCTATACTATTCATTATTTTATTTTGTATATATTTCATATATCCTCTCATTCATCTCCTCTTCAGATTTAAACAGGCCAGTTTTTTAGTGTCTCCTCCTATGGAAGTTTTTTCCCTGCTTCTAATCACTTTGGTCACCTGTCTTTTTGTTCTGATAGTTAACCCCAAATGAGGAAGGCATGTCTCTTTCTCCCTCATCTGACCACCCTTGTGGGAGGCTGTTAACACTTGGGGGTGGGTAGAGGGTTTTGTCTTTCCTTTCCACCCTCCTCTGGGGGATTCTTGAAAACCATAGGTTTGTGATAATAATGCACAGCTGGACAGTCTTTGTTAAATATTCAACATTAAACATTGGTGGGCTTGGGCTTGTGCTCTCATGAGAGATCTGAGGAATAATTGCAGTCACCAGCTGACAGGAGCGAAGGACACTGCAGAGGCAGAATGTGTAATTTATGGGGCAAAGAAGCACTTGTGCTTTATTCTGTGCTGCTGCTTTTCCACCATGCTGAAGGAATGGCATTGCAATGTGGAGGGAGCTACCTCTGTTGCCTTTGGCCAAATGTTACTAGAATGCTGGGTCTTTCTTCTGGAAAGCACAAGGGAAGCCCACTTGAAAGACATATAAAAATCTTGCATGCCTGTACTGTATGTACAGTATACAGTAACTGTCTGTATCACCCTAGCTCTTTTGCTTCAGGCTAGAATTGCAAATAGCCTGCCATTAACTCCAAACATATGAATGCATTTTTCATGTTTCAAAAAAAAAAACCCAGGATTATAAATAGTAAAGTAGAATTGAAAACTGCTCTGCAGACTATTTTTAAAATGGGCAAGCTGAGAAAAAACTGTAGAATAAATTGATTCCACTGAGTATTAGAGGAACCTCTTGCCTGCATGTGGATGCCAATTAACATTTTATAAAGCCTTCTGTTTTTCTCTTAAACCAATTTCTGTGAATTAGTACAGATAAAATATAAACAAATCTTTCAGATACAACAGGTTTGTGCTTTGATTTGCAATGGAAGTATTTTTGGGGGGTAGTGGGCTTGGTTTTTTCACATTTATATTGCTTATCCTGAGGATCTTTCATATTGTAAAGACATGAGTCAAGCAAACATTTTCCCTGCTAGCCCTACTTGCAACCGCTCTGTTTTTGGCAGAGGACTTGGTGCAACTCATTTTGAGCTCATGAATGCCTCACTATTTAATCTCCTTGGGTGGCCAGGTAATCTTGAAATGTGTGCGGTTCTTCCTCTCCAAAGGCTGAGCATGCTGTTTATTCAGTGCCCTCTGTTTAGGTTAAGACCCGAACCTGTAGATCAGGGTTTCTGGATCTTCATTGCACTGCAACCCTGCTCTGACAATCAAAATTATTTTACGATACTGGGAAGAGGGACCAAAGGCTAAGCCCCACAACCCCTGGTAAAGGGGCCAAACCCAAAGCCCTGCCACCGTGGGGGGCGCCAAAGCCCTGGGCAGTGGTCCTCAGACTTTGGCTTCAGTCCCAAGTCCCAACAAGTCTGCCCACCCTGGTGACCCCATTAAAATGGGGTCTGACCCACTTTGGGGTCTGACCCACAGTTTGAGAACTGCTGCTCTAGGTCTTCCACAAGCAGGTAGAAGTGGTCTTGACTTAGACAATATTGAAAAGAAAATATTTTTAACTGGCTTTCATGGGCAAATCTAAAAAGGTGGAAAACCAACTGTTGCTTGTATTTTAACCTTTTAGCACTTCTGACTTGTTAAGCGCATCAACTGGACCAGTGCTCAGAATTTTGGGAACTTCTGATTGCTTTGGAAAGATACAAGTTTGCCTCCTAGAGGCAGTTAGTGAACATGATTATTCCGCTAATCTTCACCAGGACAGCTCTTGAGGGAACACTTCGTCCTTCCCCTAGTTTCGGTTCAAAGGAAAACATAACTCAACACATGAAGAAAGCAACAGCTAAGTTGTAAATAATAGTATTGTGGGTGTACTTTCATAACTATTTCAGTTCTCGCTGTAAACTTCATTGAAAAAATTAGTATAGGCAAGAAATTACTTAAGCGTTTTGTAAGGATTGTTGCAGTAGCATGTTGGTTGTGTAAGTATTAGGGTGACCAGATAGCAAATGTGAAAAATCAGGATGGGGTTCGGGGTAATGGGAACCTATATAAGAAAAAGACCCAAAAATCGGGACTATCCCTATAAAATAGGGACATCTGGTCACCCTAGTAAGTGTTCATCTGAGCAGCTAGTAATCGTTAGAAGATGTTTTTTGGATGAGGGTGTGAGTAAATGCCTAAGCCTTCTGTCAAGAATCAGAGGGGTAGCCGTGTTAGTCTGGAATTGCAGAAGTGACAAAGAGTCCTGTGGCACCTTAAAGACTAACTGAAATTTTTTTTTTTTTCAGAGCATGAGCTTTCGTGGGCTAATACCCACTTCGTCGGATGCATGCAGTGGAAGTATCCAGGGGCAGGTATAAATAGGTAGGCAAGAACCAGGTGGGAGATGACAAGGTTAGTCCAATCAGGCTGAACCAGCTTGTTATCTCTAATCAGGGAGGGTGAGGTGTTCCTCTAGCAGCTGAACTGGAGGTGTGAATAGCGAGAGAAGAGAAGCTGCTTTTGTAATTAGCTAGCCATTCAAAATCTCTATTCAGTCCCAAATTGATTGTGTCAAATTTGCAAATGAATTGCAGCTCTGCAGTCTCTCTTTGCAGTCTGGACTTGAAGTTTTTTTGCTGCAAAATGCTGACCTTTAAATCTTCTATGGTGTGTCCGGTGAGGTTGAAGTGCTCTCCTACAGGTTTTTGAATACCATGGATGTAGAGGCTCTCTATACAAACATCCCACACAGAGATGGAATACAAGCTGTCAGGAATAGTATCCCTGATGATGCCACAGCACAAGTGGTTGCTGAGCTCTGTGACTTTATCCTCACACACAATTATTTCAAATTTGGTGACAATATATACCTCCAGACCAGTGGCACCGCTATGGGCACCCGCATGGCCCCACAGTATGCCAACATCTTTATGGCTGACCTGGAACAACGCTTCCTCAAATCTCGTTCACTCACGCCCCTCCTCTATCTACGCTACATTGATGACATCTTCATCATCTGGACCCATGGGAAAGAAACTCTGGAAGAATTCCACCACGATTTCAACAGCTTCCACCCCACCATCCGCCTCAGCCTGGACCAGTCTACACAGGAGGTCCACTTCCTGGACACCACGGTGCAAATTAATGACGGCCACATCAACACCACCCTATACCGAAAACCTACCGACAGCTATGCCTACCTTCATGCCACCAGCTTCCACCCCGGGCACACCACACGATCCATTGTCTACAGCCAAGCACTGAGGTACAATCGTATTTGCTCCAACCCCTCAGACAGAGACCAACACCTACAAGATCTCCACCAAGCTTTCTCAAAACTACAATACCCGCACAAGGAAATAAGGACACAGATCAACAGAGCCAGATGTGTACCCAGAAGCCTGCTGCTGCAAGACAAGCCCAAGAAAGAAAACAACAGAACACCACTGGCCATCACCTACAGTCCTCAGTTAAAGCCTCTCCAATGCATCATCAGTGATCTACAACCCATCCTGGACAACAATCCCTCACTTTCACAGGCCTTGGGAGGCAGGCCAGTCCTGGCCTACAGACAACCTGCTAACCTCAAGCATATTCTCACCAGCAACAGCACACCGCGCCATAACAACTCTAACTCAGGAACCAATCCATGCAATAAACCTCGATGCCAACTCTGCCCACACATCTACACCAGCAACACCATCACAGGACCAAACCAGATCAGCCACACCATCACTGGTTCATTCACCTGCACATCTACCAATGTAATATACGCCATTATGTGCCAGCAATGTCCCTCTGCTATGTACATCGGCCAAACTGGACAGTCCCTACGAAAAAGGATAAATGGACACAAATCAGATATCAGGAATGGCAATATTCAAAAACCTGTAGGAGAGCACTTCAACCTCACCGGACACACCATAGAAGATTTAAAGGTCAGCATTTTGCAGCAAAAAAACTTCAAGTCCAGACTGCAAAGAGAGACTGCAGAGCTGCAATTCATTTGCAAATTTGACACAATCAATTTGGGACTGAATAGAGATTTTGAATGGCTAGCTAATTACAAAAGCAGCTTCTCTTCTCTCGCTATTCACACCTCCAGTTCAGCTGCTAGAGGAACACCTCACCCTCCCTGATTAGAGATAACAAGCTGGTTCAGCCTGATTGGACTAACCTTGTCATCTCCCACCTGGTTCTTGCCTACCTATTTATACCTGCCCCTGGATACTTCCACTGCATGCATCCGACGAAGTGGGTATTAGCCCACGAAAGCTCATGCTCTGAAAAAATTTCAGTTAGTCTTTAAGGTGCCACAGGACTCTTTGTCACTTAAGCCTTCTGTGTTGTTCTGATTCACCTGGAAGTTCCGCCTAGTAACTCACTCATCCTTTTGAGCAAGTGTTTCTATGACTCGTGTAGTTTTCTATCTTAGTGCAAAAGCCAGCCATAAAATCACAAGAAGAGCTGCAGGACACATGTTTTGTGTGAAATGTAGACTTTGTGTGGCTTACCACTCCCATATCAGGAATCTGGGCTGTCCTATGTGCTCAACAGTTCATTACCTGTGTGATCTGACCAAACTGGTTAGTCTGTGGCTGGCATCAGTGACTACATATGAATAGTATTTTTAATCTGTTTACCAATTTTGCAAAAAGGCAATTCTATACATAGTGGCTGTGTGTGTAACTAGGAACTTATATATCTAGTTACCTAGTGTGTGTAACTAGGAACGTATACCTATATCTAGTGTGTGTAAGTAGGAACTTTCAACCAAAGAATCTGTATTTATTACAACCAGTTGACCTATTTGTGGAAGTGAGGTGTGTGAGGAAAATATACACACTGATTTTAGGGTTCACTGGAAATGTGATGAGAAAAAGCAGCACCTATAAATCCTCCTTTGAAATAAAGTACAAATTACTTTTAAAGAGTCTGTTTTAGAAACCCATACAGTTGGTTGGACTAAGATTCTCTTGTTTGCAAAGTCAGTTTAATTCTTGGTCTCCAAAACAAACAAGTATTTCAGTGCACTTTTTTCCTTAATTAAAAAAAAAAAAAAAAAAAAAAAAAGCCAGTATCAAGAGTTCTGCACAGCAAGCCTAAAACAAGGCACAGTGTGCGCACGAAAATCTTGGATACCACTTACGGGAAAGTTTGTTATACAAAGGATTTTTTCAAGGGAGATGAAATGAACTTTCTCTTTTATCTGCAATTTGGATTGAGTTTTCTCTTATCTGCAACTTAGATTATAGGCTTCTTGGGTCCAACTGCTAGGCACAACAATGATGGCAAATAGCCTAGACTCTCTTTTTTTGGGGGGAGGAAGGGGGAGGGAAATGGCAATACATGCAGCCACACAAATCCAGAAATTAGACTCTTAAGGCCATGTGGAAAGTATCAGCCATCAAATCATAAACCGAATAAACCGATCAAACTACAGGAAGGTTTCTTTTGTAGCCAAGTTAATGCTTTCCTAATTAAAACATGGATTCCTTTGTCACTATGAACTAACATTGAATCTAGTACTGGTCTACGCTTCTTAAAAAAAGTTGAGTAGATAGATGGATGCCATAGAAACTTAAAACTCATCTCTTCAATAATAGCAGTTTTTTGTCTCTAAGTATTGATGAAAATAGCACTAATACTGCATAATCTCCCAGTTTAGGATAGTAACTATGCTGTTTAGATAAGCAACTGGAATCACTTTTCCTTAAGCTTCATTGACATCCAAAATTTTTCTACAAGAATTATGACAGTCAGCCTTGGCTGGTAGGTGGAAGTTAGTTTGGCTTCATAGAAATGCATTGACTTGCAGGGGTCTTCAATTTGAAATTTAGAGAACCCTTCACCCGCACACCTGCATGTGATGCAGAGTTTTGTTTTTTACTAGCAATTCTTTTATCACGCCTATCTTGTCTATTGGGTATTGCTACATTCTGGGAGACCAAGTTAGGAATAACTTTGGTTCTTTATATATGTGGGACTCTCCTGTTGGAGTAACTACTGGGGCTCTTGGAAATTTTAAGGGCTTGTGCAACTGACACTGGTTTATAGCAGGACGTCATAGTTTATGGAGGAAAATATCCTTTCTGTTCCAAGTGTGCTACAGTAGCGTTGTCATAAAGGAGGCAAAATGGTTACTTCACTGAATAAACACAAAAGATTTGTCCATTTCATTTTGGTTGGGACTTGGCAGGATGTGGGCACAGAACCAAAGGTCAGATGACTGAGACGAATACTACTTACTTCAGTAACTCTGGAAATTGCACAATATACCGATTATGGGTTACCTATGAATGTATTACACTGTATTAGCTGAAGTGTAAGTCACATGGCATTGTGTGATAGGGATAGAACATAAGAGTTATCGTCTATTGAAAAGAATGTTTGACATTGCATTGTGTTGAGACTCATGAGATGAAGGTGAAGTTAGGCAGAAAATACAATTTTTTAAACAGCAATTTAAAAATCCCTTTTCCTGTTTAGACCTCACCTTTTCATCTTCTGACGTTTATGACGATTGTCATTATACTATTTACCAGACATTGTTATAGGCTTCCTCTGCCTAGACAGGATCTGCATTTCTAACAAAAAAGCAATCAGAAAATGTGAGTGGCAGGGGAGCCCATGCTGTCAATACCAAGTGTCCAAAAACCATGAGAAGCCACACAACATCAAGAGATTTCTTGTTGGGTCTCTTAATTTGTCTTCTGGTATTTGAGCTTTCAGAGTTCATATTTTCAAGCTTTTTTGTTTCAGCAACTACGAGAGCTAGAAACATGCCTTTTAAAAATAAAAGTTGAAATTCTCATAAGAATGACCATCCTGGGTCACAACAGTGGTTCATTTAGCCCAGTATGATGTCTTCTGACAGCAGACAGATGATTCAAAGGGAATAAACAGAACAGGGCAATTTATCTAGTCATCACCCATCCCCTGATGTCAGTCCCAGCTTCTGGCAGTCAGAGGTTTAGGGGACACCCTCAGCATGGGATTGTGTTCCTGACCATCTTGGCTAATAACCTTTGATGGACCTACCATCCATGAATTTTTCTAATTCTTTTTTGAACCCAGTTATACTTTTGGCCTTCATAACATCCCCTGATTTGTTCCACATGTTGACTGTGTGGTGTATGAAGAAGTACTTCTTTATATTGTATGTTTTAAACATGCTGCCTATTAATTTCATTGGGTGACACCTTGTTCATGTGTTATGCAAAGGGTGAAATAACATTTCGTTATTCATTTTTTCCACGTCATTCATGATTTTAAGATGTCTATCATGTGTCCACCCCTCACCCCCACCCCCAGACAACTATCCCAGTCTTTTTAATCTTTCATTATATGGCAGCTGTTCCTTAGCCATAAGTCATTTTGTTGCCCTTTTATGTCTTTTTTCCATATCTAAGATATCCATTTGAGATGGGGTGACCAGAACTGCACACGGTATGAAAGGTGTGGGCATATCATGGATTTATATAATGGCATTATGATATTTCTGTCTTAATGGTTCCTAACATTGTTAGCTTTTTTGACTGCTACTACACATTGAGTGATGTTTCCAGAGAGCTATCTGCAGACACTCCAAAATATCTTTATTAGTGATAGCAGCTAATTTAAACCTCATCGTTTTGTGTATATACAGTTGGGATTATATTTTCCAATGTGCATTACTGCTTGTTTTATCAACATTGAATTTCATCTGCCATTTTCTCACCCAGTAGCCCAGTTTTGTGAGATTCCTTTGTAACTCTTCAGTCAGCTTTGGACTTAACTATCCAGATCATTGATGAATATTTTGAAAGGCACTTGTCCTACTAGAGATTCCTGGGAGATGCCTCTGTTTTCCTCTCTCCTGTAAAACAATGGGCATTTATTCTTTCCCTTTGTTTCCTATCTTTTAACTAGTTGCTTATCTGTGAGAGGACCTTCCCTATTATCTCATGACTGCTTACTTTGATTAAGCATCTTCGGTGTGGGACCTTATCAAAGTTTTTAGGAAAGTCCTGTTACTCTGTATCGATGGGATCTTTGTCCAGGTGCTTGTTGCCACCCTCAGAGAATTCTAATAGACTGGTACTGAAAGTAGTTGCCAGGATTGCCTCTGGTGACTGCTTTAAAAACTGATGTTACATTAGCTATCACTGAGTCATCTGCTATAGAGGCTGATTTAAGCACTAGGTTACATATCACAGTTAATAGTTGTGCTATTTCAGGTGGAGTTCGTTCAGAATTCTTGAGTGAATACCATGTGGTCCTGGTGACTTATTCCTGTTTAATGTATCAGTTTGTTCCAAAACGGTCTCTACTGACACCTCAATCTTGGACAGTTCCTCAGATCTGTCACCTAAAAAGAACAGGCTGAGTTGTGGAGATCTCCCCCAGATCTTCAGCATTCAAGAGGGATGCAAAAAATTAATTTAGCTTTTCTGCAATGGCCGTGTCTTCCTTGAGTGCTCCTTTAACACTTTGGCCAGTGGAGCCACTCGCTAGGTAGGCTGCCTACATCTGATACACTTTTTAAAAAAATTGCTGTTAGTTTGTGAGCTTTTTTTTGCAAGTTTCTCTTTAAATGTGTTTTTTTGATCTGCCTAATTATACTTTTCTCTCATACAAAAAAAGCTGGAGTCATATTTAAGCACCAGAATATTGCAGGACTTGCAAAAAAAAATTTTAAGTTAAAAATGGATTTTTAGTTTAAAAACTTTCTCTTTAAAAAAATCAACCTTAAGGTCTAAATTTACTATAATCTATTTTAGTGGTTCTTAAATTTATTTGATTGTGTCCTCCTTCTTTGTGTCTGTAGTAGTTTATGCCCTCTGCCACACAAATACATATACTGATTTTAAAAAAATTAATCACAGTTAATTTCACTTTTAATCGCACTGTTAAACAGTAGAATAGAAATTAAAATTTAATATTTTGGATGTTTTTCTACATTTTCATACATACTGTATTCTGTGTAATTGAAATCAAAGTGTGTATTTTTATAAATATTTGCACTATAAAAATGATAAAAGAAATAGTATTTTTCAGTTCACCTCATACAAGTACTGTAGTGAGATCTCTTTGTCATGAAAGTGTAACTTACAAATATACATTTTAATTTTTTTTGTTACATTACTGCACTCAAAAACAAAACAAAAACAAAACAATGCTCCAGCGGCCCCAGGGCTTACCCAGAAAAAGTCAGAGGTCCAGAAGGTCACTAAATCCATGACCTCCATGGCAGAATCATATCCATACTAAAAATTAAATGTGCACACCATATTGTAGCAAACAGAATAAAGTACAGATGGCAGCGACTTTGTATAATCCTTTGCAAGCTTAACAGAAATCTGTCAAAATGCACAGCACCATCTGAGGACCTGCTATGTCAGGAGGAATCAGCTAGTTATTTATTGCTATGGGCTAAATGTGCACAGTAAGGCTTTTTTTCCCCTCAAAAGCTTCTGACCCCTCTCCCCCACAATATTCTGTACTGTCCAGTTTGAGATTCTCATTGGTCAGTAACCATTAATACATGTTGATTTGCAACTAAATATAGTCCTTACGCTACATTTGGTACTACTGTCAGTAACCAGGAGGATACATTATATTTGTACACATTTAGTAAAGCGGTTATATATTTTAACATTCATGCAAGTCTCAGGAGGTGATTTGTACTGCTTTACTCAGTGCTGGTTAGGCTTTAGCTGAAGTACTATGTCCAGTTTTAGTCACCAATGTATAGAATGGATGTAGAGAAACTGAAAAGGATCCAGAGGTGAGTGCCAAAGATGATCAAAGGGATGGAATGCAAGCCAGATGAACAAAGGTTGAAGGAGCTGGGCATGTTTAGTTTGGAAAAGAGGGAATTAAGGGGAGGTATGATAGTCTTCAAATACTTGAAAGACTGCCATAAAAAAAGATGGAGAAAAGTTGTTCTCTTTTGCTACAGAGAGGAGAACAAGAGACAACAGGTTCAAACTACAGTATAGCAGATTTAGATGAAATCTCTGGAAGAACTCCCTAACTGTAAGAACAGTTGGCCAGATGAACAGACTGCCTCAGGAGGTTGTGGAAGCTTCTTCACTGGAAGTTTTCAAAAGGAGGCTGGATAGCCATCTCTGGATGGTGTAGATAATCCTTGTAATTCTATGATCACTTCTATCTCAGACCCAGTTGCTTCTTTCTTTACATACCCACTAATTATTTTTCTAAACTGTTCTCAGTTTTGATGCAGGATGGTAGATTTCATTAAACCTTCAGAAATGGTCCCTGAGGGGACAGAGCAGTATGTAACAGGATCCCCATGGTGCAGCCTGTGACTGGAGACGACTGTGCCCCCTTAACTCTCTGTGGCCTGGGCTCACTCTCTCAATGCTTGATAGTGATCAGCAGCAAATAGCTCCAGATGCTGTTATCACTCAGCACAACTGCATGTGGAGCTCCCACACCCAGTTATATTGCATTAATGCTCCTAGAGCCACTCATGAAACATGCACAGAAAGACACCAGAGCCAAATCCTCTCAGCACTGTACCTCAGGAATATACCATCTTGCACTGCTCAAGATGAAGGGTGCAGATTTATTAATTGGTGCACCACTTCATCAATGGAAAGTGGATATACACCAGCTTTTGCAAAACTTGAGCAGATTTGCCACAAACTCACTGGTAAAGATAAACAGTGAAAGATTTTTGTTGACTACAAAAGATAGTCAACCTTCTCTACTTTTCCTTCAGTCTAAGAGGGTGTGGAAGACTTTGAGTAATGCACAAAGAAATTTGATGTGTATGGTATTTAGGTTTGAGTTCGATCTGATGTTTCAGAAACTTGTTAATTCCATGGCAGAAAAGTTCAAAGCTATGTGGAATAAACAGACTGAAATATATGCAAGTAGCAGATGTTTTTCCTGTTGCCAACAGTTTGCTTAATGGTAGCCTGGGATGCTTTTAGCCCAGAAGATATAGGAATGTAGGGTTGATGCCAGGGAGGGCGGGGACGATGTATGTTCAAACTGTCCCCTGCTATTTTGCTCAGTTTAAGTTCTAAGCATAGAATTGACAATTTTAGATACATACTTTCTACTGCATCAGTCCTGTTTGCAGTTTTAATAGAATTTGCTAACAATTTCCTAGCAGTAAGAACAGCTTTGTTTTGCTTCATGAGCTGTTGGGAAATTATCTAACATAGGAAACAAACTGCTTTTAAGAATGTATGTTGTGAGGCTTGGGTCTGCTCTTTGTGTGTGAGCATGTTCCCTTTTTAGAATTTCAAATGTAAGCAACATTTGCCCACAATCTGTTATATTGGTTACTGTGTTTACTATATTCTGTGTCCAGAATTACTGATCACAAGCTCATGAATCTGGTTTCTGTATCCAGGATCACCCAGTGTTTAGAAGGCCTCATTTTAGTCCTCTATACATTCACACTGTTTATTTGGCATACACAAATAGAATTTCTATGTTGAAATGAACATGTGTGACCCTAGAAGCCATTTTCTGAAAAAATATCCGAAATACGTTTTGTACTGTTAACAAGATTTGGAGACTTTTGATTGGCTGAGGCAGTAACTCTTCTATCCTAGAAAATGCCATTATAGAAAGAATATTGTCTCCTTCAAATAAACATGCAGAAAAAAACAGATAGTAAACATTTGCTGTTGGAGGAATGGGATTATTACTACTAATAGCAAAAATACCTCTCAGAATAAAAGAATTACCAGTATTTGTGGATCTCACTGCTGTCACCTTGTGAGACAGTTTGTATTGGAAGAAATCACTTGTCCCACTAATTCCTTCGGAGACTCAGCAACAAATATATATCTTGTCCTGGATGGAGACTCTCTGGAGCTGTTGGTATTGCTCTTTTTGACTTTGGGAATTCAAGTGAACTGCACTCTGGTGTTTCACTGTTCTTTTCATAGGTGTTCTTCTCACTATGAGCTGGAGCTCAGCTCCCCCGTAGCATTACTAGTCCTTGTCCATTTGGTGTGAGACTGAAAATTAAACTCTTCTTCCGCATGAGTGTGGCAACCTAGAACTCAGCTGGCTTCAAATGGGTAATGTAATGGTTAAAGATATGATTATCATGATGGTAACCACTGTCAAGGAACCTGTGCATATTGCCAGTTTTATGGATACTACAGCAGCCCATTAATAGTTCATTGTTTTCTTTAATATATTCCTCTTTGAAATGGGACTAGATCAAAACAAACTAACCAACTGTTAATGTGCATCAGTAGGGTCCACATAAATGGCAGATGCATAGATTCTGTGATAGTTCATTAGTTTGATCCAAGTCTGCTTCAAAAAAGACAAGATCAAAACGAACTAACAAACTGTTGATGCATGGCAGCAGGGTCCACAAGATTGCCATAGTCCTAGTGTGAAATCATAATTTTTACCATGATTATGCAGTGACAAAATCCTGTTCATACTAATGATGCCCTAACTCTATCCCTAGAACAGGAGTAGTAGGTTGAGGCCTTTCATCTGAGAATACCATTAAGCAGAGCTCAGCTATTTAAATGAAAACTATTTTGCTCTTTGCCAAGTGCTCAGTGGATGTTAATATCACATCCTGATTCAAAAGACCCAGGACTAGGATGTTAGTTGGCTATACAGAAGAATTGAAGTTGTCTTGTATATCTGTGGGTGGGAGGGGAATGCTTGCTCTATTTTGGGCTACTGTTAGTGGTGTCCATTCCTCTCTTTTAAGCACTAAACAATATTTGAAACAACATTTATAAAATGTTACTCAGTTCTGCTGAAAATTCTACTCCCAGTATTGCTATAGCTTTGTATGACAGCTATAACTTTCAGCTGAACATCCAAAAAGCAGTGTGTCCTTAAATATTACTGGATAGGGCTTATTTATGGGTTTTTGCTGCTTGAGCTTCCCTAATAGATATCGCCTATCATGGTTTTAAACATGAATAGAACCTTAATGTTCCTAATGGGGGGGAAAAGGAATTTGGAAACCTTCTGAGCCATGTGTACATTACATTGACTATAGTGGCATAGCTTTGACATTGTACAATAATCCCATAGTGTGTAGATGCAGCCTATAGAGAGAGAAGTGGTTTTTCCCCATTGCTATGGGAACACCACCTCCCCAAGTGATGGTAGTTAGATTGATAGAAACATTTTTCTATCAACCTAACTGTGTGTATGCAAGCAGTTAGGATGGCATAACTATGGAGCCAGCATTTCCCACCCCTGAGCATCGGAGCTATGTCTGTCTACCTGAATTTAAAATATAGACCAAGCCTTTGTGGTCTAGCAGGAGCATATGTATAGACTTTGAAGAAAAGTACAAGCAGATAATACATTCCTGTGTTTGACACTACCCCTCCAAAATAACAACAAAAAACACATAGTATGTTGTTGAGAGTATATTGACAATAATTCATTTGAGGCCGCCTTTGCTATGCCTCTGATGTAGAATTTTCCTTCATCTCTATTCCTAAACTTCCCTGATCCAAGTCTCATGAGTCATTATTTGTATAGTCCTGGTCCTCCTAGCTCATCTCTTGAGAGTTAGGAAACACATCTCTGCTCTGTAGGAAATATATATTAGCCCTACAGCCCATTTCAGTACTGCCAAATGCAAGCACTGAAAAACAGATTAGCTTAAAAATCATGATTTTAAAAATAATTTGTGGTAGTTTTTATTTGTCGTCTTGTTTTGAGCCTTCAGTGGTCAAATTTTCCTTTTTTTTTCTGTGCAGCCAAGAGAGTTAGAAAATTTATTCAAATGAAAGCTGAGATGCTCATGTAACTACCTGTGACTCCAGGCTCCAAGAAAATACCAAATATCATAAACCTTGTAATAAAATCACTACAACTTTTCCTCAGGGCAAATTTTGTTTAAAGTAAAATCCTGGAAGAATTTTCTAGGCTACTAAATTATAGTGATTCAAGCTGACTGTGTTCTAAAAGCATTCCACTTGTGAAGAGCAAACACAGTACACCTCTACCCCGATATAATGCGATCTGATATAACACGAATTTGGATATAAAGCAGTGCTCTTGGGGGGAGGGACTGCGGAGTATGGTGGATCAGTGCAGCAGTGTGTCTGGCTCTGGCACGCTGCTCTGAGTGGCGTGTTAAGGAGGCCGGGCCGGAGGGTTGGATAAGGGGCAGAAGGTCTCAGGGAGTGGGGGTGGGTTGGATGGGGCAGAGGTTCTGGGGGCGGGGCGATCAGAGGATGGGGAATGGGAGCGTTGGATAGGGTGTGGGAGTCCCGGGGCGGGCACTATCAGGGGGCAGGGGGTGTGGTTAGGGGGTGGGGCAGTCAGGGAGCAGGGGGGTTTGGTAGTGGGTGGGGTCCTGGGAGTGATTAGGGACAACGGAGTCTCTGGAGGCTATCGGGGACAAAAAGCAGTGGGACTTAGATGGAGGTGGGGTCTTGCGAGGGGTAGTTAGGGGCTAGGGGTGTCTGGAGGAGGTAGTCAGGGGATAGGGAGCAGGGGGTTTAGATGGGTTGGGGGTTCTGAGGGGTCAATCAGGGGGGCAGGAAGTAGGTAGGGATTGGATAGGGGGTGGGGCCAGGCTGTTTTGGGAGGCACAGCTCTCCATACCCAGTTCAATATAATGCGGTTTCACCTATAACACAGTCAGATTTTTTGTCTCCTGAGGACTGCATTATATCGAGGTAGAGGTGTATTTCCTTAATACGGCTGGTCTGACCAGGATGTGGGAGTGCATTCTTTATAGAAGCCTAGCAGGCTGCATCAGAACCCATAAGATAATATGCCTCAGAGCAAGGTAGAATTTGTTTCTCCCTTCAGAATGAAATGTTTTGTGGGAAGCTTCTTGTACTTACATGGAATAAAAAGTTATCTGGAAAGAATTTTGGGGTGTGTGCATTTTTTTTAAAAAAAACAAAACAAAAAACCACCACAACCTGAATTCTTCTATGCCTCCCTTAGACAGTGGGCAAATGTTTGATAACTTCTTGCCTGTTACTTATGTTAAACTTCAGTGCTCTGAAGTTCATGGCTTTAGAAAGTGCTAAAGCTAAAATAGACTAGGGTGAGAGTTAATACATTTCTAATCATAACTGTCAGCAATTATGAGAAGCAAAACATGCAGTTTCTGCTGTCATAAGTACGTGTTTTTGGATAACTTGCAGGTCTTTCTCTGTTGCGTGCCACCAAAATAGAGAGAGGAAAAGGAAGTCTTGCAGAGGGGATAAGAAAAAATACTTGTATCCAATACTGTTGAAATACCACAGTGTTTACCAAAAATTTATAGGAAACCAAACTGTCTGTAAAAATGAAATTGTCACACCTAATACTTTGCTAAATAACTAGCAGTTGATGCCCTTGCACAGTGCTGTAAATGTATCCCCAGAAACAGAACAAATTATTGGGTAAAATGTCAGTTTATAGTTTCCAGTAAGAGATGGATTTTGAATTTCAAAATGCCAAGTTCAGTGTGTCTGTTGTTTTACTATAATGGGTGGGGTGCACTAGGAGCTAGCGTTGCTTCTAAATGATAGAAGCAGGGATATGTAGGTTAGACATTACGAAAAACTTTCTAGCTATATGGGTAATGTCTGAAATAAACTTCCAAGGGAAGTTGTGGAATCCCCATCATTGGAGGTTTTTAAGAGCAGATTAGACAAACGCATGTCAAAGGTCATCTAGGTATACTTGGTCCTGACTCAGGGCAGGGGGCTGGGACTAGGTGACCTCTTGAGGACCCCACGTTTCTATGATATGGGAGTGAACGAAGTTGCAGGACTACACGAGTTATTCTCTTTCTTCGGAGGCGGAAGGCATTTAGTGATTTTCAACAAGCAAGACTGGAGAGGGGATGTAGTCTTTTAAGACAAAGAATTAATTTTAAAATATAATTTGCTGTGTTTTCTGCTAGTTGGGTAAGTTCTTTATAGGAGAACAAGCCATGGATGAACACTCATTATCTAGATGGGAACTGTCGTCTTGGATACGGAGGTACAGTGAGTAAGTTCATATGGG
The DNA here is from genome assembly GCA_007922305.1 of Dermatemys mawii. Classification (NCBI taxonomy): domain Eukaryota; kingdom Metazoa; phylum Chordata; order Testudines; family Dermatemydidae; genus Dermatemys; species Dermatemys mawii. Next base: position 21,786,678 of record ML677335.1, on the reverse strand, counting down.
GTATCTAATTCAAGATCGGTATTAAGGTAAATGGTGCCAGAATGAGATCAGACAAATTAGGTACAAAGCTGATAGGTTGCTGATGACTCTGTTGCTCATTTTCTTTGCTTTTGGATGCAGGGTTTGAAAAGTTTCAACACCTACTTATGCAACAGTTTACCTTAGTGTAACCGGAGTGAAAAATGCCAAACCCCCACTGCCAGTTCCCTCTAGTTAAAGCTATTCAATTTAAGTTGCCACATCTTCACACTCTCAACAATCAAATTTGCCACCCAAAAGGTAATAAATTGACACCTCTATATCAGTTAATAAATTCTGGGCTCCTTCTGATCAAACAGAGTTTCTGGTACCTTCAATTCAATGGATCAGAGCTCTCCTCTTGACTTGTTAATGAAATCTTGGCTTGCCTTATCCCTCCTTTTTAAAGGAGAGCTGACACTTGCATGCTGCTTTCCCCCCATTTTTCTCTGCCTACTGCAAAAGAGCATCAGCTCATGACAGTCTGTTTCACCTTCAGCTCCTCCCCCACTCCAAAAGAAAAAAATGAAATACAAAACAAAACAACAAATCCTGTGAACCTCTTGAAAAAACAAATGCTCAGAGATTTCTTTGCCTCCTGCCACTCGCTACTCTCCTTTTTTTATCTTTCCTTCCTGTCTCAGATAGTGGATCCTCTACCTACTTTCCTTGGAGAGTTGGTATTGCAAACTGTACCACTTTGCTTCCTCCCAAGAAGATTCTACTGGGCTGGCAGGTGAAACCCTTAATATAGGCATTTTATTCTACTTAAATTTTTCTGAACCACTCAATGATTGTGTGGCTTTTTTAAAAGATGGTTTTGATGTATTAGAATAACAGTTCTTTTGAAGCTGTTGCATGCTTTATACTTCAGAATATTTTGGCAAGTGTGATATAGTTGACAGTAACTACACACAGAAAAGTGGCTACTTCCCAAACATAAAATTCTTGCTTACTGTTTTATAACCTTTAAATATGTTTACTCTCCTGTCCCACTGTAAGACCTGGGGCAATGAAACTATTTTCTCAATTAATCACTTAGCATTTGAAAAATACCTTTTTTAAAAAAAAATAGCGAGAAGTTTGAGCCCATAATAGTGCATCCCTGATCTTAATGGTAATCTGTATTGGTTCTCTGTAGTTGTGCCAAAAGGGAATTTAGAGCTTCTTAATATAAAATATTACTTGCCGCCTTTTGGAATGATCTTTGGATTGTGTGCTGTGGCATGACTTTGCTTTGCTATATTAAGCAGGAAATTAATCTCCAAGGATTGGCGTTGAATTTTTCGTTTACATGGCCACTTCAAAGCAATAAGTAAATATTGATAGATGCTGCTGCAGATAATGGTGGGCGTGTGACAAAAGATTCACAAACGTCGTAAGTTTTGTTCTAGGTATAAGTGAAGTTTAGAATATTGTTCTCCTCAATAAGTGTGTCACTTGTGTTAAGCAGGAGATCTCTAATGAATGGTTAGTGAAGAGTATTTCTGGTTGCTTTTGTGAAGAAAGTCCTTTCCTTGTGTGCGTGCCTAAGGATAGGGGGCTAGGGGAAAGAAGGTGCATTTACTCTGTTCTCCAGCATGGATGCCTGTGACCTCTATCCAGTGATCTTTCCAATTGGTCTCACTAAGTGGTATTCAGCTGTGCTGCACTCTGAGGCTTTGCTAACAGTTATGACTCAAAATTCATTGTAAAATAATGAAATGCCTCCCCCTCCCTTGCAGATAAGTACCCACATGTAGTGTGACAAGTTGTGGTGTTAAAGGCATAACTTTCTTGACTCCTGTGTGTTTAAAATTTTTATATTTTATTTTTTCAGTTCTTAAAAAAATGCGTTCAGTTGACTAGAACTGTTTAAAATATGTTAAACAGTATCTGTTGCATCACACAGGAAAATAGAATACTTCTTGTAATGTGCTGTTTAAACACAAACTAAATTTTAAGTATGGCAAGTCCCTAGGAGGAAGCGACTACGTTTCGTGCCACTTAGCTGTGGTGAGAAGCAACTAGGGGTGATGGGAAAAGAAGCTCCCTATGTCTGAATCTGGCTGAACTCCTGTGTTTTAAAGGTTTGAGCAGTTACTTACTCACTCAGCGCCATCTCAGTTATATGTGGAAAGGCTCCTTAATTCTTACTTCACATGAAGTAAAGCTATAGAACACTTACCCAACCTTACTGTCCAAACAAAAAGCGGGATATCTTTAAAGGAGTTAGGCATCCAAATTGTACTGAAGTTGAATTTGGGCACCTAATTTCCTTGGGCTTCTTTGAAAACCCCTGCCTAATACATTAGGTTAGGATATCTCCAAGACCGTGTAGAATTACTGTCTGATGAAAATCTCTCATTATTTTTCCTTAGCAGGCCTGAACCTTCAAGGGCATGTTAAGGTGCATGAGGTCAGAGGCATGTCAGCAATGGTAGCCATCTTCAGATTGGTTCCTATCCAGGAGATTTGCAGGGCAACCATCGGAGTTCTTCATATACTTTGTCAAAGCATTATTGGTTGGACTCAGCATCACAGCATGAATCCAGCTTTGGCCCATCAGTATTAAAGAACTTGTTTCTGAATTGGGAGTAGCCCAGATCTCATGACCCTGTAGGTGTAACTTTTCATGGTGTGTGTGTGTGCGTGTGTGTGTTCATGATGTATAACTTTTCATGTTTCATGGTGCGTGTGTGTATTGATTGACTTAGGGCAGGGGTTGGCAACCTTTCAGAAGTGGAGTGCCGAGTCTTCATTTATTCACTCTAATTTAAGGTTTTGCATGCCAGTAATACATTTTAACATTTTTAGAAGGTCTCTTTCTATAAGTCTATAATATATAACTAAACTATTGTTGTATGTAAAGTAAATAAGGTCTTTAAAATATTTAAGAAGCTTCATTTAAAATTAAATTAAAATGCAGAGCTCCCCCAGACAGATGGCCAGGACCTGGGCAGTGTGAGTGCCACTGAAAATCAGCTCACGTGCTGCCTTCGGCATGCATGCCATAGGTTGCCTACCTTTGACTTAGGGTGTTGTAATGTGGAAGAACATTCTTCCATTCCTTGACATCTCTTCTGTGTTTCTGCAATGGTGGTAAAAATGCAAGTGCTTTTCATGCTTCTTTGGGGGCATAAGCTTAACTTTTGGTGGCTGGTTAAGTTTTGCTCAGTGGTGGACAATTGAAAATTGCTCTCCTGTCCCATTCAGAGATTAGTTAATATTTTTCTTTCTGAGTGGGAGAGCAAACCTATAATATTTTAACAAAACAAGCATATGAATTTTTGAATTTAAACATTCAAGTTTTTTTTAAATCAGGTTTGATTTTGTTAAAATTGTGAAGTAAAATAGTTATTTTTTTAAGAACAAACAACAAAAAATTAAATAGACTATGTCAGCCAGGTCAACCTGAGAAACTTAAAATATTGGCTTCTGCAGCCAACTCAGTCGTCTCCACCTTCATTTTCCTGTTTGTTCATAATCTAGAAAAGAAGAACAAGCTTTCCTGCTTTTTCAGGTCCCAAATGATTTCTCAATTTGGGATGAATTAGTCCAAAGGAAGAAAATAGTCTTTCTACACCAACAGAAGAAGCTACTGCTGTTAAAAGTGAGATGATCACTTCAGCAGTCTCTGAATCCAAGTGCTTAAGTGACTTCCACCAGGTTCACTGCTGTGACTTTCTTTAAAGCAGCAAACATGCATTTCTTGAATGGTTCACTGTTAGCTTGAAAGTTTATTATAGTTGGCATTATGGAGGGATGATTGCTGGATGCCCATGTCATAGCCAACTCCTCTTCTTCAGCAGTTAAGGTTTGACCCTGGTACCGAGTATTGAGAATATTTGCAAGAAAGTGAGCTGGAGATAGTGCTTGTCCCATTTCGTTTATTTAATGCTTGTAATTTAACTCTGTCATTGCATATATTCTCTCTTTAAGATCTCGCTCGGTTCCTTCCAAATTTCAACAGCATCAGCAGAAAACCCCCAGCTATTTCCCTGCATCTTGTTCAGGGCTACAGAAATAAGCTTCAGGTTACTCAGCATATGTTCAACATTTCTCTTAAGCCCAATGTTAAGAACTTTGGCTGTGACAGTACCATCTATTTTTTTTCATGATTTTGTTCACAAACTGTCATCAGATTAGGCCAGTTGTTGATATAATGCTCAAAACAGTCCACTACTGAGTTCCATCGCATGTCTTGTGGGAGAGTTAGCTTGGTTCCTCCCACTTTTTTCAGAGCAGTTGCTGCAAAGTGGTTGTTATAGAAGTATTTTGCAATTTCAGCAACATTAGCCTTTATTTCTGGAATACTGAAATCTTTGGCTAGGAGGTGCATCAAATGAGCACTGCAACTGTATGTTATTAGCGTGGGACTTGCTTCACTCTCTCCTAAATTTCTTCTCATCTTGGATACATTTGCAACATTGTCTGTGACCAAGCTGCGTACTAGACATTTGAATTTTTTTTTCACAGTTTGTTATAGATTTTACTGCTGCTACTTGTAAGTATTCTGCTGTGTGTGCATTTCCTGGTGTATCAATTGTTTCTGTAAGGAAGACATTCCCTTCTTCTGTTGTCACATAAGCACATGAAACAGGATCATTGTGGACATTGCTCCACCCATTAAGACGCAGGTTAACAATTTTACTCTCTAGACCTTTTACACACTGCTCAATTTCTCTTTCATGCACTTTATTCAGCAATTTGCCTGAGACATCTGCTCTGTTGGGTGAACTGTATGGTGGTGGTCTTAATGATTGAACCATGTTAATGAAGTTTGGGTTCTCAATCATACGGAAAGGAGAGTTTGTTGCATAAACAAACTGGGCAATTTTTTCATCAGTTACCTCTTTTTGTAATCTGCTGGTTCTGATCACAAACTTCTCAATGGTTGTTTCTGGATGATGGCGTGTGGTTTTTTTCTTTTTGTTACGAGTGATATACTGTGGCTATGTGACATACATGATGTGACTGAAACGCTATCATTGGCAAATAACTCTGAAACTATAGAAAATGGTAGTGATCTCGAAGGTGGATAGTCTTCAGAATCCTGTATGTTTGTGGGATGGATTCTCCTAAACAAAAAACAAGTCAATGCAGTCATTTAATTATTATTTCCATACTGCTCATTTAGTATTACTCATTGCATTCACTGACACTCAGTACTGCCTTTAAAGGTGAAATTGTAAAAAGATCTGCCTATTTCAGCTATTTATTTGTTTATCACAACTGTATCTAAAATGATAGTACTGTAGAGTAACAATTATATTTTTTACTCATACATGAAAATTCTAGAATAGTCCAGAAGGAAGACAGGCAGCCCTTAAAGAAGTATGAAATAAAAAAGTTTACTAACCTGAAGATCCTGCATGTTTAGATATGTTCCTTTCATCATCTTTCAGGCATGTTCCTCCTGAGAAGGAGTGCGTCTCATGATGATGTTTCATTCGGGCAACCAGGCCTTGCATTTCTTTGCTGCACTGTTTGCATTTTGCACACATGCCTGTCTTACCCACAGGTACAGGAAATTCATTAAAATATTCCCAAAGTGGGTCTCTTTTATGGTCTGCTGCAGTCAGAAAGACCTCAAGACTTCTGGAATATGCTGGTCAAACAGTTTGACTTTTGTTTCTACTGCCTGCCCCTCCCCTCTCACATTTTATCTCCACACTACTTCTCCTTGTCCAGATCTATTCCTCCCCCAACAATCTTCTATTCATTGAACTTTTTGAAATTTTGCACTTTTAGAGAGAGGTAAGGGATTGACTCTGTACACAAATTTGCAGAGGGACAATAGAGTTGAGGTCCATTATTTCTCACCTTTAGTTATTTAAAAATATTTTTTTCTGTTAACAAGCATGTTATCTCTGAAGACACAAGTCAACAATTTGAGAACTGCTAAACTAATCACCTCTGATGATATCTTCTAGACTGAGCATTGAGTCCCGTTGGGTAGATAGATTAACCTGAATAATCTATACAGGAGTCCCTGGAACCCCCAAAAATTGTGTCCCTAATCTGTGAACTTTTGGAACTCAATTACAAAACTTTTCTTAAACATTACATGACTATATTGTCTCGTAATAGAGAATTAAAATTTATAATCCTGTCCCCTATAATCACTATTCCATGATGAGATATCTTTATCTTTAGATAAATTTTTTCCTCAAAAAGCGCTTTATCAAATAAGTCAGATTTTTAAATATTTTTTTTAAACTTTTTTTTAAGCCACCCTGGTGTTTGAGCTTTGTACTCTCTTCCCTGTAAAGAGTGCAAGACAATGGTTGAGGGCATTTGAAACTATTTTAAGTTAAGACCTCTCTAAATTTAGTTCTCTTTGAGTGACAGAACTATCATTAAAACAAAAATAGAAGTGGGAATTCAGAAAGCTACTGCCTCAGTACATTGCTTTTAATGTAAATACTATTTTTTTTCCTTTTTACCTAAGGTGAAACTCTCCTTAAAAATGTGATTGATTATAAAATGACATGGTAAAAATAGCACCTCAGTATTGCATGCCTGCTCCATTCCATTTTGTCAATAACATAAGCAAAAAAAATCAATCCTTTTATTGTATCCCTATAGAGCTAACATAAATGCAGAATTAGAAAGCAGCATTTTACCTTGAGCTTAACAACAAAATTACTGAGTTGAGATTTTTGAATTTTATTCTTGGTTAGGTCAATGTTGTTTCATACATACCTTGAGTTTTTCCACTACTTTGAAGTTGAGGTGGTATCAGTCGTCTTATAAATCTTTATTTTGACTTGTACATTTGACTGGAGGTTAAAAGAGTAGGAAGATGTCCCTTTCCGATTATAACCATGTTTTAATAATGAAAAGGATGTCACTATGACTCAAGTATCTTTGACCTTGAGCTGCCTTGCCCAGCCAATTGAAATGCGCGAAGCTGTGGCTGTTTAGGATATCCCTTGCAGCAGAGGAATGGGACAGTGTCACCACTAATATCTTTGTACAGTGGTCATAGCACACTCAGTACAAATTCAGTTGTTATGAATGCTTCTGGAGGTTGCAGCTCTTCAGTTGGCAACAATGAATGGGTGAAAGACTATCTTAGCTTTCAACAAAAATCACGATACTGATTACTTATTTAACATGCCAAAGTTACCAGGCATGTAACTTGACTTTTGTAGTAACAACTAATGTCCATAGTTGGTTCATCAGAATATATGCCATTGAATATAAGTTTCAGTACCTCCCCTCTGGATATCTCATAGCTAGGATGGAAGGATAGTAGCTGCAAGCAGATGTGTAGTTGGAGCATTAATTCTTCAGGGGGATCTTGTCTCCCCTCTCTCTTGAAAAACTATTCTTTTCTCTATCCCTGTCTACCACATGTGCTTCCATTCAGTTACGCACTGTATGACTATTGTACATTCTGGTACAGAACGCTGGGAATATTGTACCAGAATGCTTACCATGTTAAGCTTGGTGGTAAAGAAAATGTTTTCTAAAATGTATGCTATGACTTTCATATGGTCTCTCAGAAGAGTTTTGTAAGTCCTTGCATCTCTTTAAGTACAGAGAATGATACATCTGAAAACTGGCTTATTACTAGCCTTCTATTGTTTAAAATAGATGCAGCCAGTTAATGTAGCAAAGGTTTCCCATGATGTGCTAATTAATCACATGTACGTTCCAATTTGTTGAGTTCTTGCTGTTTCTTACAAACACTAAGTTCTTTCATTTGATGAAAATTCAATTACTGGTGCAGAATAAATGCTTTCGGAACAAACAAACAAACAAAAAAAGGAAACTTTCAGGGTCTTGAGTATACTGGAGAAAGAGCTTCTAATTGTTTTTTTTAAGACTGTCTTGTTGAAACTAAGGGTGTAAGTTTTTAAATGTGTTTCCATGGAGAGCTGAAGATTTAAGGTAACCTGTGGTATACTGCTTCCATTGAGATAACGGACAATACCAAAGGACTTGGTCAGGCTTGACAAAGCCCTGGTTGGGGATTGGTCCTGCTTTAAGCAGGGGGTTGGACTAGAATGACTTCCTGGGGTCCCTTCCAACCCTGATATTCTATGATTCTAGCCACATCCATTTGGGAATCTCCACATTGTAAAGGGGAAGGGATTTTTTGTTCTGTTTTAATATATTTTTGAGATAGTGAAGGATTTAAGAGAGAAAAGATAGGGAAGGGATTGTGGAAACGAAGGATAATGCTCTAAAGTTTAACTGGGTGTTTATAATGAGGGTGTTAATTTTACATGTTTTGTAAAATGATGGAAGGGGTGGACAGGACAGTTTGTAAAGGAAAAGCAGGGAGAAGAGATGCTAAAAAGTTAAAAGGTTTGGAGGAGAAGTTGGGTTGGGATAATGAAAACAAAAATCTTCAGATCCATACAAATTTAGATTTAAGAATGAAAATTGATATTTTATGCAGAATATTTTTTGTGCCATTGGTAGGTTTCTGCACTCAAAGGCACTGTCAAGTAAAAAATATTACTCCTAAAAAAAAAAAAAAAAAAATCCAGTGATGTTGGTTCACAGAGTTGTAAGCCATGGAAATTTTGTTTTAATGCAAAGGGCCGCATGCGGACTAGCACATTAGTCCGAGGGCCGCATCACTGACACCCAGCCCTGCCCCCACTCCTCTCTTTCCATGAGGCCCCACCCCTTCCCTGTCCCCATTCCAACCCCTTCCCCGAAACCCCCACCCCAACTCGTCCTCCTCCCTACCCTCAGGGGGTGCAGGATGTGGCAGGGGGCTCAGGGTAGGGAGTTGGGCTGCAAGAGAGGTATGGGGTGTGGCAGGGGACTCAAGGCAGGGGGTTGGAGTGCAGGGGGGATGGGGGTGCAGCAAGGGGGTTGAGGTGCAGGGTGCAGCAGAAGCCTCAGGGGAAGGGGTTGGGGTGCAGGAGGGGTGAGGGGTATGGCAGAGGGTCGGGGTGCAGCAGGGG
>ML677335.1:21597113-21777738 GCA_007922305.1 Dermatemys mawii | reverse complement strand
CGAGCTACAGAAAAGAGCCCCACGGGCCCTGTGTTTGAGACCCCTGCTCTAGATTTTGCTACCAGTTCTGCCTGTAATGGAGCACACTATATACACAGGATTGCTTTGAAGAGAAGTCCTTTTTTCTATCCAAACACATCTGCAATGCTAGTGTGCCTGAATAGGGCGAGGACGTCTCAATATGCCAGACCTGGAGCTTCTTTTGGAAGAGTGACATCTCATGTAGTTGCATTAGATGGTTTAAGAATATATTCTATGTTTTCAATATTCCCCTTCCCTTGTTTATGCCTGGCATATTATTTTTTTTAAGATCTAAAATGTTTTTTGTGTTCTGTGTCCCTCCTGGGATGGAGGAAATTGGGGTAATGAGCACTGAGTTCAGCTGCTTATATTCCCTCATTAGAGAGAAGGTGGGGAGTAATCGCTTTTATTGGATCAATTTCTTTTGATGAAAGCGACATGCTTTCAAATTTCAAAGCATGCATAGTAATGAGCCATTAATCTAATTTCTTTGTTCAGACCATGTCTTTTAGTGTGTAGCAATGTTGTGAATTTAAGTTCCCAGGCTTATATTTTGAAGGTATTGTGCAGTTTTCCTTTGAGGGTGATGATTAAGGGGTCATATATGGAGTGATCACTTTGTGAAAAGTGTTCTCCTACAAGGGATAGATGGTGTGTTTGTTTTTATTTTTCTGTAAGAGTTCATTAGGGAGTATAGTGATTGTCTGGTTTAATCCACATAATTGCTATTGGGGCACTTAGTGCACTGGATGAGGTACACTACGTGTTATGATAGGCATGTGCAGGATCCATGGGTCTTGAAAGGTCTGTTGAGGGGCACATTGGTTTTCATAGTGGTGTAGATATGTCTACAGATATTGCATCTGTTGTTATGACAGGGTCTGGTACTGCTTTGAGTTGGTGTGTCCTGGTCTGTGGGGACCTTGCTTCGGATGATGAGCTTGGAGAGGCTGGGGGATTGTTTGAAGCCCAGGGGATTCAGGAAAGATTTATTTCAGGATGTGGTCCCTATCAAGTATGGATTAGAATTGCTTGATACATTGAATGGGCTTTAGTGTGGCATAGTAGGTGACAAGTAGGGGTGTGCAGTTGAAAGGGGTTTTATTTCTGTATCAGATCAGGTTTTTATGGTGTATTTACTCAACCTTTTTATCCTCACACATGAGAATAGCCAGAGTACTAGATTAGTTCTCCAATATGCCAGCCTCTTCCTGGGCCACATTGACACACGTATTCACCATTCAACTTCACCACCATCTGTAATTGTCCTCAAGCAAAAGTATAAGAGAAGCTTATGTTGTGCCCTGTGTACTTTAATGAACCCATACAGAAAGTGAAACTAAGATCTGGGGGTACCTCGTCAGTATATCCTAACCGTATAAATAGATGATTATGACTTTTAATTTGATAATTTGAGACTTTGTGGTGGGGAAGCCACAAGTCCACATTCAAGCGACTTTGTTTCCTCTGGAGAAAGAGGGAAAGTCTACCCTGGGATACAGCCTTGTCAGTAAATTCAAAATATAACAGATGGGATATCTATTGTTTCTTTCTTTGGTCTCTCCCATTTCCCCCATTCACATCATGCTTCTGCAGAGAGAGCACTGAATATTCTCTAGTATAGTTAGGAATGAATTCTGCATCCTGTCCATTGAGGCTCACTCAGTTCCTGCCATACCACTTTTTGCAAAGCAGGTTTTATGCTAGCCTCTGCATTTCTCATGCAGTAAACGATCTATCAAACCATTAAGCAAGATCTGTGCTTTCCATTTTTAATTTTAATAGTCTCTTAGCATCCAGCAGTGGTGTTAGGCAATGGCTTCTGTATTATGATTGGGTCCAAGAATAACTAGAAGAATCTGACAGATTTACCGAGTGATTTTCATTTCAGATCAGCATCTTCCCTTCTCTCATCTCTGGGCATCATGAATGTTTTACATTTGAACAATTGACAGGGGTGTGGGGTTTTTTTTTTTTTTTTATTTATTTCCTCCAGCTAAATAGAGGAAATTGATTAATGCAGAAAATTAATTTCTGTATTATGCTGTTGCAATACAATTCCTATCTCAAATATTCTGTTTGGTTTGGTTCAGTGAAGTTGCTGCAGTGCTGCCTTCATTTTTGTTTCAGGAGTATTATTGGACACTGTCTTCAGATGGTTTTATTGTCTGAAATAGTTCAGGGTCTGAATGTATGACGTTGCACCTCTGGCCTTGATAAAATATCTAACAGTTTTCTTTGAGGCGGTCTGCTGTGGTTGGAACTTGAATGATCTCTTGCACTCTCAGCCTTCTTTGTATTACAAACTAAATCCCATATCACAGCTATCCTTCTGGACAGAGCTCATTAGGAATAAGACAAAGTTGCTCCTAAGTGATGTGAGGGGTGAGCACATTGGCTCTTCCACAAACAGGAACGATGTCTACACTGCATTTTTGTCGGTAAAACTTTTGTCACTCATTGGTGTGAAAAAACCACTCCCCTGACTGATACAAATTTTGCCAACGAAAAGCACCAGAATTAGTTTTTTTAACCTTTTGAAAGCTAACATTTTAGTATGCATTTTGGTGTAAAGTTTTAGAGAATTCAAAAGAATTTATCACAAGCAAGTCTATTCACCTTATTTCTTCTGTATACAACTGGCTATGACATAAGAGACTCACCATGAAGCAATCTTAGGGGCTCTTGATGTCCATACTTCATCTAGGGCTGCGCATGATTCTTTCCATCAGTATGGGCATTTTGGCACAGATTTTTGGCACCTGTTTTATACTGTTGTAGAAAGCTACTGTTGCTCTCCAAAATCTAAGTAAAATCTGTAGTATTTGCCTACCTACTTATGGTGACTTCCAAATCAGGTTAAAAACAACCTAGCTCTTAAAGCCTAATTCTAGAAGCTAAATGCACTCATTAGCTCAAAGTCAATATCCAATTATTATGTCTTTTGCTATTCTGCATAATTAATTCTACTGCTTAATGTCACGTGAGGAGAGAACCTCACCCATCAGTGCACCATTCTGTGCTGCAGACTAATTTTGGCTTCTGTAACATGGTTCATTATTTCATAACTATTTGGTTTGGAAGCAGTAGTGTGGTATCTGTTCTCCTTAATCGGAAAGCAGAATACCTTCTTCGAGAGTAACTTGTTGTATCTAATGCAATTCTTGAACAGATTTACATCTAAATAAAAGTGCATGCTTTCTGAAGAAGAATAAAATGAGGAGTGGAGAGAAGGAAAGATGTCAGTGTTAACATTTCTGCTCTAATTTTATAAAATTGTTATTCAAACTATTTACTAGGGAGAGGAGCTTAGTTTGGAATATATGGAGAAATAAAGAGCTCAAATTTGGTTTCCTGTGGAACAATTTAAGAGGTTGAGATGTAAATGCAATTAATGCATACCAATAGACTGTGGTACAAGCTCAGACACAGAACCATGGAAGGTGATTGCATGATTAAATGAAAAGATTAGATCTCTGAAATGTCCTTGCTCATCTGGAAAACCCCTTGCTGCATTTGTGTATGCACAAGTGACAGAGTCCTGTGGCATCTTAAAGACTAACTAAAATTTTATGTGCATACACATTTTGTGTATGCACATAAATTTTAATGGTAACTGACAACCATGTAGGAGGAAGAACGGACTCAATAATTTGTAAGTGTCTGGGGAAACTCGCACGTGACGACAGGCTGGAAATGCGACTGCGGAACTGCTTTGTGTTTTCTAGGGCATATATGGGAGTTCCCTGCACCAAAGGTAATTCCTAAAGCTGATCGTTACCAATCACGTTTTAGGAAGGATGGAGGGAGGGAAAGGAGGACAGTATTTAATAATGAGTTTATTTTAAAGCTTAATTTTGTCCCTAAGCCTAACTGACACCTGCATAGTATGAGAATCTTACTGTTGTCGAGGGAGCTGGGATTCTGAGCAGCATAATATTCTTCCCTAGCCTTGCTTGTTCAGTAGGCAGAGGGAATTACCTGACTCAGCAAGAGAATCTGCCTGCCTTCCATGTACATCATACACCTAGGAAAGCAAACAGCAATAACAGACATGGACAGCCCTGCCAGTACAACTGCCAGAGTTCCACTAGTAACCTTGGTGCTGCTGCTGCAAGGTGTTTGTATTGTCTGAAAGCCACGTTATATCCTGTATAATAATGTCTCTGGGGTGATTTTTTTTTCTTTCCTTTTTTTAAAAAAACCCCAGAAAATATTTTAAATCTGCCTTTAGAATGAACAGAGGGAGTTGACCTCTCTTCTCGAACCCCTCCTTCCACCACACCAAAGTGTGCAGTAGAATGCATGTAGTTTGAACAGCAAAACCTTTATTGGTTCCTCTGCTGTTGCTGAGCTGTTTAAAAAATAAAAATACACATTACAAGGAGGCAGAAACAGATGGCTGAGCTTGCTTGCTTCCATAAGCAAATTTTAAAAACAATGGAATTTTAATACTCCAGCCCCAGAATATTGATTTGTTTGGGGGAAGGAGAATGAGAAGCATTTAACCAGGTATGAAAAGTAATTACTTCCCATACTGTCCACATACGTACACTGCGTCTAAGCTTGCACAGAAAGCTTTCATTTTCAAGTGCATGTTCAGTGAACAATTTAAATGTTCCTTTTATTCAAAGCCATTTTTAAACCGGTCAAAGAACTCAGTGAAGGCTAGTTATGCCACATATAGATTTGTAAATGATCGATCATCTTTACATACTATCCTTATATGAGAGTGGCAAAAATATTTTTGAATATTAGCATGTGCGTATCCTTACTTTCAGCCATTTTTCAGCTGAGATTTTGCTCAGATTTTCAAAAAGTCTCCTTCAAGAAGAGACCAGACACAGAAAATTTCAGCCTAAAGTGTGAATGCTGCAGTTATGAGTGAAAGTAGTGATCAAAATATTTTGTCCTCAGTTACAGTGGTAATCAGAATATCATGACCCAGATTAGCAAACTGTGCAAAACTGTTAAAGCTGAGTTGGGGTTCAAGAGAAGGAAAAAGAAAAGTATTAATTAAATCATTGTTTCCAATACAACTGTCCAAACTACAGTGCTGATAACTTGCGGAGATTTAGTAGTTTCGTAGCATTGCAGTCAATCCTTCTCCATTTCCCCTCTTTCCCCCTACCCCCCCCCCCCAATGATTTTGATCTGCTAAAAACACTTCAAGGCTATCTGAAGGTTTAGAATGACTTAAACTGCCAAAAAAATGGAGTAATACCAAGGGACCAGAGGGTAGACTAGGGGAGGGGATCACAAAGTAATGCATTATGCTGTCTTAAAGTATTAGTTCTACACAGAAAAGTGACTTTGTAAAAGTGGCATAGTCAGTGTGTCTCACTGATTTCCTTATCCAGTGTATTTAGAGCAGGTCTGCACTACAAATTTTTACAGCAGCGCAGCTGCAGTGCTTCTGGTATAGATACCCTAAGTCAGGGTGGGGAACCTTTTTTCTATCACGGACTGTTGACTGACAGGAAAAAACACGGTCAAACACAGCCTTGCAGTGGGAGCATGGAGATTTAGGGCATCCCCTAGGCTCTGGGATAGGGCCAGAAATGAGGGGTTCAGGGTTGGGGGAGGGGGGTCCAGGCAGGGGTTGGCATGCGGGAGAGAATGTCGGCTCTGGTTGGGGATATGGACTCTGGGATGGGGCTGGGGAAGAGGGTTTTGTGGGTGCAGCAGGGGGCTCTGGGCTGGGATCAAGGGGTTTGGAGTGTGGAAACGGACTCAGGGCTGGAGTAGGGGTTTGGGGTGTGGAAGAGGTTTGGAGAGCAGACTCTAGGAGGGAGTTTGAGTTCCGGAGGGAGCTAATGGGTGGGGGAGAGGGGTCTGGGAGGGAATTACAGGAGGGAGGGTTTCCACCCTCAGGAGGGGTGGGGTGCAGGCTCCAGTTGGGCGTCGCTTATCTCAAGCAGCTCCCAGTCAGCTGTGCAGCAGGGCTATGGCATGCTCCTTGCCTGTCCTGGCTCCGCGCCACTCGTAGAAGTGGACGACATGTCCGGGCCCTAGGCGGAGGGACCAGGGGACTCTGGGCAGTGCGCCCTGCCTGCACTTGCAGCCCCCCAGTTTCTGTTGGCCACAGTTCCCAGCCAAAGGGGGTTGCGGGGGCAGTGCAGGGAGCTTCCCTGGTTGCCCCTGCTCTTAGGGGCTGCAGGGACTTGCTAGTCACTTCCGGGAGTTGCACAGAGCTGACCAGACTCTAAATGGTCTGGCAGTCCTTGCTTCTCCCCCTTTAGCGGGGCAAGCTGGTACTCGCGGCTCCAAAGCTGCCAGAGTGGCTGAGGCCTGAAGCTTCCAGTCCACAGAGCAGAGCCTTGCTGTGAGCGGTATGAAATTAAGCAGTGGGCCGGATCCGGCCTGCAGGCCATAGGTTCCCTCCCCCTGCTCTAAGCTGATGGGAGAAAGCTCCCGTAAGTTTGTAGATAACACTAAACTGGGAGGAGTAGTAGATGTGCTGGAGGGTAGGGATAGAATACCGAGGGACTTAGACAAATTAGAGGATTGGGCCAAAAGAAATCTGATGAGGTTCAGCAAGGACAAGTGCAGAGTCCTGCACTTAGGACAGAAGACTCCCATGGACTTCTACCGACTAGGGACCTAATGGCTAGACAGCAGTTCTGCAGAAAGTGACCTAGGGGTTATAGTGGATGAGAAGCTGGATATAAGTCAACAGTGTGCCCTTGTTGCCAAGAAAGCTGAAGGCATTTTGGGTTTATAAGTAAGAACAATGCCAACAGATGGAAGCAAGTGATCATTCCCCTCTATTCAGCATTGGTGAGACCTCATCTGGAGTACTGTGTCCAGTTTTGGGCTTCACACAACAAGAAGGATGTGAAAAAATTGGAAAGAGTCCAGCGGAGGGCAACAAAAATGACTAGGGGGCTCGAGCTACATGACTTATGAGGAGAGACTGAGGGAACTGAGATTATTTAGTCTGCAGAAGAGAAAAATGAGGGGCGATTTGTTAGCTGCTTTTAACTACTTGAAAGGGGGTTCCAAGGAGGATGGATCTAGATGTTCTCAGTGGTACCAGATGACGGAACAAGGAGTAATGGTCTTAAATTGCACTGGGGGAGGTTTAGATTGGTGGTGAAGCACTGGAATGGGTTACCTAGGGAGATGATGGAATCTCCTCCCTTAGAGATTTTTAAGGTCAAGCTTGACAAAGCCCTGGCTGGGATGATTTAGTTGGGGATTAGTCTTGTTCTATATAGGACAGTCCTGTTTTGAGCAGGGGGTTGGACTAGATTAATTCTTGAGGTCCCTTCCAACCCTGGTATTCTGTGGTTCTATACCAATGTGAGATTTTTTACAAATAGCTACTGTATTACACCTAAAGTTTAAGAATCTGAAGTCCCTTCCAAAATCTGACAAGGACAAGATGTGGAGCATACGTTCAGAAGTCTTAAAAGAGCAACACTCCAATGCAGAAACCTCAAAACCCGAACCACCAAAAATTAAAATCAACCTTCTGCTGGTGTCATCTGACTCAGATGATGAAAATGAACATGTGTTAGTCCACTCTGCTTAGCATCATTATCAAGCAGAATCCATCATCAGCATGGACAAACATCCTCTAGAATGGTGGTTGAAGCATGAAGGGACATATGAATCTTTAGCACATCTGGCACATAAATATCTTGTGATGCTGGTTACAACAGTGCCATGAGAACGGCTGTTCTCACTTTCAGGTGACATTGTAAACAGAAAGCAGGCAGCATTATCTCCTGCAAATGTAACCAAACTTGTTTGAGCGATGGGCTGAACAAGAAGTAGGATTGGGTGGACTTGTAGGCTCTAAAGTTTTACATTGTTTTGTTTTTGATTGCAGTTACTTTTTGGACATAATTCTACATTTGTAAGTTCAACTTTCATGGTAAACAGACTGTATTAGGTGAATTGAAATATACTATTTCTTTTGTTTTCTATAGTGCAAATATTTGTAATAAAAATATAAAGTGAGCACTGTACACTTTGTATTCTATGTTGTAATTGAAATCAATAGATTTGAAAGTATAGAAAGCATCCACAAATATTTAAATAAATGATATTCTATTATTGTTTAACAATGTGATTAATCACACAATTAATCACAATTTTTTAAATCACTTGACAGCCCCAGTTGTGAGAGATCTCATGATTGTACCTCTGAACACTGGTACTGTGTATGAAAAAGGATGGGCTCGAAGGAGAAATTGAACAGCAAACCAAGAGAGAGATGAGGATGAGGAAGAAAGAATAATAGATGCTGTTAAAGGGCATGTTTTGTGGGGCCTGATTTTTTTATTTATTTTTTTTAAAAAAAAGGTGGGGGCAGAAAGGAGTTCTGAATTATGAACTATTTTGTAGTTGGAAATGCCCAGGGCATGTGGTGACTTAGCATTTACTTAGTCACCATAGCAATGGTTGGGACATTCTTCAGACTCTTTTCCTCTTTCACTACCAGTGACTAAGGGATTTGAGCTAGCCCTAGCTGTCCTTTAGCCTTTCCTTCTAAGATGCTTTCCTTTCTACCAGTAAAAACCTTAGCTCACTCTTCATATAGACTGTATAGCTATACTTGTATTATGTGAATATAATTAATGCTGACATTTGCAACCTAGCTTTTAAAATTCCTTTGACGTGTATTTGATGCAACAAATGCATAGAGGGGAAAAAAGTAAGTGTTTCCAACTTTTTCCTTCACCTTCCCTATTCTTCCTTGTCAATGTCAAGTGAGAGGAGAATTGTCCCTTCTGAATAAAGCTGTGATATATGACACAGCTTCAAGTGCAAGTCCAGAAGTAGCCAAAACAACTGTGAAGTTGGGAGATGTGTGACGGAGGAGCTCCCGGCTCTGTGGGACTGGAACCCTCCAATCCCTAATGATTAGGAGTGTCCATTGTGCTTCTGGCACTCTCATTTGCTGGTGACCCAAAGGATAGGAGCTCTGAGTTTGCTTCTGTTTTGCAAACATAGGCTTCTTTTGTAGTTCCATTTTCATTCCACTACCACAGAAGTTTTCTGCAGAGTTCCTTAGAATATACTTCTATTGATCATGGCTGTTGTAATCATATTGGTAATATGACTCTTTGAAGGAACTGAAGTAGACACCGTGAAGTCAAGCATAGGAGTTTATTACACAGTGCTGGCGGAATGTCACTTTGCTTATTAGGCTCAGAGACACTGTAAAACAATTAATTACAATAGATTTATATAGGGTGTTTTTGTTGGGTGAAGAGAAGTGAAGGGGTGGGAGTTCCCAAGTCCCTGGATAGGTTCTAGTAGCAAGACAAGATAACCACAATAAGCCAATGGTCTAAAAGATTACATAATGGCTCCACGCATGGCTTAGGCTAATATTGCTAATGCAGGTAATTACTCTCAAACTATTTCTATTAAAGTACACCAGACCCTCACTATAGCACGGGGTTTGTGTACAGCGCAGTTGTTGCCATGGATTCCAAATTTAAATCTTTACAATGGGATCCATGGCAACTCGTCCCTTGCGTTAGCGCAGGACTGCGCATGGATCCCAAACCCTGGGCGCTAGTGAGGGTCCGGTGTATATAGGTTAAATCCTAATTTTGGGGTCCAGGAGGATGTGGTAGCAGCTCTCCTGGTTGACCAACAAGTAGATTCCTGGAGATTTAAAGCAAAAAAGCAATAATTAGTATTTAACCATAACAATTTTTTTATAGTTTTACCCTTGCATTTCTTTGGGCTAAAATTGGCATACATCTGTGATGGGATGGTGTCATTACTCATGTCAATCATGTTAGGCCTCTCCCTGAGCGCTGTTCTGGCATCTGAGGGGTACTGTACCTCTATTTCCTTCCTGCACCAGGGAGTTAACTTTGAGGCCCTTCTCAGAACTTTGTGTGTCTGTAACTCACGATAAGGACACCCAATTATGGCTCACTATCTGGAGTTATGCTCATTCTGCTCATTGACTTGAAACACACAAGATTGTCAGTCTACCTCAGCTTTCTCTTAGCCATGTATTGTTCTTTGTTAGCTAGCCCTCATGCCCCAGACCAAGCTATGGACTCCAGCCTATATGAGAAGTTTGCAACAGAAGCTGTAGTTAAGATCTTACATACACATTAATGGATTTTGGCTCTTCACTCTTAATTTTTATGCCATATAAATGTCTGTACTACTTCTGATGCTTCATTTGTGTGTGGAGCACTCTGAAGCGGCGGGGACAGAGGAAGTTTATGCTGTCTATATGTACTGGCACACTAAATGAAATGGTTAAAGGCAAGCCATATGAACAATATCTGGGCAATGAGTCAAACGCTGAGACCAACCGTAGTAGAAATCCCAGTTGAAAAGGAAAATCTCTTCAAACCTACTCTTCATTGTTTGTTTCATTTTTATGTGGTGGCAAGCAGGATGTAGTAGGCATTGGATTGAAATATAAACCTCATATTGAATCAATCTTTCAAGATAAAATCATGCAGCCCTAAGCATTACTGGGATTCCCTGTTGCTTATTTATTTATAGGTCTGTAACAAGCAGTGCTAATAGATGATATAAAAACCACTAGAAGTAAAAATTACTGTGCACATACAATGATATCCAGGAAGTTTATTACAAGCAATATTGTTTGAATGGTATAGTTGACTGTGATATCACATAGCTACTATAATAGGCAATAAATAGCTCAGGAGGAATCAATGATTGTTTTTAGTGATAAGTTGGATGTTGGGACGAAATGCAGTTTTGTGCTTCAGACACTAGACTGGGATTTGAATCTGGGTCAAAGTCTTTACACTGCTACAAACCTCCTGGACAAGTCACTTAAACTCTCTGAGTGCCTGAAATCCCTAACTGTAAATTGAAGGCACCTCCTTTCTCCCAGCCTGCAATGTGGGAAAGTCCCAGATCTTGGATTGCAGCCCAAGTCCCAGCGTCTACACCACAACTGAACAACCACTTAGCGTGAGCCTGAGTCAGCTGGCACGGGCCAACCACAGGTGTCTAATTGCAGTTTAGACATACTCATAATGTCTTATGTATAATACCTAGCACAATAGGGCCCTAAACTTGATTAAGGCCCCTAGATGCTACTTGGTTATCAATGACTGATTGTTTATAATGTGAGTGAAATTCATTATACAGAATCACCTTTTTTATCATCTGTTGAAAATTATAGTCTGAATATTAGAGGTCTTAAGCATGTTTAAAGTGACCTTTAAGGTAAATGGATGACTTCTGAAAGACAGTATTGGCATTTCAGTTCTGAGCAACAGTTCCCCTTCAGTTTGGGGCATGGGGAGATGGGTCCAAGGAATGACTAGTCATCCAGTCATTCCATGTTCAAATGTAAAAGGAGGAAACAGGAAGAACTGATTTATTTTTTTTCTAGATTGAGAAGGCAGTGATCCTATTGTTCCCACCCTGCAGCATGTTTGCTCTTCAAACAAAAATAAACTGCACTGATTTCTTTTTTAGTCCTTAGGAGTTAAAATAACATTTTAACTTCTTAAAATACAAGGAAATAATGTTAAGTTCGAGCTGTGTACAGTAGCAAAATAGTTTAATATTGTAGTATCTGTAAACAAATTGTGTAGGGCTTGGGAAAGGTGGTTCTGGCAGATATTCAGTCCAGTAAAAATTGCCTTTAGTTAATAAAATTGCATAAATAAGCACAACTGACCTAGTCTACCTACTGCTGAATTTTTAGAGTCCAAGCAGTTGAACAAGAACTTAAGAAAACCATGTGCTATAGTGCTCCCCAAATACTAAACTGCCATTTTTATTCCTTCTCCCTGCTATTCCACTTTCCACACTAATGGAAATGTTTCTTCTGTTATCATTTAGTGCTCATGAAAGGGGTTGGATATACATTAATGTAGATTGAAGTTCCTTTGTCTGCAAGAACTATGCAGTATTCCCAACCGTATATGCAATTAAGTTGAAATTCTCATGTTCTTTTCTGAGCCTTAAGATGGTCATATTTTCAAACTTCTATCTGTAACCATACCAGTGAAAAACTTACTTTAGCATTTGTTTGGAAAAAATACAGAGATTCTCATGTAATCACCTGACTCCAGGAGTTGGCATTTTTAGGAAATGCAACTATCACTAGACTGTTGTTTAAAATCTCAAGCTGATGACCCCAGTGGGCCCAGTATTGGCAGAACAAAGTTCCACCACTGTGCCTCATCCCTGAGCTGGAGGGATCTCTTAGAGTTAAAAGTCTGGTTCAGTCCTAATTTATGTTCTGTTCATTCTCTTGGGATTACTGAAAAATTGCACCTATGCTGATGGTGTTCTTGGTTACTGATTTGCATTTATACTTCTCAAGGATCTAACAATTCTTAATAAACATTAGATACCACAGTCATCCTCTGAGGATGGTAAATGGGGAACTTGTAAGAAAAATGAGGCATAATAAAGTTGAGATTTGTCCATGTCACAGTCAGGTGCTATCAGGTGGTTAGAGAATCCAGGTGTGCTGATTCTCGTTATTCTTGCTCTTACCACTGGACCTGCCATCCTTCTGCTATTAAATAATTCATTGCTTACTTGGGTGGTTGTTCAGCCTTCTAAGAGTAAGTTCTCTGTTGTGTAATCTTTCAATCCTATCTAATTGCCGAGAAAGGAAAACAGAAATCATTAGTTAACTGTTTCTGCCATTAAATAAAGGCCAAACTGAAATAACTTTTGCAAATAAAACAAATTTTAACCTCTTGGGTTTTTTCCCTTTGTCATACAATAAAAAAGTCAGAATTTAAATTGTGTAGGGTTGAATACTCTTCCCCTGTCTTGTTTCCTTTTGTTTTTGTAAGAGAGAGTAACCATCTTCCTGGCAAGTTCACCCAGCACAGATTGGGATCTCTGGAGTTTGTTGGGCACTGTGGGATGAAATGATGTTGAAAGCAGCTGAGTGCTAATCAGTGTTAGGATTAAGAGTCTGAGCAAGGCACCAACAGAATGCTTGAAAATTGAGTGGGTAGTTGGTCCTTGAGATTGGCAGGAGCTGAGGTTGAGAGAAGATTGCTGGTACTTTATGTGCAGCCTAGAGTAGATGGCATATATGAACAGTATACGGCCAAGGGAGGGTGGCAAACCTCTTTCAGGCAAGGTTTAAATGCAGTGTTAACTGCCATTTGGAACCTTTTCCATCCTTAGCCCCCCAGAATAGTGTCTTTATGCACATGTATATTAAATGCTGTAATCATAGCTGGAAAGGGCCTATGGGAAAAAGGCTTGAAATATTTTAGGCCAGCATGTTGGCTCAGGAGGCGAAGGAGAGGAAAAGTCCTGCAGTCACAAGTGTCCTGTGAATTGAATTCCTTTTTTAAGTAAGGTCCAGAGTGACTGACTTGCTGACCTGGAATTCTAATAGTAGCTAAAACTTGTATTTGGAAAGGGAAAGGTGGGGAGAGAATTTATATTAAGCACGTCACATGTTAGATACTAGCACTACTGTGACTGTAAAAGCAGACAGGGTAGCCATCATATTCCTAGGTCTCAACAACTTTTGACACTAAACTATTTTAATAGAAAAAGGATTTAGTCAATACACTAGGCTTTCACATTGCTGCTGTTAAACTGTCATGGTGTGGGTAAGAAGGTGTCTGTTTAACACTTTCTCCAAAGGAGTGTTGTTTGCAGATGTACTTACTTCAAGGAGAAGGGCTGCATAAATCTAGGAAATGGTAATGAGCTACAGAGTGTTTAAACAGCGAACCTTGTGGTCTAGTTGCAGTGTGACGTGCTTCCATGAAGGTTCATTCAGCCTTTTATGACCAATAAAAATGGTATGGGTCTTCCATATGTGTTCCATGTTGTCCTATAGCAACAACTGGCTGTTTTCATAGATTCCAAGGCCAGAAAGGACTTGAAATATTGGTGAAGGAAAATACCTGTCCAATCTAGAGGTAGTTTTAGAAAATGCAGTCAGCTAAGTTTACTTTTTCACCAGGGAGAATGCAAAACAAATACCTATTGTCAGCATTTTGGGTTCTTTTCCCTATCTCCCTTTTCATTTCCCATATCTTCACTAAATAAAAGGAATGTTTAATTTGCAGTCTAAAATGCAAGATTTTTTTGAAAGGAGAGTTAAACATTGGCATAGCCAACATTTGACTCTTTTTCTTTGAATCCATTTAACTGATTTTTTTCATGAGTCTCAGTATTTTTTTTCTAAATCAATGACATCTGCTTTTCCTTTTTTATGTAACTGACACATCAATGTGCATAAATGATAAAGGTTGAGGAATGTTCAACTCAACCCTGGAGATACTCTTTCCATATTTTCAGTCATACAACTTTATCTCCCTTACCCTTTCTCTACAAATTCAGATGCAGTTTGGGCTTTTGCCTGCTATCTTTTGCTGTTTCATATTTAAGAACCCTCAATTGCAATCCAGCTTCTCATTTCACTTGACAGCTGGGGATGGGAGGGCACAAAACTTGCAAGGTTCGAGGTTTTTTCCCTGATGTTGCTTTTAAGATCAATATTCCTTGTTCATTCTCTTTAATGTCAGATAACAATCTGCTTGCTACTATTAGAAAACGGTTTCCTCTGTTTAGTAGAGCATTTTTAGCACTAGTGCAGGTATGAACATAAGTTCAGACAGTGTGTATTTCTCTCTCTGGTTTGACAAGAGTATTCACATCAATTTTCATGGTGAATCAGGACTAAATGTGTGATATCACTGGAGTATCGAGTAGGAGGGTGAGTGAGTGAGGAGCAGTCTTATATCTAGATCTTATTGATGAATATAAATTACTTGGGTTTTTTTTCACTTGAATTTTTTCTAGCCTGTTTTCATTTACCTCAATCATGCATTGAAGTGCCTCTTCTAGAAATTTAATCTGGTATCAACCTGTATTGACATCTTTGGATGAAAAAGTACTATGAAAACTCAAATAAATGCACTGATATCAACACTTCGTAAAGTACACTTCCACCCTGATATAACACAAATTTGGACACAACACAGTAAAGCAGCGCTCTGGGGGGCAGCGTCGCATGCTCTGGCGGATCAACGCGGCAGCGTGTCTGGCTCAGACATGCTGCTCTGAACGGCGTGTTAAGGGGGCCAGGCTGGGGGATTGGATAAGGGGCAGAGGGTCTCGGGATAGGGAGCAGGGAAGCTTAGATAGGGATGGGGTTTTGGGAGGGGCGCGTAGGAGCAAGGGGTCTCTGGAGGAGGTAGTCGGGGACAAGGAGCCAGGGATGGTTGGATTTGTTGGGGGTTCTGAGGACTCAGTCAGGGGGCGGGAAGTAGGTGGAAGTCGGATAGGGGGTGCGGCCAGGCTGTTGGGGGAGGCACAGCCTTCCCTACCCCAGCCCTCCATTGCAAGTGCGATGTAACACGGTTTCACCTATAACACAGTAAGATTTTTTGGCTCCTGAGGACTGCGTTATATCGGTGTAGAGTTGTATTACCTGTCTATACTTGAAAATTATTTCACCTTAAGGTAGGGTATGAATTTAATGCAATGGCCATTCTGGAATAGTTCCCTGCGTTGAAGTGTCCACGTGGAGAGCTGTTTAGCAATTAACTAGCAGTTAATTTCTTGTGTAGACAAACAGCTAAAATATAGCTTCAGTATGAGTGAAAATCTTGATGCATAGCACGCAGTGGTGATCTTAAAGATAAACTTTCTTCAGTAAGTATTAATTGAAAATACCTTCATAGTATTTAGCCAGGCAGTGAAGCGCTTACGTTTTCTAATTGTGTCTGAGCCAAATGTATTTAAGTGATTAAAAACACTGGGCTATTTTCACTTGAGCCACTGATTAGTCTTATTTTCTCTTTTATCCATCAGCCAAGAAATTAGTGAAGTTTGCAGTACCATGGCCTATTTTTCCTGCGTCTTAGTGCTCTAAAGAGATTATGGTGGTTGTTCCCCCAGTGGTAGTGAAGAGCAGGGGACTATTGTGACCAAAAAGAACAACAGTTAATGAAAATGGATAGTTACAAAAGCCTGTACTTTAGCCCAAGGATAACTCGCTGTACATATCTCTTTAATTTGGTAATACACAGCAGGATGTGCTATATTGGTGACTAAATGCAGAAGGTCAATAGCACAAATTAGGAACTTAGGAACGTGAGTAATGAGTATAGGTTTCTGTCCTGTGGTAAATCCGATTTAGCAAATTAGGGTTATTAAAACTTAAGACTGTGTGCCTTGTGTCTTTGGAATGCGAAAGCTTAACATTAGGTAAAATCCTTTACTACAGTATCAGTAGGCAGCCTGCCTGCCATGGACTCCTGTAACTGTAAGGGAAAATGACCTATTGCCGAAGCATATACTGCTAATTAATATATGGTAGTGGGAAAGGAAACAGTTCAAAAATTCCAGTTACTTGTGATCTGGTGTTTGCTCCTGACAGTTGGTGGCAGCAGCCTTGGTTGTGGAATATTTTTTTTCTTGCATTAGAATATTCTCCAAAGTATTGTGTGCTATGCAACGATGATCAGGTAAGGCTGCAGGCCACCCTCCAAAGCTTTCTTCCCAACTTTGAGCATGCTACTTGATTTCCTTGTAACTTAGAAATCCTAGAATGAAACATGCTGTAAAGTCAAAGTAATATTTTCAATAACACAATATCCTGGAGCACAGGAACAGGTTCCAAGATTCACAGCTCTGATATATGGATTCAGAAGCTGATTCCAGCATGAGTTCAGTTAGATCAGAAGCTTGCATGGTGTCCAGTCCTATTATACTCTAAAGTTCATTGACATGAATCTCTGCTTTCTCTCTCACAAGTATTCTACTCTCCCAAGACAGGGGCGTATGTGACAGAGTTGCAACTTAGCCCCATCTCTGGCCTTGGGTTGAGATAGTTTAAATAACTTCTCCCCTTTTACCTCCATTCTGTTTCTTTTTAAACATGCTAACAATAACTTTATCACAAAAAAGTTTAACTGAAATCCAGATCAGATGAGAAAATGCCATGAGAACTTATGTGTTTTTAAGGATTACTTCTGCATGTGCATAAATGCCTCTCTGCCCTTCTATCTGCTGCTTCTGCTATGAAACCAAACTTCCTTTTTTTAATTGTTAGCTCGTCAGTAGTAATTCAGGACAGGTATGCAATACGGTGGTTTGAATCTTGTTGAGAAGCATTTTAAAATTTACTGACTATCTACTGGATCAAAACTATAGAAGATACTAAATCCAGCCATATATCACTTTTTATATTTTAGGATTGGATTTATCCTGAGAAGCATGTGAAAACTAATAGATTTCACTTATACATACTCTGATTTAAAAGCTCCTTGCATAAACATCTGGATAAATTCTCTTGGTGACACTGATGTTAGGCAAGTGTAGTTGAGAGATGCTGGCTGATCACGTCTAAAAGATGAGATTATCCACATTGACTGAGAAAACATTTTTTACATTCAGACAAAGGTACAACCTTCCTTGAATTAAGAGACTGCATTTCTGAGATGACGATGTACAGGTATTTCTTCAGTTGGATATTAAATTTAAAGAGACTGGGAAAAATATTGCTTTCAGGGGGAAAAAAGCCCAGTTGACCTACTGCTGCTTCCTGTGAAGGTCAGTATGACCTTTTAGTGTGTGCTTTTTCTTAAATTATACTATGAACTGATCTGCTAGTTCAAACTCAAGAATCATTTCTCTCTTATCCATTAAATCAATAAAGAAAATGCATCATATGAAATCAGAACTACAGAGGTCTCATGTTCCAATTGTCCCAAAGCTCAGACTGCCTGCTTCAAAATTCCACTTAAAAAATAGCTTATTATCAAAACTTTGTGCAATCTGGACCAATAAGTGAAATAAAATATTCCGTCTACGGTACCATCATTTTGTGGCTTCTGCTGGCTGCTCTCTGGATTCATTGGATGTAATTCTGGATAAAGAATCTTCACCCTGTGGGAAAAGAGAGAAGCATTGCACAAATCAACAGTGAAGCTGCATTAATCTTGTCCCTCCCCATGAAACAGCAGTAGTAGATGAAACTTTATCATCTCAGCAATTCTCAGACTTGCGCTGATATTCCATGGGGAGCTGTTTGTTCACATGAGGCTATTTTTGTTTTGTTTCCCATGGTTGAATCACATTGAGGGAGCAAGATAGAACCAGGCATAAACTAATCAGGATTTTTTCAAACATTTGCATATTATCGTCCACAGGCCAGATTTATGAAGGTACTTAGGCACTAAAAAAAATGCTTACTGGGATTTACTAAGGCCTTGGTTACACTGGCACTTTATAGCGCTATAAAACCTCCAGGAGCGCTATAACTTACTTCCCGTCCAGACTGGCGAGGCACATAGAGTGCTATAAACCCACAGTTATAGCGCTGCTGGTAATCCTCCCTTCCCAGAGGATTAACAGCTATTGCGTATTCCGTGTTCCATCTTATTTCAAGTGTGAGTGAGTATTAACACAGATAGTGCAACAAGTGATCTCTGGGGACGCCCCGAGCCATTTAAGACGATTGACATCTCTTCCCTTTGTTTTGAACTCCCAGCAGGAGGAATGCGGAAGTATGTTTTCAGAGTCTCTCTCTTAACTCGAAAGATAAGCAGTGCAAATGTTTAGGGAGGGAGCCTGTCTGAAATACAAAGCCTGCCTAGTCTTCTCTGTCAAAGAACGCTTACTGACAGGCTCTCAGAATGACGAACTCTCTCCCTCCGCATACACACAACACGTTCCCCCTCACCCCCCTCGTTTGAAAAGCGCATTGCACCCAGCTGAATGCTGGGATAGCTGCCCATAATGCACCACTCCTGTGCCGCTGCAAGTGCCGGAAATGTGGCCACGCTACACTGCTGGCAGGTATCAGTGTGGCCGCTATAGCGCTATCCCTATAGCTGTATATGAAGACAGCTATAACCAATACCGCTATAAACCTGCAAGTGTAACCATGCCCTAAAGCACCAAAGCAAGCTAGGCCCCTACCTACTATTGAAGACTCCACCTGATTCAAGATTGCAATAGGCCAATTTTCCCTGCCATTTAGGTTCATAGAAGTCTATAACTGTAGCTAAGGCCTGGCCTATGCCAACCTCTTTAGCTATGCCAACTCAGCGTAGTTTTGCTATCTGCCAAACGAAATCTGACGTCAAACTTGACTTTTTTAGATTCCAGAGAACTGGATGAAGTGTTCTTCCAGAGCTGGACAAAGTGTTCTAGATAAGTTGAGTGGAAAGGGAATCCCAGTAGTGACATGTAGCAATTGTTTGCAGGGAAAAATGTAATAGTGGGAAATATTTTTTAAAGCTTTTTTTACATACAATTTCACTGGTGTAAACAAGGAGAGTTAAAATCTTGTGACTTGGCAGCTCTCCATGGATCATCAAGTGCTTTCATCTGTTGAGAATCACTGAATTAAGTCATAAATGATGATGAAACTCTGTAATTTAACCTGTTAAAGAATTCTTTTATAACATCTGTTGCTATAGATATACATCTTAAATCAAAAATCAATTCTATGTTGTCCAGTAAGAAAAAGTGAACTTCACAGATCTCAAAGCAAGGTATAAATTACCAGCAAATCCTCTGGGAATGTAAAAGCAATTTTTTTTCTTTTAAAAAAATTTATTCATGACCTCTCGTGATCAAGTTTCAGGTTCTTTGTTGCTAAGATTTCTTATTTTTAGTAATGGAAAATGGCTAGTTGAGTGCATCATACCAAGTGAGATTTAATATATTCTTCTGGTATACAACTTGTTCTGTACTATCCAATAATTCTTGACATTAATAGATCCAATCCTGGTACTGAGATATTTACAAAAGCAACAGAGAAGTTAAGTGACCTTTTACCATTCATTTATCAGTGTGTGCAGTTCCTATTTCAAGGCAAATGAAATAACTAGTAGTGAAAAAAGAGTGTTGTATACAATAAATCTACAAGTCTAGGGACTCGGCTGGGTATGACCTTGTGTTGGATGCATGTTGTAACTTTGAAAGATATTTCAGTAATTCAGAAACTTGGTGGAATGGTGTGCACTGGAACAGGGATTAGACTAGTACAGTCACCAGTACAATATTATAAGTATCTTTGCTAACAGGATATTGGTTTCTTTTAGATTTTGACCTTACCATTTATGACTGTCATGTAATCTCAACGACTGAGTGATATTGATAATGCTATACCTTCAATAAAACTCTGCCTGTATACAATTTTTTTAAAAAATTAGTTTCTCTCACAACTTGAAGAGTAGGACTCCTTCCTGATTGGTTCAAATATGATTAGCTGCGTCATGCTGTGGTTCAGCACTAAAGTCATTGCTGTATCTGTTCTCTTCCCTTTCTGTGTGTGGGCCTGCTCTTGGTAAAGTATCAGTCTGCGGCTAGTGCTCATTTAGAATGTGATGTGAAATATGTCTCTCCTGACTGCAATACTTAATTCACTGTGTCAGCAATTCTCCAAACAAATGGAATTCCTGGCAAATGCCTTAAATGGTTGTGAATGTTGAATAGAGGGTTTTCTATTTATGTTCTGCAGCCTCTGACATCAATTATGGCAGTGATCCATTGAGGAAAGTAGTGGCCGTCAGTACACATTATGATTTGTGCAGGTTCTATTCGCAAAGAGTGGACGAGAGCAGAGGTTTCCAAAATTTTAATAGTGAGGCCATCTAATGAATTACTTTCCTGGTTGCTGCTTGCCGACCAGGACCTGTCACTTCCACGAAATAAGGACTAGTAGATTAAAAATAAATTCTCCATCTTCGCTCTTCGATAGATCAGAATGAATCTCCCCATTTGCTTCCTCATAGGATCAATTTTCCTTCCCCACTTAAAAAAATAATTCATGCTGCTCCCATGTACATCATTAATTCTCCACAAATTACAATAAAGTCATTCCAGTTGTAACTCAATTTTGCTTTACAACCCAAAATTAAAATCAATTCATCCCACAGTTTTTCACAAATCAAGGTCCCTCAACCCTCCTCCCCACTGAATCTGTTTCACAGTCTCACACTTAGAATAAATTCCATCCCCACACACCTTGGAACCTATTTCTACTCTTTACCATTGACTTTTCAGGCACTGTCCTTTCCCCACCTTCAGCCCCTTTCAGATTCCAGGTCCAGCCTCTTCCTTTTGCCTCAGCCTCATGTCCCTGTGCTTCTTCCTCCACTTTGTTCCATGCCTTCTAATGCTTCTATCCCAGTCAATGCTGGGGGTCCTCCAACTTGTATTTGTTTGTCCACCTTCCCCTCCAGTGATGAGTACAGCTTCTCATGAAGGCTTGTTGCTCCCTATGTCTGCGCTCCTGACTTGGGGAGTGGGCAGCTTCATTTTATAGGAATGAATCTGTTGCACGTGTTTTGTTCACCAAATAGTCTTTAGATCTGTCCCATTTTTATCAAACTTGCGTACAGTTTCACTCCCTGATTAAGGTGAACTTCATATGCATTATACCAGGGGTTAGCAACCTTTCAGAAGTAGTGTTCCAGGTCTTCATTTATTCACTCTAATTTAAGGTTTTGCATGCCAGTAATACATTTTAATGTTTTTAGAAGGTCTCTTTCTATAAGTCTATAATGTTAAATGAAGCTTCTTAAACATTTTAAAAACCTTACCTACTTTACATACAATAGGTTAGTTATATATTACATTAAAATGCAGAGATCCCTGGACCAGTGGCCAGGACCCAGGTAGCGTGAGTGCCACTGAAAATCAGCTCGTGTGCTGCCTTCGGCACACATGCCATAGGTTGCCTACCCCTGCATTATACTGTGTGGACTAGAAGAAACTCTAATGACCTTAACTACTTTCTCTCCCCAAAATAATTAATCTAGGTAGAATGTTTCCATTAGAACGGGTTGGAAATTCTCCAGTGGATCATCTTTCCACCTTAGAATGCAGATTGGTCAAACATTCAGAAGGTTAGCAAAGGATAGTTCAATTTTGACTAACACTTGATGAAAATTAAGTAAGGTTGCTGGTACTTCCACCCACCCATCAGCTCTGCAGCTTGTCTGGATGACAGCCTAGGAATTTTACCTAAGCTCCTAGGCTACTCTGCTGCTTTCCTGGTGGGTTGCTGTGGAGCAGGGCTTGTGGGCAGCCCCGCAGATAGGATGGGCTGGGAGTCAGGAGCCTGGGAGCCTTGTGCACATCAACTCTCAGGCTTCCAGTTCTTTGGCGTTGGGGCTGCCAAGGTCCACACGTCTGGGACACCCTACCAAGCAAATGGCCCTGGATCCTAGGGACCCCAGAGCTTCCAGTGCACCATGTCAGGCAAATGGCCACATTTCCCATTTGTGGAGCATTTCAATATTTTTGGCATTTGTTCAAGATATTAAAATCCTCTAAAGTGGAGTTACCTTTCCCCACACAGTTCTAGTTTCCATACCAAGCCTTAAGCCTTTTCTTTTCATAGCAAATTGTATTGTATGGAGGGTGTGACATGCAGGAGTGCTGGTAAGAGACTAGTCCTCTTTTGCTAGATCCTAATCAAATTGCCTGCATCAGGGTTACAAAAGGTCAGTACCCATTAACTCCAATAGCTGTTCGGACATGGATACTACAGTAGAACCCATATAGCTGCAATGGAGCAAAGTCCACCCTGGAAGCTTATATTCACAGGGAGGGTGAAAGAGGAAGATACTAAACTGTTAAAGGCCATCCTGGGTCTCAATCCCAATTACAGGAAAACTTTTATAAGAGGAACAGCAAATGAATATTGGGTCCTATTGCAACACACAGACTAAGTCACTGGTTCCATCAGTTAAGATAATGCTCCTTCTGTGGGTTTCTGTTCACTTTTGCCTCCCTTTCTTTACTGTTGTGATAATAATTGCTAAATAAATTGTAACCATGTCATAAGACCTTTAGATTGTATTGGTTCTATGAAGCTTGCCCATTATCTAGCCTTTGTTGTTCCCTTAAGGGGCATTGCTCATAATAACTTCATACTGTCTTTTTTAAAAAAAAAACGAAAAATACTGGCTTGGTTTCAAAGACTTTATTTTCAATTTTGAGGAGAATCCAGTCAACCAAATCCATCTAGTTTCTGAATCTGATTAAGTTAGTTTTACTGGTGTTTTTTGTTACACACACTTCCACTTCTGAAAGTTTATTAATTTGTGTTTCTTGAGCCAAAGTGCACTTTGAATTACTGTTAATGATCCTCAGTCACACCTCTGTTGTTCAAAAACAACATGAATCAATGCAATCACTACTAGTTTTGCCTTTTAGATTTGGCACTTTCAAAATGACATATGTCTCTCTCTCTCTCACACACACACACACGTGTAAACACACATGCACAGAATAAACATGTTTATATCTCTGTCTGTCTGTCTATCAGTCTATCTATCTATCTATACAGAGAGTACACTGTGCCCAGTCTGAAAGGAAGGATTTGCTTTTGCAAGCCTGGTCTATTCCCCTACCTTCTAAGATTGTGTTAGATGGATTTATGTCAGTTGTCTTCTGGACAAGGGGTTAATTTTGTAGTCTTTCACTCCTTTGTAATTTCTACTGTGTCACTCATGCTCTCATACATGCATTTAAAGTGAACAGTGGGTCAGCATTATTTGGTCTCTAATATAATAGAAGAGGTGCAGATGGGGTATGCAGAGAGAAATCTGACACTTCACTTACGTAGAAATGAGGAAAGTAAAAGTTCATATACAAACTGAGTCTTTGCTCTCTAGTCCACTGTCTGATTAAATTGGATGTTTTCTGGTAGTTTTAAATCTTTATAGTATAAATCTTCGTTAGCAATTTCTTGAACTCTTTGATTGTTCTCTTAAGCATCCCCTTCTGCCAAAGAACTACAGCTCTGTAAACAGTCACATAAAGTTGGCAGAGAGCAGAGGTAAAACAGAAAAGTCAGTAATGCAATACGTTCATATAATGGCAAGTGTTTCTAGGGAAAAATCTCCTGATGTGCATCTCATGAGTTAAATGAGATGCTTCCTTTCTGTTTTAACATATGTATAGGACCAGTGAAGGGTTTTTTAACTGTATAAACCTCACCTAGTAGATGAATGCTATGAATTGAAAATGGAGAATGAAGATTTATTCTCTGAGCTGAATTGTCAAAACTTTATGAAATTTTATGAAGGAAAACTGGCCAATCCTAACCAGACCTGGGGATGGAATGTGATTAAGCTTTTTTTCTAGATAAGAAACTATACATCTCTCTACAAAGAACAAACTACACTTAAAATGTTGCCTGCTCACTTTTTTTCATTTGTCTTTGAAGTACCATAGTACTTTTAGATTTAGCATCCTGAATTATTGAACTTCCCTAGGAGAGGGAGATAAGTTGGAATCTCTAACAATTACCTAAGCAAAAGGAAAGTGAGGAGGAGGGGAACTCTTCAGTCTGGTAGTAATAGAAGGAAATGGAATTGCCTGATGGAATCAGCTGACTCTTGGTGATCCAGAAATAGGTTACCAAAGTGAACACACTAGTTGTGAGGTGCTGGTTAACTGCAGCTGTCTTGTTCTCTCTCCTTGTATATATTATGTCTTCTGTGGCACTTTTTATAGCATTAAAGGTGGGTGAGTGCAGAATTATGGTATTACTTTAGCACTAGTGAAGACCAAACCTGGTGAAATTCTCAAAAGAATTAAACAGTTACAGATGTCACTTGATCTGAGGATAAGGAGAAGACCGTATTCTCCATAATGAACATTCACATAAGTTGGCCAAACAGGTGATAGAAATACTGTCCAACCCTGTGTGCTCAAAAATCATGAGTCAGGTCCACCCAAAATGAAGAGACCGCTTTATAAAGTATGATTTTTTAAAAAAAGAATTGTGTTTTTATTTGCTTCCTAGGTTTTGAGCCTTCAGGTACTGTTTTCAAGCCTTTCCCTGCTACCATGAGGGCTAGAGACTGATTTTAAAAATAAAACAAAATGAAGGCTGAGGTCCTCACCTAATCACTAGATTCCAGGAGCTGGGTCTTTTAAAACAAAATAAACAACCACCACGCCAAATATTAAGACTTTCAATAGCATTGCAAGAGTTAGCAATGCTGGAAATGTAAGGAAGTGTTTCCTTGAACTTTTCTGCCCCCACTCTGTTTCAGCCCTGGATAGAGGTTAAATGTGTTCAGCTTAGAGTAGAAGTGTGGGTGCCTTCCCTGACAACCACCTCAGGCTTGGCCTACACTAGGAATTTCTGTAAAACTGCGCTGCTCACAGGTGTGGAAAATCCACACCGCTGAGCGATATAATTACACCAGCCTAATCCCCAGTGAAGACAGCGTTATGTCGATGGAAGGACTTCTGTTGACATAGCTTCTGCATCTAGGAGAAGTGGAATGCCCACGCCAACGGGAGAAGCTCTCCTGTTGACATAGGTAGCATCTTCACTAAATCCTAGTCTTCACTACAGAGTTAGGTCAATGCAAAGCACCTTACGTTGATCTAACTCTGTAAGTGCCCACACTAAAATTTCACTCCCACTGATGTAACTCTCCCACAACATTGACTTAACTCCACTTTCATGAGTTGTGTAGAGTAAATATTGGTGTAGTTAGCTTGACGTGGTGTCAAGGCTTGTCTACACTTAGCGGCACTTAAAACAAAGGAAGCTTTGTTGAACTGAGGGAGGGATCCTGGCTTAAAGAAATCCAGCCAGACTATTGTGAGCATGTGGTGAGAGAGAACTTTCTGGTTTAAATTCACTTATCTTGTTAAGTTAGGTATTAGTTTGCATTTTACCTTTTTATTTCTTTGTAACCAATTCTGACTTTTAGCTCTCATTACTTGTAATCACTTAATCTATCTTTCTGTAGTTAATTAACTTGCTATATTGTGTTATCTAAACCAATGTTTAGATTGAAGTGTTTGGGAACTTACATTTGAGATAAGATTTGTGCACATTGTTTTCTGTTAATGAAATGATGGACTTTCTGTCAGCTTATATTGTCCAGAAGGAAAGAGCTGGGAAGTACAAGATGCACATTTCTGGGGACAAGTCTAGGACTCAGAATTTGCTGCAGTCGCTCTGTGATACAATGCAAGAGTGCTGCCGCTAGCCACTCCTGAAGAATAGCTGGGAATAAATTACAAGCTGGAGGCTTCATGAGAAGGCCAGAAAATCAGTGTAAAAAGCATCCCAGATTGGAGAATTGAGGGGACACAGCTGTTCAGTAGCTGAGACTGTACCTTGGGGAATGTCACAAACACATGTCCAGTTATCTAGGATCCAAAAAACTCAGTGCAACTCCAGCTGGTCACTAGGATTGCCAATATTGGTTGGGCTTATTCCTGGATGTGTCATCACATGACATAATCTTTAAAGATTAAACTTTAATTCCTGGAGACTCCAGGAGAATCCTGGGGGGTTGACAACCCTACTGGTCACTCAGATTAGTTTATTAGGCATGTGACAGTTTTTTACACACTCAAGCCAGGCCCAGACTCTTCAGACACAGGGTGATACCACAACTCCAATTCATGTCATACACCTCAGTTTATATACATCTGCCCTAGCTACAACATCTATACTTCTTGCGGGTAAAGACCAATTTTCTGCCTACTTCACTATAAATATATCCACAATAGTTAGTTTAGATTAGTTTCTACCTCCCTTTTTTGCTATAAGCGTGTTCACAATAGTTAGTTGTTTCAACAGTTGCTTGTTCAAGTATGTCTAGTTTTAACACAGGGTTGCTCCTGTCAGGTGTCCTAGCCCTGTGGCACTGCATGAAGAATTTAATAAGGAACATGGGACAGCTGCTACCTTCCTTTTTCAAGAGTTAAACGCTACCCCTACCACCTCCACCCCCTTTTCCAGCTATTTGCATGTTATCTGTTTCTTTTATTAAAAAAATATGAGTGAAGGAAACACAGACAGGGAGATATTTATAGCAGCCACCTACGGCTTAAGCTCTTCACCCCATGTACATCTGCTAGGAAAGGAATATAAATGTGAGCTGAAGCTGCACACAGGTAATAAAATAGAGGTAAGATAATTAAGGGTAAGGGGATGGGAAAGGAAAATACCAAAAGGTCTCTAATGTGTAGGTCTTATTCAGCTACCTCAGACTGTAACCCCAACGTCTGTAAGGGAAGCTTTTTTTGCTGAATAGAAACCAGCCTCCAGACCATTCGCACAGTGTGCTGCTTGGCATTTGAAGAAAAGATTTAATGCTTCCCCAGATATTATAGGCATTATTCCTTTGTGTCTGCCTTCCATGCCTGGTAAAACATAAGGATTTAAGAGACGTTTATTGCCGTTCAGACATGCCTCAGTTACCTTGACAACAAGTTTGGACCTTTATCTAAAGGTCAAACACTAAAACATTTTGGAGGTCAAACACTAAAACATTTCTTCGGGGCAAAACTGTTATTTAGTAGGTAGTTGAATAAGGGGAGGGAAGAACAGGAAGCTAGGCGAACAAGAAATGAGCTTAAGCCATTTGATTAAATCTAAGTCTATTGGACTCCATTGTGGGAAGCAGGAGCTGTGCACGATGAACAATGCAGTCTCTTGGGTGTGGTTTTTAAATTGATGAGAACACATGAATTGCAGAGTGAGGTCTTCTGAACAGAGCATCTCTGATACCACTGCTCCCAGACACTCAAAGGGTAGGTCTTCACTACCCACCAGATAGGCGAGTAGCAATCGATCTTTTGGTGATCGATTTATCGCGTCTCATTAAGATGCGATAAATAGATCGCCAACGGCGCCCCTGTTGACTCTGGAACTCCAGCTTGCCGCGAGGCGCAGGCTGGAGTCAACGGGGGAGTGCGCCACCGACCACTGCCTCCGTGAGGACGGCAGGTAAGTCAGCCGAAGGTATGCCAACTTCAGCTATGTTATTCACGTAGCTGAAGTTGTGTATCTTCGGTCAATCCCCTCCTGCCCCCAAGTGTAGACCAGCCCAAAGGGAGTAGGATACTTCTGTTACTCTCCAGACATGTAGGTATAAATGGGGCATGAATAAAACTCCCCCATTATCGCTTCTTTTTTTTCCCCCCTCGTATCCATTTTGCCCCAATGCAATCTGTTCAAAGAAAAATTTGCCCTTGTTAGGCAGGGAATGAAGGGTCATGAATCTCATGTTGGATCTGTCATGTGGCTTTACAGTACAGAGCAGCGTCCTTTAGGCTTGAATGTTGCTCTTGTAACAATGAATGTTACAATATCAGGCTGCCGGTGTACATTTTATTGCAGAGTTTTAAATATAATAGCCTAATATGTGTTAAAATACATAACTGCTTAGATAGCTAGCCAGTCTGCCCTACCACTTCCTCCACTGCTTACATGGATGGAGCTGCTAAGCAGCACTGGGTATGTCTCCATAGCATTTTGGACTGAGCAGTAGAGAGCCTCCTTGCGATGAATTGGCAAACTTTGGTGTAAGGAGGTTTGCACTAGTGCATTAAAAATAGCTGTATAGACAGTGCTTTGAAATTGTGCCTTGGGCTGGAGGTTGGAGTCTGAAGCCCACCCATAGGCTTCAAAGCCTGAGCCACAACTTTTTGTATATAGTCTATTTTAGAGCATAGCATGAGTCTTCCTAGCCCAAGTGTGTTGACTCAGGCTACAGGCTCATTCCTGTTCAATCCAAAATGTTGTGTAGATATACCCACTGAGATGTGAAACAATAAACCCATTCTGGACAAGACAGAGGTCAAGGATTCAGTGGACATGAAAAGCAAATTCATAGTTCTAGTCTCTCTTCCTGTTAAATGTGTAGTAAATGTGCCTCAGTTTGAGCTTGGATATAATTATTGCATATCATTTTACTAAAACTAGAGAGTTTGTCTATGAACTAGGCAGCTTCAAATGACTGATTGTGAGACATGATTAGTGAAGCGTGGAATGAACTGCCCTTTCGGTCCAGAATTTTATTGTTCTGCCATGTTTCGCTGTAAACCTGTTGAACAGTATGCATTGGGGTGGAATGGGATGTTTGTTGACAGTGCCTAATTATACTGAGGCCCAGTTCTGAATCTTGGGATGAATGTAAGTGATAGGTGATTTTAACCTGGATGTTGATAAATTGAAGAGGGTTCAGAGAAGAGCTGTGAGAATGATTTAAGGATTAGAAAACCTGCCGTAAGTGATACTCAGAGTTCCGTCTACTTAGCTTAATGAAGACGAGATTGAGATGATTTGATTAGTCTCTAAATATCTGCGTAGGGAACACATTTAATTATGGACTTTCTAATCTAACAGAGAAAGGTATAACACCATCCAATGGCCAGAAGCTGAAGCTAGACAAATTCAGACTAGAAATAAGGTGTCTGTTACTCTCATGGTTAAAAGTCAACCGTTGAAACAATTTACCAGGGTTCTTGTTGGAGTCTGTCACTGACATTTTAAATCAAGACTGGATATTTTCCCAAAAGATTTGCTCTAGGAATTATTTTTGGGAACTTCTCTGCCTGTGTTACTTACACAAGAGGTCAGAATGGATTATCACAGTTGTCTCTTCTGGCCTTGAATCTAAAAAGTGAAGTGAGAACCAAATTACTTCCATAGGGTTACTGAAAACCTTATTTCAAAACTAAATTGATTCGGTATGACTCAGAAATTACAAAGCCTGCATTTCATAAAGATGTGTAGGTAGAAAATAGATCTGGTGCCTTGTCATCTGTGTTGTGTGAAAATGAGTGCTTGACCATCTTAGAGTAATGGTTAATGGTTAAACGCCTTGCCTTACAACAGCTATTCAGTACATACACAGCACAATTTTTTCCCCTCTTCCTTTGTTTTGAAGACTATTTTGCATTAAGGTAGAAAAGTTTCTAGAGTTAGTCTGCACTTGCTGCGTATTCGCCACCTAAACTTGCAATCCTCCTAATGTAATATCTTCACAACTGCCACTTTTGACACTGTTTTGATCGATAATTGGCTTCATGTAATCACATCATGCCAGGGCAAAGTGTGTGATTTTAAAAAAGAACACTTAAATGATTATGACAGTTATGTGGTAGTGATAAAACTGGACTTAAAGGATTTTGGGGACTGTTTAAACAGCTGTCAGATTTAGGACTGTCCTTCAAAAATTAGGCAGTATACTAATTCTGTATCTGATGTTTCTTTGTACAGATTGTAGCTTTAGATAAGGGTGGGGGGAAAGGACTAGAAGTGTTAAGTTACAAAAATTGGCTGTTCTGCCTTGAAATAGGGTGAAACAAAAATGAAATATTGAGCAATGTCAGAACTGTCTTCAGAACACTTAATTTAAAAAAAAATCACTTTACCATCTGTGAATACCTGGTGGCTGTTAGACTTTGTGTATATATAGAAGCATTAATGTAAGCATGAAGTTAGTGATTTCAACTTCCTTCAAAAGGGTCTTAATGTGTCTTGAACTAGGAAGAACCGTATGTCATATTTACAGCCTTGTATGTTTACATATGAACTGCACAGCTTTTGACAATTGGAATTTCCAGTGCAAATGCTAACACAGCCTTAGCTGTGTAACTGAAGTGTAAAGAGAAGGGAATACCACAATTTTCTAGGACATCGGGAGCTGTGACAGTTTGTTTCAAAGTAAATTGAACCGTGTTTATAACTCAGTGAGTGGGTTTTGCTTGGTAGCTCAAGCAGTGGACATTCAATAATTCCTATTGATCTATTGGGATCCAACAGTCAGATTAAATATCCAGATCTTCATTCCTAACCATCTTTTGCTTTTAGTCAGACTTACTATTTTCAAATGTTAAAGGGACACTGTAATTTTAAATTTGGCCCCGAATGTAGACTTTTGTAAAAACAAGATTTTCCAGCCCAGTAGAAGTGTTTTAAATTCATTTCTTCTAAATTCAGACAGACTTTTAAAATGACCTTTTTGTTCACCACCCAAACACAGCTCTGAGATGTTCAAAATGCAACTGACCCCCAAGCTAAAGTGAAACTGACTTGCATTGATTTGCATTTTTAAAGCTGAGAAAGTAATGTAAATACAATATAAGTTGCATTGGATTTTAAAATTTTCAATATTCTCAGCAGGCACGCATATCTCCCAGCCTAAAGACTGTGATACTAGGGTCTGGATTCAATTTGTGCAACTGTTTTCAAAAGAAAAAGGGAAATTAAATTGCTGAGAGAGCAATTTTTATTCCACTAACATTCCCCTAACCAAATAGTTTTAAGTCCATTTGCAACTTGGTACAGCAGTACCTAACACATTTGAGTTCTTGATACAAAATTCTGATCAGTGCAGATAGTGTCCAAAAACACTTAAAGCAAGACTCTCTTAGTAAAGGTTCACTTGTAATTTGAATACAGGCTTTGGAATTCAAAAATAATTTGCAATTAAACATGGCCACAAACTGCTGAAAGATCTAAATGTACTTACTACTTAAATATGTAGACTACTTCAATCTTGTCTAATGCAATATAGTTTATAAAATGGAGGGACTTTGTAAGTTTGTGCTAGTGCTGCAATCTACCAGTAAGCATTTCTTAAACACATGATGTGGGCTTATCCTAGAATACAGTATTTCTAGAAACAAGTACTTAAATCAGCCTTACTTTAGGCCCTCCTCTGCTAACTAATGTATGTATGTGGCTTACCAAGGGTAAATAACGTCAATACATACAAAAGTAAGTTAATCCACTTCTGTACTTATCTCATGATTACTGCAAGACAGT
Source organism: Dermatemys mawii (assembly GCA_007922305.1). NCBI lineage: Eukaryota > Metazoa > Chordata > Testudines > Dermatemydidae > Dermatemys > Dermatemys mawii. The sequence continues at coordinate 21,746,186 of ML677335.1, read as the reverse complement.
CTTCTTTAGCCCAGTGGTCTTGCCCCTTTGCCCCGATTCTTCTAAGGTGTTGTATATAAGCTTGTATGAAACATAATAAAAACTACCTTTTCCACTGTTTTGTTAATTTAAATACCCAGAGGACAAAATGATCTAAGCTATAATTCTTCATAACTTTTTCTATTCACCCATTATGTTGCACTTCCTTCTGTCTTTCCTAAGGGTTATCCACCTGTAGTGCTCTTTAGCTTATGTGTTTTTTCTTGCTTTCTCTGCCTGTGACTCTCAAATTTAATTTTCAAAAATTCAGTTTTAAGCTAAAGTGGCTGTTATGCCAAAAAACAATGATTTCTAAGCTGCTCCTTTAAAGTTTTCCCCAACTACACTATTTGGAGGTCAGAGACCATGAGAAGTGAACATGGCTGAGGGGGGTACCTTCTGGATGACAGATGGTAACAGAAAATGCTGCTCTTGACAGATATTCCTGACTTGCTGTCATTCCTGTGGTGGATAGGAGGATATGCCTAAATAAATATCATTAGGATGTGTGGAGAGGAGGTAGCACGGGGCAGTGGGGTGAGAGTGACAGATTGATGTAACCCAGCATTTGCCCTTTATTAACCGTTCCATTTTGCTGTGTTTGGATTTTCTAGGTGCACCAGAGGCTTTCTCCATGGCAGAGCTTGAGAGTGGTGCATTGCAGTACAATACTGCCCTCTGATGGTGAGTTTTGGCAAAGAATTTTGTCTGGTTTCTGAATGACTTTCCAACTCAAATCACCCAGTGTGATTGTTTGTTTTTCCTAGGATGCAATCCAGTTTTTCTCCAAGGACTAGGGTGGGGGTGGAGACCAAAGGGCAATGCTAAGACAACAGCAGTATGAAGGCTTGCATAATTTAAAAGAAAAAGAAAATGAATTGCCCCTATACCTTTGATTGAAGTTTGGGTAAATGAACACACATAATCCTTCTAGGGCAGTTGCTCCTTTTCTTTCCCTGAGTTTTCCCTCGTTCTGCTTTACCCTGGTAGCACCCTCCTTATGGGAAGGAAGGAGAGAGGAGGAGAAAGATAAAAGGATTTTTGTTCATCCTCCGTTCCATTTCCTGACTTAAGAAGAGAGTGGTCATTTGCTTCAGAAAGGCTTGATTAATGTTCATGCCCAGGAAGCATACATCACGTCCGCAGCCCACTTCATTGGCTTATGAGAACAAGGAGTCTTGAAGGTCATTCTCCTCATCTTACAGAATGCCGTGTAGCTGGGCCACTAAACCAGTCCCTGGCTTTCTTTTTCAAAATAGCTGCTGAGCCCCAGGTATAGCACAATTTTATTTTTTCTCTTCCTATACCTTTCCTCTTCCTCCTTCCAAACAAGCCATAGCTTTTCATACCAGCTCCCTCCAGAACCAGTCTGTACTGCTTTTGAAATAGCTGAAGGGGGACACCAGTCCAGCAAAGCATCTCCTTGCCTCACCCCACCTGTGTATTTCTAGGTCAACGGGGTCTGGAAAAGTTGTGGAGGCAGTGCAATGGATCAGCCATGTCTTATCCCAAAATAGAGAAGAAATGATAGTTCCAAGAGATCAGAATTTACAAACTGTCATTAAAAACTTCCATGTTAGAAACTGCAAATGAAGACACATCTTATAAATGTTATGTTATTTAAGTAAGCCCCCTACCCAGAACAAAAACATTGTTTCAATCTTTGACACGCATATTTAAATTTATTGTTATACACGTCAGAACCCATCTTGCCGTATAAGGCAGTGGTTCTCAAACTTTTGTGCTGGAGACCCCTATCACATAGCAAGCCTGTGAGTGCGACACCTGCCCTCTAAATTAAAAACACTTTTTGATATATTCAACACTATTATAAATGCTGGAGACAAAGCAGGGTTTGGGTGAAGGCTGATAGCTTGCAACCTTCCCCCCCCCATGTAATAACCTTGTGACCCTCTGTGGAGTTCTGACCCCAAGTTTGAGAACCCCTGGTAGAGGGTGTGTGTGTTACATGCTTTTTATATTTGCATGTGGTGGAAGGAGCAATTGCTACACATAGGAGTGTGTCTGAAATCTTCCACAACACAGCCATGCAGTTTCAAGGTAAAAGAAGCATTAATATACATTTCTGCCACCTCCCAAAAATCGTAATTGGATCAGAATTTGAAGGGGTCATTGCCAAAAGTCCTTGTGCTAGATCTCCAATTATACATACATTTGAAGAACAATCTCTGGAGAGCACTTTTGTAGTTTTGTATCCCAGAATAGGTCTGCATGTTAGTGAAAATGTACAGTGTAACAAGTGCTCCTAATGGCAAATATTTTCTGCTGAGAGACTGAATAGCCCAAAAGTTTTGTATAAATCTGCAATCTTAATTAAATTGGTAGATAAACTAAGTATAAGAAAACCAGTCACAGTTTGACATAAGTGTCAGTTGTAAAGAGTTATGAAAGGAAGAATATAGTTGGCCAGCAAAAATTCATGCTAAGCAGTCTTCTGCTAGAACTATATGCTGTCCCCAATATTTTTATGTGAAAAATATTTAATAAATAAAGTGCAGTTGAATGATCCTGGCCTTGATCGTTTATTTATTATAAAGCACTTTCCTTCTTTCTTTACAGTCAAAGGGCTCAGATGCTGAGCTTTTTAATAGCGTCACTATGTGACATAAGGCAAGGGAATCTGTGGCTAAAGAAGGTAATCTCTAGTGAAATTAAGGCCCCAGTGCACCAAACTCATGCTACAAAATGAAAACAGACGACTTCTACATTGTTGTCGTCTTTATGGTTACATTGCTCAAGATAACTGTAGACAGTGCTTGTGTAGGATGATCCAGTGTGTTAGTGAGAATTGCTGTTTTCATATACAAACTTAAATATTGTGTATAGTGAATGAATACACATAGACTGAGACTAGAATTTACAATCTAAATTTAGGAACTAGATATAACAAGTTTTAAATGAATGAGAGGGTGAACAAAAGGAAGGACAAGTTCAATTTTGATAAGATTATGCATTTGTGTAGGATAGTTTGTGTATAACTTGATGAGTTCTGAACCATTTAGTCTTACTCAGTGTTGTTTGGTATTTATTTCACTTTATTCCTTCCAGTAATTTTGCTAAATGTTCAAATTTAATTATTTATTTGACCCGCCCAAGATTTTTAACATTAATGTTAAATATACTTCCCAAGGTAAAACTGACCACATTTTCTTAAAAAACAAAAACACCACACCACACTTCATTTTTGAAGTGCTAAAATTTGCAGAGCTAAAGCTTCATACAGAGTGCAAGGATAAAAATTCAGTCTCCTACTCCTAGCTCTAGCTGTTGAACTGGAGGATTTCCAAAAACCTTTTGTGTTTCCTTTAAGTGACTGGTTTACCACAGAAAAAAATAGTAGGAAAATTATGTATGTGAAATAGTATGTGCATGGCATTATTTTTAAATGCATGATAAAGTTAGAGTATTGGTTTAAAATTAATCCAGAGTGACATGCTAAAGTAAACATTTTGTATTCAATGATTACATATGCCTCCCAACCCTATGGTTCACATACCACAGGGCTATCAAAGGACTAGGTCTGACAAAGGTAGCCAACCAATATGCAGTATCTCATTATACAACTACCTCTTTGACTTTTTCCCATATCAGTTTCCTGAGGCCTGATGTTGCTATTGTTTGGAATCTGTTGGGTTGAAAGTGTTGAGGTCCTCAGTTTCATTCTTTCCTGAGGCTTTTTCTCCCAGTAGTAAAAGTTTGACAAGGCCTGACCTTCACTGGAATACAGGAGGATCAGCCATGATCCAGCTGAATTATGGGCCTTTTCCAGATGTAAATAAGGTTTGAGAATTCTTATTTTTTTTAGTTCATTGTATAAGGTGTTATGAAGAAGATGCACTATAGTCACAGTCCAGTCTGACTGAACCAGTCATTCTAAGGAAGTGAATTACTGGTTCTGCAGCTTCATCTACACTTGAAATTTTTTGGAAATCTTATGCTGTTGCTAGCAATTGAAGGTACTACTAGTATAGACTTGTTTGCAGCATTTTTATTACTGTCATCTAGATCTTCTCTGAGCAGATGGTGATGAAAATGCCAATGGTCAGTTTACGCACTTCTACCAGTGTTCGAGACAGTGGCGCTGCAGTTGTCCTAGTGCAGTTGTGGAAGATTGTCAAAAAAGTGCTTGCGTAAAGACAGCTTGAAACCGCATCCCCTCACTCTTTCTAATAGTGGAGACGGTCCACTGGCTGTGTGATCAGACTAGCATTTTTAAATCCAACATTTTTTACATTGTATTAGAGTCTAGCACATACTTGCCCATGGTCTACAGGCTTATATATAATTGTGTGCATACCAGCCAGAGGATCAATTAATAATTTGAAAAAAAATAATATTAATGTTAATATTTTTTGGGGGGGAAACTATTTAACTTCATCCAACTTGTCATAGAATTCCTTATGAGATCATTTTTCCACAGTGAAAAAATAATTAATTTACCTAACATTAACCGATGTCCTGTAGATCTCTTGGCAATATAGTAATGTGAAAGAGGTGGCAAACATTGACATCCATTATCAAAATTATAAGTAACCTAAAAATAGTTGCTAGCATGGGATTAAAAATGCCATCTAAGTGTTCAAACAAGCACAATTTTTTTCAGATAAATCCAATATTTCTTTTTTACTTTCTAGTCTACATTTTCAAAAGTGACAAGTGATTTTTAGATCCCTGACTTTAGACACCTTAAAGCACTTGAAAAGTATAAGGGAATGAATAAAGAAATCCTTGTGTTTCATCCTGTTGCACTGTCTGGAAGTGGAAAGCAGTTAAACATCAATACCACCTAGAATGCTTTTGAAGTCAATGTGTTTCTCTCCTTCGGGAGTCTTTAATTGTAGATATCACTGTAGAGCTCTCATGTCCTGGCAACACATGCCAAGAGTACACTGCTTTTGGTAGACAAAAGGTAAAAATGACATTCATTATGGAATTCAGGCCAGGTTATGAGTCATTTAAAGGGCTAATTCAACTCTGGCTGTGTCTTGTTCAGATTACATTACATTTCTTCTGTTTTGTTCATTAAGTTTTAAAATTCAACTTGTATCAGTTCTAGAAAATTACCATCAGCTTTTTGCACTTTTCCAGTGTTTTTTTTTTCAAGGTTAATGTCTTCTACTACTAATTTGCATTCTTGCAAGAGAGGATAGGAATAGTGTTTGCAGCTGAGTTATTTTTAATATGTTGATTTTATTGTTTCTTTTTTCCTCCCCTTCCCCATCACCCACCCCCAAAAATATAGACACTGGAATCTTGAAAAGTCAGCGGGGGGGTTGCTGTAAGGAGTGTTCTTTCCGAGCATTGGGGTCAGGTCTAATACGTGTGTGACCAGGGCATCATCTGAAATTAAAATATTTCCAGTCTTTGATGTAACAGTTTGTGCTACCAGCATGCAGCATAACAGAAAATGTGAGTGGGAATTATGCATCATTAGAAAATAATCAATAAGAAGTCCTCTGTATTAGACAGCTTATCAGAGGCCTCTCAAGTTCTCCCAAAAGTGAAAGCAATTCTTCTTTTTTTTTTTTTTTTTTTTGGCTTGAGAAAATAATCTAGGTCTTCTGCCATGATTATGTGAGAGCCCAGGGAGGTCATTAGTAATAATTTGCTGAAAAACAGAATGTTTTAAGGCATAACCTTTAACTAATATGTGAGCTGTTTACCATATACATTTTTATAGACAATTAGAGTTTTCCTTTCTCTCTATGTAATGGTGTAGAAAAGAAGTATTCCATCCTTTCAGTGAAGGGCAGATTTTGATGCAGGAGACTATGGATACCCCAACACTTCAGGAAGTTATATTTATTCTAGTCAGGACTGTGTTACAGCTGCATAAGTAAGATGAGTTTACTTTGAACAACTGACACTTTGTGTACAGATTACATAATCAGCAACCACTGGCTTGCATTTTTTCATCAGACCACGTAAAATAAAACACAATATTAAACCTGTGATGCTATAAATTGAGTGTTTTAAATTCAAGTTGTAGATCTCCAAGTAACCTGATAAGGTTCACTGTAAGTCAGATAGCGAACTGAATAAAAAGTAGCAAAAGAAATGTTACTATAGAAATCCTAGCAGTTTAATGCAGGCTCTGATACATAGACAAATCTCAAACCATTGGGAGTTATAGATGGAGGTTCCCAATTGCTTATTGGAATAGAAAGACACAAACTCTGGTTCTTTTAAAGATGAGCTTCAGCAAAGGCCCAGGAATTTAGCCTGTTAATTTGGGGAAGTAAGCTTATGTTCTAGAGCACAAACTAGCATTAAAGAGAGGGAAAAGTGGTATGTTCTGACAGTAATTCTATGAATCCAGCCTGAGAACCAGATCATGCAACTTCAGTGGAAAGTTATTGGTATAATTAAATTACGGTTGATGGTCTAAAATGTCAGGACTGAAATCTCTTTTTTTTGAATTCCAGAAACCGTTTTTGTTACCTTACAAACCAGCCTCTACTTTGTACAATGTAAAAAAAAAATCCATATTTTTCAGGGATAATACTATTATCACAGGCTTTTCATCTTTGGAATTTTGTATGTTGCATCATTTTGTTTCTCCTAAGATTTTATGTCAGATCATTTAAATCAAAATAGTATACAGGTCTGAGTTGTTATTCTTTGTAACCTGCTTCTTCACTGTTTTGGCAGATGAATATTCATTTAATCAAATATTTGTAATTTGCTGGTTGAGGATTGTGATTTGTTTCCCAGAGACAGCATTCAGTTACAGCAGCTAGTTCCTTAATATTTTGGGGGCTCTTCTTGGCTTTGTACCATCACCACTGGTGAGCACACTGTCTCATTCATACTGAATTACAGTTTATGGGCCTCTACTTTAGATGCAGTTTCCTCAAACATGAACTGAGGTTGTACATAACTTTATGGAATTTATACATGCCACATAGATGCTTCTGGTTGTCATACTGTCCCCTTACCTTAAGTCTTTGTTACACTTCTTAAAGGTGAAGCTTTACCCCTTTACCTAGGTGTGATGCATTTCATTTACTCACAGGCAGTCGTGTGTCTTAAATCTAGATTGTTGCTGTTCAGACTTTAGTTTCATGGCTTCCTTTCATATCTTAATTCCACACATGCTAATGCAATGTTAACCTTCCACTGTATGCAGTTTTCTGCTCCACTTACATATGATATACTGTTCAGTTTGTGTGGGTTTTTTGGCATGGCCCCTACTGATATTTCTAAAGGGGCACAGTCCCAGTTTCAGTTAGGGTGACAAGATATCTTGATTTTATAGGGACAGTCCTGATTCTTGGGTCTTCTTTTTTATATAGGCTCCTATTACTCCCTCACTCCATCTCGAGTTTTCACATTTGCTGTCTGGTCACCCTAGTTTCAGTCCTAATAATTTGAAAGGATGAGTAATACAGGCAGGATGATCATTCTGCAGCATGCTTGTGAAGAGTAATATAAGGCAAGACAGCAGCACAACTGTCTATACCAGGCCTGTACAACATGCGGCCCGGGGGCCAAATGCAGCCCGCATGGGCTCACTGTGCGACCCGCGGGGGATGAGTAGGGGTGGGGCAAGCCAAGCGGTGGGGTAGGCGGAAGCAGATGGGGGCAGGGCTTTTCGGCCTGCAGCTGGTTTTTTTTCAGTAATATGGCCCTCACTGCTTTCTGAGTTGTGCAGGCCTGGTCTATATACTGATCTACACAGAAATTGTATCAACTGTACTAGATCAGTTGCTAAATAGCTCCACTTAAATCAGTGCATCTCTCCCACTTAAATCAGTGCATCTCTCCCTTGTGTAGACACTGCTAAATCAGTTTTGATTTTAGCAGTCCTTAAACTGATTTAAGAACAGTAACACCAGGAAGTTGCACCAGTTGAATTAAAATTATTTAGAAAATGATTTTGATAAATAAGTGCAGTTTTTTGCAGGCCTGAGATACTGATAACTAATGTTGGACTAGATACAGTATACTATATGTGCCTGTATTTTATCTTCAGACATGGTAAATACTATGCATAACATTAATATGCAAATTTCATGCTCTTTGAATTTTTAAGATATATACTGCTAATCCTCTATTTTCCCATACTTTGTTAGTCAGCAACTGTTACTTGAAAAACTTGACCAACTAATAATAATGGGTAGGTAGGCAGCTTTATCTTATTCCTCTCTTTCATTCCATCTGTTCATTTTAGAGTGTAAGCTGTTGGAACAGGGACTTTCTTTCTATATGTGAACAACCCCTAGCACAATGTGGATGCTGTGATCATGCAAATAAGTTAAGCAAGTTATTTTATTAAGTTTGGGAGAAGGAATTATGTGAGTTGCACAGAAATCCTCACACACCTTTGTGAAAATGCACCTAAGAATATTTAAGAAGTTGAAAATTTCATTATCTCCAGCTTAGCCTATGGAATAATTGTCAGGGTAAGTGTCTTTTCTCCCCTTTCTATTTCTATGTGTGAGTGATAATAGCTTTAGACGGAATACCTTCTAGCTTATAAAACAGATGGAATATTGTCTCAGTGATTTCAGAGTTCTGATTGGCCTCTTATTGGTCCTACTTAATGCTGATTTGTTCATTCAATACAAATAGGGAAAATGGAATTAATTAGAGTAAAAACATAATTTTTCTAAAGCATGTCCTTTTGCTGGGTCTCTTAGTGTGTGCTCTGTCTTTTTCAGAGAGATTACAATCTGAAAGACTCTGTTTTTTCTTGTGAAATACCAAATGTTTGGTGCTTAGATTAAAGAACATTTTTTTATCACTGCTGCTATTAATTACCATGCACTTTTGTCCAACAGCAACACTTTCATCGTATCTCTAAGAATCACACTCCACTTTAAGACTTTCCAACAAAGCACCAGAAAGTTGTTAGATGCTGTAAACTTGTGGGGAGGGAGAACTTCTGATATCCTTCAACACAAAGATTGTTAAGGCTATTTGTATAGTAATAAACAGTAATTCAAAACTTGGAGCTTCCACTATGATATTTAACCATCCCTGCCATGTCTTCATGGGACAGATACAGGATTGTTACACAAGGTACTTTTTTTTTTTTAATACTGCATATTTGGAAATGGTCTGTCCTGAATCTAATATTCTTTTCTCTAGATGTGACAGTGGTTTACCAAAATGGGTTACCTGTGATTTCTGTGAATCTTCCATCCCGGCGTGAGCGTTGCCAGTTCACGCTTAAACCTATCTCAGACTCTGTTGGAGTGTTCTTACAACAGCTGCAGGCAGAGGACCGGGGAATTGACCGGGTCGCAATCTACTCCCCAGGTACGGTTATTTATGTGAACAAATGAACTGTCCATATCACCTTATTCCATACAATTCTAGCACCTTTTCAAACCTTAAACCTTTGTAAAAATAGTGTCTAGAACATGTTTACCAATGGAAGTGCAGCCTCCAACATAGAGAGTATTCTATTAGTTCTCTGAGTACACGCTCATATATTTCATGGACAGGCTGAACAGTGATGTGAAGGGAGAGGAGACATTTCTAACACTAAGCTTCAACTTAGAAACTTCTTATTGCCAGAGTTATAGTTTCCTTCTTACCTTTGCATCTCACTCTCAGAAAAGTGATTTGTAATAAAAATTACGTGGAGCAGGAGCACACTAGCCCTCGCTGCAGCATTAGTTAATGTAACGGTGTGAATGTAACAGCTCAACCAACCTCATTTTTAGAAGTTGACCTGGCAAAGAGTCTAGCCCCAGTGTTGATGGCACACTCCACCAGACTGCAGGCTTTATCTGCAGTGTTCCTGGTTCAAGTCCCCATTCAGGACATCTGCAGGATGGTGATGTTGTCATCTATCCACATTTCTACATCACACTACACCATCACATAGCAGGGTAGAGATGCTGCTGCTTTTGATAGAGCAGTGCTCCAGTCTGCAACTCGGTGAACTCCAACACCACCTTCAGGGAACTGCTTGGGAGTTACCTACTTGGAATTGACATGAGGAATCGCTTGAAAAAGAAAAAAAACGATTACCTACCGTTTCGTAACTGTTGTTCTGCGAGATGTGTTGCTCATGTCCATTCCAAGACACACCTACCTCCCCTCTGCTGGAGTGTCCGGCAAGAAGAAACTGAAGAGGCAGCAGGTCAGCCTGGATCTATATACACAGCCATGAAGGTGCCACTCTTGGGGGCTCCACAGCTGACTCAACGGGTACCATTATCGGAAAAACCTTCCAACGATCGTGCACATGGCATACACACACCTATTTGGAATGGACACAAGTAACACATCTCAATGAACAACAATTACAAAAGGTAGGTAACTGTTTTTTATTGTGGGGTCACAGAATGATGACACATAGAATTAGATATATTTCGAGAAAGTCTTTGACAGGAAATTCAAAAAGAACCCCTCTGGGATGGAGGCGTCAAAGCTGTTGTCGCTCCTTGCATAGAGGGTGAAAGTAATCATATTTTACACCAGCATGATTAATAGAACACTGCGTAGATACAAAATTTGTATCTGTATCCAGTCCGCAAACATGGTCCACAGATATGCAGCAGATATCCACAGACTTTCAGTGCTCAGATGATTAGATACAGAGCATCCAATATCTGTACTATTGCAGAACATGGTAGCATGTTAGAATATCCAGCTGACAGCAAGACATGACTGGCTCCTGAAAGTTCTAGTTACTAGCCCACATAAGCTACTGAAGGATTTCTTTCTTCTATAAATGATTCAGAAACTGAATCAGTCCTTGCTAAGTCAGGAATATAAACCGGGAGATCTTGCATGGCATTGCAGAGTGCTAGCTATTAGGAAATCATTAGAGTTCCTGAACATAAGTAATGTCAGCTTCTTCTTTAACGGCAGTAATACAGGTGAATGTTTTCTTCCTAATCCTTAATCAGTCCATTTGCGATTTGTTTTACAGATGGTACACGAGTAGCCTCTTCAACAGGCATAGACCTCCTCCTGCTGGATGACTTCAAACTGGTCATCAATGACTTAACATACCATGTTCGACCACCAAAGAGAGGTAAAACTAATTTGCTGCATCTGAAAAATAATTTCAAAAATGTTTAGTAGAAAATTCTGCACTTAGTTATTTAAGGAGCTACTTCAATCTCACAAACTAATTGGCATTTAAAAAGTGTTTCAAACAAAGGACACATGTAAAAATACAGGTTATTTCTAAAGTGAATTTTCCTATTGTCTAATCATCCACTTGAAGTCCTAACTTCAATGTTTGTATAATTGTATATAGCATCAAACATTTATAAACAAACATCCATCCTGTTCTCAAGGATCACCTCTACTAATAGAGGAATAAATGAAGAAAGCTAGGGGAACTGGTTTAGGATTTTTTAACTTTTAATATGAGGAGTTAAGCTCTTTAGTTTAGTATAGACTCAAAATATGACCTATTAAAACTACTCTAATCCTGTTTGGAAGAACCCTCCACATACAAATCCTTTCCACCACTCTGGCACACCTAAGCAGTGGAGATTTGTTTTCTGAATGTGGCACCTGTAGTGTTCCCAACTACCACACATGTAGCCAGTAGAGGTAGCAAAATCTGACCAGCAAACTGTTACCAAAGCTTTGTTGACAGCTGATTGATGCTAGCCCTCAGTGAATTAAACTAAACAGAGTGTATAAAGGGTTGCAAACAGGGTGGCACCAGCCACTTCTTGATGGGAGGTCTGAGCTGGGCTAGTCAGAAAATCGGAGGGGCTGTGCTGTACATCTTGTGGGCACACATATGAGAGCGTGGAGGCTTCCCTGCCTCACGTAGGGCCAGGGAGGAGCATGAGGGCTCTGGCCCTTTGGTGCCTTTTGCTGCAGCTCAAGGTTCAGCCCTGCACACCTCACACTGCCTGCTGTCCCGCAGCACAGTTCAGCTCGGTGCTAGCAAGCATGCCACTAGGAGCCCTCAGACAGTCACAGCAGCGGGACCAGACCCCTCTCAGCTCCCACTTTACCCCTGTTGGTGATTCCCCTCTCTCTTATGCATGCTCTTCCCCATCTCTCTCTCTCTGCATGCTCTGTCCCCTTCCGTTGCTGTGCCTACACCCCTTCCCCCTGCTTGATATGCCACTCTTACTCCTCTGCTACTGCTGGCGGCACCGCTGCCTTCAGAGCTGGGCGACAAGAGAGAAGTGGCTGTTGACTCAGCACCCAGCTTTGAAGGCAGCACTGCTGCCAGCAGCAGCGCAGAACTGCAGAAGTAATGGCATAGCTACCAGGGGGCTAAGGCAGATTTTAGGGTGGCTATAGCCCTTTCTAGCTCCCCAAGCTCTGGCCTTGGGTGCAAATCCCTAAATGAAGAGATGGGGGAAATCAGTGTTTCTCAAGATGAGACAGTAGCAAAGTATATTAAATCTCATTAAGTAGAGTTGGCATTAGCCACCTGTGCTATGAATAGGACTCACCTGAGAATTTGGAAGGATTAGCAAGAAGAATTTTAGAGCACTCCCAAAAGCAACAACAGAAGAGGAAAGAAATGGCCATCTTCAAGTATCTTCATCATCCTCTCTTCTCCAGCATCCTGTTGCAGATTTAGTGGAGCCACTTGTGTTGATCTGTGTCCTGCAGCAAACACTTAAAAATATTGTGGTGGTGGTGCAAGGCTCAGTTTCCAAACAAGATACAGGCTTGAGGGCTGCTCAGCTCTCAGACAACAGAGCGCCTTTTGTGCATTTTGGTCAATTTATATATCTTTTGTTACATAACATTAATTAGTCCCAACATCATTAGACCTCATGGCCTTTTAGATTTTTGTGTGGCTGCTGCTTTTGTCCAGAAGCTACTTGGCAAAGGAGTCAGATCATCTGCAGGAAGATGGTGATGAGGCCATCACAAATTCCCTCTCTGTTATCAGTAGTAGTCTGAACAACACTGCCTATTAGACCAGTGAATTTGACTTGGGATCTTCCCCAAAATCAAGGAATTGACTGTCGATTCCATGGGTTCCAAAGGCCAAGTTGAGGGGCTACAGTAAGGATCATGAATGATCTGATCTTTAGGAAATGTCAGTGACAGGAAAAGGGGTTAACGAAAACACAGATTACCTCAACACTTCCAGGTTGCAAAAATTGGTTATCTGATCAGGATATCATGTATAGCCATGCTCTTTGGGACACAATGACTTGCTACATTATAGCAAATTATACTGAGAAAGTACTGATGTACATCTTAATCTCCTTTGTATAGTTCCCAAAGCTCTAGCTGTACCATAGAAAAATCTGGGGGCCCGTGAGCTCATTCAGGAGAGTTGCAGGGCCCTGCAGCTGAAACCCAGTGCCCTGAGCCCCAGTACCCCCAGGGGACTGAAGCTGGGAGCAATGCAGGGCTGAAGCTGCCCCCCAGCAAACTTCCTGCCTCCCAAGCCAGGCGCAGTGTGGGGTTGAAGCTGGGAGCTACACTGGGGACTTCCTCCCACCCCCTGCCCGTACACAGCCCTTAGCTCCCCCCCGCCCACACGCTGCCCCTAGCTGTCCCCTCCCTCCACCCTTCACTGCACACAGCTCCTAGCTACCCCCCTGCTTGCACACAGCCCCTAGCTACCACCCTGCTTACACCCTTAGTGGTTTTCAAACTTTTTGAACTGAGTCATCCCTTTGAGTTCTGGTTTTGTTTATGCCCCCCCCTCCCACCTGCACCAGGCAGGCTGGGTAGCCTCCTGAGTGAGTCAGAGGCTGGAGGTGGGGCTCTCTCCCTGGACCGCGTTGTGTAGAGCTGGTTTGAGCTCCACCAGCCCTTGGTGCCCCCGCCCCCCAAATAGAAGTAAACTATGCCTATACCTAAGGGTCCCCCAGCCCAGAGCAAGAAAAAGGTTGAGAACCCCTGTTATAGAAAAGGAAGTGATGAAATGGGTGTCTGGAGATAAATGTCCACACTCAGACATGTTTTATATGAACAAAGAGGGAGTGGCATCCTCATCCCCACTGTACTAGTAAGCCATTTGAGTATGGAACTGGTGCATTAGTACCACAGATACCTCTCTATTATTATTAGGTTGTTAGCCTGCAAATCCGTGAATCATCCTATATCATAGCTGGGTAAAACAAAAGTTCAAACTACTTAAATTCACACATCAAACTGTCTCTGAACAGATGGGTCAATGGAGAACTCCCTTTGGAGTCTATCTGCTTACCTCTTTAATGAGCCAGAATGGGTCATTTTCCCACTCTGAGTACTAAATCTCCATCCTCACATTCCCACATACAATGAGTGAGAATTTGAACAATGTGTTTCCTAACCATAAACCAGTGAGACCCTAAGCTCTTCTCAACTAGTCTTAAGACACTCTACAAAGTTAATCTGCCCATTAACTTCTCATTTTTCCCTTTGTTAAATCAAATATACCATTATAGACTTTTCTACTTCAAGAGAAGTTTTGTCCCAGTGTAGAATAGTTCATGCAATGTGATGATGATGACTATACCTAACATTTGACCTGCTAAATTTACACAGCTCAGCTGTGTGGTAACACAGACATTAGTACTGCTGGTTCAAATAGTCTAGGGGCAGCTATGCAAATTGAAATTGCTACTTCTAGCTCATTCTCCTAGAGAGAATTCCTTGATTAGCTGATGGCTGTAAAATTAATATTCACCAACAATCCCCACCATTGTTTCATCTAGCTTTTCAGCTGTATTTTCACTTTACAAATACTCTTTCAATGTATTTTAGAAAATAAATGCCAAGAAACCATAAACTTGAATTAAAAAATATTTTCAGCCAAGCATTCAGGTAGAAAACACTTCCTTTTTAAAGGTGATTTATTATTTACGTTAAAGAAAACAGTCTGCTGATCTTTGATCTAAATGAAAGATGAGAAGTGTGGCGTCATATTGAGCCATGTCTTACAATGGAGCGGCTGGTGTTAAAGCTAAAAATATCCATTCAGTAAAAACTAAAAAATGTTTTTCAAACATAGCTTGGTTTCCAAGTCTCAGTAAAATTGACAAAACAAGCTAACCCTGAAGATGGTATACTGCAATTTACTCTATACAAGTTTACATAAGTTCTAACTCAGAGGTGAGCAAACCTTTTGGCCCCAGGGCCACATCTGAGTGTGGAAATTGTATGGTGGGCTATGAATGCTCACAAAATTGGGGGCTGTGGTGTGAGAGAGGGTAATGGCTCCAGCTGGGGGTGCTGGCTTTGGGGTGGGGCTGAGGATGAAGGTTTGGGGGTGTAAGAGGTTGCTCTGGGATGGGACCAAGGGGTTCAAGGGCAGAAGGGGGATCAGGGCTGGGGCAAGGGGTTGGGGTACAAGAGAGAGTCAGGGCGGCGCTTACCTCAAGCAGCGGTATCTCTCTCCCCCGGCACCCTCCCCACTCAAAGTCCTACCCAGAGGCACAGCCAGGCAGCTTCCAGTTTTTTACCTTTGCTTTTCATGGCTTTATAGTGCTTGATGTCTCAACCTTAATGTTAAAATTATTGAGTTTTTCTGCATGGAATATATGCTAGTTAATATTTAATTAGATATGACTCTGCTTTACTGGCTTGCTTGATTTTTAATAAACATTCCATATTTGGTATTAGGATAAAGGCTATTGTGTTATTTGCCTATGTTGGAATATTTGGGTATAAGGCAGTATGACCGTTGGTATCAATTTTTAGGTGCCTCTAGTGTGAAGCATAGCTTTCTTCCTAGAAAATTTCATAACTCTGCTTAAGACTTGAGTGTTGCAGCTCTCCTGTAGACTGTTCCATAAATTTTCTCTGTAAGCAGAATAGATACTATGCAAATCCCTGGAATTCCATAACTGTTTTGAAGAGTACATGATAACCAATGTGAATAAAGGTACATAAAGCAGTCTCCTTTTTCTTTAGACCTCTTAAGCCATGAAGATGCAACCACGCTGAATGACGTGAAGACATTGGTTCAGCAGCTGTACACCACCCTGTGCATTGAGGAACACCAACTGAACAAGGAAAAGGAGTTGATTGGGCGGCTAGAAGACCTCAAGGAGCAGCTAGCACCCCTGGAAAAGGTGAGATGTGAAATCTCCCCTGGAAATATACTTATCCGCTGAGCCCATTTACTTTCATAGTTATAGTGAAGTTTATCTTAAATGGTGGCATTAATTGTACATTAAGCTTTAAAAACCATTTGAAAATTAAAGACTGGCTCATTCAATGGGTGGAAAGCCATGTGTATGGTCTTCACAGAAATAAAAAGTATTTGCTGCATAGAGTTGAAAATAAAATTAAATGATTTTTTAAAAATATTTGACAGAACATTTTTAAATATGGTCACTTCCCAGATTGGCCCCAGACACCCAGACCAAGACCTCACAATCTTGCAAAAAATGTTGTCATTTTTAAACTATTTTATTTATTCAATTTGATAAGAAAAAGGAAGAAAACACAAATAAAGCAAACAAGATGGGCTAATAAATATTTTGAACTATATTGTTTTCAAAGTAATATTTTGATGCAGTAAAAGTAGGATGTATAATAAGTGATCGTTACAATCTCCTGAACTGCCATTACTATAAAACCAAACAGTTAAAACAAAGCATATTAAAAGACAGACTGAAAATAGTGCATCAGAGCACACACCAATGGCATAATGATGACGATCATATACATACATAGCCATCTACATTTCTGACAAGAATATAAGTGGTCCCGTAGCTGTGTATCTATAGCTTAATCAAAGTGAATATGTGACCCAAATGTGGCTAGAGTTAGTGTTTTGCTCCCTGAGCTCTTTCTGCATAAACTAGTATACTCACATCAAGCACCTGTAAACGCTAACCACTTCGTAGAAAGTAGACTTTATTTTTACCTGATCTGAGAATGATTGTCTCAACCCCATAAGGTATGGAGAATTCAAAACTGTTTGTTTGTGTCCAGCAGGTCAGGATGGAAATCAGCAGAAAAGCAGAGAGGAGGACCACCTGGGTTCTGTGGGGTGGACTGGCCTACATGGCCACTCAGTTTGGGATTCTGGCCCGGCTCACCTGGTGGGAGTACTCTTGGGACATTATGGAGCCAGTCACCTACTTTATCACCTATGGTAGTGCTATGGCAATGTATGCCTATTTCGTAATGACACGTCAGGTAAGACTTGCTCTCTTTGTTGTCGTCATCTTAATGACACATTGAGCTTATTGCAAAGCTTTGAAAAGCATGCCCTTTGGACCCTTCCTGCTCTCTTTCACTGTACATTTATTTCTCTCCCCCACCACACGCCAAACTTCCCCACTGACTGCTGGTGGCATGAACATGAAAATTACCCTCATCTGTTACTGGATATGCACTAGCTACTCATAACAGAGGTGATATCTTGCTGGTTGAGGAAGTGTACTATTAGTCTGCCATAAGAGAACAGAACTATCAGTAGGTGTTCTCTGTGCATATGATTAGCTTTCAATAACTTGGAATTAGATCATCCTGGAACCTTATTCCTGCAGATCAAGGAGGGTCCTTCTCTTATAGAGCACAGCAGGAAAGCTAGAAGAATGTGTTCGATTGGTTCTTTTCCTGGTTTTACTGCCCATTTCTTTCTGATTTGGAAAGTAGGGTAATTTCCCATGTTTACGATCTCCCATGTATTTCTAGGAGTAATAGGAGCAGCACTTTGAGGGGATGGATGAGAAGTATAATAATAGTTATACCACCTTCCTTGCCCCTTCTGCCTGTCTGCACCCCGTTTCTCAGCACTGTAGAAAAACCCATTCATATTCACCTGTTTGAAGATCTGCAATTGTTCTTCAAATGTATTCTCTGTAAGTGCATGTGCATCCTATGTGGTCTGTCAGAGTCTTTCGGCCAGTAGTGTCCACTGGGACCATGCATGCTCTTTGAGTGTTCCTGTGCTCCTTTACAGAGAGTACCGAAGGGCAGTGGACCCAGCTGCCTCCTGGTTCCTTCTCACCACGAGGGGCTCCCAGATGGAGCTTCTCAGTGTACACCTCTTTACTCATCCCTTTCTTGCTTTTCTATAAATATTTGTGTACATATTAGAGTGAGTTAGGTTGAGATAGTTTAGTAGTTGCCAATTGGCAACATGTTGATAGTTTTTATAAATTTCTTAATTTTTATTTTTTCTTTTCTGATCAGCAGTTTGCCAGTACTAGAACTTAATAATGTCCCCTCCCTAAGCCTCCTGCCTTTAAGTCTTGCCCTGCTTGCAAAGTGGCAGTTCCAATAAATGATGTGCACATAAGATGTAATTTTTGTTTAGGGGAAGCACACATTCTTAACACATAGATGGTGTGCAAGGCCTTCCCTAAAAGGGTCTTAAAAGCTGGGAATGCACATTTGAAAATGTTCACTGGACTGTTCCATGCAGTCAGCCTTCAATCCAGGCAGTGCAGATCTTCTGGACAAGTTTCCCCTCAGTCCATTATTGCCTTGTGACTTCCACACCTAGTAGCTCCCATGTTTCATCTTCGAAGACCATGCCGCCTTTGGACTCAGCTAGAACTGTTAAATCCATGTCCTCTGACAAAAAGGAAAAGCAGGGCAGAGCCCCAACAGGAATTCCCAGTAAGAAGAGATCTGAGTCATCTCACCTTTCTCATTCAGCGGAGGCTCTATGGCCTGACCTGAGCTCTGAGGAAACATAGTACCAGTGCTTTGGTTCTGTCTTGAGAATTGAAATCAGGGCCCAGGGCATTTGGGATTAGCTCAGAATTAAGGGCTGCGGCACTAGTGATGATGGTACCAGTTTCCCTAGAACAGCTGTCTTCGGTGCTACTCACTTCTGTACCAAGCACATCAGTACCAGGCACGATCCTGATATTACTTTCTCTTGCACTGAAGTTTGCAGCACTGTCCCCTGAATACGCAGGGATTTTCAGATCTCAAAGGAACTAGAATCTCCTCTGCCATCTACATGACTAAGCATTCCTACTATGGTACCAATACCTTCTACCTCATTAGCACAGAGTGCCTCCCTGGAGCTGTCGTCTTCTAGGATCACTATGTAACCTAACACTCTAACTTCAGTAGGCCTAAGAGGGGAGGCTAAATTGTCATTTTCATGCTTGGACTTAAACACAATAGGGAGGGCTTCCCTACTTATTCTCCAAGGGCTTTTTCCAAGAGGTCTGGGTTTCAGGGTGGAGTTGAGAGCAGGCATATGTCATAATATCCTTCTTCTTGGCCCAGCCCCTTTCCCATACAGTGTTCCTATGTGGCCCTATTTGAACTTATGAAGTCTTCACTGCCCAGGTCATCACACCTCTGCACTACCTCCTAGGATGAGAGCCTCCTCCATGTGAGGAGTCTAGGGTGTTTCAGCTTTCAGTACATGAACCTGTGACCCAGGAGTAATTTTCCAAAGAGGAACACCTTCAAACTGAGGGTTGGGCAATAGTCGTGAGTATTTTGTCCTCCTTCCCACATGAGATAGTAGTCCCAGCTGCACAGTCTCACCCAGAAGGTTACAAAAGCTTTCAAGACCTGCACAGAGAACAGCCAGTTCTCTTGAGGTATAAGAATCCTCTCAAACTTTGTGGAATTCATTCCCCTATACGTGAGCATGTGGCATTTCCCATTAACAAAGCTCTCATGGACCCCATCAAACATATCATAGACTTGGAAAGATCAATTTGTTCTAGTCAAAGTTTTATTGCCCTCTGTCTAAAAATCAAGAAAAAGGTGCCTGTTAACACCTACGCAGGGTAGAATTCATAAGGGCAGTACTAGACTGACATCAAGAGCTCATGTGCCTCAAGACAGGTTTGACACCATGTCCAGCCTCAGTCATCATCAGGAGCATCTTTATACCGCCATAAAGACGTGTCTATATCTGATACATGTTGTCCGATACCTTGTTGTCTGGCATGCTGAAACTCTATCTTGGTTGCATGCAGGGCTGGTGGAATTTAGTATGTGCCAAACAAACATCACATAAATATGCCCTTATCATCCCTCAGGATGTTCTTACACCAGTAGAGCAGTAGAAAGACCTGAACGCCGCTGTGCAGGAGAGTAGCTTTTCCCCATCCAATCCCCTCCCATCCAAGACCTTAGTGACAGATGAGTGCACCTGGACTATCAGGCACAAGTCTGGGCGACTCACTCAACATCTATAGTTATATGTACATTTATAGTTAGCACAGTTCACAAACCTGTGCTACCTTTCTACCATTGAGTTAAAGACTGACTGTCCAAGTGATAACCCACCTCCATATTGAGGATGTCTGAAGATAAGTGTCATTGGCCACTGTTGGAAGACAGGCTACTGGGCTAGATGTACCTTTCATCTGACCCAGGATCGTCATTCTTATGTAACAAGCATTTCAACTTCTGTTACAGAAGGGATTTAGGGTTAGGATCCTATTGGATGAATTTCTGATTCTGTGGTTCTTAGGATTGATGTACGCTAATTCTCCAATGCCTCAGATTTCCATACATCTTTTAGCAGAGCTTGTCCAGAATTTTTATTTAAGTAGGCTCCAAGTACCCACTGCTTTCACATCAGAACACTGCTTGTGACTCACCAAGAGCAGAATACATATGGACAAGCACTTGAAGAAAAGTTACTTACCTTGCGGAGGGGTTTTATATATTCCACAACCCACCCTTCTTCCCTGTCACTTCCCAGAAGTCCTTACCATCTGGATTCTGCAGTGGTGAAAGAACTTCGTGGCAGTTGCATCCACTCCACACTGTGCTCTCAGTACAGAAGCCTAAGGACGTGTATGGCACAGATGAAGCCCCAGCAGACACTACTGACCAAAAGACTCCAATCTCAGCACATAGGGCACATGCACCCCAAAAGTGGAATATAGACAGACAATACATCGCTCCAGTTTCTGTATAATATAGTAACTTTTCTGGTGACCGCCACCTCCAAACAGGCTAGGACCTAGGCAGTGGAGCTGATGAGCTTCTCTGTAATTACCTGTCTCTAGCCTAAAGCTCCCCTTTGCAGCCTAATTAGTTGATTGGGCCCATCTGGGCCTAATTCAGCTCTTGTATGGCCAGTGTGGGGGAGCACACCCCATCACATGTGCATAAGCCAGCATCCCAGAAGAACCCCACAGTTGGATTGTTTGGCACACTTAACTCTCCCTTCTCGAAAGTCCCAAATTTAGAGCATGAGAGGGGCTACTGAGATAGGTTCAGAGATAGGTAAGTGTTGGAGAAGTGGAGTGGCTGCTTGCAATTAGCAAGCAAACCCACCCTTCAGTCACCAGTAACAATTCAGCCCCACCTCCCCAAAAAGCACATTTAATATATGCTGAGCTAGTAGCAGCCTATGTTTAGAAGTTTTAATTATTTCTGCCTCTCACCCCCTGGCTCCCCTTCCCATCCCTCTCCTCCTCTCTCTCTCTCTCTCTCTGCAGGAATATGTTTACCCAGATGCCAGAGACAGACAGTACTTGTTGTTTTTCCATAAAGGAGCCAAAAAGACACGTTTTGACCTAGAGAAATACAATCAACTCAAGGATGCAATTGCTCAGGTAATTCAAAGTTTTGCTGGCATAAAAACGAAAGAACTCACCTCCCACTTGTATTTTTAAACATCATTGATGAGTGTTCTTCAAGTGAAAGTAGAATGATAGTCTGTCTTAATCTGAGTTTACAGTCTACTTTCTTGTCATAGTCATCAATAAACCATTAGTTGCATTTAGTATTTTGCAAATAGGTTTCAACTGCTGTTCAAAGATGGAGTCTGAAAAAGGAGCTATGTATATGTAAGGGCTTCTAAGAAACTATTGACAAATCTTGCATCTTTTTAGAGGTGTTTGAATGCCTCAGAAGGTCTGAGTCTAGATTTCCTCCTTTTTCTGCTTCTGTCCACCTACACACTATGGACCTACCAAGGGCTGAAGACTTTTCATCCACTCAGTTCATGTCTCCCTGGGTGTGTCTTAATCATCAAAAGCCCTGTATAGTAGGCACCCATTGTTTTTCTTTTGTTGTTTTTTTAAGACACTAGTCTGTCTCAATGGATTTTGTTAACATAATTTTGTAATGATTGAATACTAAAACAGATGAATAGTGTTCTAGATGCAGAAAGCCTTCAGTAAGTGACTATCATGATCAGAATAGCTGTTGCTGATGCTCAAACTGTGACTTTAAGACTTTCTGTTTGGATATGGCAGCTGGGGGTTGGAGGGCAGGCACTGGTGAAGTTGTTTAAGAAACCTGTTCTTTATACTTTCTTTACTTTTAGGCAGAATTGGATCTTAAGAGACTTCGAGATCCACTGCAAGTTCACCTGCCTGTCCAGCAAATCGATGATAAAGACTGATCAGCAAAGAATGTCTGACTCCCAGCAAAAAGAGAACCTGTTCATAGCTCTTGCCTTTTTAATTAAAGCATTGCAGGTGGAAGCTGGGAGGTAGTGTGGGGGTGGAGGGTTTTTACCTTTAATTTAAAACAAAAAAGGACTGTGGGGGAAAATATCTCTTAAATCTGAAGATCGGGCATTGTGGAATGTTAGCCTCAAAAAGGGCTTAGCAAATATTGTCACATGCAAGCATTTGTGTCTGGATGAAAATGGTGTACAAATACAAGATTGGGGGTTTTCATAATGTGAATGTAATGCTGGAGGGCTGTCTTCTTCCAGCTTTGCAGGGTCTGCCTCTCAATAATGCACCAGCAGCCTGCTGAGCTCTTTTAAATTTTCCTTTTTTCATTTTTGAGACACTCCAGTAACACACCAAAAAAACCAAGCCATCTTGAGCTGTGGTTGGTGATCAGACAATGAGTTCCATCACCATTAACACACAGTCCTGGTCAGAACTAGTATCTTGTTTGTAAAGTTACTGCAAGACTGCTTTCTACTGAAAATCATGAGTTTCCCCTGCCCACCCCCATTCCCTTCACTGACTTCTTCCATTACTTGTTTGTTACACTGATGAGTTTTATCCAACTCAGAAATGGAACTACCTTTGTTCTAAATGTTTGATAATGGACACTTTGGATTATTCCTTAATACCTTCTTCAACTGTGAAGTGTCCCAGTGCTCTAGAGCCACTTCTAGAAATAATGGCAACATTGCATGAGTTTTTATACTCAGTCTTAAGGGAGGAAGATTTTTGTCTTTCCCACCCCAAATCTGGGAGCCACCTGGATGACCAAACCGTGAAGGTTTCAAGGATTAGGAAATTGACTCAGAATCATGACTCTTACTTAACCAAGCAGTTTCAGAATGGGAATAATTAAATGTGATGAAGTTCAACTGCTTATGTAATGGGATAAATCATCTTATTTGCTATATCTGCAGGCTTTGTCGAAGGCCAAAGTTCCTGTAGCAAAAGATACAGAATTCCACTTCCGTTTGCCAGCCCACTCCATTATTTAGCTAGCTTTCAATGAACTCTGATGCCCAAGGGTTAGGATTTCTTAGAGGTGGCTAATTGCATTCCCCATTCTTATTTTAAAAAATACATTTGGATTGGAAAATCGACACATTGCTCTCCACCTTGCCTGAAACTAGTTGATTTGAAAGCAGATCACTGCATTCAAAATGGATCCCTTATCCTGTTGATAAATATTGTGGAAACAGGATGGAGGTGGGAATAGGGCTGCATACATAATACACAAAAATATGGGGGTTTCTCTTGACAGTTCGTTCATTCTTCTCACTGTGTCTTGACGAGAGGCTCCAGTTTTTGGAGAACCATGTTTAAAAAAACAAAAAAACCAAACCAATATTAAGATGCCAGGTGCCTTGCAGATATGGAAAAACAGATGGGATTGTTGCTGCCTCTCCTCACTCGGTGGCATGCTGGACCGAATGGATGCATGTTTCTATTTTTTTCTCCCCACATTTTCCCTGTCTTTTTGTTTTAATTACGTTATGTGGGTTATTTTTTACCTGTTTTATCCTGTTTGTGTGGTGAGTTTTAAAGGGAAAGAAACTGAACACAGTCTTGTAGCTGAAACCTTGCTGTGTGTTTGGGATGAGGGAGGGGCATGGAGAAAAATCCTTACTTAAAAAAAAAAAAAATACTGAACATGTGTAAAATGCTGTATCATTTATGAAATATGTATAAAGCAATGTACTTCTGGAACAATAAATAACTATTCAGTTTTTGAACTCATGTTCTTTAAAAACTTTATTTTCCCCAGTTCAGGGTGGAGTGTCCCTCAAACTGCAGCTGAACTCCTAATTTCCCCTTATTTCTTTTCATTCAAACTGCATTTCCCTGACCTTATCTCATTTGAGGCCATTTTGATGCAGGCACCAACCTTCCTGTTCAGACTCAGATGGAGCTCTTACCATCTTATGTCACACATGAAATCCATCAACAGTGCTTCTGTAAAAGCTTCGTGCTAATGTTACCACCTTTGTTATATACGTCACCGTAGAGGTTCAGGAAATCAGGAGACGTCTTGGCAAGCGGGAAGTCCAGCATAACCATATATCCAGAGTGCAGTTCATCTGGAATGCAGCAACCTGCATTCTTAGACTTCAAGCTAGCCCAGCATTTTTTATTTTAAAGGCTCTACATTAGATTTAGGCATTCTGAGATGTAACATCTTTTAAGACTTTAGTGGTTGTGTTGCAGTCTGTTTGTGTCAAACTCTTACCTGGTATTCGTGGCTGCTTTTTAAGATCATAATTAGCTGAGTATTTCATTTGTCCTGGTTACAATTTCTACTGGGCTGGTTGTCTGTTCTTGTGTCCTGTCTCAGTTCCCTGCAAGTTGTCCTTATCTGATTGATTAATTCTCCCCATTAGTCCCACCAGAATTAACATCTGATTGACACATGGAGGAGGATACTGTTACCATGTTACAGTCTGAGAAGTTCCAAAAAACTCAGAGCTCCTGCCACTCTTTTGCATATAATTTCTCTTCTGTTTAAAAGCCAAACAGATGGTAATGAAATTTCTAGTTGTCACCAATTTAAGCATAGGGAACATTGCTTAATGCAACACTGCATTCACCAGCTCCAATGTAATCTGTCACCGGCAAGATGGAAGCAGCTGTAATTATGGGACCTGTTGCCTTAGTTCATCTGCTCCTTTGTCTCCCAAGTTCAATTCTCATTTGCTGAGACAAAAAGTTCTGTGCTTATCACTTCCAAGATATGTGACTGTTCTTTCTAAAAGTGTGTTTTTAGGGAGTGGAGTATTATACCCCTTTCCTAGAAAAAGGAGCTGGTATTCAAGTTCTGCCTTGCCCTGAGAGACCCTAACCTAGAGGGCTGTCCATCCACAATTGCCTCTAACCTTTCCCCTCTCCTTATAGATAGCAACGATGTTGTTCCATAGACCAACTGTTGGTCATCCTTTGCAGTTCTCACACTTCTCTAAAAATACAAACTCCAGTGTCTCTTCTGTAATATGCAGAACTGCCCTAGGCTGGTAAGAGATCCTGAAGCTGTTATTGGCCCAGGATATCTTGTACCACACCCCATCAAGTAAAGCAGCTAGATTTCCTCTAACTGAGCTATTGGATCAGCTTATTTAACTCTTTATATTTTTGTTTGAGTTAAAAGCCTTGCTATATTTGTGGTTATACTGTGTGTGCCAGTGGTTGTCTTATTAAATTTTGCTCTTGAGCAAGGTAAAAACTTAATTCTTTTTTTAAAAAGAAAGACCAATGGTGAGTATTTCCAATACAACAATGTTGATGCTGAATCCTGGAAACTCTAGCCAGTTCACCCTAAATAAGCATTCCTGATCTCACACTGACATCCTTGTTTTAGATCCTTAAGTGTAGACGGCCAAACCAGAATATTCTTTGATGTACCAAGAAGGGTGCCAAATTTTGGTTTCCAAATCTAGAGTATTATGCAAGTGTCAGGATACTGAAATAGGAGTAGGTACTAGTCCCAGTTTTGCCCTTGCCTAGCTTTGTGATCTTGGGCAAGTTCAAGTTCTCTGTGCCTCAATTTCCCCATGTGTAAATTGGGGATAATGCTTATTTTACCTTGTAAAGTGTTTTGGTCTCTATGGATGAATACTGTGTAGGTGCTAAATAGTATAATTGAATTTATAATAGAATATTTGCCAAATGAGGAATGTAATACCACCCCTCATCCTAAATGCAGAGCTGACTCCACTGCCTCCTCAACACTTTATTTTTAATCTTAAATCTCGATTACTTTTTCTTCACACGTGTGTGGTTTGTTTCATAGTAGCGCCAAACAAATGGCTGTTAAAATCTTGTGAATTCAGTCTAGGTGGAGCATGAGCGCTCTGTCCTGGGACAGCTTGTTTACAAAAATAAGAGCTATCTAAGTAGAAGTCCTTGACACACTCTCAATTAATCTTGGCACCATGTCCAGGCTTATCTGGAGCACACATCCTCCAGTTAACTGCGGATGAGGATCTTACCGCATGTGTCAGGCTTTCAATGACTTCCCAGCATCAGGAAGTGCTGATCTGCTTTTTCTTCCACCTTCTGCCAGCTAGGGGCTCTCAGGCCTGCCAGGATCACTTCTGCAGTGAAAGATTTCATTAGCTCAAACAGCCACTGGTGTAGTGTTTCCATCTAACTTTCATGTGTTACAAGGCTGATTGTGGCAAAGTTACCTAAAGTCAACCGTGGCAAATAGCGAAATGGTGCAATGAATGGATGCCCCTGTGTAGATAAGCTGCATGATCCTTTCCAATCTGACTAAATAGAGGAGGAGGCTGAGCTGTCTGTATAAGGTTCGTAAATCAAACACATTGCATCTTGACTTGGAAGGGCTGGCGGGCACCTGCAAAATAATATAACTGGATACACTTTAAATGGCTCAGCCATTTCCTCTGCCCTGAACTGTCATAAACTGGTATTCAGCAGGAAATATCTCACCACTTAACAGCACACCCTCTGCGCTGACAATAGGACTGATAGGCTTTGATTAGATACCATCTTATGGAAGTGCCTTCATAGGACTTTACAGCTCATCACTATTGGATGGATGCCTAAGCAAGCTCCAAACCCCCATGTCAATAAGGGTATTGGTGTGCCTTTCACTTGCCTCCCCTGAATTGCAGCTTCCATATACCAACAGCTCCAGGCAAGCCTAGTTTGGACTTAAACCTTCCCTGCCTGGAGGGGTCACAATTCTAGCTTATTCATGATTACATTTGCACCAGGCTGCGGGAGAGAGGAAGTGGGTGGCAGGTATGAGCATTCTGATAGAAGAGCTCTATACAGATGGTGGCTTTCTTTCAACTTGCATGAGCTCCTTATCTTTACTGCATATTCAGAAGAAATTTGAAGGTAGATTTGGATCAAATGCAGCACATTGCATCTTTAAAGCTTTAAACGGAATCCGGGGAATAGAGAGGAGGGGAGAGGTCAGGGGTTTGGTATAGTTTTGTCATCCAAAAGGCTGGGATCTCCACTCTCTTGGGTTCCCTGACAGATCATTGTGGGGCTGTATCTGTTCCCTTTTAGTCTTTGGAGTTGAATGAATGTGAGTGAGATGCTATTGTTTTCTCTGTGCTAATAGTCATCAGTCACTCCCAGCCTCCACAGTGCTACTGTCAAAATTAATACATCTGGTACACAAAAAGAGCTGCAGAAGGCAATGAAATTGTATACAGAGAAATA
Organism: Dermatemys mawii; assembly: GCA_007922305.1. Classification (NCBI taxonomy): domain Eukaryota; kingdom Metazoa; phylum Chordata; order Testudines; family Dermatemydidae; genus Dermatemys; species Dermatemys mawii. The sequence goes on along the minus strand of ML677335.1, from coordinate 21,718,704 downwards.
AATATATATACACACTTGTAACACAAATAGGAATTTCAGTTCAAACTTGTCAGTTTTATTTACCCTTTAAGTATAAATCAGCATCTGAATTAAAATGGCAAACTGTAATAGTATTGACTTGCTGCAATATTCTCCCTTCAATTAGTTTCTCTTCTGGTAATGAAAATGATCATCTCTCGAGTCTGTGCTCCCTGACTTTGCATGGTGAATTTTAGTTTTTCTTCTGCTCTTGCAAGAACTGATTGTCATGGAGGGTGGGGAAGTCCCATTCCCACACCCCCCACTTCCTGGGATTCACAGTGATTCTTAGCCAGCCAGTAGATCAGAAGGTTTATTTGAGATGCCAGGCACGCAATCCAACTTAGAGCTGTCAGTACAAACAGGCCCCCTTGGCCCGGCCCTTCTGGGGGGGCAGGGAGATGAGACCCCAAATCCGGGCTCCCCACCTGCTTCCCCAGCCAGCGTCTAGCCCCTTTTCAAAAAACTCCAACGTCTGCCTGCCCTTTGTTCCCTTGCCAGCCCCAAGGTGTCAACTCCCCTCCCCCTCCATCTCAGGTTACAGCTCCAGGTTTCCAGGACCGAGTAGCTTAGCCTCAGGAGTCATGTCCACCCTTCCCCCTACTTGTCACACTGATGCACTACAACATGGACTAAAAGTTTTACCTTTTTTATGGTAGGGTTGCCAGGAGTCTGTTTTTTGACCGGAAAGCCCAAGCGAAAAGGGACCATGGCAGCAGCGGCACAGCGGGGGTAAGGCAGGCTCCCTGCTTCCTGTGGCTCTACGCAGCTCCCGGAAGTAGGAGCATGTCCTCCCTCCAGCTCCTATGTATAGTGGGAGCCTCATGCTGCCCTTGCCCCAAGCACCAGCTCTGCATTTCCCATTGGCCAGGGAACCACAATCAATGGGAACTGTGGGTGTGGTGCCTGCAGATGGAGCAGCTTTCAGAGCCACCTGGCTGTGCCTTTGCGTAGGATGCGGAGGGGTGACATGCCGCTGCTTCTGAGAGCTGTTTGAGGTAAGTGCTTCCCAGAGCCTGCACCCCTTCCCTCACCCTTGCCTCAGCCCTGATCCCCCTCCTGTCCTCTGAAACCCTCAATCCCAGCCCAGAGCACCCTCCTGCACCCCAAACCCCTCATCCCAAGCCACACCTCAGAGTCTGCACCCCCAGCTTCACCCCTTCTTGCATCTCAACCCACTGCTTCAGCATGGAGCCCCCTCCCAAACCCTGAACTCATTTCTGGCTCCACCCTGGAGCCTGCACCCCCAGCTGGAGTCCTCACCTCCTCCTGCACCCCAGTGCCCTGAGCCAGCCAGTGAAAATGAGCGAGCAAAGTGGGGAAGGGAGATGAAGTGAGCAGGGGCCGGGACCTTGGAGAAGGGATGGGGCAGGAGTTAGGGCAAGTGTGTTTGGTTTTGTGTGAGTAGAAAGTTAGCAACCCTATTTTATGGGTGGGGGCTGTAGCAGGTATTAATATAGCAACTTTCATCCCAACAAATCTCAGAAGTGTTTATATAAATATGGAAGTTGCTTCACCCCTTAAATACAGCCACTGCTGGGGCGGATGTGAGCAGTCACGAAAGCAATATACGGAAATATATCACTGGTAAGGGCAATTTTTACCCAAAGAGAAAAAGCGAAAGGGTTTTTTATACAACATGTATAGGGTCTTGAATATCTGTAGAGAAGTGAGGTACTAAATACCAGGTTTTCCCTGAAATCTGCCTTCTCCTACAAACTCTGCTGAATTCAAATTATGTAAATTTCAGAAGGATGAACAGCTGAATCACCCCTGCTGGGATTTCAACCTGTAGTTTCAGGATGTCAAATTCACCCCTGTACTAGCACAGAGTCTGCCACAGGGACTCTGGGGTAAGATACGTGCTCTCACCTAGTCTTGGAGTTGGGGAAAACTGTGCCTTTAAGAGGCTCTGGCATGAGCCAGTTGGAACTGGTTAGAACAAAATGGGGAGGCTCCTGTTACACACCAGTGTTGGTCAGTTCGACCTGGGACTCTGAATGGGGTGGAGCTGTGCCAGGCTCCCTGGCTCTGAGCATTGCGAGGGGAACTGGGGCCCCTCAGTGGGTGAGGAAGTCCTGCCGTGCATCTGGGAGGGGAGCAGGCAGCTGCAAAGCACATGGCACAAAGGGCCCACAGGTGTTTAAAATCAGCTACTTAGAGTGTTAATCCCTCCCCTTCAGCAAGAACTATAGCCCGGCCTGCCAGGCCAGGCCTTGTCTGGGTGGCTGCTGGAGGATTTGGGCTGGTTCTGCGGGCTGGTGGCAGGACAGAGGGGGACTGAGTGATTCTGGGTGAGTCCACCTAAGGGCTGAGGGTGCCACCTGTGTTTCGTGGGAGTCTGAGTTCCCCATGGAGGAAGCTGGGGGAGAACTGCACACTCGCTACCCTGGCTTGCCAGGCTATGGCTGGTAAAGGAATGAGAGATTGTTCCCCTTTCTGCTCACTAAGTCGTCAGCTTCTCTGGTGAGTGTAGCAAGGAGCTGACTTTTGGGTGCTGCGCTGGAGGCTACCACATTTGTGTCTCACAAACTGCAGACCACATGGTCATGACTTTCACAGACACCAGCTTGGCTTCAGCCACTGACTAACAGGTTAAAAAGGCGCATTGCAAAATAAAATTATTTTTGCTGAAGTACATTCAGTATAAAAAGAGGGTCAAAGGCAAGTGTATACACTAACAATCTGCTGATCGTACCTTCAGGTAGTAAAGTGGTCTTCAAGGGGTTAACTGGATTCCCCCACCCCTTTCCTGTTTAGTCAATGGGTGTTCGCCTCCCGCCACCCCATTTGCTGTGTAGTTGAAGCAGCATGTCTCCAGCCTGCAGTACTTACTGTAAGTAGCATGTTTTTGTGCACTGAGCGGACTCTGTACAAAACTCATGACACAGCTGATCAAGATATTTGCTCTCTAGTGGGAAGTGTCCACTGTGGGACACCTCTGTTCGCTCTGATGTTTCCATTAGAGCAGTGCTCCATCCTGGTCAGTCTCGGCAGGAGAGATTTAGTTTTCATCCTTTCTTCCATTGCCTCCTCCAGTTAAAACTTTCCAGTTGTCTGGGATTAACTGAAGGGAACGTAATGAGCACCATGAAGTCATATGACTTGTGGAAGGAGCTGAGATAACAGCTAGCACCAATGTGCCCTTCTCTTCCAGCCTTCCAGGATGTCTGGGTGTCTCCTCCATTAGAATTCCACTTCAGATAAGATACTGGAGGTGTCACTGCAAGAAAACAATATGGGATAAGTTTAAAAACAAGATTGGTCAGTAAAGGGCAGTGCTGCTGTGTGCAGGTCAAGGCTGAAGTTGTGCCCAGCATCCCCTCAGCCTCTTCCTCTGATAAACCCTCCAATAGTGCTAGCGCCACCACACTTCCCGGAGCTTGGCGTTAAAACACACAAACCATTAGGAGAGGCAGTCAGAGAGGAGGACAGTGAGGCCAGGAGGAGTGGGAGCAGGCAGTTACAGGGAGTTTTTGTTCAGGTGCAACTTTTACTTGGTTGAGTGGGATGTTCCAGTACTTGTTTTTCTCCTTCTGTATCTATGTCAAGTTACAGCTGATATCTTCAGTGGGTGAGTAACCACAAGTGGCACTCCTTTTAGGAGTATCTGTGTGCATGGTATTTTGGGGCTTAGGCTGGGAGGCCTTGTGTTCCTTTTGGATAAAAGAGTGGTAGATCCAGGAATCAGTATTAGAAACATCTTGAGGAGTTTTACAACCTCTTGTTCTACACAGAGAGTCCTTTCTGTCAGAGTGTTTGGACTCTGCCTAAACAGGCAACATCTCCACTTACTTATAGTTAAAATCTAGGGAAATTTTAATATTCATTAATGGTGGAGACTCTCTTTTGAGTAGGATGGGCAAGTACTGTGCTAGTTGCTCACATGTTCTAGCAATACAGCTGAGGTCAGAGAACTACAGTATCCCTGCTGTTCCATTACTACTACTACTCAGAGCAGAAACTGGCACTTACACAAAACATACAAGATTGACCTTTAACCAGAATATCAGACTCTTGAACGCTTATTAGATCATGAGCTATGTAATTATATATGTTAAAGTGCACAAACAAAAATTAGTAGTATCAGTTAAGGTTACAAATTGAAATGCTTAAATGAAAGTTAATGTTCTCCTAGCATTAAGTTGGCCGTGTTATTTCCAAAAGCACTCAGCAAAGCTAATGGGAAGGGTGTCTGAAAGGGTGGGAGTGGAAATTAAATATTAAAATGTAGCAGTTTTGATTTTAAAAATTTGAACAATTTTTGTCACATTTTTGTGAACATTTTTTAAAAATGTCTCGCCCCCTCCAAAAAAAAAAGTTTTCAACTAGCTGCAGTGTCAGAAAGAATTGGCATTTAGAACTGTACCTGCTGAGGCAGTAGCTGCAGGATATTGCAGCTGTATTTGTCTTATTTAACTCTTAAGTGCAGAAGAAAATTTAAGGGCTAAAGAAAATTTTAGTCGCTATTGTCTCCTTCTGCCTAAAACTGCCCATAGTCCAGGTTTGGGGGGGTTGTCCTTTCACTTGAGCTACTTCATCAGTCTGGAGTTCCCCCTTCTCTCTCTCCAAGTCCCTGCATTGTTCTCTTCTCTAAATCTCATCTTTAAAACCTTTCTTATCTGTTTAGGTAATGACAAGCTCTCTGTGGCAAGTGTTTTCTTATCCCATCTCTGAAAGACACTATATAGAAGTTAATTGCATTGTATGTATCTTCAGTGCTACTAAGTTGAGAAGTAGACAGGGAATTTCTCACTTTGCCACCTTTTTGTTGCTAACATAAAGAGCTTTTTAATCTTGGACAATAACCCATCCTAACCCCAAAATAAGAAAGTCATTGAAACTAAAGCATTAAGGAAAAAGACCATGTAAGTGTGAAAAAGGTCATTTCAGCTGTATCTGTTCTGGATACAGGGATAGTCTAGTTTTTCCATGAAATTAGTTCATCCTGCTGGTAAGAAAAGACAGGATTGGGACACATTAAATAAGTGGGGTCCAAGTCTGTCCTTTTTAGGGGGGTAAAATAATCTCTTTGGGAATACTGACTTTAAAAGGGTGGTATCTCTGGGAAAGAGAAATGCATAGTGAATCTCTTCAGAGATCTGAGATGCCTAATGATGGCTTCCCTCTGCAGTCCTTGTCAGGGCTAAGGAATACACATCGTGTAGCAAGTTTTCTGTTAAATCTGCTCATCACTTAAAAACAGTGGTACCAATGCTTCTTTAAAAGTTTTCCTCCATGATCTACAGCTCCCTCTCATAGCTTTGCAGCCCGCTATAGCTTCTGCAGCTATGTGTTTTGGTTTTATTTGTTTTTTTTGCTGTTCCACTGAACTTAAAGCCAAATGAGACAATGCAGATGGTGTAAGGATGTTTAATGAGAGATTCCTTTAAGAGTCTTGTTGTATTATTGGAAGGTGCAAGATAGCATTACAGTGATGGAAACAGATATTTATAGAGGACAAAGTTAAATTAGGCAATCTTTGAACCATTTCTCAAAGCACTTATAGTTTCCATGTCAGAGCAAGTGAAGCAATGATAAATACTGTGCTGTACAAAGACAGTATCTAGAACATTTTATTTAAAAAATAGCTAATTTTGAATAGCATCTTTCATATAAACTACATCACACCATTCTTTAGAATTAAGTTAAATAATAAATAGCAGAGAGAGAAAGTACAGAATATAAGAAACGGTATATTAAAGAGAGAGAGAGAGAGACCATGTATCCTACTTGGATGGGATATGCTTAATCAGAATGACTAGCTTTATTAATCTAATGCTACTGAAGGTAATGAATTATCCTTAGTCATGACAATATTAGCATACATTCTGCTTACAGGGGACAAATCCAGTCATGGTTAGTAGCACTTAACTAGGTGTTAATATATTGTGAAAATCTAAGTTCCAGTCTTTTAGTCTAGAAACAGACTACAGGAAAGATGAAAAATGCACTGAATATTTTTGTTCATGTATTTTCAGTGGTACAGTATTCTTCCATTTTAATTATTTTGCACACACACACATCTCCCATTGAAGTCAGTAGATGCAGGTTACCAGCATGTCCCAATTCAGAGCACTGCACTCAGTAGGCTTTGAGGTGACATATGAAGAGAGGTGATAGGAGAGCTGTTTCAGATGGCAGCTGAAGGTAGTCAGACCAACCATAATGAATGTATTGAGTCAGAGGAGAGGGAATGTTAAAGGGCAGAAGGAATAATGAGGACAAGTTTCTTGGGAGTAGTCTGGGGTAAGTTCACAAGGATCTTTAAATGCCAGGGGACCTGATTTTTTCCACTGCCTTGTCCCTTGTGTAGCAATTTACACTAAGCAAAGTGGGTGTGAAACCCCAGCAAGTCAACATGGTGGCCCTTTGCACCAGTGTACAATACAAGGCTACACAAAGGGGTGGGTGATGTAGACCTAAATCTAAAGACAGTGGTTTGAACTGCCTGAGGAGGGTTTATAGTTACATTGGATTCTAATGACTCTTGTGTAGGTTCTGGGCCAGATCCATAGCCAGGGTAACAGACAGATATTCTCCATTTGTAGAACTGCAACATGAATATGTTCACCACCTATCTATTGCTTGCAATCTAACAGCTACTTCTAGTGATGATTTCTGACTTCTAGCCATAGAAAATTAGTGCATGACAAAAAAGTGAACTGTGCTATCGTTGAAGGCTTTTTATGGATTTTATAAATGCCTCAAAATCCACTTGGAACTCTGTCCTCCTCCTCCTGAAGTCTGGGGTAGAATTAGAATTGACTCCAAAGGGTCAGACACTTATGTGGTCCCAGCAAATGGATGAATGCCAAAGAACTGATGCTATAAAAGGCGTTTCAATTATACTTACATAATGGATTCATGCGGGGTCTGATACACTTGATGTTCCCTTCAAGCTTAGTCACCAGTCAAAACTTGAGTTTGCAAAAATGTTTTCCACTGGTTCACTTCATTCTGCTATGCTCCAGGTACCCATTATACAATAGTTATTCTGCAAGTCATTTTTACTGTCATATAGCAATTTAAGTGCTCGAATGCTCCTTTACATTGCTTGTTTTGAAAAAAATAAGTTGAACTTTCAGAATACTTCATTCCTCTGAGTTTCTGGTAAATGGAACAATCACTTTACCAGCATCATTCTGTCTCCTCTGGGATCTCTGTCCATTAAGAAGATTCGGCTATATCAAGAATGGAAAAAGAAAACTGAAATTATTTTCTGGTGTCTACAGTTACCAGTCAGTAAACATGGTTTGATTATCACTGGGTTCTCCCTCTTCTTTCTTATCATATGACTCAGCTCTGGACCCTTGCTCCGCCTATATCAGTCTGAATGAGCCTTGGAGGAACACTGATCACCAGATAAATGGTTCCCGTGACCAGCCTACATGTGATAGCCACATTGATGGGGAGTGGTACCGCTTCACTGGCATGGCTGGTGATGCCATGCCTACCTTCTGTATCCCAGAGAACCACTGCGGGACCCATGCTCCCATCTGGCTTAATGGCAGCCACCCTAGGGAGTTGGATGGCATTGTCCAAAGACAAGCCTGTGCAAGTTTCAATGGGAACTGCTGCCTTTGGAACACCACGATTGATGTTAAGGCATGTCCTGGCGGGTATTATGTCTACCGCTTAACCAAGCCTAGCGTCTGCTTCCATGTGTACTGTGGGCGTAAGTAACCATGAGAGTTCTCTCTTTTTTTGACAATCTGTTTTTCTTTTCTGTGATTCTCTGAGTGACAACTGTGTTGGGGGTTTTCCTCACTCTGGGAGTTAGTTCCTAACTCCCACCCAATGCCTTGGGGTGGGAATCCTCCTACTGAAGTTGGGGAGCCAGGAATGCACCTAGAAATCACTCCAACACCTTTATCAGCAAACAAACAGTCCAAGTGCCCCGCCAACATTAGCCCCTTAGTCCCAGCGCTGCAGTGTGGTCCAGCCCACAGTGGCCACTCAAGACAGGCTGCTCCCTGGGTCTTTTCCCCAAGCCCTGAGCTCAGACTCTGAGCCTGAAATCCTCTGGCCTGTGTTAAACAGAAGGTGATTGATTAGATCACAGTGGTCTCTTCTGGTCTATAGACTAGATGATCATAGTGTCTGTTGTGGCCTCAGAAATGGTCAATGGCATTTCCATCCTCCAGCAAGAGGAGAGCTGTCCGCAGAAAGCAGAGGTGGGGCTTTCTGCCAGCTCTCAAGTAAAGGAGAGTTCTAGGGCCAGAGGGCGGGGCCTTTCACACTGTTGATATGTGAAGTGAGAATTCCCCAGTGGCAATGCTGCAAAAGAGTTGAAAAGTGCAGGAGTTCTCTTGTGCCTAGAAATTAGGTATCTTAAAGAGAGTAAGGAAAGCCCAGGCTATGAAAACAGCACTAGCCCAACTCCTATGACTAGGGCCCTACCAAATTCACAGCTGTGGAAAAACTCATCATGGACCATGAAATCTGGTCTCCACTGTTAATTTTGGCCTTTTGTATACTTCTACCCTATACTATACAGATTTCACAGGGGAGACCAGCGTCTCTCAAACTGAGGGTCCCAACCCAAAAGAAGGTTTCAGGGTGTGTTTGCAAGAATATTGTAGGAGGGACGTGGTATTGCCACCATAGGCACCAACTCCGTGGGTGCTCTGGGGCTGGAGAATCCATGGGGAAAAACTGAAGGCAGTGCTGCCGCCAGCAGCAGCGCAAAAGTAAGGGTGGCAATATCATGATACCCCTACAATAACCTTGTGACACCCACCCCCCATTCCTCCCTTTTGTATCAGGACCCCTACAATTACAATACCATGAAATTTCAGATTTAAATAGCTGAAATCATGAAAATTATGATTTTTAAAATCCCATGACCATGAAATTAACCAAAATGGACTATGAATTTGGTAAGGCCCTACCTATGACTTCTGCAGAACTGGGCTGAGGTCTAAGTGAACAACAGAACCCAGAAACCTCCATGATTTGGGGTGAGTTCTGGATTCGTTGGGATACTTTCAACTACTTAATTTATAACTTTAAAAAGTCTCTGTTTTCCCCATGTAACCAAACGCATAAACCTACTAGTTCTTTAGTCATCCACAAAGTCTTCCAGGAAAAACAGGGAGATATGGGACCTGAATTTTTCATATAAATGCATAAATAAAAAACAGGAAACCTCCTCCCTTGGCCTAGATTCAGAAGATGTCTCTATATCTATGAGAGATGACGATGGATTTCTTTTCTTCTTGCACAAAAACTTATCAGACTGATGCAGCATAAACTGTAGGCTTGTTTATATCAGAAAAGTTGCAACTAAAGTTTCACTAAATCAGTTTTAAATCTGTCTAGTTAAACTAGTGCCAACCTCTAATGTAGACATACTTAAAATGGTTTATCCTCACTTAAATCGGTTTAGCTTGTGTCTGTAAAATACCAAAACTAGACTTGCATAGGTAAATTAAGATAGTCCAAATTAAATGAGTTTTAAACCAGTTTAAATGTCTCTAGATTAGAAGTTTGCACTAGTTTAAAAGATCAATTCAAAATCGATGTAATTAGACCAGTGCTTTTCTAATGTAGGCCAGGCTTATAACTTATTATAACTAATGGTAGAACTAGTTGTTCAGATTCTCAGTATTCTAGATAAACAGTGTTCTTGTCATTCTGTAGATTTCTATGATATCTGTGATGTGGTGGATTGCCATGGCTCCTGTTTGGATACCGGAGACTGCATGTGTTCCTTGGGGACGACACTGGGACCTGATGGACAGACCTGTCTTGGTAAGGGCAGTAACAGAGCAGCACAGGAAATGTGAGGAGAGACCAGCTGGAGAAAAGGGACTAAAATTATTGACATTTCCTTTCTGTTCCTTATTCATCTCCCAGTTAATTGCTTTTTTAAAAAGGTGGAGAGACGGATATGTTTGGGACTAATTTTACCCCTCGTTGCTTGTAATATTGTTTGCAGGTCAGTGATCTCGTCTTTGGAGTTTTCCACCATTGACTCAGCACCTGAATGACTATTATCCTGGTGTCCCTGAGGCCATGTAGTTCCTGAGGGTGAATTTGTGTTCTGTGTGGACCAGCAGTTGGTTTAATGAACAGCTAATCAGAGGGCAGCAGCTTTGCTGTCAGTGATTATTTGCTTTGGAAAGTCACTGCTTATTCATATTCAACAATAGGCTCATTGTCTGTCATGAGAGACTTTTCCTTCACGGCTCTGTGGGATTCCTCACTCCTCCAAACAGTTGCATTCACTGTCACAGTGCTACATGCTAAGACTGGTGATGCTGATAATCTTACTGTCCTTGCAGGGCCCTATCCAAGGCTTGGGACTCAGTATCTTCAAATCGCCTGTTGGATTTTGAGATTTCTGTCTCTGCAAATGTAGCTTGGAGGCAGAGAGACTGTGCTTGATAATCTGTGACCAATACATAAGAGTTCCCAGACTTAGGCGGCATAGGGCTGGTGCTTTTCAGTAGAGAGGCCTCGCTTTCTTCCCCTTCTGGCCCACCAGAACCTGAGTCTGCTGGTCTTCACAACTAGTGATGAGATCTGTCTCTGCTCCTGGGCTTTTTCATTATGGTCTGACTATGGTGGAGAAGGGATTAGGCACAATAATGGATGTGAAAGCTGAATGACGAATGAGTCTTTTCCAATATTATCGTTAGTCCGCAAAATATGTATGCATTTTTATCTTTTTAATATTTCTTGTGTCCATAGACTATGTGGGTGTGTACTTTTAATTAAAGCCTAAATCCGTGATAAATACCTGGTGGTAAATTGATCAAATAGCTGGTGCTTTCTTCTGATCTTCACGCTGTCAGACAGAGGTGTTATTTTTCCCCACTGAATTTAGTGCTGGAGAAAGGTGCTGGACTGACAGCTCTGTAGATTGATTCCCTTTATATGTCCACAGAACAGCAGTGCAAATTTCCCCACATTGCCTCAGCAACGTACTTTCAATCCGAAGCTGTGAGAGATCAGCTCTATAGAGGAGAGAACTGATGGTTCTTTGCTGATGCTGATAATTGTCAGAGTGGATTTTGCATTGTAAATATCTGTTCACTACTGGACTGAGACCTTCAGGCCATTTCACTTAAGTCACTGAACAGTCAGAAGATGGTAATATCTTCATCCCTGATGACATGGGCTGGAGTTCACCAGAGATCTCAAAGTCAAAGTCTGTGTACCCCATTACTAATCCCATGAGCCATTGAGGTCTCTGACATGAACTGCAAATGGTTTCTCAAGTGTGCAATAAGTATCTGGGCCAGATATTTAAGCCACAAAGACGACACCTCAGGGATTTATTCCTAGCACTAAAAAACAGAAGAAAATATACAACAAATATATGCACAATTTGGTTCCACACACAGTTTTTGCTGAGGAGTTTTCGTAGTCCTGTCCCGATTGCTGGATTGACTCTGCTTCCTTTACTTCCTGCATTGTTTTTTTTCTCCATTTAATTAAAAACATTTATTGGACCCAATCATACATGCCATCTGTGTGCAGAACTCTCATTGACTTGAGTGAGAGTTCATGATGCATAGGGTTTGCAGAGTTGGGTCAATTCACTGATGAGTTTCCCATGACAATGGAGAAAATGGAAATCCCAACTCACTGATTTCTCATCCTTGCCTAAAAATTTGGAACTTACGTTCTGCCAAGGACCGCAACAAATGTGGATCCATGGGCAGAGCTGGGTGGGATTTCCATACCGTACTTCCTCTGCATGATACCCAGATGCCACAACCACCTCTCAGCAGTAATATTTGCAGCTGTCCTGCCTGCAGTCTTTAAAGCCAATTGACTCATTCATCTTTCTAAAAAATTCATCCTTTGGTGTGAGTAATAGTAAGTTCAAATTTATTTTGAACACAATCAGTGTGGCCTTAATATTAAAATTACCCATATCTGTTTTGTCACTGAGGATATTCCCTCATCTCTGGCCACTTGTGGGCTGGGAATACAGCTCCAGAACTAAACAGCAGCATCTGGGAATTCTGTCTAGCACTGAACTAGATTGGCTTATGCAATACACTATATATAACATGTTGAATCTCATTTCTGAATTGCTGATCCTGCAATTCTCTTCGGTTTTCTTTAATTAAATACTTTCACCTGCAAACTAAATTATCAGTTTGAGTTAAGATTTAGCTTCCTACCATAGACCAACCTATCCTACTGGGTTAATAATACTATTTGCACACTCACTTTTCACTTCTTGGAGACCTTGAGTCAATCCCACATTGTCATAGCTGAAACTACAGTATGTCAACCTCATTCCCTAAGTAACACTTGTCTTCATAAAATCATCATGTTGATCGTCTCTGCTTTGATAAGCAGAACTCAAGTACCAGCAAGACAGTATTAAAGTCTGTGGGCAGAATTTTGTGGAGTTACGAGACTAAATGTACAGGGTCTCTGGATAATGTTGAAGGTAGAGCCATTGAAAGAACTCAGCACAGACTTTTTCTGCTTTAGTTCTATCTCTAGCCAGCCCACTAAATTTCAACACAAAACATTATTTAAACAAAGAAATTGGTCAACGTGCCTTATCTCTATGAAAAGCAGTATCTCTGTGCCCCCTAAATTCACTAAACATTTTCCCTTCTAGGGTAAAGGATGGGTTGCAGCTTATTCCTTAAGCTAAGAACATCAAGCTCATCTCACTTGTGGAAGTAGATTATGGCACCAGCTACAAACGGATTGTGTGGGGCATATGAAGACTAGTATTACCTAAAAGAACTCAGTTCTGTACTGTCTTTTAAAACTACATTTTCCTTATTTTTAGCTTCTGTCAGCCAGTAAATAACTAGCAAGCTGTGTAGAGAAAATCCAAGCTTGGCTGATTGATAACCTTGTCATTTTACCTTGACTGAGGAAAATTGTCACTCTTGTGGCCTGCTGCCAGCAATCATTCCCCCATTCTCTTTAATGTATTCATTGCCTGCAGACAAAGGGTAAATCAAGTTTAAAGAACCAGGATTCCCTATGAAGAATGAGTCTTTCAGCTCAAAAGGGAAGAGAAACTACAGGCTTCAGGGGTAGTTGTAAAATGGGAAAAATTAGGAGGAATTCTTGGGGCTCCACCAAGGGATTCAAAGGCAACCTTTATCTTTTCCATTCCTCTCAAATAATTAATATGTACACTATGGGGAAGTTGCATATTCCTTCCCATGAAAGAGTTTCTGTATGCATGTCACTGTTTGTGACCTGTTTTCCCTTTATATTTAGCCTTGTTCCTAAGGCAGACTCAGAGTAGCAGAGGTGTTTGTTGCAATCCGTGGTAATGTGATAAGGATATTGATTCCTAGCTCATGTGAGTTGGGCCAGAAATAAAGTCCAATTTCTTACCAGCAGCCCTGTGCATCAGACCCATTTTACAGGCTGTGTGTTGCAAAACTGCGTATTATTACAGTATTTGCTTCCTGCAGATGAGAATGAATGTGAACAGGATAATGGAGGTTGCAGTGAGTTTTGTGTGAATCTGAAGAACTCCTATCGCTGTGAATGTGGAATCGGGCGCACACTGGGAAAGGATGGTAAAACCTGTGAAGGTAAGTTAAAATGCAACGGGATGAAGGCAGCAGCATGGAATTACAGCTCTGAATAGCACCTTCTACAGTCATACTTCCATAAAGTTACATCAATCATTACATTATTTCCTGCATAAATATTATCCCACAGTACTTGGTCAGTCATGGCATTTTACAGCTGGTGTGAAATTCACTTGGGTTACTGTTTTACTTGCCAGTAATTTTACTCCTGAATAGGATGACCAAAGAGCAAATGTGAAAAATCAGGATGGGGATGGGAGATAGTAAGAGCCTATATAAGAAAAAGATCCCAAAATCGGGACTGTCACTATAAAATTGGGACATCTGGTGGTCACCCTACTGCTGAAATACTTAGAAGAGAGGGTGAAGAGGCTCCTTCCCACTCTTCCAGTATTGTTTCCAATAAAAACATACATTTGTATTTGTGAACAAGTTTTTTTATTCATTGCTTAACAGACATAAGTAGTTTTCATCCTGATAAAGAGAAAAAAGGAAGGATGGAGATAACCTTGAAACATGACCTGAGTGCAAATTATGTAGTGACGGGACCTTACCAGCACAGCTGTCAGCTACTCTGTGCAATACCCCTCTCAGCATCACCCCATACAGTGACAAAGGAATGGAAACAAAATGATGAGGCATCGGACAGGGCAAAGGGTCTTATGTGTAAGAGATGAGTAGGATTTTGTATTGTCATAATCTGGCAAAAGATGAACTAGGGATGGGATTGGTAGGTGGGAAAATATCAGTTAGTCCCAGTTATGGTTGAGAGTTGTGGGTGGGAGTTGTTTTGGGGTTTTTTTTACTCTGCTGAAGCTTCCCCTACAGTCCTAAACTTCACTCACAGTTCTAGGGAGTAGCTATACATGTACTGAAACAATTAGCAGAGAAATAGAGACTAAATATGTTGTCGTGATTCAGTATTAACACTCTGTTGAGATGTATGAGGAATAGTTCAAATTTCTCTTAGAGGTACTGGCTAATTTGTGTCCTCAGTTCACCCATTAAACTGCATTAAAATCAGTTGTGTTGTACAGATGTAAGGTGAGATAAGCTCTCATAAGGAACATTTTGTTTGCAAATGAACATGTTCTAAACTGTTTTTGCATGAATGGTTTAGTTCTATAGACCTACCAGACAAATGCTAGTAAAATGCACTACTTAGGATAGGTTCAATAGGACACTTTTTTTCCTAAAAAGCTAAAAAAAATCCAATACAGTGCAACCTTTACACCTTTTAAAATGTAATTGGACCACATTTTTAGCCATCAAACAAGGGAAAATTTCACAAGCTTTTACTAATACCCTGTTAAACTCAGAGAGTAATAGCAAACGTGAAATCTGGCTGACTGGAGTGACTGTTAACATTGCAAACACTTTTTTTACTTGGTTTCCACAAAATTTTCTTGAAGTAAAATCTCACCCAGTTATCACTCCTAAAACTCTAGTCTAGTCAAAATGTTCTTCATACAGCCAGAAATATACTCTATAAAATGCATAATTGACATTTAGTGTTTTTCTATTGGATAACTATAAAATTAAAGAATTAAAGTGAGGTTAAGGTTGATTAAGGAAATATAATATGTGTTGTAAAGAAAGGCCCTGACTAGCAAGTAAAAGGGAAGGCTTTGAAAATAGTAAGTGGCAAGGCCAGAAGGAATAAGGTAGGGAGATTCAAAGAATAACTAATAAGATAAGGTGAAGTTTCTAAAAAGAAGGCCTCTAACCAGTAGGGGTGATTACATATGGTTTTAAATCAAAGAGAATCTGTCTTAAAATGAGCTAACACAGCCCTTCCCCAGCCCACACACCAGCGTTCAAGCCTTTGTGAACCCAGGTACAATGGGAAAACTGTTGGACATCAAAAAGAAGGGGAGGAATGGCTTTGGGAAGAAAGAAGATTGTAAATCTTATCTGGATTAAGACTGTACATAAGGGTGAATTGTCTTAGACTGTGTTTCATCTGAAGTGAATAATTGGCAGTGACATCACTTGCTTGTTAAAGGGTATAAAAAGTCAGCTCTTAATGGGTTCATTGCTAATACCTACCTGATCATCATGGAGCCGACCAATATGGGTCTGAGCACCTTTGGGTTTGGCTGATTTATAAGTATCTTGATCAAATGCTTATAAATGTTTTAAGATTAGCAGCCATGTTAGTCTGTATCCATAAATAAGACGAGGAAGACTTACTCTTTGGATGTAGTAGATGGCTCCCATTTAGGCTTTTTAAGTATGTTTAGAGGAGCTGCATAAGACTTTGGATTTAATAAAGGAATTTATGGTTTAAATTGGTGTTTGGTGATTTCCAGCGTTAATATCTCAAACATCATTAATAATTCCCACACTTTCTCTCTCAGAAATTGAAGGTTGCCACAATAACAATGGAGGCTGCAGCCACACCTGTATCGCAGTGGAGGACACATACCAGTGCGAGTGCCCAAGGGGACTTGTTCTGTCAGAGGACAACCACAGCTGCCAAGGTAGGGCAATAAAGATCACTTGGCTAGAGAGCCAGTATTGTGTGGCCAGCCCAGGGCAATGTAGGTAAAGTAGGGAAGTACCCTTAGATCTTTAATCCATTGGAGCTAAAGTGCATCTTGAAGGGGACACTCCTAGACTCTTGGATGCTGTAGCAGGGTCACCATTGCTCATAATGCTTCTGCTCACCCACCCTCACCAGTTGGGGAATGTGTGTTGTGTAGTCAAGTATCTACCATGAAAGTAGATTGGGAGTATTAACGGGATAAATGGTGCCTCTTCTGAGATTGCTGTTTTACAATGGTGCCAATTAGTGTCAGATGTCAAGGGCGTTTTGAGAAGGAATTCAGCATTTTAAAGAACAAGCAATCTTATTTTATTAAATTCAATCAAATGTATTGTCACATACCGTAGTTTACGGAGTAAAGCAGATATTTAACAGAATCTTTTTATAACTGCAGAAGTACAAGCTTTTATTGCCTCTAATCAAGTTTATGGTGATATAATGAACTGTGGAAGACTTGCACAGAAACCTGAAGCAATTTGTCTCTATCATATCAATAGTTTTACGTGTAGCAATCCCTTTCAGCATAATTCATGGTATTGTATCATCTGCAATTTTTTAAAAAGGAGGTCAAGCCAAAGAAATGTTTATAATTTTTAAAGTAATTTTCCCCTACCATTTATTGTATTTCTGCTACAATTTGAAACTGAAATGCTTTTTTCCTCCCGGACATACGCAAACCCTATGTACTACTAGGGACATTGTGGATCAGCTATTATTATAATTTTATCATTTATTTGTATTGTGGTAGCTCCTAGGAGACCCAGTCACGGACCCCATTGCGCTAGGTGCTGTATAAAAAATGGCCCTTGCCCCCAAAGAGTTTATGTTCTAACTACAACAGGGAGAAAGAGACAGGCAGACTCAGGGAGCATAAGGAAACAGTGAGACAGTATTGATCACCATGCTAGGCAGTAGTCCTGGGCTAAGTTCCTTGTAAGCCACGCAGCAGCCTATTTAGTGCTGTGTAGGCGTTCAGGGAACCCCCACCCCCCGGGGACCTGCTGTGGCTGGGAGAGGAAGAGCTGGGGGAGTCCTCTCTCCCCACCATAGCCCCAGAGCATCCTCCTGCACTCAACCCTCTGCCCTAGCCCTGAGCCCCTCATCTCTGGCCCCATCCCAGAGCCCACACCCCCAGCCAGAGCCCTCACACCCCTACACACCAACCCTCTGCCCCACTCTGAGCCCCCTCCCACACTCCGAACCCCTCTGCTCCACCCCCATCACCTCCATATTGGTGTACATAACAAAATTCATTCCGCGCATGGGTGGAGGGAACACTGGTCTCGGGACATAGTGCTGCCAGCATTGTAAGCAGTATGTGGATTAGACCTCCTGTGAGCTGAATTAGATGTTTCAAGAGTTTTTAAAACACCAATAGCTCATCTACATTAGGACTCAAGATTTGTTAACACTGGTGAAATTGAACCAGTATTGTCAATATTGGGACAGTTTTTTGAAACATTTTTCTAATGTAGGCAAGGTTACATTTTGACAATACTCAGGGGGTACTCGTCAATAATGAGTTGTTGGTATTGCTGTTCTTTTTCCTGTGAGTGATGAGTTAATTTGGATCCAAAGCTGATTTATTGATAGTAGTGAAACCTGTTCTAGTTTTAAGTGTCTTCCAGATTCATGGATTCCCATATAGTCTAGAATACACAGAAGCCTGCACAGCCCTAACCCAGAACTCAGGTAGTAAGGATTTTCTTCTCCTCTCCCCTCAGTATTTCAAGGTAACAGCATTAAAAAAAAAGAGATGTGCCTAAACCAAAACCCAGGATCCAATGCCCCTGAACTTTGAAGAAATGTAACCTGGATGCAAACTCTCTTGCTCTGGCCTATCTCAGTTTAAAGCATTAGGCTTCCTCATCTGTCAAAGAGTTAGTTGAAAGTGTTGTTAAAAGTCCTAAAGTAAGTCTGAGTTCATCAGTTCTGCATAGTGTTAGCTTTCTGGCAGACCATGGAAATGGTTTCACAATGCCCCTGTAGAATCTTGAAAATAACATTTGTCCTTTGTTTTGTCCTATGCTGTTTGACACACATTGATTCTTTCTCGCCCTCTTGTCTTTCTAACAGAGCAGGAGCTCTAGGACATTTCCTTTTTATTTAATTCTGCTTTCCCCTTAGTGATGACAGTTAGCACACGGCTCTGGGAACACTGCTTGTTATTTGGCACATCACACCAAAAATGATGGCTTTTAATAAAACTGTTATTCTCTGTAATGGCTTCGTGAGTGTTAAAAATATTGCTGCTTGTACAGCATAAATGTTCACTTGGGGGAAAAGTTATACTTCAGTGATGCTAATTGTATCCCAGATCCAAGGAGCTTGGAATTAGAGAGCCAAACCTTGTGGAGTGAGAAGTGTTGAGCTATTTTTCTGAGTTGCCCGAGTTTGCCAAATTAATGAATTTTCAAAATGTTTTGTCCTGTAATTTAAAACTAAGTAATTCCAAAATTCTGTATCTTTTTTAGCTACTTGGGGAAATCTGGGCTGTGCATAAGAAGCAGAAAGCCTCCCCGAACATTGAGTGGTTCCCCTATGTATAGGTTCTGTGTGTGTGTGTGTGTGTGTGTGTGTATATATATATATAATATAATTTATTTTTAATAAAAAATATTTTCTCCCATACACACTTCTTTTTAACAGCCTCTTTCTATCCCCTTTTCACTCTGCTCCATCTCTGCTCTTCTTTCCCCAGTTTCTCTTTAATAGAATTCAAACTTCAAAATGTTCAAGTTGAACAACATTGAGCAAAATGAGTTTGCTAATCATTACCAAATGTATTACATTAAATATTGATTCTAATGGTCTTTCTGAACACATCCATTCTGGCTGGACATCTATACAGAACAAATTAAGCCCTCCCAAAGTCTTGTTATATAGCACGTTATAGGACTTGTATACAACTTGAGATAGTTCAAGCATGGTTCTGTTTGGGTTGTTACAAAGTCCTTGCCAGTAACATGCCGGGGTCTTCCCAGGACATTAAACTGTTAATGATATCATCCAGTCCTGAACTAAATAAGAGCAATTTGAAAAACAATAATTAAGCTCCTCCTGTAAAAATGTCAGTCTCTTCAATTCTGTCTGCTGCTTCTGGTCCAGCCAGGATGGAAATTGTTTCAGTTGCTTGGTTCCAGTGTGTCATGTGGAGAATTTGGGGGTAATCATGGATAGGAGCAGTGAGAAAGTTGAGGTGTGGACAGGACATAAAATGAAATGGGGGGAAGGAGTAAAATGTCTCCATATTCCACAGTAACTTAAAACACTCTGAAATAAAAAGGGATGAGGAAGATAATGTGATACGACGCTTTAGCTAAAATGCTTTGCATTAGTTTGGAGAAGAGTAGGGTAAAAATCACTTGTATTGAAAAATCATAACTGAACAAAAGGGCAAAGTCCTCTACTGGATCCCAGCAGTGCAGGAGATTCACATTAAATTCAGCTCTCGGACTCCTGGCTATAGATTTGCCCTACAAAGAGGAAAAACTACTCTTTGAGGCATCTAAAAAGCTGAAAACTGAAATATTCAATCCCACAGTCTGGACAAAGAGCAGAACAAAGCATCTGTGGGCCAATAAAAAGCCATTTCAGGAAACACTGGGAATGGAAGTGAAGGGTGGCCTGATCACAAACAGGACATGTGCTCTCCCCTGCATTCTCAGTAATGATATGCACAATCCTTCCCCACCTCACTTGGCAGATTGGCTGTGCTGATCATTGTGCTGTGGGGTTTTCTTGCAGTTCCAGTGCTATGCAAGTCCACCTCCATTGAGGTGAGCATCCCCAAGGATCTGGTTGGAGGGCTGGATCTTTCTCTCATCAATGCTTCCTGCAAAGGAGTATCCAATGGCACTCATGTCAACATCAACTTCTCTTTGAAGTCCTGTGGTACCACTGTAGATGTATGTATCCTCATCACCATCAGCTTTGTCATCATCATTGTTCTCGTTACATGCATAGGGACAAGGGATAGGTGTAGGGTCAGCTTGGGCCTAATCCTGGAGTCCTCATTTACATGAGTAGCTGTACTAAGGTCACTAAGACAACTGGTATGGGGAAGTGCTGCAGGATAGAGCCCTCAGTAAATGTTAATACCCTTCCCACTTTGGAGGCATCATGTGAGTCATGAACCCAAACTCTTAACTGACTGAGCTTTGTGGGTATCCAGTTCAGCTGCATTTCATTAAGTTTCTTATTGCACAGGCAGAACCTCTCTTAGCCAGTCTGATTTCTAAGTTCCTAGTGGCCATTTTATGAGATGAATACCATGCATTTAAGTTCGTTGTGGGAGACCAATGAGGAAAATACTGGCTATGTACATATCCTCTATGGATACTTGAGTATTCCTACACACTTCCCCTCAACTATTCACCCATCATATCATAGAAGGCCCGCACATGGCAGGCCCCAGCCCTTTTCCAAGGAGGAATGGACTGAAGGGTACTCCCTCTCTCTGGAATCCATCTACTCTTTTTCCTTAGCACTTTCAGGTCAGGAGGAGGGGAACTGGGATGGGAATCAAGCTGCAGATTAGGCTGTACTTCACCGATCACAGTAGAGAACATAAGGGAGAAATTTCAGCTCAGAATGATGGGTAGATGAAGGAGACTTCGAGGGCATATCTTTCAAAATGTCTGTTTTTATTTGTGTGCGCGTATTTTTTGCTTGAAATAGTGGAATAAGCAGGCATTTTCTAGGGATTTTTAGCCACAAATTACTGGGTGGCAGCTGCAGTGAGAGCATCTTCTGCTGCTGCCAGGCAAACAACCTTAGCCCGCGCCTGGAGGGGCCACCAAACTCTGTGTGTAAGGATCTGTTCCATCTCCCTTATTGGCTAAGTCTTAGTAATGTACATTTAGAAGTACTGAGGACTGAACTGAAACCATTAAATTCAGTTCCATTAGGGCCTCTGAGTGGCTTGACCTTAGTTCTTGAGGGAAAGGCTAATTTTTATGCTCTGTCACCCAGTTCCTAACTCATTTGCAGAAATGCAGTCAGAAGGGAACACAGGAGGGGTGTTCCCATTACTGGCAACTTCTCAGAAGCCAGAGGGCTACATCTATCGCAGTGTGAATAGTGTAGCTGATTGCATGGCCTTGGCTTCCATCTGTAATACAGAGCTCCAGTTCATGGAGACTACATGTCCAAGCATCTCACTGCATCCAGATAGTGTCCATGGGACCTACTTAAAGAAGAGGGTGACTGTAGCTGCAGCATATAATTTTGTTGGCTGCAGTTTGTTAGAGCAGGAATAGCAAGAAAAACCCAATCTCTGGCTCTTGTGTCCAAAATCAGAGATTTTTAAAAAATGAAGGTCCTGTTTTATGCCTGATTTTTCCAGTTGATTCATGTTGTGATGATCTTCCTCCCTTTGATGTGCTGCAGGTAGTAAATGATAAAATCATTGCTACCAATCTGGTGACCGGCTTGCCTAAGCAGACACCTGGCAGCAATGGGGACATCATCGTCCGCACCAGCAAACTGCTGGTCCCTGTGACCTGCGAGTTCCCCCGTCAGTACACCATCTCTGAGGGCTACGTCACCAACCTGAAGAACTCCCCTCTGGAAATCATGAGCCGCAACCGGGGTGTCTTCCCCTTTAGCCTTGAGATCTTCAAAGACAAAGAGTTTGACGAGCCCTACAGGGATTCTCTCCCCACCCTCAAGCTTCGTGACTCACTGTATTTTGGGATTGAGCCTGTGGTGCATGTGAGTGGGCTAGAGACACTGGTAGAGAGCTGCTTTGCCACTCCCACCTCAAAAATTGATGAGATCCTGAAGTACTACTTAATTCAAGATGGGTAAGTGTCACAGTTCTACTTCCCTTGTTTGTCTGATATTTAACCCCAATACCATTTGTCATCTGGGTAACAAGGCACATAGAGGAAACAGAGAACACCATCACTCCTCCACGGAAAAACTAGACTACTGGTCAGGGCATGTTCAGAGTAATTGCTACCAATGCAAAACCACTCATGTAGTAAAAAGTCTGAAGGGACCAAAAGGAAGGCAGCATAAGTGACTGTTGCATACTGTTGTTGTGTATCTGTCTCTGTAATTTTGCTGCGGTAGTAAAGCCATGTGACCCTTTTTGTGTGTCAGCTGGTGACCAAACATTAAAGCTTACTTAACCAATGAGTTGAATCCCTCTACAGTGACTGGATTTGTTGCGCGTGCAGCTAAGCCTGTGGAACCAAATCTCTTTATATTCCATTAGCAGTCATTTTTACCTTATAAGCCAAAAGTTCCACCATGACTGGAGCTTCTAGGAACTTTTCTGAGCTCATTTCGCATTTTACACCTGCCATGTAATGGTCTGTCGGGCCATCACTAGAGACACTGTGGGCTACAGGTCACTTAATTATGGGGGCAATTTTCTGGCAATTGCCAGTGGCTTAACCCTTCATGGAGATGTTAATAAAGAGCTTAGAGCAGACCTTTGAGGTCTGTAAAGGGACATCTAATAATGATTTTGGCACAACAGGTTCCAAGTAGGTTTGCTGAGTATTCTGATGTTTCATAAGATGGTCCCAGTTTTCACAGGATTGTCATGTGTCCTGACATGTTTAGAATCATTTTAGAGTTAACATGATATTGGCATGTTTTGATGCTGTCTCAGGATGTTTGCATCATGGTGTTGCCAGTCAGAATGGCATTGCAACATCATAATGCAAATTTCACAGTATAATGAAGGTTGTGCACTATGACTCGGTGGACAAAGTCCAGTAAATATAATATCCAGGATGCACACATTCAGCCACTTGTTCAAAGACTCTGCTAATTACTTAAGTCTAATTTTGTGTCTGCCCATCAACTGGCAAAGATAATAATGGTTTATGCAATATTTCTTCAGCAGCACCATGACTGTTAATGCGGCAAAAGCTTCATAGGCTGCTGTTTTAAAAGTAGCAGGGAGGATTTGAGTTGGGTATTTTTTTGTTTCGTTTTTGTGCTGCTTTTGTTTTTGCTGCAGCAGTGTGTAGTGCTTCTCTCTCAGTAACCAACCATAAGTACACCTTGGCTCTTGTACTCTGTAATTGATGCATCAGTTGCACGTAAGTCATTTATGCACTTGTATTTCTGTGCTTTTGCACCAAATCATAATAGAATAACTTGTTTATCAGATCTCCTAGCAATGACTTTGGGCACTTGTTTACTTGAGGCTCCAAACATCCATTAATCACCAGCACTTGAGAACATTACTGAAACTGGTCAGTATTGGAAAAAGAAGGAACATGAACTGAATGGGGAGAAAGGAGAATTGAATGGTGAGATCTCAAATCCATTACAGCAGCAGATTTGCACTACACTATAATGGCTCCATGGGATTCATCCTGTAAGCAGTCACTGGCATTTTCTCCTCATAGGAGGTACCAGCAACCCCTGTGCTATTTTTACGCTACAGGACAGCAAAACTTTACAGAAAAGATATGAAATTAATTATGGTGGAACAGACACCATTCTGACTTCAGTCTGTATAGTCCTGTCAAGATTACTATTACTTATAAAATGACTCTGCATGGACACACTACATACTGCTTTAGCTGCTTTTGCAGCAATTAAAAAGTAAAATTCATAAACTATACCAGTGATTAGCCCATGCTAAAAAATGCTCATTCTTGCTCAAAACCCAGTACTCAGTCCGACATCCCTTAATTTACCCATACACAAAATCCCAAGGATAAAAGACAAGCCTTTTAATCAGTTTAGCTAACTAACCACCATTAGATCTGCAAGGCAATTGTGGCATAGAAATTCTTAAATAAAATACTATATAAGGACATTAAATATTTTTAGGGAATATCCTTCCCTTACTTATTTTTCACCACCCCAAATCCCCAGCTGACAAGTGCTAAATGTACCTTACTTTGGAGTAGGGTGACCAGACAGCAAGTGTGAAAAATCAGGACAGGGGGTGGGAGGTAATAGGACCCTATATAAGAAAAAGACCCAAAACCTGGGACTGCCCCTATAAATTCGGGACATCTGGTCACTCTACTTTGGAGCCCACCATCTCACTTCTGGAAGGGACTGCTCAAGATAATGAAAGGGGGCTGCTTTCCTTCAGAGGTTGCATGTACCCAGACTGAATCCTGGGGGATTAACTCAGACCCATTTGTGTTGGAACAAGGGATTCTGGGGGTGCTGTCACAACCCTAGCTTGAAGTGGTTTATAGTTTGGTTCAATGGCTTTCAGCACCCCCACTCTAGAAATTGTTCCAGCACCCTTGCTGTACAAAAAAAATGTATGTTGCAGTACAACATGCTGTCACTACCCAAGCAGGGCAGCCCTAAACTTATATTTAAAGTATGTTTTTAGTATCCCTATTATATGCACCTCTAAAAAAAGCAGCAAGCTGGCTGAAGAGAAAAAAAATATTATAGCTCTCCAATGTCTATACCCAAGACCATGTGGTTTAAGGTGGATCCATTATAATCAAATCATAGTCCAGGACTTTTAAGAGGGACTTGATTTAACCCAGCTCAAATATTTTAAGATGGTTTCAGTATAAATCCATAAAAACACTCTTTAAAGGTGGCCGTTTCATTATAATCATATAAAGAAAACCCTTTTAAATTAGCTCCTTTATAGTCAATTAGGAGCCATGCCTTTAAAAGCCACCTTATGATAAACAATCCAGTAGCATCTGATGTTTGTCCATGGGGACATCTGAATATTGCTTTTTGCAGATGCATATTATTAATTTACGTATTTCCCCTGGATATTTACCTTTGTGTTAGCGTTTTGGGCAGTTCCAGAAGTTGTAAACTCATATTGTAAACCAGACACTTAGACCATTTGTTGAGAAAGGCCTGAAATAAAACAAGTGATGAACTAAATAACACTGATTTTTTATTAATTTGTATTTACATCTTTTCCTCACTCCCTCTTCAGTCCCACAAACTGATCATTCCAACCGTTATATAGTGAAATGAATGCTCTAGTATCCAGTTTATGCAGAGCTCTACTAGAGTTAGCACCATTCTGCAGACTGAGGAACCTAGCTGGCTGAATATCCCAAAGGTTTTTAAATGAACTTTTCTGCGTAAACAGAGTTATTTTTTTTTCTTTTTCATAAATGAATCACTATACTGTGTAATCATTTTCAACAATTTATCAAATATTTCTACCTCGGCTGTCTGTGAAAAGTAAGGCTATAGTATTTTAAGCTTTGTTCTTCTACTCTCCATAGGGTGGCCAGACAGCAAGTGTGAAAAATCGAGCTAGGGCTAATAGGAGCTTATATAAGACAAAACCACAAATATTGGGACTGTCCCTATAAGATTGGGACATCTGGCCACCCTAACCCTCCACCATTTCCATGAAAACCTCTTTTATAACAGGCAAAATCCACATTCCTGAGATTAATTTGCAGAAGAGGACATACTGTGCTGTAATGCAGTACAACAGAGTAGAATTTATGCCTTTTTAAATTGGCAAGGCATTGTAATAAGCAACTAGAACTTATATTGAATAAAACTGTTACATTTTTCTTTTTGTTAGTGGTATATCTAGCTCTAAACTGTTGTATAGTTTAGGCTCCAAATTTAAGTTCTGTAAAAACAATTAACCATTCTCCTGTAGTGTTTTCTTTTAAAGTAAATGATTTGTACCTTCTCAGTGTCCATTTAATGATGACATTATATATTTTTTTTTAAATTCAGCAAATATCTGAATCTGTACATCTCTATTGACTGTTGCAGACTCTGGTGCCCAAAAAGGTGAATTGAGTATAAACTTGGTTGCAATTCTCTGGCTAATCTTCTGGTTGTGGGTGTGTGCAGCACTATTACTTCTTTGCTAGTTCTCTTTGCTGCAAAGCTGTGCTGGAGATGCTATCAGTCACCACTGTTGTTTTTCCTCTTCATTCTTGAGTGTTCTGCTGTGGCCAAAAACAAAGTAATATGGATGGTAACTAGGTGACTAAATATGTTGGAATACTTTTTCCCCCACCTCTGCGAAAGCTATTAAAACTTCTCCCTCTGCTTTCTTCAGCTGTGTTTCTGACGACTCTGTGAAACAATACACATCAAAGGATCATCTTGCCAAGCACTTCCAGGTCCCTGTGTTCAAGTTTGTGGGTAAAGACAACAAGGTGAGATCAAAACAAAACTGCTTCTCAGGCAGACATTGAACAAAGCCCATAACTGGCTTAGGAGACTATCCATTGGGGAGCAACTAGTGGGAGGGACACAAAGTGTGCACCAGCTAAAGGGGTGCATGTGACCCCCACGTGACTCGCCCCCATATGACCCCTCACATAACTGCTCCCCACCCCACTTCCCATGTGACTTCCCCCGCCTGTGCTTTCCATGCCCCTCCCTATCCCGTGTTACCTCTGCTCCAGTCCCTCAGGCATATGGGTGGCTAACCTGAGCCTGAGAAGGAGCCAGAATTTACCAATGTACATTGACAAAGAGCCACAGTAATACCTCAACAGCCCTCCATTAGCTCCCGCAACTTGCTCCCAGCACCTCCCACCCACCGGCAGCACCGCCAATCACCCTCCCTCCCCATCAGCTGTTTCGTGGCGTGCAAGAGGCTCTGGGAAAGGGGAGGAGTGAGGACATGGCATGTTCAGGGGAGGGGGCAGGGCTTGTGGCAGAGCCAGGGGCTGAGCAGTGAGCACCCCTGGCACACTGGAAAGTTGAGGCCTGTAGCTCCAGCCCCGGAGTTGGTGCCTATATGAGGAGTCACATATTAACTTCTGAAGGCTCCAGGGCCACATGCAGCTCATGGGGTTGGCCACCCCTGCCCTGGCATATGTGGAGCACTAATGCAGTCTCCCAGGCAGCCTCTGGCCACGCTACCTACCCATCCCAGACAAGCAGTGTGGCCGGAGGCTGCCTGGGAGAATGCAGCTGCTATAGTCTGCCCCAGGCAGCCTGGTCCGAAGAGGAGAGGCTCTGCCCCTGCCCCTTCATCTTCCTAGCTGCTGGCCCTGCCTGCCCTCCCTGGCATTTTGGAAGGGTCATATGACCCTTTGGCCCCCCACAGGTTGCCATTGCTTGGGGGTGATACTTTGTATAGTATTACAGTAGTAGTAGAGAGTTGGGGATAGGAATTGCCATACCAGGACAGATTGATGGTCTGCCTAATCTAGTATGCTGTTTCCTTCAAGAGCCTAGATCAGGTGCTTTTAGAAGAAGGTGGGGTGGGGGTCAGGGAAAGCCTTGACAGTTGTGCAACACCATGGCTCAATTTCTTCCTAATAGCTGCCACACACATCCTCCTTCCATGGTCCTCCACAATCTCCTGTCCCCCTCACTCATCACTCTACACTGACCTGTTTGCCATATTTCCCTCCCTATCCCCTCACAGTTTCCTGCTCCTCACATTTTCCCTCCCAGCTCATGCCACGTTCCACTGCATTCTCTCTCTCTCTCTCTGTCTTATGCTCCCCCCAATTCCAATTCCTCCTATTTCCTGTTCTGTTTTCTGACAAACTCTCCCTTACACGTTTTGCCCCTTCAGTTTCATTCCCAGCACCTCCACATTCTTTTGCCCCTGCCTGCCTCTTACATGGTGACTTAGGGGGGGCACCATCTTCTCTGAGCTCAGTTAGTCTACAGAATCACTGGAAACAACAAGTAGGGCAGCCATTTTTGTTCAGAGCAGCCTCATTTTCTCCTCTAATTGTTAAAGGGACATGGCAGTGAGAACAGCCCATGGCTTCAGTCCATTTAGTAATGGGAGATGGTGTCCATCTTGAATAAGGACAATATTTTGCAAGTTTGGGATAGAAATGAAATCACCTACATATTGTGAGAACTGGCAGCACTGCTTATGTGAAAGTCAGCCCCGTGGTTCCTTCACACTGCCATCTCCCTGCCTTTTCACCCTCCTGCAGGAAGTGTTCTTGCACTGCCGCGTCCTTGTGTGTGGCGTGCTGGATGAGAGGTCTCGCTGTGCCCAGGGGTGTCGGAGACGAATGCGCAGGTCAGCTGAGATGGAGGAAGAGGAGGAGGAAACTAGTCACATGGCAAACCATATCCTGACAGGTGGCCCCATTAGAATTGACATGGATGAGTAGCACATTCTCACCATCACCATCACTACTCTAGAACCTGCCCTCCCTTCCTACTGATGTTTTGTCACCTGGGTCTTTTATGATGTGAAAAAGGTGTTTGGTAAAACCCTGCATGAGCCTGTTATCTTGTTTCATAACAGCCTGACATTATTTACTCTTGTGAAGCTATATTAGACAGGAGGCATCCCCTACCTATGTAATCTGATCAGCTGTCTAATATAGCTGTGCCTGCATTTCTGTCAAGTAAAGGGAATCATTTCAGTCCTAGGCCCAAAATGTTACCTGCCTTTTCTTATTCTGATTTGTTTGCAAACTTCACAATGTTTAAACACATTTTGAACCATGTCGCTAATGATTTGTTTTCCAAAGACAATACAAACAGTGCCAAGAGCCCGACACATGTATTGAACAACTCCTGTGGTAAGGCTGTGTGTGCAATGAGTAGGTGGAGAGTGTGACACCAAAGTTCTGAAGGGTGCTTATTAAAATACATATAAATATATATCTCAAATATGCAGATTCCTTGAAGCTGTAAAAGAACAGTAATATGCAATTAAAGTTCAGAATTGTTACAGGCAAATGTGCATATTTTGAAAGAATTATTTCATAAAATTAGTTTATTTTCCTCTGACAATTACTTACATTTTTTACAATATTTTCCTCTCTATTTAGCGCATCATTTCTTTATCTCTCTTCCCCCTAATCCTGTCCCACTCCCCCACTAATTTGGTGAAATGTGGTGCATTTTTGTAAGTGATGTGACACCTTAATTGACAAAAAATTAAAAATCTCAAAACTAATACAAAGTGTGATGCTGTGATCTTCTGTGACTTGGACGTTCTAATGCATTAGCCTAGAACAGGATAGGGGTGTTAATGAAATGCATAGTAAGAATAACTGATGGAAACACTCCATAGACAGTATTAAACATGGAGGATCAAGTTCAAAAGCCCCATAAGGTCTGGTTACTGCAGAAACCCTCAGAAAATTCTTAAAGACATTGTGGGGGTGAAGCACCATCTTGGTGGAGGAAAACTAGCAGGAGGGTCTGCTCCAGTGGATATTGAATATTGGTCATGATAGATCTCTGAGATGCATTTGGAGTGCAAAGAGGGAGTTATAATGCCAAAGCCAGCCTGAACTTGTCCATGAGGCTCCATGCAGCCAAAGACTAGTGACTTTGGGTGAAGATATTTCCTAGATTAGGAAAAACTACAATGCAGAGGCAGCAGTAAGGATCAGCAAATGCACAGAAGGTAGGGACAGAGCCCAAGAGTGAGTGAGGAGGGAGCTACCGGGCTTGACTTTGTGTTCATGGAGTAATCTGCAAATGAAATTCTTTTTGTGCAGTTCAGGCCAGCACTGTTCAAGATAAATAAGACTCGTGTACATTTGTAAATAAATAAATTGCATTAGAGAATCCCCTGAGTCTGTATCACTAATTTTTCTTCCAATTGGAAACTGTCCAAAGGCCAAAATCTGTTATCACTTGCAAATGGGCAACAACATAAAAGGGGATTACAATTCATATCTCAGTATTCAGTTTCAGAGCTTTATTTCCTCCAGCAACCAGACTCAGAATACAAATTAGACTTTAGTATTATTGATTTATTTGGTAGCTCTGATATTTAAAAAATGGCTTTTAGCCTGTCTCTATGAAGAAAGAGAGAGTGTCTGTGTTGGAAAAGGAATAATGGAAAAATTGCTGGTAAAATAATATGAATAAGTGGAGAGACGTTGTTTTGATATCTTTTCTAACCACTGTGAAATAAAAAAAAATGGAAATGTAACATACTGTATTTCTCCTTCTGTTCCTGCTGATTCACTTCTGTATTAGGATTGTTTTAGTAATTTTCTATTGTCATTTTAACTTTTTTCAAACACCCAAATGTTTTAATTTCTTTATGTTGATAGAACCTGAGCTGTGAAATAAGATGAATTTTCAGCCTTCTTGCTGTGGAGAGATTTTTGGTTTCATTGCAGCTGTTAGCCTAAAAAGTAGGGTGGGGTTTTTTCACTGTTGGGCAGAGTAGCTGGTTCTTACTGAGAAACTGTGATTAAAAGCTCCTTTCTGATCTGCAGCCTTTTATTCAAATTAATTGCAAAGTAAATGGGAGGAAAGTGAAAATCAGATTGAAAGTCTGGGCCCTAAATCTTTTCTTGGTTTTCAGAGAGCCTGCTTGGAATGTGAAATCTTAGCTGTTGCCTCTGGAAGTCCTGATTGAATCTCTCCTTGTATACTGGCCTCATCCCAACTCTCCAAACGATTTACTGCTGAGCTCCAATAATGCTGCTCTTATTAGTCAGCAATTCTTATAGTTCATTCATATAGTGAATAAAGTGCTAGCTAAGGTGCTTTGTTGACTGACCCCTGTTTATCAACAGAACAGGTGAGAGAATAGCAGAAGCTTCGCTAACCCACCCTATAACTCTCATCTCTGACCTGGAGGGACTGCTTCTAGGAGCCTATGTTGTCACCGGGCCTTGTCCTCTCTGCTTAGATTGTAATTAAAGGTACCAGCTATTGTCATTGTTGTGATATAACCTAGCCACCATCAGATTGTAATAACTTTTGGCCTGTACCATGCAATGCCAGATTCACACTGGTGATCTGAACACGAAAGGGTTTAATCCCAATATCTGAGCCACCTACTCTCCATAGCAGGTATTCACTGCAGGTAAACATAACACACAAGGCTATTTTTCCTCCCCTAATATTCCAGGGGGAGCTGAGACTACCAGTTTAAGTGTTCCCAGCTCTTGCCATTTTGGAGTGCATGAGAATGAGTCCCTGCAGGATCCTTTCCTTGCAAATTTCTTATCTCCAACATTTGCAGTTTATTCTGAGCCTGCATTTGGGACAGTGCTTTGCTAACTTTACTTGCTCCCTTCATCACTCCTTCAGCCATTCCATAAACTATTCTCCTCCTTCATGGCTCTCCTACAATTCCACTTTAGTCTGCTTCCACTCCATGCCAACTTTACTATCTGACTAGAACAGATGAGCAAGTCAGTCAGAATTAGGATGACCAGATGGATGCCTGATTTTATAGGGAGAGTCTCGATTTTTGGGTCTTTTTCTTATATAGCCTCCTATTACCCCCCACCCTGATTTTTCACATTTGCTTTCTGGTCACCGTAGTCAGAATGTTCTCTAGTTATGCAGGAACAGTGTTTAAAAAACATGAGTGTCTCATAATAGAGCTGGAAGCTAAATACAGAGTAAGCAGGCTTTGTGCAAATTTACCCTACACTGCTCAGCCAACCCCCAGAGTCATGACCTGAATTGCTCACTGCTAGTCTAATTCTAAACTTCTGTTGTGCTGACTCACAAATAGGAGGTGGGTTTTTGATGTCCTGGATTGGAGTTGAACTAACTCATTTTCACATATGTTGTAGAGCAAGTCAGAGTCTGAACCCAGATTTCCAGGAATAAAAGGCTCATTCATTAAATCATTTTACCAGTTTGGGGTGGGCAAACTTTTTGGCCTGAGGACTACATCGGGGTTGCAAAATTGTATGGAGTGCTGGGTAGGGAAGGCTGTGCCTCCCCAAACAGCCTGGCCCCTGGCCCCTCCCACTTCCACTTCCCATCCTCTGACTGCCTCCCTCAGAACCACTGACCCATCCAATTCCCCGCTCCTCCTTATCCCCTGACTACCCCCTTCAGATACCCTCAGGACCCCACCCCCATCTAAGCCCCCCTGCTTCTTATCCCCTGACTCCCCCCCTGTTCCCTCTCTCCTGAGTGCCCCAACCCCTATCGACCTCCCACCCCCTGACAGACCCCTGGGACTCCTTGCCCTTTATCCAAATCCCCTGGCCCCCTTCCCATGCCGCTCAGAACAGTGTGTCTGGCAGCCCACGGTGTGGCTGGAGCCAAACTCGCTGCCCTGCAGGAACACGCAGCCCTGCCCCTCATAGTATTGCCTGTGTGGTGGCGTGGCTCTGGGGGATGGGCTAGGGCAAGCCTCCCTGGCCGGGAGCTCAGGGGCAGGGCTGACAAGACGGTCCCATGGGCCGTAGTTTGCCCACCTCTGAGTTAGCCCTGCTATTATGCTTTCACTGAAAATGCAGGGGATCCCACAGAAAGCTGTAACAGGCTGGCCTGTTCCTTTAAGGATCAGGAGGCCTGGAGCCAGTCAGCTCTGTTCAATTAGTCCTGCCCTGCTACACCTGTGCAGGATGTGGGACTTAAGTGGAGGAAAGCCTAGCTGTGAAGGGCTGATTAGAGAGAAGAGCAAACTGTGTGCTCCTATCCTGGGGTAAGAAGCTTAGCCAGAAACTGCCTGAGGTGTGTGGCCGGCCAGAGCCCTTCCAAGGAGGATGGGCTTGGACCTTACTGGTGAGGGGCTCTGTGCCCAGGTGCATGTTAGTGAGTGTTGAAACCAGCTGTGGCAGCAGGGACTTTAATGAAGGAGATGAGTGAAGTCTTTTGTTTTGTGCTTTTGTTGTCCTTTTTCTAAAGGACTCTATTCCCCTGTGAGAGGTTGAACCCTCAAATGCTGTTTGTCTGGAGGCCCAAGTGGCCAGTGAGCTGAGGAGTGTCGGGGGGAAGCTGAGGCAGAGTAGCTGCAGTGCCTCTCTATGCTGTGAGAAGGGTACTTTGAGATCCTGAGTCTTGTACAGAAGCATTTTAACTGGAAGAAAGATGCCAAGTGGATCATTTGTAACCAAGAACTGTAAGTACTTCAACCCATATAAAAAGCTGGGGGGAGGCAGCTGAGGGGAGCACAGGGTCTCTCCTTTCATGTGTCAATTGGGGGTGAGAGAAAAGATGATGTAAGTTTTAGCATGTTGAACTGTAATGAACCTTGATTAATCTCAGTTCACCTCAATCTAAACAGCCGTGGGCACGGCCGGATCTATGTTTTTTGCTGCCCAAGCAAAAAAAAAAAAAGTGTGTGCGCGGGGCGGGGGGAAACAGAAGTGGATCACCACGGGAGCCAAAAAAAAAAGAGCACAGCTGAGGGAGCGCTGCCTTAAGATTGGCCAGATACTGCCCCTTACAGAGTGCTGCCCCAGACACGTGCTTCCCTTGTTGGTGCCTGGAGCTGGCCCTGACTGTGTGCTGCTAAGCAGCCAGAATGGCTCCACTTCAGTGACTCACCATTGACCTCTGGCTAGGCTGTAGAACTCTGAGTTGTTGTCTTTCATGTAGCATGTGTGTCTGCGTCTACATATTCTTTTTCTGGTTCTTTTCAGAAGACATTTCAAAAGCTTCATCTAAAAATAATTGAGGGGTTTTTTTCAAGTCAGTAAAAGGAAACTACACAGAAAAATGAAGGTTCAATGGTCTTTCATCCCCAAAGCACTTGATAAACTGCTGATGGATGGAAGATGCTGTATAGATATAAAGGCAATATCACTTTTATTTGTGATATACCAAAGCTTGGATGGAAAGGTTTGGTTCAAAACCCCTCGTTTATCCATTTTGTCATGCTCTCTCATGTCATTATATGCTTTGGTCGGCTTTAATGTGTCACTCTAGAAATCTGCAATTTAAAGGTAGCTACTGAACATAGACAAGATATTTTTGCAAGTGATATTTAACTGTAGGTATAAACTCACCTTTAGAAATAACAATGGGTAGCAGTTGACCTTAAAAATATAAAGTTCTTAATGTTTGTTCCTCCCTCACACCTCCCACCCCCAAACAAACTACAGCAGACAATCAGGTTCTTTCTGCAGGAAACATTCTGATAGACAACTAGGATGAACTTTGGCACTGGAATACTCACTGGCTGATGGTTTATCACCTGCTAAGAGGGACATCTAATTTGAACTGTAGAGATAAGAATGGCCCCTCCAAAGGAGGGGGAAGGGGATCCACACACAACTCAGTGTGATCACTTTTTATTATGTTAGTCTTATGTTTTCTAATAGCCTCCTGTTGCTGCAGAGCATATGGGCCAAATGAATAACACTTTCCAATGTGTGGCCAATAAGCCTGGCAAAAACAGGGACAGTCGTTGAAATAACATACTGCTAAATGTATCAGTTTAAACATATATGCCAGAAAGAATATAACTAAATCAGAATCTGTCAAAAAACACACAAACAGTGTTGTAACTTCCTCTTTGTGCAGTGTGTAAAAGTGAATGGAAGACAGGGCGATTGTGTATGTATATTAAAGAGAGAGAGAGAGGCATGTGACAGAGTCACTCTTATTTTGTATGTTACACAAAATATAGAAAAGGTAGAAACTCCCTTTCAGCAGCAGCAACAACAAAATTCTTGGGGGGCGGGGGAGGTAGTTTTTAAAGTCTATAAGAGAATCCTTTAACAGATGTAGATCTTAAACATGTTTGAAAAAAAATAAATCAGCTGGGATTGTTCATCTCTTTAAGTTAGCCATGTCCCTGCCCAAAGGAGAGGGGTGAAACCAAGCCCTGCCTTAACAAAAATAGCAAGTATAGGACTGCCTGAATGTTTCCCAAAGTCCCATCAATCTAACTCTTTGCCTCCTGCAAATCCCCCCTCCCCTTAAAATTTTCCCTTTGGTTTTAAATTATGAAGGGAGAAAATAAACAGGTGCAGCTGAATGGAATTCTGGGTAGAAGCTTAGTCCTCTGCTGTGAAATTATGGGCAGAGTCCTATGTGTGCATCAGAGTGTATAGTGTGGATGGTCCTCATCCCAGGCTACCTTTGTGTGCAAGCATGTATCGGAACTACTCAAAATCCCTCTTGGCTAATATTTGGCCATGTCCCCAGCTAAGATTAATTCTCTTAGCTAACAAAAATCCTTGGTTATCTGAACAATTCCGGGAGCCTCTAAATATTTCAGATAAGTGGGGTAGTTTGTATGTGTGTAAATAGATGGGTCTGAACCAAAACCCCAGTATGGGAAGAAACCTTCCCCCCTTTTTCCACCTCCCACCTTCTATATTTGAATAATTTCTTTAAAAGATGTAACTAGTGACTGGAGCTTTGATAGCTAGTGGGAAAACTTGTTTTGCAGGTTGTATCAGTGATTCAGGGAGAGGAAATTGTTATACACATGTATATATGCTGCAGAAACTACTTATTACTGTCTGCATTGCATTCTGTTTGCTCATCTTAATCAGTCTCAATAGAAAATTGGCATTAAAATAACCCACAATGATGCACCTAGAAAGAGATGGGGCTGTTAGACTGGATCTGAGGTGGGCAGTAGTTGTCACTGCCTCTGACTGCACCCCTTCACCCCAAAGCTGTAACTGATGCACTATACACAGTGCAAAAATCTGCTCCTCCTGCCCCATATTATCCTAACTTCTCCAGTTCAGAGGGCTGATGGAAAATGGCTTGCTAAAGAGCTGCATCAGAGAAGGGATGCATGAGGTCGTCTCTGGCCAGAGGGTTCTGCACTTTAAAGTTCCTCTCTTTCTTCCTCATTACAAATGCAGGCGCTTCTTTGGCTGTTCATGAAGGGTCGGCAGCCCAGAGTCCACACAGCGTTAAACACTGTATCTGCTACAGATTCACAAGCTGTCAGGAGGTAAAAGAATAGCATGTCAGCTGTGATCTCTCACTTTTATTGTTAGTGAAAAGAGTGCCAGAACTGGCCTTCAAACCAGTTGTGGATTGTGTGGGGTACTGCATTGTCTTTGCCTTTGTGTACAGTTCTATTTCTCCCTGTCTGCTGGGTTTAGGAGCCATTTTGTTCCCAGTGTTGCTGCAGCCCAGTCTCTAACAGCTGTTGTCTCTCTTAGAGAGACTTTCCTTTTGTTTTTTCTTGTTGAAAGTATGTTATGCTCTTTGTGTATGGCAACATAACAAGGGAGCTTCTCAAAAGATCTCTCTGCATCAAGTCTTCCCTACATCTCAGCCCCTCCATTTGACCATGGCATTGTTTAAACTAAGCTTTTAAACCATTCCCCCCACCCCACCCCGCAGGTTGTTTCTCACATGGCTATATCACTATTACAGTCCTCTGGTAGCATGAACAATAGTGTAGATCCCCAGACTGCAGCAGCTGGCTGTGAGAGCCTGCAGGAAGGGTCAGAACAGGAATAGGAAATTTAGAAGGGTGGACTCTAAGACCCAGTGGTGGCCTAGGTCTGGCTGCTGAAGGCTCCTGCGATGAGAGTGGCTTTAAGGCTCTGTCAGCATTGTGTTGATTGTGGGTGGGAGGGAGAAAAAATCCCAGACATTTGCAGCTATTTAAAAAGTCCTCCAGGACAGCAATTTAAACTCCAAAATGCCAGACATGTCTAGGAAAAAACGGACACATGGTAACACTAAAAAGCACTGGTGGAGCTTACCCCTGCTTGAAACCAGGCTAAATTGTCTTGGTGCAAATTGTGGCTGATTGGGGTTTACCCAGTCTACACTGGGGAGCTGTAGTAATGCAGCTAAGCTAGCTGTTGGCCACCATTGGCTGTAACTGAGGAAAATTCCTAGTGTGGACTAGGCCAAATCCATTGAAGTCAATGGGAGTATTTCTATTTGCTTCATTGGGCTTTGAATTAGGCATACAGGGAGGAGGAGTAATGTGAACTGATTGAGGAAAGGTGTGTCAGAGTGGCTGGCCCTTTAAGTGAAGTAGCCCTGTTCCCCTGATGAGTGGGAGCAGGTTAACTCAGGCTGCCTTAAAGGATAACAGGAAAGCTGCAGAGAAAGGGGCTGTGAGGGGAGCCTAGGGAAGGCCCTGAAGAGAGCAGTGAGCTCCTGTAGTGATTACCCTGGAAGGGGAGGGTGATATTTTGGTTGACTGCTTTTGTTTATGAAGGATCCCTGGGACTTGTGCCCAGGAAAAGGGAATTGAGCACCTGAAGAACCTGTCACAGAGCAGAAGGAGATGACTAGGACTTTACGTGGAGCCATCGAGGGTCTGCTTTAAGAGTGGGTGTAGTTATTCTAAATATTAATAAACAAACATGCAACTGAGGCGCTTGCTATGTTTAAAAAGCAGTCAGTGGAGTAACTACTGAGGCCCTTGAGGGGAGGGGTTTAGTCATGGCCGGTAAGGCCACACTCAGTCAGCAGAGGGTGCCGAAACAGAACCCTCTGATAAAGGGCTATCAAAATCAACAAAAGCAGATAGGGTTTATGCTGACCCTGGAAGATGAAGAGAAACTTGTGGAGGTGGGAAGCTAATGCACCTCAGCAATAAGATTCTCAGGCCTAGGCCTATCTCTTTGTTCTCTTTAACTTGTTGCTGTGCCTGTCTTTGGTACTTATCCACAAATGTTTAATCATCATCATGAGACAGGAAACCAATAGAGAGAGGTACTGTTTTTCAAGTCTGCAATAGCAGCACTCGAGTGTGAACTTCCTCATTCATCTTAATTAGATGTTAGGTTTGGAAAACAAATTAGTGATCCCTTAACCACCTTGTTGCTGGCTGGCTGCATTGGGGACCCAGCCAGGGAGGCTGCCTATCATTTGTGAGAAATGTTGGGATATGCAAGGGGAATGCTTTCAAGGAACACATCATGGATTAAAAGAGGAGGTGCACTTGTGGTACCCTAGAGACTAACAAATTTATTTGGGCATAAAATTTCATGGGCTAAAACCCACTTCATCAAATGCATGGAGTGGAAGATACAGTAGGAAGATAGGTAGAAATACAGAGGACAGGAAATAATGAGGGTTGCCATACATACATATCCATCTTATGAAATGGGTTTTAGTCCATGAAAGCTTCTGCCCAAATAAATTTGTTAGTCTCTAAGGTGCCACAAGAGCTCCTCATTCTTTTTGCTAATACAGACTAACATGGCTACCACGCTGAAACCTGTCGTCGTGGGTTAAACCAGGGGTCTCAAATGCATGGCCCATGGGCTGCATGCAGCCCGCCTGGCTCTCTTCTATGGCCCGCCATGCTCACCACACTCCACCCACTCCCGCCTCTGACTTGCCTAAAGCAACTCCAGCCCAGCGCGCACCTGGGGCAGGAGGCAGCTCCAGGAGGCAGCCAAAAGCAGGTGGCTGCAGTCCATGGGGGAGGGAGAGAGGCCCACAACTCTCTTTCAGGCACTGCCCCCTCCGCTCCCATTGGCCAGGTACTGGGAATCGCAGCCAATGGGAGCTTTAGGGAGGTATCTGGAGGCGCGGCCATGGCAACACAGAGTCCCTCCTCCCTCCCTCCCTCCCTCCAGGTTCCAGCCGCTTCTCCTAGCAGCAGCGTGGGGGGACCAGGCAGGCAAGTAGGGGTCCTATCCTGCCTCCCCATCCACTAGTCCTGCAGCTCAGCCCCCTACCCTGAGCCCCATGCTGCACCCTGCACCCCTCACCCCTCCTGCACCCTGACCCCTTGCCCTGAGTCCCCTACCACACCCCACACCCCTCCTGCAGCCCAGCTCCCTGCCACATCCTGCACATCAACTCCCTGCCCTGAACCTTTGCCACACCCCTCCTGCACCCCCTGGTAGCAGGAAGGGTGTGGAGATGGGGTAGGGGTTGGAATGGGGACAGGGAAGGGGTGGGAAGAGGTGGGGCAGGGGCAGGGCCTCATGGAAATGGCGGGGGGGCGGGGCAAGGTGTCTGTGATGCGGCCCGCAGGCTAATGTGCTAGTCCTCATGAGGCCCTTGTGGTGATTTGAGTTTGAGGCCCCTGGGTTAGACTCTCTAAGACGGTTCAGTGTTGTATAAATACTGTTTTAAAGGACTGGCCTTCAATTGGCAGGCCTAGCTTTTGACATCTTGTATCCTGCCATTGTACACATTACACTGCTCTCTATAAAAAAATAAAAATCTATACATTGTAAATAATCAGTGTTTAAAAATAAGAGCCATGGGAGCATTGAAATCCTGAGTGTTGGTTTTCTCTGAGATTTGTTGCGGGTGAGTTCCCAGTTGAGAATGTGGGATTTTCTACCACTGTCTGAAAGGGAGGCATGAGCTGACAAATTGTCAGGGGCGACTGCTGAAAACAGAAAATGTAACTTTTTGATATGGGCATTGGTTGGGCAGAGATCCAAGAAATCATCAACCAGCAGTTCTTTACCAGAATCAGAAAGCAACACGGGACATATTTGGGGCATGTAATTCAACTGGCAACACACACACACCTCCAGTGCCCCCTTGAAGTTGTTAAGGTGATACTAACAGGTGAGAAAACCAGGGTAACCAAGAGGAACCTTAAGAAGAACCCTTAGCAGGGGGGGGAGAATAATGTATCTCCATGCCATAGACCAAATGGAAGCAGCAGCAAATGATGGAAGAGACTGTTTTCCACATTGTGCTGCAACATTGGTGTGGGAAAGATGTAGCAGTAATAAATGACCTGGGATCTAGATGTCTAGATTTGGCCCTGTCACCATGTCCCTTTTAAAATCATTGATGAGTAGTGCCCTTTAATGGCAGTGGCAGAACCAAACACCCAGGACAAAAGGGTTAAATGAGGCTTTTCAGAGGACAGGTCTATGCTATGGCATAGCTATGTCAGGGGTGTGAAGAAGTATGATCTCTGATACAGCTGTGGCAGTAAAAACCCCTTACTGGAGATAATTATAGTGACAAAACTTCTCTTTTACCAGCGTAGCTTGTTTCATGTGGTGAGGGGCCGGAATAAGCTACGCTGCCAAACCAACATCCATATTTGGAGTGCTGGGCCAGTACCGTACACCAATATAACTACACCGCCAGAGCGCTGCTAAGGTAGATCTAGGCTCAGGCACTAGAGAAAATGAAAAACAAATAGGCAGAGTTATGAACCCCTGAGCTAGTACATTTGGATCTGCACAGTCTGTAACCTTTTGGGGAGGAATTCTCCCACATCTACACCCCCCCCCCCCCCCCCCCATTAACTGCCTCAATCACTCAGAACCTCACATCTAGTGACCTCTGCAGGCTGTTCACAGCAACTTCTGAGCCACTCATGGAACTAGGGATTGTGGAAGTGTCCATTGCAAGCACTTGGCCCCAGGGGCAGAGAGTGCTGCTTGCATCACAGTCCAAAAGGGGAAACAATGGGTCTAGCATGCTACACTGCAACTCAGCCACTAAGCAGTCCAAATCTATGCCCAGGATGGGTGTTTCTCTGCTCATCTCTTTGCATCTCAGCTCCAGGAGTGCCCCTTCCTGCCCACTGATCCAACCAGATTTGCCAATTTTCCTTTTGTTCATTAATCTGACATAGGATTATCTCAATCCCAAGAGCACTAACCCCTGCCAAATCCTTACACTCCTTCCAATCCTCTTTCCAAACTGCCCCATTTGTCTTTTTCCCATTTTTGACTTTGCACCTGCTAGCAAGCTGCCCTCAGCGTAGCCAGTCTCTCAGTCCTGGTGTTCCAAGTACTCTCCCTCAAATCAGTTTTCAACACACTTGTGATGCCTTCCAGTGCCGAGCTCCCTTCATGGGGGTTTCGTTCACTCCTAGACACAAACTCCTATCTCACTGTTTTTCTGAGTTAGATTATTTGTTTTGTTTAACCACAAAGGATACCTTAGTCCTATATAAATCTGTCTATGCATCTTCAATATGCCTTTGGCTGAAGTATCTAAGCACTACAGAGAAAGGAAGGTTCATGTTGATTCTGCCAAAGAAACCCAAATTCTTTCTTCACCTCATCTTCGTCTATAGCCCGTGGATGTTTTCTGGTGCCAGGGAGCTCTACAGCATGGATACCCTCCACTCAGAATACTTTGTCTGCAGCCCATGGGAATGTCACATCCATAACCATGAAATTTTGTGTCCATACCTGTCATGTATGCCTTGTTGGATGGTGGAGAGAGAAATTGTTGACAAGACATGTAGGTCTCAGGTATTAATTGCCTTGCAGATCAGGGTTGGCACCTTGAACTGGATCCAGAATTGGATCAAGAACCAGTGCAGTTCTCTGTTGAAATGTGCCCTACCAATTCATTTCACTTAGCAGCTGGGCTCCAGTATAATGAACTGTAGCTTTCATGTAGCCTTTGCTAACAGTCCCAAGTGAACTGCAGAAGTCCAGGCTGGATATGATGAAAAGATGAGACACTGTGGCTGGATCCACATCAGAGAGGAAAGGATGCAGTCTCTGGGCTAACTGAGGATGAACAAGGGCATTTCTGGCCACTGTCACTATTTGAGTGCCCAAGTAGTGCAATTAACCCAACAGGACTGTTAGACTGCCCCTGGCCTTGACTACAGATCCACACACAAATACTAATTGCTTCTCAAATTGTCCCTGCTGTATTGTTTTAAAGTGCTAAGATCTGATTCCTGGCTAAATTTGCAACTGTGTTTCTATTAAATATTTCTGTTCGGTCACCTCCTGACAAAAATGGGCATATCAGCTTCAAAATTGGTAGGCTATTTCTGACACAGGTTCAAATTTCTCTACCAAGTTTGAACAAAATCAAACAAAGGTTTTGGGAATGGATACCCTAAAACAGTCATTCATGAGAGCTCAGGGTTTTAATGTTTGTCATTTTGCTTAAAAAAAAAAAAAAAAAATACAGACAGACATGGAGGTGGCAAGAACCTAATTTACTGGACTTCCTAGTAGTGAATTATGACAGCACCAATGTTTCATACTTTACAGTTGCATTTCAAAAGTTGTTAATCTTTTGATTAAGAACATTTGTTAAGGAAATTTGGTTTCAGCAAACAATCCAAAGGTCTTTGGAAGTCACTCTCAGAGCATGTTCAGGACAACTGCACTAGAAGGAGTCTGGGGAATGTTAATTTGGGAACTGTAAACTCCTGCTATGTGGCATTGCCACAAAAGAGGCCCAGTGATATGAAGAGGCGCACTCAGAGGTATTTCAAGAGCATAGCACTTCCCTCCCTTCCCAATTCAATGAGCCTCCTGTTCCTAGCACACTATTGTGATGTTAAGAACCTTTTGTCATAAAGTTAAGTACTGTGGAAAAATTAACCCCTTTCTGAAACATTAACACTGAGACTTTTAAATCTGGCTATGGGATTTGGACACCCAATTCCCACTGGAAAGTAATAAGAACTGATCATCCCCCCAGGTGGCTCTACAAATCCCACCCTAAGGTATAAATGAATAGCTTGGGGCTATTTTATTTTTAAAATTAGTAATAAACTTCAAACATAAGACATGTTAGATAATTGTCTGGGACAGGTCTGCTTTAGAGAGGAGGGAGGCAATGTACAAGCAAAAGTTAGGGCTAGCTCAGCCTTTTGATCTAAGTGTATTTCACATGTGATTGCTGTTCAACTGTGGCAGTTGCAGCTACACGTCCACACACAAATACTACAGATCCACACACAAATACTAATTGCTTCTCAGATTGTCCCTGCTGTATTGTTTTGGAAAAGGACCTCCTGCTACCACTCCTCTGGAAAATGGGCTGAAGCCAGCTGCCTCCCACAAGAGTGGCTTAGGTGCAAAACTCACCTTCAACCTTGGAGACAAAACCAAGGCTCCGTTTGAGATCTGAGCAGATGGAGTGGAGGCACCAGCGGAACTTGGCATCACAGCGGTATTTGTTGGCTCCGCAGGTGTCGTAACAAACATCCAGCTGGTTGCAGCACTTAGTCATGGCCGGGATCCCTAAATCCAACTGGAGGCAGAGGAAGAGAAAGAGAAGACAGCACTGCTCAGGCATTGTACTTAGGGAAAAGTCTATCCCAGAGGTGGGCAAACTATGGTCCACAGGCCACGCCCAGCCCCAGGACCATCCTGCCCAGCCCCTGACCTCCCGGGTGGTTGGATGGGGTGGAGGTTTGGGGTGGGGTGGGGTGGGGTGGGGGGCAGTCAGGGAACAGGGAAGGTTGGATAGTTGTGGAAATCCCAGGGGAGATGTCAGGGGGTGGGAGTGTGTGGATAGAGGTCGGGGGTGGGGGCAGTCAGGGGACAGGGAGCAGGGTGGATTGGGTAGGGGTGGAGTCCCGATTGGCGATTAGGGGCAAGGTGTCGGGAGAGGACAGTCAGGCAGCAAGGAGCAGGGGAGAGCTGGATGGTTCTGAGGGGGACAGTTGAGGGTGGAAAGTGGGAAGGATCAGATAGGGGGGAGGGGCCAGGCTGTTTAGGGAGGCACAGCCTTCCCTACCTGGCCCTCCATACAATTTCGCAACGCCAATGTGGCCCTCAGGCCAAAAAGTTTGCCCACCCCTGGTCTATCCTCCTCTCCAACAGTGGTGGTGCCGCTCCTTCTCCACAGCTTCTGCTATACAATTCCCGTGTTAATGCCGTAATTGTAACAAACAAAGCTGTAAGGTCAAGAACAAATACACTTTGGATTTTTGATTTATACTCTCCCATAAGTGAGAGTGTTATTTCTAGTAATAGGCATGAGAGTTACACACGGGCCTCTTCATATCAAGGTGGGAATGAAGTCCTTATTTTCTAAATTGCTTATTGGAAACTGTTTCTCTTCCACATCCCCA
Organism: Dermatemys mawii; assembly: GCA_007922305.1. Classification (NCBI taxonomy): domain Eukaryota; kingdom Metazoa; phylum Chordata; order Testudines; family Dermatemydidae; genus Dermatemys; species Dermatemys mawii. The sequence goes on along the minus strand of ML677335.1, from coordinate 21,675,287 downwards.
AGGCAGGGGTCTACTTTCCCCTCCTTGCTTCCCACACTCATGAATGCAGATGCATGCAGGAGATGACCGAAGCCTCTAGAGCGGTTTGTGATGATGTCCGGTTTAAGGAATTAATATAACTTCAAAAATAGCCCACAAGGGATTTTTTTAAGGGAATCTTAATTAGTGCAGACCTGGGGGGAACAGAAATAGGCTTATTAGCTAGGGCAGCTCTTAGAGGCTCTTAAAGGAACCATTCTCATATATAGATAAACTTTGATTTCATTAATTGCTTTAAAAATAATCAGGATACAAAGCCTGGAAACAAGTTGAATTTAGTGCTCAATATTCAGGAGGGGAGCAGTAGGAAGGGGCCAAAGGGCTGTGTAGTGGGAGATTTATGAGAACAAACACCAATTCACATCTGTAAATAGGCTTCGCAGGGAACACCAGGCACTGCAGTTTATCTCTAAGCTTCCAGTAATTGAACTGCCTTGCACTGAATGTCCCCAGTGATGGACCCAGTTAAAAGTGCATGATACTTATCTGGGTTTCCATTAAGTGGGTTCTATTGCACCAGCTCTCTGTAGCCAATGCGTGGATTGCCACGTACCCTCTGAACTGCTTCCCTGATCCAATCATTTGCTTCTCCTGCATTTATCTGCTAAATAGACTTTATCCTCCAATAAATACTAAGACAATTGGAGCTTCAGATCATGCATCCACACATGTAATTCCCATTGATAGGATTATTCATCCACTGCAAGCAGCAGCCACCAATATTTGGGAGCTGATCACTCTGCTGGTTAGCAAATCCGATAGTAAATTAAATGGATATCCTTTAAGTTACATTTTCCTTCACTTGCCATCAGACAGCCATCTCCTTGGCAGATCCAGGCAGACAACTTAGTACTGTAATATGATCTATCTGACTGTCACAGCAATCTCTGAGCAGTATCCTCACCTTTCCAAAGAGCTGGCTGCAGCCAGGAAAAAAATACAATAGTTATCATACCAATAGCACATGTCTTAGCTAGAGCACATTCTTAACTATTTTTATTTAAGATGATTATTCTGGTTAGTGAATTATTTCATGGGGAGACTAGGTGTTAGCAGCAGTACATACACTTTCTGGTACCTTGAGACCAAGGAAATAGGAGCTGCAGCCATTGGGCTCTTGTGGCTTGTAGTTTGGTCTGGGCATTGGAGCCTTCCCTTGAAAGACAGAGAAATGTGAAAAGTTAGGGGTGTGAGATTGCAGGGGTGTCAAACTTAGAGATAAGCACATGTTCTTGGCTTTTGGTTTGCCAAAGAAACATTGTACGACGAGTGTCTTGAGTACAGCCTGCTAGAGGCATCCTAGCTCCACTGAACAGCCAGGGCATGCCTAGACAGAGGCCCATCATCCACCTAATCTTGTTTTAAGAAGAGAGGCGCATAATGTGTTTCAGATCAAGCAAAACACACTATAGCGCTCCCTGAGGACCTGGCTGTACGTAAGTACTAACCTTTTACGAAGGGCCATATCATTCTTGGATTCCAGTGTTTACAACCTGGTACAGTCCTCCTCCTGGGCAGTTTCCAGTCTGTTGTAAATGGATCCAAATATGAATCCCATGTGTCTCCAAATCAATTGGGTCTCAGCTGAGTCTAGTTGCTATTTCTAATTTGGGTCTCCAGGTCACATTCCCAGGCTCAGGCTTCTCGTCCGAGTCCTTCTCGGGGATTCCAGTTCCCTCAGATCTCCTGAGCCCCCCCAGTCACTTCCACATTTTCCATCTGGGCTACAGTCAAGTAGTAAAGAGAGGGGACATCCACTTCTGTGTAAATGTTGGTAATAGAGCCCTCTACAATGGAGTTAAAATTTCACCCTGCTGCTTCTTTCTTTCCCCAAAGACCAGGGCCGGCTCTAGCTTTTTTTGCCGCCCCAAGCACCAAGAACGCAACTTCCCAACCGAAAAAAAAAGGGTGTCCGGAATGCCGCCGAAGCACAAAAAAAAAAAATATGGCCGGAATGCTGTCCCTTGAAATGTGCTGCCCCAAGCATGTGCTTCCTTTGCTGGTGCCTAGAGCCAGCCCTGCCAAAGACTTGGGACAGCACTGGACCCCCTGGCATTGGATACTCAAGCCCTAGGCACGTTAGACTACACTGCCTATTTTTACACAGACTCATTCAGTACTGTGCTGGAAATCATGACTTCTAGGGCTCTTAATTGTTAAAATGGGTCCATTCAAACAACTCTGGGAAAAGAAGCAATGCCATGCAAAATGCTTCCCAGCCTGCCTGTCCGCACACCCACAGAGCCTGGCCTCTGAAATGTGAGTATGGCTCTTTGTTTTTCACCATTGACTTGAAATACCTTAGTAGCCCTCTCAATATTTTTCACCAAACACACACACAACCATAACATCCACCAACCCCCATTTTGGGTTCTGTGTCACCTTGTGCATTCCCAGTCCTCCATAGCACAGCCCTCTGCTGGAGAGAAATCCACTAAGAACCATGTCAGTTGGCAGCCAGGTTAAGGGAGATTCCAACTGCAGAGAGCATGAAACTCTCACCTCAGCAGAAGATGGATATAGCCTTTACCAGTAAGTCCTGACCTTCATTTTGGCAATACAGACTATTAGCAGCATTACTAAGCTGAAAAAAAGAGCAGCAGGCAGTGTTTGTAACAGTTGCCCTAGGAAGAAGAGACCAGATCTTTAATTGCTGATGTAGTTGAAGATGGCTGGCCTAGGTCAAGGGATTCTGCATTTATTCTTCCTGTGAACAAATTCTTTTCATCTTGGGTTCTGGAGTTTTCCCCTCCTCATTTGCAGCTTCAAATGCCTGAATTGGGGGCGAAAGCAAGGACAAGTAGGACTGCATGGATCATATTTCAGCAAGGAACTATGCTAATTTCCCCTTTGGCCTGTGACTAATCACTTGTCCCACGGGAACACATGCTAGAAGAGAGGAGAATGAAGGAATCTATTTGTTAGTATTTGTTTTCCATTTAAACATTCTCATGACTACAACCAAGGAGGGAGGTTTACATCAGGTAGCAAGCAAACATCTGCTCTTTTTGCTGGAAATGTTCCTGACAAATATAGAGTTATTGATAGTACAGCAAATATCCAGTGTGAATTCTTGACTAGCAGATATTGATGTGTGAATGCCAAAACCACATAGGGCACCTGTGGATAAAGACAACTGGGATGTTTTAAATAACTACGATTTAGTCCACTCCAAAGCCAAAATTTTGCTTTTTAGAAATCTGAGCTAGTGATTTAGGACAGTGACTATGACAGACAAAGGGGGAAACTGTCAGGCAAAAATCTCACTGCAATCCTCCCTTTACTGTGGAGATAGAATTATTAGTATGGGGCTCCCAGGGGCTCCCTCCAACACTTCTGTGCCTCATCTGCTAGAGGAGGCATAAAAGACCTTAACAAGGGAATATCTTCTCTCTGCCCCACAGGGCATCCTGAGCCTTTATCGAAACTAACAGTCGTTTACCCTTAACATAAATGGAGATAATTATTGTAACAAGAACTATGCTCCCCAGGCATTTGAACTGCTTTCAGTTCTGTGGGCACCTGATTCTCATTTCATTTACTATGGGATCTCCATTTATGTCAAAGCGTTTTCTTCTGATTCTCCTGTGTGAGGGGGGAATTAGGCCCATTGTTATGTAGGATCAGGTCCTAAACTGCTTCCCTACTATTTGAAATTCCTCTTGAAGTAGTTGGGACTTTTGGATACACAGACACTACAGGACTGGAACCATAAGGCTTTGTGAAACCTAATCTGACTATAACTGCCTTCTGTTCCAGTACATATAAAAAACACTTGCCTGAATAGTGGCAGATGTGACTGTTACCTGTCACACAGGAGCTCTCTTTATGGTTCATCAGACCCACAGGCTGCCACTGTCACAAAGCCCTGGCCTTAGCTTGTTGGCAGTTTGCCTGTCAGATTCTCTTTCCCCCTACAGCCTTTAAAGGTAGGACCTTCCTTGTGACAAATCTCCTATGTTCTTCAGCACAAGTAGAGCAACTGATTTCGCAGTGGGCTGTTGCATTCAAGGATGCTTTCACCTACAGACATTTTAGACTACATCCAAGAAGCTTTCCCCTAAATTCTGCCTCAAAGAAAAATTGACTTGTACCTTAAAAAAAAAAATATCTAAAGCCTAAGACACAACAACTGTCTGGAACAGTCTGAGTGTTAAAGATTCTTGTAATAGTGACAACAGATCTTATTTACCTTTGAGTTCTCTCGCTCCCTCCTCCCCTCATTATTACTAATCTTAGAACTAAGAACTGCTGAATAATTAAACTCTGATGGCTGCAGCAATCTCTGCAGCCTGCCTGCTGCTTGTGAGTCATTTAGAAACTCCACCTACCAAGCTGATAGATTTGTACGTGTAGAGCCAAAACGACCCCTTACTCCTTGTGCCTGCCTGACTAACCAAACTGGGATGGACAGGAAAGGAAACTTCCTTGCAGAAGATGTTGATTGTGAATGTTTCCTGGGTTATGAGGGGCAACCAGAGCTGCATCTGTCCTACGCTGACCTGCTGTTCCTCTGACCTCAGAATGACTGAGTCTAAGAGTATAAACTTGATACATGTTAAAAGCAAACAGCACCACTGGGTTATACAAAGTCCTTTCTTTCTTAGTGGTAGTCCCTTATTCTGGGCTGTCTTTGTCCACTCTCCTGAAGACTTGTCTCCTGCTTTCGGGCCCTGGATGACTAAGTGTGTTAAGATACCCATGTGCTCTTCTCTTCCCTTATCCCTCAGTAGCCGAAAAGTCCAAAAGACTCTTTTTACCCATTAGGGAAGCCCTTAATCTTCAGCAGCGGGCAAATTGGCCCTTGGCTGTCCCAGGATAGGGGAAGCACAAGCTTCCCCACTGTGATCTCTATATACCAGGCTTAGTTATCAACACAGGGTTGAATTCTACCCCCTCATCCCTCCGTTAGTTTCTGACTTGCTATCTCATGGCTTGTCTTCACTACAGCAGGGAGAGATCGATCTTATGGCGATCGATTTATCGCATCTCATCAAGACATGAGAAATTGATCGCCAGCACTGCCCCCGTTGATTCCGTAACTCCAGCTTGACCAGAGGCGTAAGCTGGAGTCGACGGGGGAGTGCGCCGCCGACTGCCACTGCTGTGAGGACGGCAGGTAAGTTAGCTGCAGATACTCAAACTTCAGCTATCTGCAGTCGATCCCCTCCGCTAGTGAAGACCAGACCTCAGTGTTAGACTGAGAGTTGCCCTTTGTTTTAGTGATAAATTCCTTAAGTGTCATGAACAGAATGCATCATAGCTCAGGGGAAAGGCTGTACATTTAAAAACAAAGGGGAGCTTGAAATGAAAAAGGTCAGTGAAAAAACCCACCAAAAATTCTGGGGGGGAAGTGGAGAGTTAAAGAGACCTCGCCAAAGACTCCATTAGTATCAATTTAGAAAGCTAATGGAGTGTGGACAGTGCTGGGGGAGCAACGTGCAGAATTAAGTCATAAGTCCTAGAAACAGATACAAAAGGTACAAGATTTGTGTCTCCAGAAAATATCTGTTGCATTTGCCCTTTCCATCTTCTGGCTCAAACCCAAAACTGGTAGCCAGTATCTTATCTCACCAGTAAGAACTGTTACTGTTGATCTGAAATAGGTTCACCAATTCACAGGACAAGTGCCTGAACCCACAGGGCCCTATAGAAAGGAAAAAAGCCACTTACCATATCTACATCTGTACTGACAAACCCCATTTTTTCCTCCTAGCAGCTCTAAAAATGAGTCAAAATAGCTATTAACAGTTTCAAAGCCATCTCGGATGGTCCCAATGCCCCAATCTGCTGAGGATGATTCCTCTGGGGCAGCTTGATTGACTGAGTTGTCTGGGGTTACTTCTTCATTGCATCTTCCTAGACTCAGGGCCAGGCACAGTACTACTGTCTTGACAACCTGCTTCATCCTGCAGTCAAACCAAACAAATCCAGGCTCCCAAAACTCTAATGCACAGGCACGTACTAAGGTGGAAATGGGGCTGTGTTGTTTTGCGTACAGGGCATGTATACTCCTCTTTCGGATGGACTTTAAACACTGCTGTGGTAACCAAAGTGAGGTCATAGCAATTAAAGAGTGCAAAGGTCAGACAAAGTGGAGATTCGGTCCAAGTTCAGTTCATAAAACAGGAGAGTGGAGGACAGTTGTGTAATAGTTTGAAAGGGTTCAAACACCTCAGTATCGGGCATTTATCCAGTGCTTGGATGGGGCAGGAAGGACTGTCCCTCTTTCAAATGACTCTGTCAGAGCATGCTATCACACCATGCTTATCTTCCTCAGGGGATTGGTAGCTAGTTATGAGTTCAGTGAAACACCCCTTCTGCTGGTGCATTAGACAGATGGTCACAAAACCTTTCCTGGGTTTTTGTTTCTTTTTAAATCTCTCCTTTCTTAGGTATTGAGGTGGGGATTTGTGTACCATCCTCTTAGCACAGAAAGTCTGGACAGTGCCTGAGCAGCAAGAATGGCCCTGCTGCAGGTTTTTGTGGTCAATAAGGCCAAATTTTGCAGCCACGGCATCTGCTATAACACCCTGGTTCTAACTCTCTTGTAAAGCTACTTCACCTTAATGCCCACCTGCTTTACAGAATACTAACACATGAATGACCATTCTCCTTATGCTTTTGCTGGGATTCCTGCAGGGGCTGGTGTAGTAGTCTGACCAACTCTACACCAGAGATGGATTCCTAAAGATCTCTTATGGTGGCTGACATTAAATAGCCCTGGAACACCTGTGAATATTTGTTATAAAGATACTGTCAGCCTTGCTTGCTTAAATGTAACAAACCAGCAATAAGTAACCCATAACATATAAATAAAAGTTATATGTATATATAACTAACTAACTAGTGGCACTTACTTAAACCTGTACCTGCTAGGGGCTCCATTCCACAGCACTGTTGTTCCTCTTGGTTCTGAGATACAGCCAGTTTAGTGAATTAATCTGGCCTCCATATCAGTTTAAGCTTTTTCAGAAATTAAACTTATTTAAATCAATGCTTCTAGCCTCTCTGGTTACAAAACACCCTTCCTAACATGACCCAGTGGAGTGATGTCTTCCTAAATCCACAGCCAGCCTGAAGTGTTAGCGAAACGTACTGAGATTAGTGGGAATTAACTGCCTAGGGCCAGATTTTCTAGCAGCTCAGCTCAGCTCCCCTGTAGGCACTGAAATAAGTGGCTTCTTTTCAAGCCTCACTGGTAGTTTAAATTTTCTTTATACGATAGAGAACCTCAGTAACCTTTCACTATGATCTGAGCCTACAAATCTTTCACAAGTAGTCATTGCTCTCGCAATGCAGTAGCATCAGTGGGTGCTCAACTGTGAGTAAAGATCCACTGAGAGAGGGGTTGTAGGACTGCACTATTTGTTCACTCTATTTCAACACATTCCTAAATGGCTTGAACTACTGATGACCAATGAAAAGTGTCCATTCTCCTGGCTCTTTTGCTGTATGCTTCAGTAAATGTTGATACAATGAAAACCAGGTTCAAGTCATCACATCTTTCTCTTTGTACTATATAGAGCAATTCAAGTATCTGAATAATCTTTTAGCACAAATGTTAGACTCCTCTCCTCCCCTCCCCTCACTCCCTCACACACACCCCCGGCTTTCACAGCCCTCTTGAAAAGTCGCATAGAACTCACTATGCATGGCATGAATAGGAGTAATTCTTAAAAACCTAGAGAAGCACTGGATGACTAGTGCTGTGATGTTATGCCTAGTATATTTTTCTAAAGATAGATCTGGCTGTGACCTTTGCAGTTCAGTGCAGCTGCCACTGAAACTAGCATTTAGTGTAGAGGAAAGGTGGTGAGGAAACAATGTCTAACATAGTGAACTGATTCTTCAAAACAACTGTTGGTGCAGATCCAGATTCTCTAGTTCTGAGCTCACGTGTATCACCTTCTAATAGCACTGCCCCTTGGAGCTGCAGTGTACCATGTCTGTTTCTATGTGCCCTTCCCCTCCCACCTTGAGAATTCCTTCCTTCAATTCAAGAAGCTATAGCAAAGTTCTGAAACAATGGAAAAGTTGGGCAAGTAGTGCAGATCCACCAAGACAACCATCTTGAAGAACCACTGTTGCTTGCTTACTGTACTATTTTTCTTTAAGCACTGCCTGCTCCCCAAGGTGTAGATCTGATTTTAAAAAGGTAAATCCAGGTGGAATTGCTGTGCAAAGGTGCAGATGGAACTCCAGGTAAAGGGGTGGCATAGATCTCTTTTGCTCTTAGTTAATACGTCTGTCAATTTGTACAACAAAAGCAAACTCTGTATACTATTCATAGCACTGGGATTCTTGCTTGCCACAGTAAATAACTTCAATGCATCTTCAGAGCCCATGTGGAATAATATATATAGATTTTTTTATCTCAACATTTTATCTATGGATTATCCTTCCAATTCGCTGGCCACTAGAAGAAATATTTTCAGTTCCAGAGTTGCTGTAGTCTAACAGTGAAAATACTGAGATTTAAACAGTGACTTTTAAATATACAGTCCATTTTGTTAACAGGGCCCAGCTATGCTGGCAACCCAAATAATACAAAAGACACTCTGAAAATGAAACCACCTAACATCTGTGCTGTCCAAAGTGAGACTAATACAGAAAGTAAACTAATAAATTTAGATTTATTAAACTTTGAATCTAATCCACAGGTAATGTGAATTGGTTTAGTTCCATTTACATTAGCGGAGTATCAGCTCCCGTTGTGATTTATTGCTTTCTTTAGAGAAACCCTAAAATAGGACTGTGGAATGAGTGTAATTATGGAAATAAAGTGCAGCTGTGTTAGAATAGTGGAATACAATTTATCCTCGTAGTGGTTACTACAGAATTACCCAGCATTCTAATTCTCCTAGTACAACCATCAAAACGTATTAAATCTCATAAGGGTAGAGTAAGCAAAAGCATGTGAGGTGAGACAACATAAACTGCCTCAAACAAATTAAGAGTTACTTGGCACTTTAAAAAGCTCCATTCTTTGAGGGTCCAATTCTGCCCATGTGACTTTACAACTTCAATGGTAGCAAGGGTGACAAGACAGCAAGTGTGACAAATTGGGATGGGGGGGGGGTAATAGGAGTCTATACAAGACCCCAACAGCAAGACTGTATCTATAAAATAGGGACATCTGCTCACCCTAATGATAGCTGCCTTTGTGGGCAGATATGGATCAATAAGATTGTGGTTAGACAGCTGAAGAGGTTCACAGACCTACAGCGAGAGGAATGGCTCAATGAGTTATCAAAATGAACTGCACATTCCTCTAAAAGTCAAGATATGCTATCATAACATGTGACTGAGTGTACCTGTGCATTCATTCTGTTCTAGTTGAGTGAATATTCATTTGAACGACATTTCTACAGTTCTGAACCTAGCTTCAATGTAACAACAAAAACCTAAGTACTAATGTGCTAAAAGGATTACAGTATGCAAATTGCCTGTACAATTGGGCTGAAGTGAATTACTGCGTATGGCCAAATCTTTCTTTGAGAGTAGCAGCAGGTACAATAAGGAATAGATAGAAGCCACATTTTGCAATAGGTAACAGTGGACTATAATGCTTTTGATACTGTACATAACTTCCCAAATTGTAAGCAAGGAATATAGACAAGAACCTACATTTGAATAGCTTTCACAAGACATCCTTGCTCTTGTGGTACCCAGCTGTTATGTTATGTCACCACAGAAGGAAAATGACTACAAGAATTTCATAGTGTGGAAAGTAGTACTATATAAATATCACAGAAAACTCTCATTAGCTCAGCTAAGGCTGTGCTTAAAGAATGTGTAGTATAAGAGAGGGTATGCTAGGTCTGGACAGGGAGCAACTGGGGCCTCTTCATATGAAAACAAGCCAATGTGTAATGGACACTAACTTTCTCCCCAGCAGGCTGGCACTTTAAAGGAGACAAAGAGCACATCTACATGGTGGCATAATATATTGTGATGGTAGGGGGTGGCATAACTTCAAATGTTCTAAAGTATGTTGATGGGCTGGTGGGAACTAAATTAAAGCACTCTAGGAAATGTCTGTGTTTACCAGCAGCACCTGTACAGACCTATTAAATGTACATTAGGGCACTTCAAAAATCACACCCCATAGTGCACCTTACCTCACCATGTAGACAAACCCTAACACCCTGCAGAGAGAATCAAAATTTTTCTGCTAGTTCATGCTAGGTTTTTCAAAAGCTAAAGGTTGTGTTGGTGTCTTCATTTTAAACTGACTGGACAATTTCCATCCTCCTCATTGCTGCCTTAGGACTGACCCTGCCTCCCCACCTGCGTCAATTTCATGCTCAGGACCAAAACTCTAGATCCCAAGCACCCTTTAAATAAGGGGTTAAAAAAAAAAATCTAGATCTCTAACCCTAACCTGCAGCTTTGTTAATCTATCAACAGCATGGATAGCAAGTGTTCCTTAAATGAGAAGCACAGAGCATGTAGCTGGAAGACTGATTTATGGGATTACAATAGGACATTCCTATTTCTTTAGCATTTCATCTAGAAAATGTTTGTGGTTTGTCAGAGTTCATAGGAAACAGTATAGCATTCAATACCATGGACATACAAAGGCTGGGAATATACATCTATGTGCCTGTGGCATAGGTTCTTCCTCAACTACCCCCTCATGGGAACAGCCCACATGTTAGGGTGCTATAGGAAAGCTTAATATTTAAACTATTTGAAAAAGGAAATTTTCAGGCAAGGGTTCCAACACCTTTTCTTTGTCTCCTTACCCCCACTCTCAGCTTTAAGTTAGAAAGCTCTTTATAGACTAGATTCTTCTTGTACAATTCCAATACAAGCTACCCGGTCCTCAACATCAATTTATGTGTTTTGAGATGCTTGAATTCAACTCAGATTCCAGCTGGGATACATCATAGCTTTGATTTTAGATTTTAACTCATGAACACAAATAAAACACCCCCAATACCAAAACAAAAAGGTGGTTTATCCTACCAGGAATGGTTTACGGTTCAAGGGACTCTCTACATGGAGCAATAATGCAGACTACAGGGTGTAGTGTTTAAAATGCACTTAATGTGTTGCACAGTAAATGGTCTATGTAGACCAACCTCGTGCATATGAAAGATCCCTACTAGGCTTAGCATACTATTTGTTGTAAGTGTATTTTAACAATACTATTTCAAAGAGAAACTATTTTTGGACAGCTACCTAAGAATCAAATTCTTAGCAATTCCACCCCCAAATGAAAGTCAAAGCCCAGAACCGGAAGCCCTACCTGTATTTCATTAAAGAAAGCCCAAGGAGTGCAGTTAAACTAACAAGGGTATTTAATCTCCTTCTAAAGTTCTAGACAAAAAGCTGCTTACTTTTACAAGCATTTTACATTAAAGTGCTGTGTATCTGGACACTAACCATGAATAGCAGTACCCAGAAGATCTTCAGTTTATTTTCTTCTATTCTTCCTTGGTCCCTTATCTTGTTTCACTTGGACACACATGATTAAACCTCATGTCTGTTGTTGTGGAGAACAGTTAATACATAGCAATCTGTGTTACAAGCATCTTCTAAAACCCACTTTAGATTCTGAAATTAAAAAGGGACTAGAGCTGTTGAGTTTTAGGAACCATATGGGAATCCATAAATATGACAAATGGACAGAAATTCATCACAAGAAAAGTTTGATGTTGAGGATTTTCACTGCATGTGGCAGTGACTTTATTTTAAGCCTGTTCTTTACATTTAAAAAAACACTTTACAAAAAATTTAATAAGAGAATTTTTCAAATGTCACTGTGAACCAGATAGTTGTCATTCATATTTAATACTAAACTGCATTCACACAGGAGCCAAACTCTTGATCCGAAAGCCCTTTTTAGAAAGTCAATGGATAAGGCAGCAAGCAACAGTACTTTTACATTTATACAGTGTTAAGTGTATGAATGCGTCAAGCAAGAGAAATGAAATATGGGTCTTCATCTACAGCAATTAAAGTAAATAGTTTCTTTTCCTACTAACCAGGATTGGAAGGATTCAGTTTAATGATTTTCAACACTTTTGGTCAGTCTTGGATATAACTTTATCCAATGGAACATTTTGACTAGTAGGAAACAAACTCAATTTCACTTAGTTTGTCCATTTTCACTATCAAATGATTTTATTTCTGGATCTTAAGCACTATGCAACTGAAATACTACTTAGAAACCTCTCTCTAAAATTCTATGAGCATTAAAAATGCTTATTAATGGGTTGGTGCAGAAGGAGACACTATTTTCTGAACTTACCAAATGAAGTTGAATAGGCCCCAAACCATTGTTACTCACTTTAAATCTCTAGCCATCTTTTGAGAGGTGGTGTATTTTGTCTTTACTTGAACAGGTTGGTATGCTCTACCCCCATCTTCTCACTACTGCTGACTGAAAGTAAAAGGGTGTGTGGGAGCAGAGCCTGGCTTTCTTCCAGTTTGAGCAATGGACATTTCAAGCAAATACAGAGCAGTAACTTAGCTGACCACTGATTGAGATTTCCCATTTTTTCTTTTAAGTAGTTAAATTGAGTTTTAAAAAAGGCACTGAAAAATGTCAGAACACAGTGGGTTTTTTTCTTAAGAAAATACAGACTCTTAGCTGCCACACCATTACGGGGGTGTCTCTAGAGAAACTGTTTGATTACATACAACAGTGCTGTAATCACAGCATGTACATACAGGGGGGTACTGGAAATGGAGGTGTTTTGGTTTTGTGTGCCTATCAAGCTCTCTTAGCTATGTCCACTCCATTTTCCTGAAAATTGCAGTCCTAAACTTCAGCCATAGCTATCAAAAGGGCATATGAAAGAAGGGAAAAAAAAAAAAAAAAGTGAAACAAATGAGGGGATTTACATCACAATCTACAAAAGGAAAGCAAAGGGGCACTGGAGGAGGAGGAAATGAAAAATTTGTTAAAGGATCAAAATTCAAAGAACAAGAACTCCATTCTGTTAGTGCATATTTCTTTGCTAGATTTTATTTGACATACATTACTTGAATTTTTATTTTTATTTTTATTATAATCCTCCTGAAGACAAGTCCTCTGTAGTACCTTTAAATTGCATCCCTGTTACCAAATTATTTCTAAAGGTTGATACTTGGATTCTCTGTCCTTCTGGGTTGTCTTCAGGTTTTCGCTCACTCACGTAGAAAATCCAATTATCTGAAATGGGGTTTGTCAATACCCTATTAAATTTTCAGCATTTAATAATCCAAGATTAGACCAACTGAAGTTGGCCTGATAGGTTGTGCTGGGGCTCCATTTTACCTTCATCTACCTCCTGTGTGAATTCAGTCCAGAGTTGAAGAGCCAGTCACAGTTATGGCATGCATTCAATGTCCACAACATATCAAAACATACACAAAATTAAAAGCATTTAAAAAGAGTGAAGATTATAAATAGATTGTCTCTGTCACAAAAGATTTCAGCATTGCAAAATTTGGCTTTTCACAAATAAGTCTTTCAGGCTTGCATATTACCTCATAACCAATTTGAAATTCCTGTCTCCTAAGGCACAATGCTTTTGTTTAATCAAAGATGGTACTGTCCACATCCCACTCTCCGAGAAATGGATGTAAAGATTTATTACTAAGACAGAAAAGCAGCATTTTTTAAAAAATGGACAAAACTAAGTCATTAAAACAACACTAGACCTGGAAAGGAGATCATGTTTTCAGTCAGGCTGTTCTACTGCACACAGGTATCTGATACAGCACAGCCAAAACACATTTATATGACTGGGAGCTCACATTCTCTGGGTTACAAGTCAAATTCACTACAGAGGCATGAGAGAGAATTTAAAAGTCAGTTAAGTCTGGGCTCTTGTAGTAGTGGAAAAACAGGCTGGGATAAACACAAAGGTAACCTGTCACCCAGAGAAACACAAACCACGCCCACAGTTCAATTGTAGTGGTCAGGCATGCTACAACAAAGTGTTGAGAACTGGAAACAAGAATTGGTTTAATGCATTCCTCCAAACAATGAGTCCGTACTTGAAATTAGATTGTTCATGTTTTTTACCACTGGTGAACTCAAGCTGGTGAGGACTAACACTGGCTTTACTCTGTAGACTCTCTGATCAGCAGACAAAGGGTACTATAAATCACATTTTATCCCTATTATTTCTGACAACTGTATTTTGTTGTTCTAGCCTGAAAAAACCTCATTATCTTCTCTCTCTATATATAAAACTTTAAAAGGGATATTGTAGAGTGAACTAAAACAATGGAGGTGTTTATTCACGGATGAAATACTGGATGTGATTGGAGACTGTACCTGTAGTGGAGTGTTAGTAAATTGTAAAAATTGTAGAAAGTTAAAAGGGGAGATCTATTTTACACAAACTCGAGTAGAACAGGGAAAAGTCTGCGTCATTCCAACTCTGATAAAGTGCACGGCCTTCGGAATTCTTGACCACGTTCGTGGATCCATTTATTGGATACTAGAGAGATAAAAATAGTATTGGTCACCACTTCTATTTGAACTGAATACACATTATTAGCACATGCATCAGAAAAGCTTTATTTCCCAAATATAAATGTCAAAGCAATAGCCTGAAACTTGACATACTAAGTGGAAAACCCCACAATATTAGCAAATTGGGAAAATCTTAGTATGAAGTAGCTAGGTAAGTAATAGCTCCTCTTTTGAAAAAAATCTGGCAGCTGTGGCTCTACAATATCCTACCACAAGCAGTGAAATAAAAAAATTAAAACCACATGTTTGGCAGAGAAGGGACACTTACCCCACTTGTTTCCAACTAGTACTGGACAGGCTGCATGCCTTGTGCTGTAATCTCCTTCTCCACTTGGAAAGAGATTGTACCAGAATACAGCTGTTCCCTGGGAATTTCAATAGAAACAAAATATTTTACTCTATGCAACACAGTTTATTTCTAGCAGGGTTAATAATCAGTGACTAACAATCACTTAATGTTTTTTAAACAAACGTATTTAAAATTAAAACTTGACAACCTGTTCAATTTAAATAAAATATTATTAAGTTTAGGCTTTAATACAAAATATATTAAAGGTTGTTTTGTGCCAAGTTCTAAAGAAAGTCAAAGCACTGAAGCTGCAGGAAGTTACTGGCTAAGCACCTGGAATCTGAGTTTGCTACAGTGCTCCACCAACTTTTCATGGCAGCAACCTCTTCTGCAGGTGCAGAGAAAATATTTTCATCTTTTCAGTTTCTTCAACTAATTCATTCAAAGTTAAGAAACTGATTGGGAATTGAAAAGGCAGAAAAGCGTTACTTTCTTCCAATCTATGAATAAAAACTGGTCTACAGTGTGGAATAATCCACGTTATGGGGAGGTATGATTCCTCAAGTGCACTAGGGAACCTTTAGTGTTCACCAGTGTCTACATGTACCAATTAATGTGCAACATGGCAGGTGGGGAGATTTCTAAAAGCAGAGTAACAAAGTGCAAAATTACCCCATCAAGTAGGCAAGCCCTAGGTGTGAACTGATGAGATCCACTAAAATCATGAAGGACATGGTGACGAAAAACAATCAGTTAAAATTCACTAATCATAGATCCTTCCTTTGTTTTAATAAATCCAAAACAGTTGACTTGTGTGTGTGTCCAGAATGTAAGGTTTATTTAAATGGCAACAACCTTTGTTATTGCAGAGTTAAGCTTTCCAGTGACTCCTTATGTCCTTCCAGAAGTTTGGGTTAAGCAAGACTCAAACTTCAGAAAGCTAGGAAATGCAGTTAAGGTAAATCACCCACATAAACCGTAACACTGCCCTCTTTGAGCAATGCCCCATAACCCACATACTCTAATTTAGAGTGAAAAGGCAAAGGAACTTCCTTACCTGCCCTACACTCACTCACTTCACTCTCCTGATAGCACACCACAGTTGTAAAATTTAACAGCTGCATCACACTTACTCACAGGATACCACCTAAACCTGTACTTTCCCTTACCCATCTACAAACTGTTCTCATATTCGACCTCATTATTGACAATTCAGGTAGAAAGACCCTCCTCTTCCCCTCCCAGAACTTGCTTCTGAAACAACCTACACAATTCTGTAATAAAGTGATCCACAGTGGCTCCTCAAGGTACACATACTGTTTTCCCTTCCTTGCACATAGGTGGTGCAAATCCTGAACTTCATACACTCAGTTTTGTGACACTTCTCAAACTAATTCTTCTCAGCTCAAACACAAATCTCTATGCACCTGCTGCCTCCACCATTGTAACCATTTAGTACAGTTAACACACACACGTTAAACGTAGCTGCAGTGCACGTGGATACTTGCCCTGGAGCTTATAGTAGCCACGGTGAGCAGAGGTAAAGTTCTGTGGGCATTTACCTTAACTCCGTATTACTTGGTTTTTCTAAAGTTTGAGTTTTCTGAACTTGATGTTCTAGAAAGGCACTGTCACTAGGAAACCTGAACTGTGTTTATTTTTTTTTGCTATTTGATTTCCTAGTTGTGAGGGGGAGGAGGTCGGTTTCTTTTAAATAAACAAACTTGTTGGTAGGAGTGAGTGGTCATTGTGGCAATTGAACAATAGAATGCAGGCCACGTGGCCTATTAATCCTGTCCATCTCTCTCCTGCTCCTGGCTCAACTTCATTAAGCAGCCCTATCCCTCACAGCTGTCCCCCACCACACTATTTTGTCCAGGCATGGAAGGGCATGACCCTAATGTGTCTGTAGCAGTATGGCCAGGTTGACAAGGGCCCTGGCCTTGGAATCCAGCTTTCTCCCTACAGATGAAGAGAGAATCCAAAAAGATCTTTTTAAGAGCCACCACCGTTTTCTAGTCTGAGTTTCCCCTCCAAAGAGAGTTTGACCCAAATTACATGTAAGGTAAGTTTCATGTTTTGGACCTACTGGCTTCAATAGTTTATGAAGTTTTAACATGTACTGAATCAATCATGCAAAATAGCAAAAACAAACACTGCAAGCACAGCTAGATTTGACTTGCAAATACGTGTAAATGTTACTTGCATAGGTAGCTCCACCAAAAAATGGTACTGCTCAAATGTTTGCAGGATCGGTGCCCTAGTACTTTCTTCAAGCAATTCATTATGAAGTTTTCATTTTACATTTAAACATACAAATATACAGTTCCTCATAGCTGGATATTAATGGAGGGAAAGTGGAAAAGTAACATCTAAAAGATATATTAAAACTCATCTTACCTTTTTAGGCCAAACACTAGCTCCTACCTCAGGAAATACAGTAGCTCCCCCTGCTGATACATCACTCATCTGTAAAGGAGAGAAAATTAAGAGCAGCTTTTACCCAGTGCTTTCCAAAAACCACATCAATAAAATATTAAAGTTACTGAAAACTTTCATTTCTGATTCCACGTTAATGGCATAATCTCTGTGACTAGCTGTAAAGTCGCATTTGCTATGGCCCTGTACATTTAAAAAGAAAAATGTGGTAGCCATTTTTGTTCCAGAATTTGTTAGGCTTTCAGATGCCCTGATGATGAAGAGGGCAAATACTGTGGCAGCTACAAAAATGGAGTTCACTTATCCGTAGCTAGAGGTTCCTTGACATGTATAGGCCCTATCTGTATTCCACACACAGATACGCATGTACTCCACTCACCTAAACTAGAAATTTCTTAGCAAATAATATCCATTGTTCTGCACCCGCACACTTGGTCTCCTGATGCTCCAAACCGACGATATGAAGGGCAGTGCAATCCAACACCTTTCCAGCAGTAGTACTTACTGCGAATCAAGAAAGTTTGGAAGCAAAGGGGGAGGAAGGCAGGTAGTAGAATATAAGTAGGGACTCCACACTTCAAAGAACCTCCAGTTACAGATAAATAACCTTTACTACTACTTCAAGCACTAGTCCCTGTGTGAATTCCACATGTGGATGATTGGTTAGTAGTACTCAGAAGGAGGGTGCAAAGACGCAGTTGGTATAGGTGTCTGTAAAACTGCTGTCCCAACAGCTGCATCTGCAAAAGAGGCCTACGCTAAGGCACAATGTTTCATGAAGGTATGGATGGCACTCCAGGGTAGCTGCTCTACAAACGTGTTGTATAGGTACCTCTGTAAAAGATGCTGTTGAGGTTGCTTGTGGTCTAGTAGAATAAGTTTTCACCCATCTGAAGGAGGAATATGTACTAACTGGGTGAGAGAGAGCAAGTAATGCTTTTCCTTGCAATCATTCTACCGCAGCAACTAACCATGACTTCCTAATTGGTTTTGTTCTTTGCAGACAGAATGCCAACGCCCATCTGATGTCATGATAATGAAGTGTCCTCTCATTGGAATTATGAAGTTGTGGGTTGGGCAAGGCAACCACCAAAAATCTGGCATGGCATGCCATGGCATCACTAGAGCCACACAGAGTGCCCCATCAAACTAAATCTCTCGGTGGAAGAGCAGGAGACAGCAGTGACAGCTGAGGTGGAAGAAGCAGTATGTCCACATCTTTGTATGCTCTAGCACTGGATGACAACTTGTAAAAGTGCTGGTGATAAAATGGCTGAGAAGCATGTCCAGGTTTATAACCCTGCTTGTGTTGTTTTCTCCTTGGGGCTGGGATATAAACACCCAGGGAGTGAGAACTGTCTTGAGTCCTTACACAAGGGCAATGACTCAACAGCTTTCCTGCTGAAGAATTAGACTGTAAGGGCAAATCCTCAATGATATTCTGGACCTCCCTGGGGAACCCTGAAGAGTGAAGGCATGATTCATGCATCATAACTATAGCTTTAGCAACAGCTCTAAACATGGAATCACTCATGTCCACTGCCACTTGGCATGAGGTATCAGGCACCAGTTTGATTTCCTCTATGAGGTCTTGGAATTGAGTACTGTCCTCCTGAGGAAGCAGGACCTGGTAGTTAGCAAGCTAACTTGGAGGTTGGTGGTTTAAAATCCTTTCCAGAAAATCAAGGCATTTGGTGCATTTAGAGCCTTTATCTGTTAGAGCTGCCCTGGGGTGTTGCAATGTTGATCTCTCTGGCTGCCTGCACTGTGGGTAAAGAGGAATTCTGCTCTTTTAAGCTTCCCTTTTAGCCTCCAAAATGGCCTTATTCATTGGAAGGACTGCCAGAGAAGGGCCCAAAGGTTGTCAGATGTCAGAGTTTAGGATGTGCGTCATGGACCTCAGCAAGAGAGCTGGAGCTCAGTCACCACCCACTGCAAAAATACCTGATACTGGCTGTGGCCATCAACTGATTTGGCAATAATAGAGCCTCATGTGGGTGAGGACAATGACATGCCTTTTGGGACTATCAGTACCAGTGGATCCTCCAGTTTGATTTCTTCCTCTGTGTACTCAGTCAGTTGTTATCAACTAGGAGAAGAGTGCTGGTAGGGCTGCTGCGCAGATCTGGGCTGTCTGGCATATGGATCCTGTGGGGCCAATACCCTACTAATCCAGTTCTGTACGCAGCTGTATCTTGAAGGAGGACCATTCCAAGACCTCTTAGAGGTTCTGTTGGGTTAGGAGGAGATAGACTCATCTAGAACATTGGACTCCATGAATGAAAACATAGGTTCATAATCTCCTGGCAGTCTACCAGTAGAAAAATGTTCCAGCTTGTGGAAAGGGTAGGGGAGAATCCTTGGGTAATTTCTTTCGATGTTGAGACCAGGCCTGACAAGAAAGGAGGTTGTGGGCAGAGCAAGGCACAACTATCCTCTGGCAAGTTTCAGTCTACCCTGGAGTTCTGGAGGTTGGGACTGATGCACCTGAAAGCATGGTGGTTGGCCAGTCTCTGCTGGAATGTCAGTGCTGTTGAAAGGGAGTCCTAAGTCAAGTTCCCAGTCCATCCTGGTACTTGCTGATCCTTTGTCTATGAACTGGAGCTAGAACTGACGGATCCTTCTTCCTTCACAAGTTCCTCTCTTGGATGGAAGATTTATGTGGATCTAATGCTTCAGGATCTGTAGGCGAGGACTTACTGACTTGGACTTATTTGGAGAGGGATACTTTCATTTGAAGGCTGATCTAGAAGGGGATCCTTTATGCCCATAAGAATGCCCCTTACTCTGGTAAGAGGCAGTGTGTTTTCGAGCTTAGTGCTGTTATAGCCTCTGCTCTAGAACTCATGCTCATATGGTTTGCATGCAGTCTGAGGCCACTAGAGGGAAGTGGGGGATGGGGTCTCCTTGGCCTGGATCTGACTGGGATCTTATGGCGTTCTCTACGTGTTATTTCCTCAGACAACTCTTGTGCCTCAGGTTTGTGATAAATACTGCACTTGGTGGTTGTAAGCCTCTAAGAAAAGCAATGCTGGTGTTCATCAATGACTGAGAAGGAGCTGGGGCAGGAGATGGTTCTTAAATCCCAAGACTGAGTACAATCCTTCTCTGCAGGGAGAAGCTTCACAAGGCAGGCAGAAATGAAGCTATACTAACTAGACAAACTCTAAGAACCTAAAAATACTTATACACTATGTACAAATATATATTGTATTTACAGATTCTGCAAAGATTGATTTGGACAGAGATTTCTGACTCAGGCCAAGTGCTAGGTAAGAGGGAGCTGGTGGATGATCTGCACAACACCTTGTCTTCAATTTTGAGTACAAGGAGAGGCACGGACCAATGGCCACAACTTCCTAGAAATTTCCAATCTCAGGTGCATGGAGTGTATGTTTGCCTCTTGTTGTCAACTGGCAGAGGGCATGGGGTGCATAGGGATCCCCTGCGTCAAACAGATGCATAATAGTTCACAAAAATTTTAAAATTCTACTGAGAGCGAGTAGCCCAATGGTCAATCACTGTAAAATGTATGTATAAGTGATATTTAAGAAGTTCTGTATCTATATTGAAAATTATGTTTTAATTGTGTTCTTAAGGTATAAGAATTTGGGTTCTTAACTCAGGGCACCAGGAGGTGACATGTCTTGCACAAGTTCCTTTCAGGCAGGAGGTTAACACACTTATCTCCCTGTCTGGTCTTGCATATTGTCTGCTGCACATTGAAGGCTTATATACAGACTGAGCCAGGTGCAGATTTACAGTTACAGATTTTCTCCCATAGATTGTGTAAGAAAAACACAAATCAGCAGGGTCTATGGGTGAGTTCTATTTATGAATGAAGCTTAAGGATGGGATTTATGTATCTGGAGAGGCAAAGAAACACTAGTCCAACTCTGAGACAATCTGACAGTATGTCTCTCTCATGAAAACAGGATTACAGCAAAGACTAGCTGTAAAACACTACAAGGACTATTGGTGAGCATTACTCTGAAAGAAGCTATTTAATTAAGTCTAGGCTGTAGAATGCAGGAAGCATCATACCTGTTAACTACCTTCCAGATTTTTTTAAAAAAAGCCTCAGGCACCAAAAATTTTTTAGACTAATTTTACTTTTTTTTTTTTTTTTTTTTTTTTAAAAAGTTGGCCCAATTTTAAAAAGTAATCTTATTTACTACTGAGCAATTATTAGCTGTCCTTATTTGCAGATTATATCAAATCACTCAAGTTCCTAAGATGCAGAAATAGAAACTAACATTTTTGGAAAAAATGATTTGTACTGACATGGATAAAAATGTCTCACTTACATAAAACAACCAAGTAGCAATTCTGTTGCCTGTTCCCAATTCTTTAAAAGCATCTGGCTCATCTTTCTGTGAATAAAAGCAAAACACTAATTTAGTAAAATGCTCATTATTTTGATCATGTAATTTGCACACTAGTGGATAGACAGTTGCAATGCCAGCAGACAAACTCATGCAGGAAAAAAATCAAAGAGGGCTCAGGACACAGAGGGCAAGGAAAACGTATGTATTTCTTAAATATTTTTCCTTTGCTAAAGCTACTGAAATTTTGGCTCTCTTTTCTTGATTTTTAGTCTTCTCCCTTTTTGCATCTGCTTTTCCCTTTTCTACACTCACTCTTTGTACCAGGGCACAAGTGACCCTTTGTTATGGACTACAACTGCTAGTTACTGTATTTGCACTTGTGCCATGATTTTGCTGCCAGTGCTATTTGACTTTCTTGACTTTCACATTTTATACAGCTTAGATTTGAATCATCCAATACTTAGTGTTACAGCTGCAATTTCTCCGAAGCAGGATGTCTGGCTCTAATTGCAGAAGCTGCTGATAAAGTATGACCATGCATTAATGAATAAAATGTGTATTTTGAGATGTATTATACAAAGATCCAAGCCTGTGTGTGAAGAGAGGGCAGGTGTGCACTCTCTTAAAATACCACTGAAGCAGAAAATTCTCCCCTATTATACAAGGAGCACTGAAGATGGCTCCTTTTGGAGCAAGTCATCACTATTCTTTTATTAGAGCTAGAGAGAGGCAAGACTAGATACTTCAGCAAGAGCTAGGCTTGCTGCAGGGCTTTTAGACTACCCCAGTAAGAACTGATTCTAACTAGGGTTGTTGATTAATCAGTCAACTCACACGATTAACTCAAATTAATTGTGATTAATTGCACTGTTAAACAATGACAAAATTTAAATTTATTGTATATTTTGGATGTTTTTCTACATTTTCAAATATATCAGTTTCAGTTCTACACAGAATAAAGTGCATAGTGCTCACTTTATATTTTTATTACAAATATTTGCACTGTAAAAATGATAAAAGAAATACTGTTTTTCAATTCACTTTATGCAAGTACCATAGTGTAATCTTTTTATTGTGAAAGTTAACTTGCAAATCTAGTTTTGTTACATAATTTCACTCAAACAAAACCATGTAAAATTTTAGAGCCTACAAGTCCACCCAGTCCTACTTCTTGTTCAGCCAATCACTAAGAGAAACAAATTTGTTTACATTTACAGGAAGTAATGCTGCCCGCTTAATTACAATGTCACCTGAAAGTAGGAACAGGTGTTTGCATGGGACTGTTGTAGCTGGTATCACAGGACATTTACATGCCAGATGCATTAAAGATTCATATGCCTCTGTATGCCTCAGCAACCATTCCAGAGGACATGCTGCCATGCTCATGATGCTTGTTTAAAAAAATGCAATCAAATTTGTGACTAAACTCCTTGTGGGGAGAATTGTATATCTCCCCCTCTGCTTTGTTCTGCCATACATTTTGTGTTATAGCAGCCTCGGATGATGACCCAGCAACATGTTCATTTTAAGAACACTGTAAATTTGATATAATGCTAAGAAGATACCAATGTAACATTTCTAAACATAGCTATGACACTCGACCCAAGATTTAAGAATCTGAAGTGCCTTCCAAAATCTGAGAGGGATGAGATGTGGAGCATGCTTTTAGAAGTCTTAAAAGAGCAACACTGATGCAGAAACAACAGAACCCCAACGACCAAAAAAGAAAATCAGTCTTCTGCTGGTGGCATGAGATTCAGATGATGAAAATGAACATGGTTTGGTCCATATTGCTTTGGATTGTTATCAAGCAGAACCCGTCATTAGTATGGACACATGTTGTCTGGAATGGTAATTGAAGCATCAAAGGACATATGAATCTTTAGTGCATCTGGCATT
Organism: Dermatemys mawii; assembly: GCA_007922305.1. Lineage (NCBI taxonomy): Eukaryota > Metazoa > Chordata > Testudines > Dermatemydidae > Dermatemys > Dermatemys mawii. The sequence goes on along the minus strand of ML677335.1, from coordinate 21,651,811 downwards.
TAAATATCTTGCAATGCCAGCTACAACAGTGTCATGAGAATGCCTCTTCTCACTTTCAGGTGACACAATAATTAAGAAGTGAGCAGCATTACCTCCTGTAAATGTAAACAAATTTCTCTTAGTGATTGGCTGAACAAGAAGTAGGACAGAGTGCACGCATAGGCTCTAAAGTTTTACTACTTTTATTTTTGAATGCAAGTTTTTTTTGTATATAACTGTAACTTCAACTTTCATAAGAGATTGCTCTACAGTACTTGTATTAAGTGAATTGAAAACTTTCAGTGCAAATATTTGTAATAAAAATAAAGTGAGCACTGTACACTTTTTATTGTTATAATTGAAATCTATTAGAAAACGTAGAAAACATCCAAAATATTTAAATGGTATTCCATTGTTTCATGATTAAAAAATTGTGATTAATCATGCAACTAATTGCTTCAGAGCCCCAATTTTAAAGCAATTACTGAAGTACAATCAAGAAGCCATGCCTACGCTACTGATTTAATACTCAGTTAGCTAGAAAGCAACTAACAAAAAATTTGACTCTCTCTTCATGAGACACAATGGCACTACTAAACCAGAGCTGCCTTAAAGAACATTTTTTAAATTATCCGTCTTTGTATCCATTGCATCACAAGAGAAACCATCCAGTGTGTGCCAGGAAACTATTTCCTTCTGGTTCAGACTCAGTGTTACATATTCATCTGTGGGAAGTCTCCAATGCCTCTCCCCAACCCACCCTAACAGTGTATATTTTTGTGCGCTGAAGTTTATTTTTTTAGAAGCCATTATTTTAGAAATTAATTCATGCTTTTGAAAAACAATCTGTTAATGATTTTCAATGTCTCTGATGACAGGACTTTTCACATTTGTTGTTTTGGTTCACAGGACAATGTTAATCACACACAAAATACCCATTAAACCACCACTTGAAATGCCATTATTTCCAGTCATGTGAAATTCAGTTGGGGTAGGAAGAAGAAATTCAAATTGTTTATCAAATAAACAAGTAAGCCAAAGCAGAGTTTGGGAGGGAACATAAAAGGTTTTTGCCATCTCTTAATTTCTTTCTTTGGGCAATTAATTTTTTACTCAATTTATAAACCAGAAAAAGCAATGGATTGACTTATGAGACTTAACTGCTAGTGAAAGGTGCTAAAACTCACAGCTCTGGGAAATGAAATTCTCTTTCCACATTAAAAATATAGCAATAGGCAGTAGCAAATGCACACTTCACCACACCGTCTAGACAATTCTGATCTGCAGGGACTCTCTCTAGAAAAGAGGATAATTAAGTCTCCAGGCCCATTCAGTTCCTGGCCTCTCTGAAGATACTACTTAGGGGATTTAGGCCACTACATTATTTTCCATATGCCACCAAAACAGACATCAGATAGGAATAACTGATTCACAGCTGACTTTGGTTTGCACCAGTGACTAAAGATTATACTGACTTTTCATTATTATAGTTTGCTGAGCCAGTCATACCGTGTCCATCTTCCATTTCTAAAATGAAGTTAATACCTTCAGTCTGAAAGAATTAGTCACCTCCCTCAATAAAAGACTATTTTACACTTTAAAAGGAGATCTTACTGCTTTATAATGCCTGTTCAGTTGGTGGTTTAGAGGGCTTTATCCATTAATATGGATTAGAAGAGTCGATAGGCTATGAAATTTAACACAAATTAAAGAAAATATAGTGCGCCACAGTCAACAGGCCTAGGCTTCAGTCGGTCATTTTCACCCCTCCACCTCTTTACTTGCCCGTGCAAAGTCAAAGTGGGGTTCATACTGTCCTCCCACTCCATAATTTGCCACCTGAAAAAAAAGAAAGTGCATATGAAGTAGAAAGCCATCAAGGCAGAAAAGTAGAGGGACTTACCCTTCCAAAATCAAAATGAGGCTCGTACTGGCCTCCTACGCCGTAGTTGGCTACCTATAGTGAAAGGAGAAGCATAAAAATCTAATAAAGCAGAATATTATCTGGAGGAGAGAGAATGATTTGACTCCAGACTGTACACTTAAGTCTCTTCTACGAAAAATTCAATGTCATAGAAAATAAGTCCCTCCCCTGTAGGGCATATCATCAAACAAAGGGTTAAATACTATTAAACTTACTCTCATGAATAGTTCACTGATTTCAGTCAGACTACTCATGAGAATACAAGCAGGAGTTTAGCTCTGAGTTTTGAGTCTCAGGATCATTTCTACAGCTATCTCATGATAGCATTTCAAACCCTAAAACAAGGGTTCTCAAGTTTTTTGGTGGCCTCAGAGTGCAGCCACCAACTCCTGCTGGTGGCCAATCTAACAATTTTTCCTAAAATACTGAATTAACTTTAGGAAAAAAAATATCTACATATACATCTCCAAATGACTAATTTATTTATGTAGGGTGGGTTTTTTTCAGATTCAGTAATAAAAATAATACACACTTGTCTAGTCTTTACTGGACCTAAATGGAATAGAAACACAAACCAGGTGTTTTGCATGTTCTTGTCTTTTTTGGGGTATTTTTTTCTTTTTAAAAGACTTGCTTGTTAGTAAATCTGCTGCTGAGAAAAGTGGTATGTGTGATATTTGTATGTTAATATCACTTTTCACAGCCTCCCAGCTAGCTACTCATTCTGCTGTGAAAAGTGACATAATATCATGTTTCATAGCAGACTTACTCAGCCCCAGCAAGCATCGGAACAAATTAACTCCTGGCTCCCCATCCAGGGCTTATCAGGGGGTGAGCCCGGGGCAGATACCTGCTTTTGTATGGCCAGGGTTGCATCCCAGGGCCCCAACCCCAATCCTACAGCCAGGCCATGGAGCTTGCTGCCGTGTGGCTGGAGAAGGCAGCAGGGGGTAGGAGCGATAAGTGGTGAGCCTGCCACCACAAGGCCAAAGCCCAGGGCCAAAGGAGACAGCAGGGCGAATGGAAGGAGGGGGGAGAAGAGCCACAAGAAAAGCCCCTGGTGGCCTCATGCAGCCACAGTAGCTACATTTGAGAAAAAAATGCCATTTATACACAGACAGAAAGTACATTAAGTCTATTGACTTGTGCAATCCTCTAAAATCCTGAAGATGGTCCGGTCAAGCACAATTTTTTTAAAGATGCTGAGCATCTTCAGCTGTCAAACTCTTGTGAGTTGGGATGCTTGGCATCTTTGAAAAAAATCAGGCAATTAATCCTTCATGCAGTGTTAGATTAGCTCAGCAGTGGCAGAAGTGAATCCAAGACTATTTAGGAATTAGGACTCTGCATCAGAGTCTGTTTTTGAAGTGAGAACTCTAATATTTCACTCCAATGCTGTTACTTTACTGACCAGCACAGCTGGAGCCATCTCTCCTTCAAATACTTCTCCACTGCACAGAGAGTCAACAAAGATAGTCACCTTTTTGATACTACCGCTCTTTCATTTCTCTGAACAGAACTGCAGAAGCTATCATCTGTCCCTGCTTCTCCCTAGTCTATCAGTCATTTTGAGTAATGTTCTCCTCCTGTAACGGCGGTCTCTGTTTTACACCAAGTCGTCCTTTATCCAAGTCATAGATAAAATAGTAATTAGCTTCTATAAGCTCTTATAAAATTGTTCTTAAAACATCCTTGTGTCTCACTCCAAATCACTTCCCTATCCTTTAGCAGGAACTCTCTCCCTCAAACTAAGCTCAGTTTTGGATGTTAGTCACCAGCCTGACTGCATTTTCTCTTTTGTCAACTACATTGCTGACTTTCATCTGCCACTTTCTCCTACACAACACTCTAAAGTGGGGGTGGACAAACCTTTTGGCCTCAGGGCCACATCTGGATATGGAAATTGTATGGTGGGCCATGAATGCTCACAAAATTGGGGTTAGGGTATAGGTGTGGGCTCTGGCATGTGGCTGGGAATGAGGGGTTTCGGATGCAGGAGGGTGCGCTGGGCAGCGACTGACAGGTTTGGTGGATGGAAGGGGGAAATCAGGACTGGGGAAGGGGGTTGTGGCACAGAAGTGGGGCGGGAGTGGAGAGTCAAAAGGTGTTAGCTCTGGGTGGTGCCTATCTCAAGCAACTCCCGGAAGCAATGGCATATCCACCCTCTGTCTCCTATGGGGAGGCACAGATGGGTGGCTTTGCACACTGCTCGGTCTGCAGGCGCCGCCCTGCAGCTCCCATTGGCTGCAGTTCCCTGTCAATGGGAGTTGTCGGGACAGTGCCTGTGCATGAAGCCCCCTGCTTGCCCCAAACATAGGAGTTGGAGGAGGGACGTGCCACTGCTTCCAGTAGCTGCAGCATGCGCACATGGAACAGCCTCCTACCCTGCTCCCCGGCTAGTGTGGGAGCAGGGAAAGCCCCAGACCCTGCTCCCCAGTAGGAGCTCGAGGGCTGAATGAGGCCCATAGTTTGCCCACCCTTGCTCTAAAGGGCCATCTGAGCTGGATACCTGGGCATTTTATCCTCACGTGAACTTTGTTTAGTGTGGCAAGCCTAGCTTCATGATCAGCAGTCACACTGTCTAAATCTTAATCATAGAATCGTAGGACTGGAAGAGACCTCAAGCAGTCTTCTAGTCTAGTCCCCTGCACATAAGGAAGGACTTAGTATTATCTAGACTATCCCTGACAGGTGTTTGGAGATTTTTAAGAGCAGGTTAGACAATGATGGATATTCCACAGCTTCCCTAGGCAATTTATTCCAGTGCTTAATTAGCCTGACAGTCAGGAAGTTTTTCCTAATCTCCAGCATAAACTGCCCTTGCTGTAACTTAAGTCCATTGCTACCTGTCCTATCCTCAAAGGTTAAAGGGAACAGTTTTTCTCCCTCCTCCTTGTAACCACCCTTTATGTACCTGAAAGATTATGTACTCCCTCAGTCTTCTCTTTTCCAGAGTAAAGAAACCCAGTTTTTATAATCTTCTCTCATAAGTCATTGTTTGCTGTACCTTTAATCATTTTTTTTGTTCTTCTTCTTTGGGCTTTCTCCAGTTTGTTGTATCTTTCCTGAAATGTGGCACCCATACTAGATACAATACTCCAGCTGACGCCTAATCAGTGTGGAGTAGAGTAGAAGAATTACTTCTTGCATCTTGCTTACAACGCACCTGCTAATACAGCCCAGAACTGTTTCTGCTTTTTTTTTTTTTTTTGCAACTGTATTAACATTTACTGCCACTCACATTAAGTGCAATATGTGATGCTTCCATGTCAATAAATTAAGATCCCTCAGGCACAGCTAATTGCAACTAGTGAATTTATTTAATTCACTTAAAATATACACGTGCAATCACAATCTTCCCCATGTTCTAAGAATGTTGATGAATTAAAGGATAAAGTCTTCAGTTTCTCTGAGACTTTCTAATCTTAAAGTGGATTCAGAGAAAACAACCCATTCCCCTAAATATCAGTCAAAAATCAGTATTTCTCAACACCATTCCCATGAAAATTTGAGCCCCCATCAGAAAACCTGGTTTTATTGATGGCAAAAAAACCTAAACAAAAAACCCTCACTCTTATAAAGGAGAAGAAATTTCAACTGTTCTCAACATCCCTCCAGGTTCTACAAGTCAAATTCAGTCAAATTCAGGGGCAAGCAGGTACTGCTCCACTGAAAACAGAATTGGATCCCCTTCACACCAAGACTGAATTTGGCTCAATTACTCAACTTAAGTATCAAGGCATTGATGTTCTTCCCATATTGCTTAGGCCTGACATTCAACAACACTTGAAGGAGTTGAGTGCGCATCAAAGAATAAGCCTCTCCATATATCCCCCAAAGCAGCTGTCTGAAAACTACTAGGTGTCTACTGTACATTAGATTTAAAAGTCAATTTCACGCAACCCAAAGTCTGGTGTGACTAGTTACTGAAATCCTCATTTACATACCTGTAGTTCCTCTGCTGTGGAAACATCCAGTCCTGTTAGGTCCTGTATCCTCCGGTTAATGCGAGATACCACAGGGCTTTCATATCCAGACAACCAGGCACTAAATTAAAAAATATTTAATAAAAATGACTTGCTAGTAACATACCATAAGCTTGTGTTATAAATGGAACATTCACAGTTTTATCATTTCTAAAATGTGCATGAAGATTTAGAGCCATCTGCAGACAATTGTTTAGGCTAATACTATAATTACTGGCATTGCCAGGTCCCACATTGTGAGGCTTCTCTTACCAGAGAAAACATTTGTAACTTTGGTAATATCAGAGTCTTGAATAAGGTCCCTAATTTCTATAATGGCCTAGGAAGTGATCAAAGGAACCATATTTAAACTAGGTAAGTTACTTTCCAATACTATTTGGCCAGTTGGGGTGGACAGGACTAAAAACTGTATTCCATTATTTTATGTCAGGTTCTAACAATTTTGAACAAGCTTAAAAACACAAGTTTTGCCCTGTCTATTCTGAACAGCCATGGTAAGTACTTATGCAGTCAAAGCATTGTTTAAACATGAACCCTCATCTCCGTTTTTGGCTCCGTATATACAGGCCTATGGCGATCGCAATTCAACTCTCTCAAACATTATCCTCTCAGGTTATGCAGATCTGTGATTTCCATGCCATCCCTCATTTTTTACTTCCTTTAATAACAGAACTTCATTGTCTGATAATGGGAAATTTGTCAGTGAAGTAAATTGGGCAATTCACATCCCACAGAGCTATTTTTTCCAAACATACTACACTGACATTTGGTTTCACATTTTCAATGCTTTCTCTGCAACTATAAGGACTATAGACATAACCTTTTTTAAAAAGAAAGTGGAAATTCTAAAGAACAAGATGAGTGCCTCAAAAAAAAAAGATAGGGTAGGACAGACTCGGTTGTCAACCCATCTCAAAGTCCTATTTGGACAGCTGCTTTAATTTCCCCTGTACTAGAGAACCAGAACTGTACTAAGGCACTAGAGAACTGTGGCAAAGGGACTATCTCCATATTCCAGGCATAACAATATAGATACACAAAGCACAGGTGTTTATGCAGTGAGCAATACTACATTAGCTTCACTGTAGCCATCCTCCAAGTAAAACAGGAACACTTTTTTGTGGGCTCTCAAGATAAACATCTCTTTTCAGAAGGGCTCCTGGAGAATAGAATATGAAGTGGCCATCTGCCCCCATGGGGGACAAGAGCAAAGTATATTTAAAAACCAAAAAATCTGAATACATGGAAAAGGTATTTTAATTTCTCTCCTCCTCAGATATTCTTACCAGAACAGCTTGTAGAATACTCATTATTTAGCAAATAGTTCTGCTTTAGTTGAGTAAGCAAATATTAACCCAGTATAATGTTTTAAATATTCTCCAGCTTCCTAAAAAGATCAGCCTCAAAGTTCTGAAAATCATTTAGAACTGAAAATGATGGTGTTTCGAACTAAGAGCTTCCTTTGCAATTAAGATACTTTGGGAAAAAAATTAGTTCAGACAGAAATGAAACAGGTCCAGAAATACGGATATTATATAAGCTTTCACTATGAATCCACGATCTTCATCCAGACACTTACCTAAGACTTAGAGTAATGAACCATTATAGTATTTTGCCGGTATGAAGATGATAAATCACAATGTTATCTTATTTATTATGTTAATTCTTGAAAAGTTAAGCAATGTACAAATGGCAACTGTATCCAAAGGTAATGATTTAACTTGAGTATTACTCACTAGTGCAGCAGGGCTCAAACTTTGTGTCATCACAACTGAGCCCGTCTACTGAACCATTTCCCTTACCCCTCATGAACATATAACAATCCTGATGCACCTCCAGCAATGTGCCTTTTTTTCTAGTCCCTTTTTCCTCTCTCTTTACACATGCTACCCAGCCATCTTTTCTTCTTCTCCTTTTTCTTCACCAAACAGTCCTCTCTCACTGACAGCACAAAATACTGGTGACTCTGGTCCCTGAAGCGGTTTGGTGTTTACAATCCTTTTTTGTGGTAACTCATAGCCGCACAGCTAGCTCCCTGGATCATCTTTGCGATGGAAAGTTTAGACACCTATAGAAGCAATGGGAAACTAGAAGCCAGCACCACTTGAACACCAGTGCTCACAGATGAATCTGAGAACTAGTGAACTGACAAATCATTACGTGCATTGGTTCAAAGGTTTATAACAATTTTTCACCTACTAACATCAGTGTATTTCTACATACCTGTTCTTTTAAAAGCCCCAGAATGCCCCACATCAAGAGAAGAAGCAAAATATTCTCCTACAACACATGGTACTGACACAGGTTACAGAATCTCCAAGGGCAAACGTGAAATCTGTTTAAATATTCACCATGCACAGAACAGTATGTAAATGCAGTTCATCCTCAAAATGAGAATCTCAGCACACTGCAGTATTTATAAAAATAGTTTAGAACAATTGTTAGCATAAGCGTTAAAAGCAGTCTACCCTCATTCTGTTTGGAATGAGCAATGAGGAAAGGAAGAGGAATGTGTGGATATGAAGCATTTCCCACAAACAATACACTGCATATTGAAAATTAAACCCCCAGAACATGCAACACTATCCTCAGAAAGGCACTTTAACAATGATACATATACACAAGGAAACACCACAATAAGACCATTCTGTTACTATCAGGTTAAGCCATCACACCCAGTTCAATCAGCTTGCTAGAAGTTACTATTCAACTTTACCAAGCAGCTTTCACACTCCCTCTTATAGAGAAGACAGTGATCTAATGGTTAGGACACTAGCCTGGGATTCAACTCAAGTTCAATGCCCTGCTCCACCACAGACTTCCTGTGTGGGCATGGGCAATTCACTTGGTCTGTCTGTTTCAATACCCCATTTGTAAAATGGGGAAAATAGAACCTGCCTACTACAAACAAGTTGTAGAGGATAAACACATCAGAATATGAGGCACTCAAGTATTTATTTAGCGCCCACCCACCCTCCACCACCATAGTGTACAATATAGAAGTGGTAGTAGTGTGGGGGATGATCTTGCATTTTCATATATGCCAGAACTGAGGTAGGTTTCGGAGTCTGGCAGTTGTTTCCAGACCATAGCCATGTGACAGAACAGAAGAAAGCAGATGAGCCAGATAAACATCACGAAAGTTTGTAAGACTATGAAGCTTATTTCAGTAAAACAGCATCATACATACTTAGGTAGAGTAACTTGGCAGTGAGAGCTCCTTGACAGAGCTGAATAGTGACTTCTAGCAAGACATTTTGGCACAAGTTGTCACCCATAAGCATCACTGAGTCTACTTCCTCAATTTCCATCACAGCTCAGGAGGATTTGCATATTCCTAGCTCTGGGATTGATTTTCCAGCAGCAACTGGCCTCTGGTACTTCCTGAAGCCTTTAGTAGAGAAGTTCTCAAACTTCATTGCATCACAACCCCTTTCTGACAACAAATTTACTATGACTGGGGGAGGAGGAAGGGGAAAGGGGTTCCACCACCCTGGGTGGGGGTGGAGCTCAGGATTCAGCTCCAGATCCCAGAAAGTCCATGCTGACTCTGGTGACCAGATTAAAATGGGGTCATGACCTACTTTGCACTCCTGACTCCAGATAATCACTGCTCTAGTAGGCTCCACTGGCTTTTATCATGCATATGAAGAAGTTCCTCCAGAACTGCAACTTCCAGCAGGATTTGTCTATCTGCCCTTCAGGGATACAAGCCCATCTGTATCATCCATTTTTGCTGCTGATCTCAACTTTTGTTCTCCACGGGTATTTAAAAAAGCACCACCATTCTAAAGGAGCTGTTCTCTCTACCTCTTGCAGGGCTCACTATCAAAGCAGCCAATGTGGGTATCTACAGGGAGGGCTGCTCTACAGGGATAGAAATCCTCCACCTGAAAAACTTCATTTCCCTTGCTTCATCACCTCTTCTCTCATAACCCTGAAAACATTTTTCCACTGATAATTGCATTATAACAGTAGTATTCAGAAAATTGTGTTCAACTAGCTGAACTACTAAAATGTGGATTTAAGGATCAGAGCAGCTCTTGTGAAATGTATTCTAGGCTCTGCACTTTAGTGTAAATGTTCCTTCAATTTCTACTCTGCAGAAAACAATTTCACTCGTTAGAAGTTTCATTAGGCTTCACGTGAATGTTACAGACACGTAACAATACATCGGAAAAGACCATTATCCACATTAGGAGGAGCTCTTTTTATCCTTGGTAGAAAATAATTCTCTTTTGAAACCCCTTTTACTGGCAAAGCCCATAAGCATTTTTCCATTTTATTTTAAGAGGGAATCATATGGAAGCTAATATAGGACTTCAAGTTTTCTTTGTATAACTTCAAAAAGCCAAGATTCCTAGAGACTCCGTGAAGGGTAGATAGGTTTAGTTATCAATGCTGCCATCATCGAAACATAAAACATTCAGCCTCTCTCCTTCAGAAGTTCTTCATGGAAATCCATGAACAGAGCATAATCTGTACATCTGAATTAGAAATATTCTGCCACACTGTATTTTACATAAAATATTTTATGAAACATTTGAAATCCACACTGGTGGATACTTGAAAAAAAATTTTTAAAAAGGGGGAAATGGATGTTTGACTTTATTATATTACAAACGAAGAGTTAAAAATAGCAACTACATTTATTCCCCTTCCCTAACACTCCTAGCCATTTCTTAAAAGACTATAACTTACTCATTGGTTTTGTCATGAGATATATAAAATATCACTTCACCAATATTTTTACATGTTAAGGATGGTCTAAATACTCTTCCTTTAGAGAAAGGGCAGTGATTAAAATAAAAGCAGAGGCTGATATTTCTGAAGAGGAAACACTAACCTCATAAGCTACAGATTCTAACTGGCTGCCTCAAAAACCACCAGTTTCCTTGAAAGTGGTGTCAGAGTGGATAGATATATTCTTGTACTACATACAGCAAGGCTTGACATGACTCTTCATGCAGCTGGCAACATGCCCCCTTTACGCAGTCTGCCACGTACTGCTGAATGAACAGTAGTCTTCTCATAGAGGAATGTTGTAATTTAGAAGGGCAATGAGTAGGAAAGAATGTCTAATGTTTGGAGTGGGAAAGCAGCCATCTAGCGAGAGAGAAAGAGCATATAGTTTCTGGTTTTCAATAGTAAGGATTTACCTGGAATTCACATCAGCTCAGTCAAAAAACCTTAAGAGGAAGATATTTCCTCAACAAGACTATTTACTACCAATCCTTTTGGAACAGAACTTCTAGTAATCTAGTATTTAAGACTTCATACTTTCTAATGTAATTAGTAGAAGGCTTCTTGTTCATAAGGGTTCTAACTCATTGCCTACGTAACTAAAAGCTAATGATTTTTTTTGGCGGAGGTGGGGGAATATTTCGGAAATTTTACATCTCTGTTAACCAATTCATTTTTACCCCCTTTTAAAAACACTATTGAAATGTTGAGGTTAAAATTATGACAAAAACCCTTTAATGACAGTCATTTGTTCAAAAGATAATTTAATCAAACAAAATGTGGATCTAATATTTTCCAATAAATGCTAGATTTCATATGAAATCAACTAGCAGAGTAAATTCACAACCTAGTTACTGTTGTGTTAAGCCAATAAACAAGGAATTTTTGAACTAAAGTTCCCAAGCTCTCTAACTCATGCTGTTATTGCTATTTATTACAGAAAATCTCAACATATATTGGTACAATGGCACAAATAAGCAACAAGTGCAGTCCTTTTGAATTTTAGTTTAGGCGGGACTCTTCACATTATTTTAACAGGTTTTTAGTATGCTAGTTGTGTTACTCAGGACCATGCAGACAAAAGCAGCAGCTTTCCTTTTAGCTAGCAGGAATGCTTTAAAACTTCCTATTTAAGTAGCTCATTTGCAACAATAAGTGACAGGTAATTTTTAGGCCACCTCGTTTCTTCTAAATAGGAAGGACCACAAGGGGGGGGGGAGGGGGGAGAAGAGTATAATCTTTTCTCATCCCAGATTTGCAACTAGGTTTAGTTTGGCTTTGGATAGCCAAAGAACAGATTTCTTAGGTATTAGATATGCCTTTGGAACGCATTTCCCTTACCTCTTAGAGACTCTGTAATGTGCTGTGGTCAGTTTCCCAGTCTGAGGGTCATGTACAGTAGCCCGGCTCAGCTACAAAAAGAGAAAGGACAAGGGCTTACTCTGATAGTAGGCTTCTGTTTGCCAAGCCACAGGTGATTGGAAGGGTTTCCGATTGGTCTGGATGTTATGCAATGCTCTCAGATCAGCAGCAATACTTAGAAAGGAGACAGTAGCTGCAGCTGCCATTTCCAAAAAAAATCAAGAATTGGGTGGACAAATTTGGTTAGAATGTCCTTTCACTTTTTTCCTTTTCTTTTTCTCTCTCTCTTTTTTTTTTTTTTTTTTTTAAAAAACTAGGAGACTTTCTGCAAATAGTTTATAGTGCTGAGTTTCAAAGAAAATTCCTCCGTATCCAGAAGTTTAATGTTCTTTTCTTGTTTTTATTAAATGCTGAACAGGATTTTTGTGAGTAAAACAAAACAGCAAATGGAAGACTTGACCTTTAAGATGCAGCTCCTAAAGATGTCTTTAAGAGTGAAGACATTTTATCAAACTTTTTTCAAAAAATAAAAACAACTCAAGTTCACCAATCTGCAGTGCTTTTTAGCAAAGCGGAGCGAACTTGGAAGCCTGTGAAGAAGAAAATAGTACTCTTTAAATTTGAGTTAGGAGACAGCAAAAAAAAAAACAAAACAAAAAAAAACCAAAAAAACCAGCAGCAGCCGCCGCCAAGAGGAAAACAGATTATCTTGGACAATTATATTTTATATGACTAATGAACAAATGTTTCTGCATGTCAATACAACTGTTATGCAGGATAACATGACTCCATTTCTGAATGCAAGGGATCCTCAGAGTCTGACAGATTTAGCAAGGAGAGCAATGACAAATTTTTGTTGGCATATACGGTCGGGGAAAGCAAGTATAAGGTAACCTGCACTGAGTTTTTACACTTGTGCATATTCTATGCGCCTATGCAAATCTATCTGAAAAAAAAAAAAAAAAAAGGAGTATTAGCTAAAATGACAAAAAAACAGAACTTCTAGTTAGAGGAAGAGACTGAGAAACTCAGCAGTAACAGCTTGTTACAGTATCTGTACATATTAAAGAGATGGTCTAGAAAGTCCAAAGAATCTTTTTAGACCACCTCTCTTTCCCTGAATGAGCAGAAAACAAGCACTCATTACAGGCCCAGAATGTTTGGTGTATGAAGTCTCTTACCTTTTGCTAATTCTGTAATGTGCCGTCTCCAAGACTCCCGTTATGGGGTTTGAAATGGTGGCTCGCCTCAGCTGTGAAGCGAACCAATCAGAATAGTTGCATTACAAAGTAAATATTGCATCACATTAATCCGACCATTCAGAAACCTACAGAGGGAAAAAATTTTCCACACAAGCCATGCATTTCATCCAATCAGTTTCCATTGTGTTGTTTTACAGGTTTTATAGCAAAGAGTATTTTTGTGGTGGTGAAGGAAGGGAACCTCTAACTCTAATAAAAAGGAGATACTTCAGTTCTTTCTTAGAGAAGATGGAGTGAGCGGTACTTTTTTCCTAGAAGCAGAGCTCCAGTTTCTTGGAAGCAACAAAAGTAGCTGTGTAGAGAAGTAAAGCTATTTCCTGTAATATCTTTCAACTCCTTTATACTCCAAGTGGCAACTGCTGGAAGTTGTACATCATGTATGTCAAAGATGTACAACTCTTACTCTAACGATAAATCATCAATAAGGCACACACACACTGAGTAACAGTTTTGACCGTGGGGATGGCGGGAACAAGAAAACCTTACCTTAGAATCTGAAAAGTATCTTTAACTTATAGTTGCATTAGCTGAACCTTCTACACTGATTGAATAATTGATTTGTGTTTTACATTCTGTTCCAGAATGCAGACCCTTTGGCCACACCAGGATCACAAATCATGTGAAATACTCCCTCCACTTTTGGTCATCCAAAAATAAAAGACTTTGGGCTAAGACTGTTCTAGGGCCTCTCTTCTCCAACCAAAACACTGCACTATTGTCAAGTAATTTGCTTCCATCCCATTTTAGCCAGTGTCCCATTCTGCTCTCTGTCCATAAGATCTGTTTCTGCCATACAACATCACGGCACCACCACAAGCAATCTGCTTGTTGCTACTGCACATGCAGCTACTATGACCATAGACTGCATTATGGTGACTCCAGGACACGGAGGGTTTATTGAGTACTGTGTGTGTTAATTTGGGGAAGTGTTTTACTATAATTTTTTTATTTTGCAATAAAGGCTCAAAACATCTCAGACATTAAGGGATTCCCTGACTCTGTTAGAATCAATAATCTGCACTATTCTCACCATTTTCTCCCATGGGTAAAGTGGCTGGATCATTGCACACAGACTACTATTCAAAAGCAGACAGACAGACAGACTGAATTAAGCTTCTCATGCCAGCTGATGACAAGGGAGCGGAAGACTGGGTAGTGATTATACACCCTTTCAATTCTAGACTCAACCTTCTGTGACATTCCCAATGCCTGGAATACAAGAGATGAACTTTCAGCCTCAAAACATAGCCTCATGCAGCATCAAACGCTGAACCCTGCAATGTCTAGCCTTTAAGTTTGAAAAATGTGGAACATTCAACATAAAATATGCCCGAGATTGTTCAGTCTTTTACAATGTGCCATTTATCTGACTAGAAAACAATGGTCTTAGAAAGTTTAGTTTAAATCCACTCTCATCTGCGTATTGTTTTAGATTTTCAGTGATCCTTATAATAGAAAGGTTTCCTTTCCACTTCATAAAAAACAGGTTTAGTTACATTCCAAGAAGACAACACCAGTGTTTCTGACAGCAACAATGCAGCCCAATCATGAGTTGTATTATTTTCCAGGATTTTGTAACACAACAAAATAGGAATTAGCACGAAAACCAGGCTCTGATTTCTGATATGTTCAACACTGGAAGCACAAACAGGAAGAGATATTTTGGGTGTAGGGAAGGAGTACAGCTCTTGAAATCAGATCCACTGGTTTAGTCTGGGGTGTTACGTCAAGAACAAAGTGTCAGGTAATAGCGAGTCTAGTCTTCACTTGATGCTCTTCAGTACTCAAGTTGGAGGCTAACAAAAGCACCATTATTGACTTGACTATGGATAACGCCTCTGATTTACTTGAATAAAGGAGAAATGGTTGGATAGTTTCTCTTAGGTAATTCTGATATACCTATCCACACAGTATTTATCCTTCATTTGCTCAGATCAATTTCAATAAGTATCTGTTCAGCATAAACAGAAGTAGTGCTGGGGAAAATGATGCATTTATATTGTTTGCATCTGATTTCAGTAGTAGTTGGTGACCTGTAAAAACATGTATTAGAATAGCTTCGCCTCAAGTATAAAAATCTTGAGATAGAGTTAAATTCAGACAAGTTGTGTCACATTAACTGCCTTGTTGTATTGCAAGTTTTCTAACAGATTTAATCTGTCCTGGTGTTGCAGTTGCCAATCACATTGTCCTGGGTGACTTCCAGCAAGGTAGCTTTTTTGTTTGAACTGGGCTCTCATGGCTCCCTTGACAAAAAGCCAGTTCTACGTTACTTCAGATTCAGAGACTGGTCCTTTGGAATCTGGTTCTTGAAATGGGATTGGAGACCAAGTGATAAAATGGGAGAATGAAGCTTATGTTAGTTCCAACCTATTATACCTCTTTTAGTCTGAAGTTAAATGAAGCTAGGGTGAGCTCTGCTGAAGAGGACTTATGGAACTGCCCAGAGCACCTCATGGCCCTGAGTCTATTTCAGATGACTAAAGAAGAGTACTATTATTCTGTAGATGTCCATATGGTAAATTATGATTATCTGGTGTCCATGACCACAGACATGGTGGCTCCTAAATGACACCTCCATACAAATCATGGTCATTTATACGCCATAGTGACTTGAGACAAGTATTCAACATAAATTAGAGTGGTGGTAGCAGCGGCAGTGTACTGAGGCAGGCCAGTTGCAGTAGGGGGAAGTTTCATGCTGTGACTGTTGTAGAGTTGAAGGAGGTTCTCTTCTCCTCCATACTAGCATCCACAAAAATCTTATCCAGCAGAACAGTTTGGTGAATCTGCTGTGCCATCCCCTGGGAAGAGATTCTAATGTCATTACATTTCTAATTTTCACTGTGAGTTGACTAGCTTCCACTATAAGTCATGAAGAGAAAAAATTACTCTCAGTGTGAGACATCATTCACCCAAGCTAACTTTAAAAGATCCTAATCAAGAGGTGAATTGAGCTCATGCACATAGAACACCACAGACGGCACTGAGATTTCCAAAACAAGAGAAAACTGAAGCTCTTTACCCTTGGCTTTGCTAGTTCTTTCACTGTTTCAATTTCTTCATCAGAAATAATTTCAAGGAAGCGAACAATTCGAGGTTTGTCCCATTCATCCTCCTGTTTGACGGGGCCCAAAATGTACTTGGGATTCTGGTTTCCATCATAATAGCGGCAGAAGAGTTTCTTTTGTCTCCGAGGTGTCTGAAATCAAGACAAAACAAAAAGAATCAAGTGCTTGTTCACATTAAATACCATTACTGGACACACAAACTTTTTTTATATACAAAAAAATTACACACTATGACAGAAATGCATCTAATGTGACGTAACTAGCATGGGTATATATATTATTTATTCACACCATGGAACTTGTTGACCTATTATATTCCATCTATAAATCTGACCACCGTCTATGTTGGTATTCTTACGCATATTTATATGGCAAGCATTAACACTAAGGCTATGTCTGTACTGTTCACCCAGGTCTGAGCATCCAAGTTACCTTTGCCCAGGTGTCAATGTCCCCTCTGCCAAGCCCTACCCATGGCGTTGCATTATGACTGTTTCTCCATTCACCCATGTGTGTCTGGGGGAACGTCTCATTGTTCTTTGTGCTAAGATCTAGGATTCTTTTTCAGTCAATTGTAGAACTGTCTTTTGGAGGAAATTGTGGGAAGGGCATTAGGACTATCAGAACTTGAATGGTTTAGCCTGCATCCTCACTGCAAAGTGGATGGGTTCCTGACTAACAAAGTGGAGCCCAGGTTCTAATCCACACTTCTAGCTGGGATAAGCTAGCCTGGGCTTAACACACCTGCAAACCCAGTGTGGACAGTAGGTGGGGTTAAGGCTAAACCCTAGAAAAGATCCAAGGATAGACTACGCTGTGTAAGCACATTTAATTAATGCTTGCTGAAGGACCTATAACAAAAATTAAACAATTTATAATTAATGAGTTAAAATTTAAGTCAATGAAGAGAAATTTTGCATATGATTACAACAAATTCTGGAAGGAAGAGGTCAATCTTCTAGCTCCTAAACAGCATCAGCTGAGCAGTACTTAGACACTGGATTGAAAGAGTTCACCATCACTTTTTGGGAAACCTAGATGAATGAATTCACAGGCACTTAAATTATTTATTCACTGCTGTGATTGGCATCAGCCTTTTCATCATTCTAACAAAACATAGTAACTCATTTTCTCTATGCCTGCTTGTACTTTACCAATTGAGGAGTCTCCTGAGGGAAGTCAAGCACATAATTTGAGAAACCATGCTCTCAGCAAGTTTAGTATTAGACACATCTTATAGCAAACATTAACTTTACAGTTAGTCTTAAGATGAACAATGTTCAAAATTGTGTGTAATGCATTACAACAAAGATTGTAATACCCTTATTTGATTCTCAGTGCATAAACTGGTAATAAAATACATTAGGGTTAGTGGGCAGCATCCTCACACATGGGTTACTATTTCTTCATTTAGAGATGCTGCACTGTCCCACTTCATTCCCTCCATTCTATGTCTATAATCATTCTATTGCTACAATGGATTTCCTTATGTTCAAGCTGCATACAAAACTTCATCAAAAATGCTTTGAACATAGGCCACTATAAAGACAGGAGTAAGATGGAAAACAGTGTTCTAAAGGTGAGCCAGCTCATCCCTGCAAACTGACTGACCTTCCTCCTTAGCACTAGAACTTGCTGACACTTCTAAATGAGTCCTGCATGACTGGTTTGGTAGATTAAAACAAAAACACAAAACAAAGACAGGCTATTCCACTTTACCATTTTGAGACCTTCCCCACGGCACAGCATTTCATACTTCTGTCTCTCTGGCAGATAATCTTTGCTTGGTTCCTTTTTCTTAGTCTTTGTTTCCTTGTCGGTCTGGCTATCTGTTTTGGTAGTAGACTTATTTGCTTCTTTTTCTTTAGACATGATATATTCAAAGTATTTTAAGTTACCATTTGCTCTCTGATGTTCAGGATCTAATGGAGAAGAAAGGAGACACCACAGATAAGTTTGCAACTTGTAGAAGTCAACGTGAAAGGTCACATAAAAACAACTCCTTGAAAAGAAAAAAATCCTGTTCACTCTGGGACAGAAGTTGGAAAAATTATTGCTTAGTGAGCCAACACGCTTAAACAGTTAAATCAGAACAAAAATATAGCTGAAAGCCAGACCCATTCATTCAACAGATGACAAGTGGGATGTAACATATTTCTCTATTTTCATTGCTCATTGTATAGGGAAGCAGTGAACAGGCAAGGAAAAGCTTAGCTTAAACCTGCAAAATCCAAGAAACTGATACCTCTACTGGAAGCAATATTATCCAGCAACAGTTAAGAGATAGAATAAACTAACTATTCCATGGGAGAGAGCCTGCAAGACTATAAAGGGAGACAGAAATGAGGATATTATGTGCGAAATATATTATGTGTTGTCCCATCAGGAAAGCCAACAGGGAGAGGGAGCTGGGCCAGGAAGACTGACAGCTGACAAAATTTGTCAGGCAAAACTGCTACTTAAAACTATGCCAGCTCATTCCTTCATTTACTGATGAAGAGGTTTTACTGCTGTGAAAGGACTAATTCAGAATTAAGATTAGAACATCCTCCTTTAGGCACTCAGATACCACAGTGATGAAAACGACAAATGCCTAGATATTCTATGTCATTGTGCTTAAATATCACTAGGCATGCCACTACTTGATTCTGTATTTGTTATCTTTCAATGATTCCAAATCAAAACTGCTCAGTCTGCAATTTAGAAGATATAGTTTTCATGGGCCAGCTCTGCAGACTCACTATGTTTTTTTTCAGCCTAATATATCATTAACGAGATCGATCTTGCATTCTGAAATAAGTTTAAGTAACTGTGTTTATGTACATGTAATTCATCTATAGGAGAGTAAAGCTACACTGACTATAACTAAGAGGAATAAAAAGACAGTAAAAATAATTTTAGACAATTTAGAAAATGGAGATGACTGAAGATAGTCTTCAGATACCACGGCGATGAGAGCTATGCGAGCACCTAGACTGAACGGATATACACAAGAGCAAGTATTGAGCAAGCTGCTATTTTTACATAGTACAACAGAACCGAGCTTCTAAATGCTTAAACATGCAGTCACTGACATATCTTGGTTATTAAACATATTAATTTGAAGCAATAGTGCTATGAAACTAATGCATTAATTAATTTTTAAACCAGATGCATAGCTAAAAAATGGTAAGGCCAAAATGGATTATAAGTCAATTTATAAAAATACATTGTCATTTTGAATGCCAAGTTTAAGCATACAGCATGTTTGAGGCCAAGTTTATAAACCCTGCAAAAAGAGTTCTCGTCAAAGTTACTTGCATACTTTTCTACATCATCATCATTTGTATTAAAGTAGCACTCAAATGCTTCAATGACAATCAAGGCCCCCCTAGGGCTGCCAACTTTATCACCAAACAAAACAGAACACCCTTGCTCCGCCCCTTCTCTAAGGTCTCACCCACTCCCTCCCTCCATGACTTGCTCTCCCCCACCCTCACCTCACTCATTTTCACCAGGAAAATATATGCAAAGAGTAAAATTTAGGCCAAAATAGATGCCACCATTCCCTTAAATGCAAACTCCCATCCAAAAATGAATTGAGATGTACCTCAAGCAGTCACTTTCATGTTACAGATCATTTCTTAAGATAGGCGTACTTTTGTGGCCCTCCTCCCTCGCCAAACTTCCCGTGCTGATCCCATAACTTCCTTGCAGAAGCTATTATTTCTTGAAAGAGTAATATTAGAGAAGATAATTTTTGCCATCTTTTATTTAGTAAAATGGGTGTAGCTGCTTGATTGGATACCTTCCTTACCCATTTTATTTTGGCAGACATTCACCTGTATGACAGAAGCAGCCACCCACAATTACTCTGAGAAGACCATAATATGAAAACTGCTCTATCACAGAATTTCCCTACCAGTTTTACAATATTTTGTGGATCTAGCCTCTTAACAACGTACCCAGTTCAAGAAGTCGCTTGGTGAGCATCATTGCTTTGTCCAGGTCCCCCTGCTGATACACAGCATAACTCAGATAATCAAGAATGGAGACTTTGTCAACAGTAGACACCTCCCCATCATCAAGCTGTTTCAGAGCTTGCTCCATCCACAGCTCAGTATGATAGTAGTCTGCCTCAGTGTATGCAATCTTGCCCAACTCAAAGCAATCTTCTGCTGTTAAAAAAGACTTGTGCTTCACACCTATCGAAAGCAAGAAACAGACAGGTATATAGGATTTTTAATCATACTATTTGGAACTGCACACCTGTGTTCAGTTGCCACATATTTTCTTACCCCTCACTGAACAAACTTAATTCTTTTTAGTGCTGGCACCCAGAGTTTAGAATGTACTTACCTTTGTTAGTGGCTATATTGTTCAATCCTCAGAAGTTAAATCCCAGGAGCATCGAAGTCCATGTGACAAAATGCATATGCATTGAGACATGAAGTTTCTCATTGACTAGTCACTGACAATTCTACAAAGGTTTTTTATGACTGAAAAGCACATTATGCAGAAGTGGGAGGGAGTTGGGTAGCAGGTGGAGCCAGGCTGTTTGGGGAGGCACAGACTTCCCTACCCAGCCCTCCACACAATTTTGAACCCCAATGTGGCCCTCAGGCAAAAAAGTTTGCCCACCTCTGGGCTATACCATAACAGTTCAGCCTCAGGCTGCAGTCCAGGCTCTGGGACGCTCCCTCTTCATGGGTCTCAGCCTGACACCAAATATGTACTCTGCAATTTTACAGCCCCAAGCTCAAGCCCTGAAAGCTTGAGTCAGCTGAACTGGGCCAGCCACAAATGTTTTTTTGCACCGTAGACATATCCCAAAAAAGAGGTAGCAGCAGAAGGCTGTTGGGAGCCTATCAAAAGGGCACAGCCTCAGGCCTCCTCTCCCCTAACATTTGTTGCTTGCAGGCCTGATTTAGATGCTCAGGAAACTTAACATCTATAGATGAGAACTAAATTTAAGGGGCCCTATAAAAACAAAGTGCTGAGCACAGGGGCTACACTCACCACACAAATAGCACTGATAACCAACAGATTTATCTGTGTACCAGGGAAATTATACTGTAATTTTTCATTTTGCTACAGAAATAGCCAGGTCAACTGCTTAGTACAATAACAGTTTTAAAAAAAACCAGTCTGAAATACAGAAGAATCAGGCAAAGAGGTAGCAATGCTCAACTGAACTGGAGAAAATGGAGAGATTGTGAGGGTAAAACTGGACACATTAAGTGACTGAAAAATCATACAGAAGACAGTGACCAAAACAGATGAAATACTAGAGAGATTTAGAATTCCAATTGCCCTGGAGGTCAAGAAAAACCAGAGAAGTTTATTTCAAGAGTGAAAATTTAACTAATCCAGCAATTATGATGGGTTCTCTGATGCAATTTTATCACAGCACTATTAAAAAGCAAAATTATACTACCAGGCAGCACACAGTCTGGGCTGCACAAGCTTGCTTCTATGAAAGATAGTAGAATATGGTCCATAAATTCACTTACTTTTTTATAGAAGACAACAAATGATAAAAACAATGTGTGTAGGGGGTAGGAGGCCAAAACAAAGTCAGATCTTGAAAGAATAGTTAAGTTTAAGATTAACAAAACCAAAACACAAAAGTACGCTTTGCAACACTAAAGCCAGTCACTCCCATTTTTATTATGCATCTGAACGTGAGCGTCTGAAAACATGACATGAATTGTGCAGTGCTTATTTTTTCCCCAGTTGCTAAAGGACTGTTTTGGAGCAGAGGGAGAGGGAAACCAATAGAGAAAGTTAAGAACTTTCCTTTAATTTTCTTCCCAAGGGACAAGCTGGCTTTTCCTGCCTATGAAACTATTAAAGATTATTTCAGCTAGCTTTGTATAAGTGCAAGTGATTACGTATGTTTTCCACATGTTCCCTGTTTCTTGCTCTTAATGTTTATACACTATACAGCTTCAGGCAATCCTATGTCACTTAATCTTTAAACTCTGAAAAAACAATCCTTTTTATTGGTGGTGGAAGGGTGGGGTGTGGGAGAGGACTATACAATAGTGTTCTTTTTTACTAAAGTGCATTCCATTGCACACAATCAGACAGAGTTTTAAAATATAGCTTGCTGATTACAACATTTAAAGTGAACAAAAACAAACTCAATCTCTCATTCCTGTTTAATATTTTTCTTTAACGTAACAGCAGGAAATACTCTAATAAATGGAGAGAATAGGTATATTTTAACCAAAATTGGCACATTTTAACCATGCAGTGATTTGTTTGTCTAAGGAACTCAGTTTTATATACAAGCCATAGGTTAAAGGTTTGCATTAACACAATAGGAATATTTATCCAGCCAAGTATGCTAATTCTGTGGTATTTTAGAGAGGAACTATGAAGTGAACTTATAAATGGAAACTTACTTGCAACTTTAAATACTGAGCAACTAATCTTGGAGGGGAAGGGGGGGGCAGGAGGAGGGAGAGAGAGAGAGAGAGAGAGGGAGTACGCGCGTGAGCAGCTTTGCTTGATCACAGGCAACAGCTCCATATGAAGCCAAAACTATGACAAAAAACTATCAGATGCTTATCCTTCCTGCACATTAACACTGACTTACACAGAAAGGGCTAGATTCAGTTGGAGTTTCATGCCAAAGTTTGCATTCTAAACCCAAGCACAGGATCTTGGCAGCAAAGCCCATCAGAGGAAGAGAAAGTGATGAAGAAAAACAGCTGCAACATACTCACTGCCAAAGACCTGAAGGAATGACCAACACACTAAAAAGTGAGCCTGGGAGGGAGAGTGGGTGAAGCACACAATGCTTCAGCACATCCCTCAGCAGTTTTTGCTGTGTCCCTCCCCATCAGAAAAAACCAAGGAAGTGCTCTGCTACCAATGTTCATCATGCCTCAAGTAGAGTGTTCTCTAGGGTACAGGTTGACGCAGGGAGATGTGACTTACAACTCTCTGTAGCAATTCAATTAAGCTGGCCCACAGCATACAAGTTTATGTAATCATAGACTGGCTGAAGACTAGGAAAGTCTCCCCCCCCCGCATTGTTAACAGCATGCTAGGCACTTTAGACATAGGCATGAAGAGAAGACTCCTCAAAGGCTTTATAATCTAGATATTCTGTAACTGCACAGCTATTTTTCCAAACTCGCACAGATGCTTCTTACCTGGAAGATTTCCCCTGGAGAGGGTGTCTGTATCCAAATTGTAAGTATCCTGGAGCCGTAAGAGAGCTTTGGCTGCACCAGCCTGATCTTCATCATTAGGAAAATACTGGCGTTGGATAGTCATATTAGAGATAAAGCCTTCGGAGAAAAAAAAAAAAAAAAAAAAAGAAAGAAAAGATTGGTGAGATCAAGAAAAGGACTGGGCTTTGCTTGTCCTGGGAGTTTTATATTAAAAACATCTGATTACAAATAAATATCCCTACACAAGTTGTTGAATGAAAACCAGCATGTCACTGCAAGCTATTATTAAACCAGAGGCAGATCTTCTTGCAAACGCTACCACCTTTGGGTGGGACTCTAGATAAATAATGTGTAGATCTATTTGTACATAGAGTAATATGTTAACAGTGCACTTCATGAGATTATTCAGTAGTCATTTCATGAGTGTCCTAACAGGCCAATGAACCAAACATACATCACACAAGACTGACCATGCTGAAATGTTTTCAAAAATAAATAAAATCAATAATCAATACACTGCAAATTCAAAGATAACGATAATTAATTTTAACATAGTTTCTTCATCTATTGTTTTAAGGCTCTTCTTCCAAAAGAATCTCTATACAGTATCATGGTAATGGTCTGAGACACATAGCATAAAGGAAAAAAAAATGGTATCACTGTTACTACCCATGTAGGGCCAACCCTGAGGTAAGATTTGTGATATTGTTCCAGAAAATGTATTGGGAACAGGGAATCTCTAATTTCACACATACGTATGTTAAAAGATGCCTTTTTTTAAAGTAGAAGTTTATATGGAAAATTTGGGAGAGATTCTCAGTACTAAATAAGTCTAATTTTCACAATACTGTGCATGAATGAAAATCTTGATTCAAACTAGAGTACACTTCTGAATATTAGTCCTTTAATTTAACCTTTTACTTCTATGTTCTATTTTAGGATGGTGGAGGGAGAGAAGAATTGTTTTAGGATAGTGAAAGGGGTATAAATTAATATAAATTAAGTGTTGTGAACCAACACAAAGGAGGCCCCCATTTACGTTCTCAGAGAATGGGAAGTCAACAGGGAGACAAGACAGTGGAGACTGAACCACAGTGGGTCGCTCTGTCTCTTTTTCCCCCCAAGTCAGACTGGCAGAGACATGCAGGGTTTTCACCTTCCTCTGCAGCATGGGGCACTGGTTGCTTGCTGGTTTGAACTAAAGTAAATGCTGAATTTTTCTGTAACTTTAAAGTCTTAACATCAAGATTTGAGGACTTCACTAAATCAGCCAGAGGTTATGGCGCAGGTGGGTGAGGTTCTGTAGCCTGCAATATGCAGGAGGTGAGACTAGATGACCATGATGGTCCTCTTTTAGCCTTTAAAGTCTATGAGTGAACTAGTATGTATAATATTCCCTTTGGGAGGGCGTACCTGGTATTACTGTGAGTGCTCAGCAGATAAGGTGTTAAATACTACAATGGAATGCTTCAAAGGGTCTTGGAGACTGGGGTGCACCTATTGTTAACTTGCAAGGCAAAGTAAGGGCTGCCATAGCCCAGAGGAGATTGAGTGGCTAACAAACTGCTGTTTCAGGGAGTTGACACCCAGTTAAACACAAACAAGCTTCCCTTTTGCTGGAGGCAGGGGGGTAAACAAGGTGACTCAGTCCTGGACACCCCAAGAACCATCACAAATAGTCCACTCTGAGGAATTAGAGCTCTCTGAATTTACTCCCTTTGTCCCTGAAGTTTTGTTGTTGAGCTTTTGATCTGTTTAGCTCAGAACTGGTTAAACTTTTTACCAGCACCATCAGTTTGGTAAGGTGATATGTGCATTACATGTACCTACATACAGAAAAAAAAGGTCTTCTAAAAAGAGACTCTCAAAGTCATGGAAAACATTACATAAATCCAATTTCAATGATGATGCATGCAAGATACAAGTCAAATAATTCTCTCAGCAAAAGTGTTTGACCATTGTTATTTCTACTGCAGGTGCAGTACAAAAAATATGTTCCTCAAAAAACAAAAGTTGTGCTGTGCTTGACATTAAGGTGATAATATTAATCAGAGTAATAGCTGTGTATTGATAACTCTAAAATATCCTCAAACTTACCATCTGACATGTCCTTCAGGACCAGATTCTCCAGTTCACCCCACTCAGTGTTAAGTCGTTTCATTAACTTGAATGCATTTACAGGATGCCCCAAGAATCCTTCTGGGTCTTTTGTAGCAGTGTTTGTCAGCTGATCTAACTTCTCTGCCCATCTATGAAACATATATATTTTAGGAATAAGCTTAATACAGGATCACCTAAATATTTTCCTATGTATTGTAAAACTAATGCCAAGCTAAAGGACTCTCTTGGCTGATAAAGCTTCCAGAATAAGTTGGTTGTTTTTACTTTATCTATATGCAAAGTTTGTCTGCAAGGAATCAAAGATTTCATCTTTCTCCGCTCTCCCTCTGCTGTGGTATAAACCTTGAAGTAGCCTTGCTCTCATGATCTCTCAGCAATAAAGTGCAATGCGCCAACACAGGACTCCTTTACAATATGCATGAAGAAGGTAAATACACACTGACATAAGTAGCGTCCCAGCAATTCCTTTATAAAGTTTAACTCAGGAATGAGTAGTCCAAAACAAAAAGTCTTACCTAGGGTTTTAGTAATTTATTAATAAGTAATGTATAGAAAGATTATTGTACTTTGCAAAACAAAGTAGATGAAAACGTTTTACTTTTAACAGGGGAAAAAATCAGTAGCTAAATATTAAATTTTGAAAGTTAGTCATCGAGCATGCTCAACCCTAGGCCATATATTCTGATCTTTGCCAGGAAATCATGCTCCAGAATCTACTCTCTCTCTCTCTCTTCCCCTCCCCCACCCCTTTTTTAAATAAAAGCTGGCTCTCATGGTTCTAAATAAAACCTCGATACAAGAGCTGCTTGCAAGCTGATGTAGCACTGTATTCCAGTATCTGCTGGCAACCTAAAATATGTATGAAAGAAGGTATCCCCTATCAAGTTGCAAAAATCTCCAAGCTTCCCCTCAAGAATTTCTACAGTGCAATGCAAAATAAAAATCAGCAGTATCTTAAAAATGAAAAAGTATAGGGGCAGAGTAAAACTAAGACTACTATTACAAAATTTAACTTTTCATTTAGTAATTTCCATAATTTTATTTACACACACACACATATATACACAAATACATATATAAATAAAAAACTATTTTAATATTCATATAAAGATGCCAAAGAATTTTTAGTCTGCCACAGAAGAAAGCAGGGGACTTTGCATAAACCTAGATCGAGACAGTAAATAGGCCTTATATTTAGACACACAAAAAGTAAGTTTACCTAGTTGACTCACTTCTCCTTCTGAGCTCTTGGGTGGTGTAAAAAAAATCATTTGTATTCACTCCTCCCATGGATCCTCCAAACCTGTGAAGAAGCCCTTTCCTGCCCACAGTAGCCCCATGTTGCAGTGAGTCTCCACAACAGCGGAGCAAGGGTATTTCTACACTTAAACCTGTAGTGTTTCAGAGTAGACACTACCTAAACTGCTGGGAGGGGTTCTTCTGTCAGCGTAAGTAATCCACCTCCCCAAAAAGTGGAAGGTCTACAGAAGATCTACTGAAGAACTCTTCCGTCGAGCTAATGCTGTCTATACTGGGGGTTAGGTAGGCATAGCTTTGCTCCGAGGTGTGGACTTGTCACACCTCTGAGACCCCGAGCTATGGCGATGTAAGTTCCTGGAGTACACCAGCCCTTCAGTTGGACATGGGTCCCTTCTGGAAGCGTTAGTGCCATTTCCCAGCCAATACAGGATTATTAACAAGCATTGTACTCTTATTCCGTGGCAGAGGATTGACCAGACTACTCTGTGTAATGCTTCCAGCTCTTAACCATATGTTAAACACAAAAAAGACTGATAATGGGATTTCACTGAATTGATAGCATTTTTACTATTCAATGACAATTTTAAAGTGGCAACAAACTCTCTTTACAACCATAAGACAGAAGGCTGAAGCCAAGACTTCATTCCTAATAAGCTTCCATACTATATTAACCCAACCATAATGTACCCACAGATTGAGGAGCCCTATTTTCCAACTTCAGGAGCCAATGGAGTGCAGCTGTAGAATGGTGTCCAGTAAGTTTTAAAGACAGGATATTTTTGTTTTAACTTTGAATTCTTTGTTTTTTAACCTGCTGATGTACATGTCTATATAACATACACATGTAGTAATGATGCACATGTGATAAAGTTCCACTTACACACCTTTGATAGTATCATCTGCTCAGTGATCACTAATTTGTGGTTGTATGGCCTACTTCTAACATTTCAAAGTTATGTACGACTTCAAACAGATGTATTTTATAAAGCCACAAAAATAAAAAAATAAGTATATAAATATATCTGGACATAAAAGTTTGCTTCTTTAAGTTACATTGCTCCAGATGGATTACAGGCAGTAATCTTTTGGACTATTGACACGCTGAAAGGTCATAAATCTCATATCCCATCATGGCTAGACTACAAAGAGATTAAGTTACATAGAAAAGTCATTGAAAGCTAGAAATTCCCCCTTCCAGTGGGACAAGGTTACTCCCCCAATCCTCAACCCTGGTACATTTTGAGCTTTTGGACCTTTCCCCTAAAACAGGGTTTCTCAAACTGGGGGTCGCTGAGCGCTTCCAAAGGGGTCGCAAGCTCCTGCCGCCGCTTAAAAGCCGCCGAATGAATTACTTCCACATTCAGCGGCTTTTCAGCAGACATGCCGAGCTATTTCGGGAGCGCTCGGCATGTCCGCCGAAAATAGCTGCCGAATTCGGAAGTAATTTATTCGGTGGCTTTTCAGCAGACATACAAGGGTCCGCTGCAGCAGCCGAGGAAGGAAAAATGGGTCACAGTTCTCAAAAGTTTGAGAACCACTGCCCTAAAATCTTTATTGTTGGCCAAAATGTTAACTGGGACAATTTCAAAGGGTTTTTCTTTTTTTTATTTAAACCAACTCAGCTTTTAAGAGATAATGGCATGGGGTATTTTTGTAATGACTTACTAGAAATCATTTGGGAGGCCTGTTGAACTAGTTACAGCTTACCCACACTGCAGCCACTGAAATAGATATTAAAACTTTTTAAGCTACAGCACAGCATTATGTTTTCTCTAACATATAAACACACACTTTTGGTTTGTTGGTTTCCTATCAGGAAAGCATGTTTTTGGAAGAACTAGACTTACTTGGGAATTCTGCCAAGAGAAATCAGAATTTCTCAATACAGAAATCAGATTCACCATCATAAAAATTAATAAAACAAAATGACTCATAAAAGAGACATTCATTTAGGACAAAAATCTTGCAGAAGTTACAAATTAATTTTTATCCCCATAGGCAATAAATTCCTGTTCGGCCTTCAGGAACCTTCTTGTACATGAAGGTGGAGTCACAATTAAATATTAGTGTTATGAAACCAGCTGCTTACTTTTTGATCTGTTCCAGCTTG
Organism: Dermatemys mawii; assembly: GCA_007922305.1. Taxonomy (NCBI): domain Eukaryota; kingdom Metazoa; phylum Chordata; order Testudines; family Dermatemydidae; genus Dermatemys; species Dermatemys mawii. Next base: position 21,622,827 of record ML677335.1, on the reverse strand, counting down.
CTTTCTTCTGCCTTGATATAATCTTTCAGTGATGTCACCAGGTCTTTTTCTGTGTTAATTAAGTCTGTCATGTGACCTAGAGAAGAAGCAATGATTTCAATCTAATGATCCTCCTCATTTAGAACAGTGTTTCTCAACTACTGGCCCTGTCTTTGGTCCCTGAAATCTCCCTTAAAGGCGGCAACCCAGTCCCTGGTATCAAGAAGGTTGAAAAAACACACAGATTTAGAGATATTTCCCATTGGAAGAAACTTGGGCACACACACACACAAAAGAAAACATTCAAGAACGTGTTTATTTGGCCAGCCATTCTGTGGTGTTCTTATTATCCATGAAAAGGTGTTCAAATAAGATTTCTCTCCTTTTGATGGAACTTACAGTAGACAGACAATCCTGTGTTTGACTAGCTTGTTGCCATGGAAGTGAATGCAGTGTCACAAATTTAGCATTAGGACTTTAATTCAGGACTCATATAGAAGAGAATAAAGGCTGTGAGGGAGTAAGCTCTTGTTGAAATACATCTGGTACATAGCAAATATGGCAAGAATTAATTATGGAGATACACAAAGTAGTATTTGTTTAAAATTCATTTGCATACAATGACAGATTGTTTCTCAACTACAAATTAATATAGCAAAAATTAGAGGGGTAGCCGTGTTTGTCACTTCTGCAATTCCAGACTAAGAATCCTGTGGCACCTTGAAGACTAACTAAAGTATTAGAGCATAAGCTTTCATGGGCTAATACCCACTTCGTTGGATACCCACTTCCTGCATCCAACGAAGTGGGTATTAGCCCACGAAAGCTTATGCTCTAATACTTTAGTTAGTCTTTAAGGTGCCACAGGACTCTGTCATTAATATAGCAGTAAGTCATATAGGAAACAACAAACTGGCAGCTGACCCACTTAACCCTAGGGTAAATGCTAGTTTAACAAAAGCCTCATACACCATTAAAATATTGAGACTGATGAAGATGGGATCCTGAAATGCTGGAATTGTGCATCCTACTCAAGAGTTATAGTTAATTCACAAAAAGCAGCTCTCAATCCAAACTATGGCTTTGAATCCAGTATCTGTAATGAATGCATATCCTGTTCTCTTGTCATTTTAAGAGCAGAACTGATTTGAAATCAAAATTTTCCCTCAAAAAAATAAAAAAGCAAGCAGGGCACTTAAAACTAGAGCTATGCTAATTAATTGAGCACACAGGTTCATCTTTAATCACATCACTGCAGAATCCGTTCTGAAAGTTGGCAGACAGCACTGCAGTTATTCACTGTACAGTCACGTTGCATCTTACGCGAGGGTTCCGTTCTGTGAACCCCATGTATAGCCAAAATCGCGTATAGTCAAAACACTCAAGTTCAATGGCAGGCGGAATCGCCCGCACTATAGATCATTGGCTCTCAAGCTGGGGGTCTCAGCCACTTATGGGAGGGGTCCAGAGCCCCGACCCCTACAACGGGCTGCCGGCCCCAATCCCCGGGGTGGGCTGCTGGCTCCGGGTCCCCGCAGCGGGTGGGCTGCCGGCCACGGGCCCCTGCCCTGGCCCCTAGTGGGCTGGGCTCTGCCCCAGCCCCGCAGCAGGGGCTGCTGGTTGAGCCCCGACCCCTGCCACGGTCTGCCATCAGCACCAAGCCAGACCCCTGTGCTGGGCGGCTGCCAGCCCCAACCCCCACCCCAGCAGGGGTCACTTACAGGCTTTCGGAAATGTTTTTTTTTTTTCTGTTTTTGCCAGCCGCGTAAAGCTGAATTCACATATGTTAAATACGCATAAGACGCGACTGGCCTGTACATACAAAAGCAAATCTCACCAATCGAAGTGAAGAAGTCCATATGGGCATAAGAATGAGGCAGCAGAAAGCTCAGGACTAAAATACACCAAACCTTTACGGATGCCATAGTTCAACAGCTGTTGTCTCAGCACACACCTACAAGAGAAATACAGTGATTAACAGACTTTTATACACCATAGCACTTACCTAGGTTTTACCCTCAACTTCAGATAAAGCTGAAGTTTGTAAGGGGTCACAGTTTTATTACACAATTTTTCTCCCTAGTAACACATTACTCTTTTGGAATTATTTCCCTCTAGGCTGCAGTACTCTAGGAAGAAGTGGAAATCTCCCCAAAGGACTGTGTAGTGGGGTGGCTGCCCCACTCCTCAAGAACAGGGGTTAAAAGAGTCAAGCTATGCCAATTGGAGTAGCAGCCACAGCTGTGGCCAGCTCAATTAGGGCTCAGCTGGCCCTGATAAGAGGGCTGTGGGCCAGGTGCTGAAGAGTCTCTCTCTAGCTGTGGAGAGAGAAGGACCTGGCTGCCTGGGAGAAAAGAGTACCTGAAGTGTAGTGGGGCTGGGGAAAGGCAAGAGGGGCTGGAGAGCTACAGCCTGGCAACTCCTCAGGCTGCAGGCCTTACTAAAGGACCAAGAAAGGTACTGGGGCTGCAGATGAACAGCATTTGACCCCATTAGCTTCATCTGGGAAAAAGATTTTAGGGCCAGATTCAGTGGTGGGGGAAAGAGAGAACAAACGACTATTGATTGGAAGAAGAGCTCTGTGAAAGCTGGAAAGCTTGTCTTGCTCAACAACAGAAGCAGGTCCAACAACAGATTTAAAACTTTATTAAAACTAATGTTAAAAAAAATGAACACATACACAAGTTAAGTAGTAAGGTGCTGGACATCTGGAGTCAGGCTGGGGTTATGGGCGATTGTATGTAAAAGCTTCAGGGTTTTACCTCACCCACCTTGTCTCTCTGAAGCTGGCCCTTGAACAACTGAAGTGGACTTTTCTGATTTGCTGATAAACTGAAGAATTTCCTTGATTTCTCATTTCACTGGCCAAACCAAAAACAAAACAAACAAACAAAAATTCACCTAACACCAGTTGGCTCTGCTAACAAGAATAAGCTTAGTATAAAAACTGTCACTACTAAACACCTGTTCTCTAACCAACTTGCAGCAAGTACATAACCTACTATGAGAATCAGTGAACTGAGCCTGGGAACGAACATGAAAACTACACTGGTTTACACCACATCTGAAGTTATCACCAGGGTAAAGTTCTCCCAGGTATAGTTCCCCTGAAGCAGATGGAGTTTATTACATCAGAAATTAAATACGCTCCCCAAATGACCCAGTTCCATTTTCCTTTATTCAAAGGAAGCTGCATCCATATACTTGGGACCCTTAAATAGCAAAAGAAAGTCTTCAGAGGAGAAACAGATTGCCTGGATTATTAGGGTACATTTGTACTGTAGCTGTGAGCATGCCTCACAGCCAAGGTAGACAGATTTAGTGTACTAGCTCAGAGCTAGCATGAAAATAGCAGTGTGGATGTTGCTACACAGGTGCTGATTCAGGCTAGCCACCTGAGCTCAGACAGGCTTGGACTTGAGCAGCAACATCTAACTCTCTGGATTCTTAATATCTACACTGCTATTTTTAGCATGCTGGCTCAAACATAGCTAGCACAAGTCTGTCAAGACTGGGAGGCACACTCCCAGCTGCACTGTAAACATTCCCTTAACATGACTGCTGAATTTCATATTTCATTTCCAAAGAAGTTCAGCACCTTCTACGCATTCAACTGAAGCAAGCAAATAAACCTGTGCATTGACTACAAAGCACAAACAGTTCTACTACACTATAAATATTTGCTAACTTTGAGTCATTGGCACTTGGGATACATTGAACTATCAGTACACTGTATATTCAACGAGACACAAGAACAGGGCTTTTTGCAAGGTATCTACTTCACACAGTTTAGTGGAAAGGACCAGATTTGTCTCCTATGCTATGTGCATGAGCTGAAATTCTTCCACAATGTCAAACAATATCACAATGAGGTCCTAGAAACTGATGTACTCTAGCATCAAAGTTTCCCCTTCCTTCACAGTTTCCTCTAACAGTGTGGCAACCTCCTAGAAAGCTCCTGGCCTCAGCTGCAGTTGTATCCACTCCCTCCTAACTCTCTCTCAACCATCCCATACTCTTTTCATTGCCTAGATCAGGGATCTCAGAGTTCCAGCCCGCAGGCCACCTCTGGTCCGAGAAGCTCACCAACGTGGCCCATGGGGTTCCAGCAATTTTGGGGTGGGGTCTCTCTCTGGGCCCTGCCTGCTGCCCCAGGGCACTCCCCCTCCCCTCCCGGTGATTTAAAATGGCCCAGAGCCCTGCTCACCATCGGCAGCACAGCACACCTAAGCAGCTTCCTGTACGCTTGCTGCTCCTACCCCGAGCGCCCCCAACAGCCAATGGGAAGCTGCAGGGGTGGTGCCTGGGGGCAGCAGCACATAGAGGCCCTCCAGCCCACCCCACCTTGGAGCCCCAGGTAAGTGTCACACCTACTGCCTCTCTCCCAGAGCCTGCTCCCCCACCCCACATACCCCTCCTGCCCCCAAATTAAGGAACTGTCCCAAGTTGAAGTGTCATTAGAAGTGGTTTTGGAACAAATTGATAAAGAGTAATAAGTCTCCACAACCTGATGGTATTCACCCAAGGGTTCTGAACTCATATGTGAAATTCTGCAATGCTGACCAGGAACTCATATGTGAAATTGCAGGACTACTAACTGTCATCTGTAAACTATCATTTAAATCAGCTTCTGCACCAAAGGATTGGAAGATAGCTAATGTGACACCAAGTTTTAAAAAGGGTTCCAGAGGTGACCCTGGCAATTACAGGCCAGTAAGCCTCACTTCAGTAACGGGCAAACTGGTTGAAACTATCCTAAAGAACAAAATTGTCAGACATAGATGAACATAATTTGTTGGGAAAGAGTCAATGTGGGTTTTGTAAAGGGAAATCATGCCTCACAAATCTACTAGAATTCTTTGCGGGGGGTCAACAAGCATGCGGACAAAGGAGATCCAGTGGATATAAATGTATGCAGATTTCCACTGACTGCCCCCCTCAGAACCACCAACCCATTCAACCCCACTGCTGCCACTCATCCCCTGACCATCCCCTCCAGATACACCCGCACCACTAACCACCCCCAGCACCCCACCCCCATCTAAAGTCCTGCTCCTTGTCCCCTGACCGCCCCTCTTGAAACCCCATCACACTAAGTGCCCCCCAGAACACTACCCCCACCCAACCCTCCCTGCCCCGACTGCCCTGCCACCTATCCTCACCCCCGCCCCCTGACAGACCTCCCAGGACTCCCACACCTATTCACCCCCCCATTCCCCATCCCCTGATCACCCCCCCACCCCGAAACCTCGGCTCCATTCAACTGCCCTCTGATCCCTGTCCTCTGCTGACCATCCCCTTGGACTCCCTACTCCTTATCCAAACCCCTAGCCCCCTTACCCTGCCGTTCAGAGCTGCATGTCTGGCAACTGCGCAGCCCACCGAAGCCACCCACACTGCCCCACAGGAGCTCGTAGTGCCGCCGGAGCCAGCCACACCACTGCAGTGCTGCTGGAGCCAGCCATGCCACTGCAATGCTGACCAGGAGCAGCGGGTCAGAGCACTGCCCGCACGCTGAGGCTGCGGGGGTGGAAAGACAGCGGAGGCCTCCCCAGCCAGGAGCTCAGAAGCTGGGCAGGACTGGCCCACAGGACATACTTTGCCCATCCCTGAGTTATAGGGATACTTATATAATGACATGCCAATTATTCATATGTTGCTTAACTTGTCTTTGTTAAGCTCCCAGCCTGCTGCTTAGTTTGTCCTGTTAAAAATGTAGATGTGCTTTAAAAAGGCATAATGCAAAAACTACTATTCAGATCTCCCCAGAGGACTGTGTCAGAAAATCATGAGTTATCTAACTTGATAATCAAGGTTCAGTATTTCATCAATTATCCTGTGTACCTTTACAAAATATACTGGTAGAAAATACAGCATAGTGGTGAGGAAAAAACACTTTTGACTACATGATGAAGTGTCTCAGCTAGGGAGGTCTGTGCTAAGGAATCCTAATTTCTCTAACTGAATTAATGGTTACCAAGGATACATCTCAGAATTTAGTATAGTATGGATACCAGAACTTTAATTTTGAAGTTCTTTCAATCATGTACTTCTTCAGCAACCAGTTCCCCAAAGATAAACTTTTGTGGTAAGTATTGTTCTATAAGCAAGGATCCAACTGCAACACACCAGTTCTGGTATCCACACCTCACAATCTGATCGATTTAAAACACAGATGTAAAAGTTAAGAAGATTGGGCTACATAACAGACCATAAACAATGTGCCAGAGGGTCAACTTTTTCAGCAACAAGATAGGCTTTTCACCATTTGAAACTGTAATCCAGGGCTTTATTCTTGAATCTCAGTGTGCCCATATTAAAAGAAACTTAAGCAAAATGACATCTGTTGGGGAAACAGCAGGGCACGGATTATCCAACAAATTCTTGGAATATATTGGAGACAATGTTTTATTTCAGAAGGTGGAGAAAGCTACTGGGGAGAGGCTGTTCTAGATTTGATTTTGACAAATAGAGAGGAATAAGTTGAGAATTTAAAAGTGGAAGGTAACTTGGGTAAAAGTGATCATGAAATGGTAGAGTTCATGATTCCAAGGACTGGTAGCAGGAGAACAGCACAATAAAAAAAAACAACAATGGATTTTAAGAAGGCAGATTTTAGCAAACTCAGGGAATTGGTAGGTAAAATCCCATGGGAACCAAGTCTAGGGGGAAATACAGACATGTCACGTCTTAGGCACATTTAACATATGCGATTTCCGCTTTACGCAGTCAGAAAAAAAAAGGGAAAAATAAAAATTTGAAAAAACTTTCTGTAGGGCGGGAGATTTCACCCGCCATCGAACTCAATGGGTTTTGGCTATACACAGTTTCTGCTTTACGCAGTGACCAGGGAACTGAACCTTAACGCGAAATATGACATGCCTATACACCTGAAGACAGCTGACAGTTTTTCAAAAAGACATTAAGGGTACAAACTATCCCACTGCGTAGGAAAGATAGGAAGTATGGCAAGAAAGCACGCTGGCTTAACCAGGAGATCTTCAATGAACGAAACAAAAAGTCCTACAAGAAGTGGAAACTCCGCCAACTTACAAAGGATGAATATAAACAAACAACACACGTATGTAGGGACACAATTAGAAAGGCCAAGACACAAAACAAGATCCAACTAGCAAAGGACATAAAGGGTAACAAGAAAACATTCTACAAATACATTAGAAAGAAGAGGAAGATCAAGGACAGAGTAGGCCCATTATTCAATGAGGGGGAAGACAATAACAGAAAACGTGGAAGTGGCAGAGTTGCTTAATGACTTTGTTTCGGTTTTCACCAAGAAGGATGGTGGCGATTGGTGAATAGATAGATGGTGCATATCTAACATAGTGAATGCCAGTGACAATGAGGTAGGATCAGTCTAAAATAGGGAACGAATTAGTCAATAATTACTTAGACAAGTTAGATGTCTTCAAATCACCAGGGCCTGATGAAATGCATCCTAGAATACTCAAAGAGCTGACTGAGGAGATATCTGAGCCATTAGCCATTATCTTTGAAAAGTCATGGAAGATGGGAGATGTTCCAGAAGAGTGGAAAAGGAAAATATAGTGCCCATCTATAAAAAAGGGAAATAAGGACAACCTAGTGAATTCCACACCAGTCAGCTTAAGTTCTCTACCCAGAAAGATAATAAGCAAATAATTAAGAGATCAATTTACAAACACCTAGAAGATAATGAGGTGATTTAAGTAACAGCGTGGATTTGTCAAAAACAAATCATGTCAAACCCCCCTTATTTGGCAGGGTAACAAGCCTTGTGGATGGTGGGAAGCAGTACATCTTGACTTTAGTATGGCTTTTGACACTCTCTCACATGACCTTCTCATAAACAAATTAGGGAACTACAACCTAGATAGTGCTACCATAAGGTGGGTGCATAACTGATTGGAAAATCATTCCCAGACAGTAATCATCAGTGGCTCACAATCATGCTGGAGGGACATAATGAGTGGGGTCCTGCAGTGATCGATTTTGGGTCCGGTTCTGATCAATATCTTCATCAATTATTAGATAATGGCATAGAGAGTAGATTTATAAAGTTTGCAGACGATACCAAGCCAGAAGGGGTTGCAAGTGCTTTGAAGTATAGGATTAAAATTCAAAATGGCCTGGGCAAATTGGAGAAACGGTCTGACATAAACAGGATGAAATTCAATATGGACAAAGTACTCCATTTAGAAAGGAAGAATACGTTGTACATGTACAAAATGGGAAATGACAGCAAAGGAGTACTGCGGAAAGGGATCTGGGGGATCATAGTGGATCACAAGCTAAATGAGTCAACAGTGTAACACTGTTGCAAAAAAAGCAAACAGCATTCCAGGAGGTATTAGCAGGAGTATTGTAAGCAAGATAAGTTGTAATTCTTCTGCTCTACTCCATGCTGGTTAGGCCTCAGCAGAGTATTGAATCTAGTTCTGGTTGCCACATTTCAGGAAAGAAGTGGACAAATTGGGGAGAGCCAGAGAAGAGCAACAAAAATGATTAAAGGTCTAGAAAACATTACCCATGAGGGAAGATTGAAAAAAATAGTTTGTTTAGTCTGGAGAAGAGAAAACTGAGAAGGGACATAACAGTTTTCAAGTACACAAAAGGTTGTTACAAGGAGGAGGGAGAAAAATTGTTGTTCTTAACCTCTGAGGATAGGTCAAAAAGCAATGGGCTTAAATTGCAGCCAGGGCGGTTTAGGCTGGACAAAAACTTCTTAACTGTCAGAGTGGTTAAGCACTGGAATAAATTGCCTAGGGAAGTTGTGGAATCTTCATCACTGGGGATTTTTAAGAGCAGGTTGGACAAACACCTGTCAAAGATAACACTTGAGTGCAGGGGACTTCACTAGATGACCTCTCAAGGTCCCTTCCAGTTCTATGATATGGGGATGGTTTTTATTTTACTTTCTTTTTTAAATCTTTTTCATCTGTACTTCAGGCCAGTCTCTACACAGAATTATAACTCATTTGATTATTTCTGTGCAAGTATGTATGGGTGCTATCTTGGAATTAAAGTAGCTAAATCTACTTTAAAGTTAGCAATTGACCAACTTTAACTAAAATCAACTCTAGCTACTTCCAATTTTGAAACAAATATCTACACACAGACTTGCACAAAAATAACTAAAATCAATTTTAATTCATACCTTTTGTTATTTATCATTTCATTATTGTAGCATCTACCTAGTGGCTCTAGTCATAGACCAGGGAGGGCAAACTTTTTGGCGTGAGGGCTGTGCCTCCCCAAACAGCCCTCACACCAAAAGGAAAACAAACTTCATTGGAAAATCAACCAGATTTTCATTTCAGTTTATTTAACCAGCTCTGTGCAATGACTAGTTCATTCAGAAGTTAAGAAACCAATTGAAAAAGCAGGAAAGTTTGTTTTCCTTTTCCAATGAAGGCCCCTGCCCCCTATCCAAGACTCCCTGATGGCCTGGACCCCTGCCCCATACACCCCTTCCTGTCTCCTGACCACCGCCAGATCCCTCACCACCCCATGCAAGCCCCGCTCCTTCCTGACTTCCCCCTGCCCCAGGAGCCCTATCTCTATTCAACGCCCGTTCCCTGCCTTCTGAGCACCCCGACCACTATCCACACCCCGGCTCCCTGACCACCATCCCAGACTCTTACCCTCTATCCAACCCACCCTGCTTCCTTACCGCGCTGCCTGGAGCGCCTGTGGCTGTAGCACTACAGCCATGCCACCCAGAACACCAGGAAAGGAGCCAGACATGCCACCGTGCATCACAGAGCACCAGGTTAGGCCGCAGCTCTGCAGCTGTGCTGCCCGGCAAGAGCTTGCAGATCCGCTGGGGTGCAGTGAGCTTAGGCTGCGGGGGAGAGAGGAACAACAGGGCAGGGGCCAAGGCTCAGGGGACAGGCAGGAGGATCCTGCAGGCCATAGAATATGACTGAGGTGGGCAAACTACGATCCCATTGTGCAAGGCACTATACAAACACAGAACAAGATGATTAAGCCCCTTGGGGAGGGACTGTTTAATTCTGACAAGAAACAACAGATACACACCAGGATGGATAAAGTGCTTTAAATCTGTTTTTATTTAAATTAAAAAACAGGGGTTTTAAACTATTTAAAAATAAATTTAAAAATTGATAATTATGTTAAGATCTAAATTTATTATATTAAAAGCACTCAAACAAAAAAATTGAACAGTATATATTTGCTAACTTGTTTTAAAGAAAGAAAGTTAGACCATTGAATTGGTGGAAGCCACTGACTAAGCCCCTGGAATCAGTTTGCTGCAACGCTCAACCAGATTTTCATTTCAGTTTATTTAACCAGCTCTGTGCAATGACTAGTTCATTCAGAAGTTAAGAAACCAATTGAAAAAGCAGGAAAGTTTGTTTTCCTTTTCCAATCTATGAATAAAACCTAGTGAGGAGAGGATGAAATCTACTAGTTCTAAAATTTTGAAGGACATGGTTACAAAAAACAATCAAATTCCCTAACAACAGGTAGTAGTTTATTTAATAAATTAGTTTTTAATGAAAAACAATTTTAATTATTTTTCTTTACATATCCAGAACACTTAAGGCAATTTAATTTAAAAAAAATAATAAAATGTTGGCTTTGTGCATTTAACTGCATTTTCATTCCAGTAGAGTGTGACACAAATCACAAAAAAAAAAAATCAATTACATAATTGCTTAAATAAATTAGTACAGATATAGTGCATCTTCCTGGTTAACAACCACCACCAAATTTACTGTAAAGGGTACATTTAATTGAAAATGTACATTACAATGGTTACCAACCAATGAGAAATTTTCTTTAGGAAAACAACTAAAAGTAAAAATGCAAAACTTGATTAAAATAGATGATTTTTAAATCTATGTTTCCTATTTGCTGATTCAAATCATTATTAAAATTAGTTATTTAAAAACACTAATTTAAATCAATCCACCCTGATAAAAACTGACAGGGGAGGACAAGTAACTATGAGACAATATTGTTCAGCTTCATAGGCAATACTGCATCCACTCTCTGACAGGGCTTAACTACCACCATCAGCAAGGCAAAGGAAAGTACCCAAATAGCCATGTTCTGATTTTTTTGGGGGTGGGAGGGATCTAATCACATCTTGGATAAAAGAGGCAGGACTAAGCCATACAAGTAGACCAAGCCTCAGTCTACCCTAGAGAGTCTGATCAACATAAGACAGCTTATATCATCCCCAGGAGCAGACTCCCAGTGGCAGGGAGCCAGGTTCCCAGCACAGAGTTGCATGTGGAGCACCCTTAAGTCGGTGGAAGCCTTCCTGGTAAAGACACACACTACTGACAGAAGGAGGGTCGTCTGGGCATGAACCACCACAGTAATAAGCTGACCTAACATACTCAGAGAACACAGCTGGAAAGAGACTGTGGAGGAGACAGGTCTCTCTCATGGAAAGGAGTTCTGAGCCAGGGCCTACATGGGTAAGGGAACTGGAGTCAAATACAGGAATAGCAACACACATGTGCAGTTTAGAGTTGAGCCCAGAACTGGCAAAGGACCTTTTGTTTAGTCCTGAACCCCAGAAGCTAACTGAACTGTTACATAATTCTGCCACAGGGTTGAGCCAAAAAGACCCAGTGCAGGAGTCTGGGTAAGAGACTGGCTGAGAGGAATCACCACGACCAAGACAGTGGCCACCAGGAGGGAGTGCTCGAGGCCACGTTTCCTGCAACTACTCCTCGGGGAATTCTGTGCCAAAAAATTATGCACACAATATTTTAAAATTCTGCACATTTTATTTGTCAATATAACACTACATAATCATTCCAGTTTCAATTATTTTGGCAATATATTTCAAAATACCTGTTACAGACATAGTTGCTGACAATACAGACACAGAAAATCAAAGCTCTGATTTTTCCTATATTCATACAACAGTATTATTAAAAAGGTTCATCTAGTCCAGAGGTTCTCAAACTGGGGGTCGGGACTCCTCAGGGGGTCATAAAGTAACTACATGAGAGTAACGAGCTGTCAGCCTTCATCCCAAACCTCATTTTGCCTCTACCATTTATAATGGTTTTAAATATATAAAAAAGTATTGTTAATTTGGGGGGGGGGGGATCGTCACACTCAGAGGCTTCCTATGTGAAAGGGGTCACCACTACAAAAGTTTGAGAACCACTGATTTTCTAGACTGATATTTTCTTCTGCCTTTGCTCCAGCCTGCATTGCAACCTGGTCTATACCTAAAACTTGCGTCAACCTAAATACATCGCTCAGAGCTGTGAAAAACTTCACATCCTGTGCGATGTTACTAGGCCAACCTAACCCCACTGTAGAGACAGCCAAATCGATGGCAGAATTCTTCCACCATGGTAGTAACTAACTAAATTATAGTGGCATACCTGAGAGCTCACTGGGGTGGTTTAGTTATCCTGGCAGAAGCTCTCTCCAGCCAGCAAAGCGTGGCTACACAGGACCTGTGCTGCTGTAAGGTTCATAGTGTAAACCCAACCGTACAAAGAGGAACAAAAAGTTGCCCCTATGTCCAGTGCTAGTTTGGAAAGTACTGCATTATAAAGTTAAGGTCAGAATTAAAGTGATCTTTTTCAGGATCTTAAACATGAAAATAAATTACCAAGCCTATCGCAATTAAACTGCTTGCCACAAGAGGAAAAAAAATTATGATGTATGCAAAGCTTCTACTGATCTAATCATTGTCTACACTTCATACTCCCACTTAAACATAAGCTACACTTAAATGTAGTTAAATTTCAAATCTCATTTCTATTTTGCTTTTAACACCACATGTACATAACTGAAGTCTGTTAAACTGAGTTTTGTAGGAACAGAAGTACATTTAAAATTCTGTTTAGCCTCAGTTAACAGAGGGTGATGCAATTTTAAACTTCTCAAAATAAGAACTGCTTAGACTAGCGGCTCCAGATAAATCACAAGTATCTTGGAGAAATCTCTCTGAAAAAATACTAGTGACTAAAAAAATAGAAGAAAGTAATGGGATTTATGCTATGTCAGGTTTTTCACATCTGAATATATCCGATTAAATTGCATGTTCTTTATTAATAGTATGTAACACTAGCTGTAAAATAGAGGAAACGAAATAAACTTCTTTCCAGAAGTTTACAAAGCAAGCAAAAGGTTAGTGAAAGAATGCTACTGCCACGTCTCACCCCCTCCCCCACTCACGTAATGGACATTTCATCTCTCCAAATTTCTTTCCAATAGGAATCTCAAAAAAAGAACTACACCTCTTTAAAATAGAAAGTCAAAATTTTGTGTAGTATGTAATCCTTGCTTGCAACAACAAAATTCTTGATTCTTGTGTCTTTTCCACTGACTTGCAGAGATCACTCTACAGAGGTCAGCATAAAAACATATTCCTAGCATCTGATGCACAAATAAATTAGCCGAAAAGCTTATTGCAACAAGTTTTTCCCCCCATTATAATTTAAAGAAACTGCTTTAAACAGCCCCAGTGCAATTCAGTCTACTAAAGACTGGAAATCAGGAGTTACAAGGAAACCCGTGTAACCCACAGATCTCTGCTATATGCCCTCTGGTGCCATGACAATGGGCACAGGCTAAGCACACAGATGGACAATCCAGTCCCTAACTGCACTTGACTAGAGAAGAAACCTGATCCCATTTCAGAGCTAGCAAACACGTGCTTAACCCGATCAATTCGCAGAATAATCTGCTGCAAACAGGCTTCCTTCACGGAGAGAGGATTCGGGATGAGCGGGAGAACGGAGCTCCCGAAGTGGCTGGATGAATTCATCTGCCTGGACACCCCCTTCCAGCTGGGCCCGCGGGGGCTGCTGGCGCGGCTCACGGCCCAGAAAAGACCCTTTGGCCAGCTCCGGACCGCACCGGGTCTCCCGCCGCTTTTCACCGCCCCCCTGCCTCCTCCGGCACCCGGCGGGCTCGGCCCGCCGCAAAACCCTCCGCGGGTGGAACAGGCTCCTGCCGACAGCAGGGGCGAGGAACGAGCAGCCCCAGCCCCGGCCCCGCGGGAAGAGACTCCCCAGAAAGGCCACCTCGGCGGGGTCAGGCCGCCTGCGGCTCCCCTACGCCGCGGGGGCGGGGCGGGGCGCGGCAGCAGCAGGTCGGGCGGTGCCTCACCTGAGGGAAGGAGGCTGCTGGCTGCTCCTGCTGGGACACGGGCCCCGCTCTCCCTGCGCCGCGCCGAATGTAGACACGGTGGGACCCGGCGTGTGGCGCAGCCCAAGAGCCGCCTGGGCCTCTTCGGAATCTTTATATCGGCCGGGCCCGTGTCGCTCCGCCCGCCGACGGGGAGGCGGCGGCGGCCACAGCTGCAGCCCACGCTGCGGCTACGTGAGCTCGAGCACAGCAGCAGCGCCCGGCGCAAGCGCAGCAGCCTGGGGGACAGTCACCCTGCAAACTATGTGGGCGGGGCTTCTGCGGGGGTGTGGCTAAGCGCGCACCTAGCGACGTAACAGGGGGCAAATAGCGTGATCCGCGGGGGGGAGGCGGCAGCAGCAGCAGCAGCGTGGCCTCGCCCCCAGCGCCCCTGCCCTGTCTCTTGTACACGTGCCAGAGCCAAATCCCCTTCGCGTTTCTCCTCTGCCCAGGCTTCTGTAAGCCAGCCCCCGCCAGTCACAAACAGTAGACCCACCAGAGAAAAGTTAGGCTTTAGCATGAGGGCAGGATGAAGAGAAGCGGGGGCAGGCTCCCCCTGCAGCGTAGACAGAGGCACCCAGCGCTTTCAGGTGCTGGGGCTCAAGCAGTTTTTATTTTCATAAGTGACACAGCAAGCCCTGAAGTTTGGGCTCAGGCCCTACTTGCATCTAAGATGGGGAAGGCTCCACCAGCCAAAGCTCCCTAGAAGTATGGGAGGCAGAGAGGTGCACTCCTACCTATACCTGCTGTCTCTCCCCTGAAGACTCTTACCCTCACTCCCCTCCCTTACTGGACCTCCATTTTTAGAGACTTCCATAGAGAAACTTAGTATATAAATAATTATCGATTTTCTTCTGTTCAAGTTAATAATTTATAAAGATTTGTTAGACTGGATTAATAAAAAAGAAAACATGCTCTTATAGCTATTGAGTTCCTTGAACCTATAAATACCAACATGCAGAACTAAAATTGATAATTGTCTCTTCAGTGTGGCAGACAAAGGTATAACAGGATCCAGTGACTGGAAACTGAAGCTAGATAAATTCAGGTTGGAAACGAGACAAGTTTTAAACAGTGAGGATAATTACGAATTAGAGCAACATTCCAGTGGTTGTGCCGGATTCTGCATCATTGGCAATTTTAAAATCAAGACTCAATGTTTTTCTAAAAGATATGCTCTAGTAAGTTCAAACAAACTAAACCAGGGAAGTTGTGGATCCTGTGTTAATGCAAGCAGACTAGATGATTACAGTGGTCCCTCTGGCCTAGTGGCCTTCTGTCAGGACAGAATGACACCAGATCACTGGAGATGGTGACACAGTGCAGATCTAAAAGATTTCCTTCTAGGCCTAAATAAGTATGTAAGCAACAATTAGTCCCATTATTCATTTTAAGGACTGAATACTACCATATTTTGAGTATACACCATTTTACAGAGAGTAATCCACATGGCCTAAAACCACATTTGGTGTTTTGTTTTGTTTTAAAAAAACAAACAAACCAAAACGAAACAAACCAAACAGTTCAGAGTTTAATCATTTCTAGCCCCTGGAAAAATGTCTGCTTACACACAATGAGTTAAGACTCTGCCTCCTAGCTGTGTGGGTAGCTGTCTTGTTTTTAGTGGGACCCATTTCTTAAAAATAAGCCTGCCCACTTTTCTGTCTAGGTAGCTTTCTAGCTAAAAAGAATTCCTACCACTATCAGGAACATTGAAATGATCCACAGGCATCTATTTGAAGATCAGTTAAAATGCCATTATCCAAACAATTCATAATATCTGAGATATGACTCCAGCCTCTGTTTGCTTGTTTGAAAACTACACCTAAAGCACTGAAATTCTTACCAAGAATTAAAAAGAAAAAAGGCCCATCTTTCCCCACCATTTACTTACATCTTTAGTGATCTTAGTGGATTTCTTCTTCATTATTGTTACATTTGGATATCAGAGACTGTACTTTAGATACAGGTTACCAAGCAGAGAGGGATAATTGACAGACATGGGCTGGTTCAGAATTTCTCCAAAATTCAGTGTTTACCACCAGGTTTTCTATTCAGCCTCCCCCTCCCAATTTGCTGACAATCAGCCTCCAGACAGATCCTGTGAGAGCAGCTTTTATAGGCCAGGGCCCCCCAAATCTCAACTGCCATTTCCAACTATCATGGAACTTTCTTATTCCAGGGATCTGTTCCTGTCCCTCTTTAAGAGGCATCACTTTAAAAATTCTTTTTCCATTTGGATAGCATTGGAGGAACAGAATCACTCAGCATGTGACCCAGTAGTTTCTTCTGCCTTCATGGCTCTAGCACTTGGCAGCCACTAAAGCTGTAATTACAGCAAAATAATGTTGGTTTAGACCACATAAATGCTTCAAATTGGACTCTCTCTTTAGGCAGGCACTCAGTGTCCAGTCTATCACCAGCTGCCCATCATAGAAAAAAGGAGCAGCCAGATCCAGGTACGCCTTGAATGGAGCAATTAATTATTGTAGCTCTTGGTAAAGAGGTGTCCCCAAAAAATCATCATTGCTGGAACCCTTGCCTGTAAAGATCAAAAAATATGCATGGAGCTGTACCACCCTTTCCCTTTGAGTTAGCGCCCATACAGAGACATAGGGGCTTCACTTATTTTTGTGTGGTGCCCATAGGCAGCTAGTCACTGTTGAAACTGTCAGTCTACTCAGCTCTTTAGATAGACACCCATCTGCTAGAATCTGGATAAGTCTTCCCTCTCCTTCCAAAAAAATAAATCTAACTTCCAATGAGTGACTGATCAAACATCTGCCTGCAGTGACTTCTGTCCGCAATGAGGCTGAGCTAAATTTGAACTGGTTAGCCAGAGTTTAGATTCCATGTTATACTGTGTTGTGCTATTCTGTAAGCCAGATTCGGTGACTTTTCTTGTTATGGATTGTCAGCTTCCTCAGGAAGGGCTCTAGTTTTGTATCATTGACTGTAATACATTTGAAATGTTTAGCAGAGAAATTGGAAACTTCAACCCCTGACCCAGTTCAATTCAATTAAATGTTCAAAATATTCTGTGTCATTACATATAAAGAATGAATGATTGCTGGTAACTTGGCATATTGAAGTCTCAATGTCCTGGCCAATTAAAGCATTTTTACCGCATGAGAGAAGAAGGATGCTTAGGTACTCAAGATATAGGCAGCTTAGAAAGTATTAGATAAAGTAGTAGAGTATTGCACATGCAGTAGAAGCAGCTGATTGAGCTAGACTGGTTCAAAGTCTGACTGTATGGATATAATTAAGCAGAACTTGGGTCACTACTTTCTGTCAGACAGACAATCACAATGTTAGCAGTAGAAGAAAAGTGTGGTCATTTTTAATGTTAAAATGTATCTATAAAGAAAATTTGAGTTTTTTGAGTCCAGATCCTAACAGACAGGTGTTTATATAAAAAGTTGATTAGACTGGCAGTCTCAGTGACTAGCTAACTATGGGTACCCATAAAAATAGTAAGGTCATGGTGCCTCAACCTTGTTCTGGAGGGGCTCTTCCTAGTAAAGAAAATTTTCTACCAAGAGGTTTCCTGAAGTGTAATAGAGCAAACTTATCAAGCTGATTGCTAAATTATATATTTAAAGCAAATCACTGCAGTAATGTTGTAAAGGTCAGTAGTTAAGTTATTTTGTCTATATTAAGCAATATAGAAGTTACTAGTACAACCCTTAATAGAAACTAAAGGATTTGTAAGATACAGAACCACTCTTTTTCCCCACCTGCACTAGTTCATAGAAGATTAGGGTTGGAAGAGACCTCAGAAGTTCATCTAGTCCAGCCCCCTGCACAAAACAGGGCCAATCCCAAGTATATCATCCCAGCCAGGGCTATGTCAAGCCAGTCTTAAAACCGTCTACAGATGGAGATTCCACCACCTCCTTAAGTGACCCATTCCAGTGCTTCACCACCCTCCTAGTGAAATAGTTTTTCCTATCCAACATAGACCTCCACTGCAATTTAAGACCATTGCTCTTTTTTTGTCATCTGCCACCACTGAGAACAGCCTAGCCTAGCCCCATCCTCTTTGGAACCCCCCTTCAGGTAGTTGAAGGCTGCTATCAAATCCCCCCTCACTTTTCTCTTCTGCAGACTAAACCCCAGTTGCCTCAGCCTCTTCTCATAAGTCATGTACCCCAGCCCCCTAGTCATTTTTATTCCCCTCCACAGGATTCTCTCCCATTTGTCCACATCCTTTCTGTAGTGGGAGGACCAAAACTGGGTGCAGTATTCCAGATGTTGCCTCATCAGTACTGAATAGAGAGGAATGATCACTTCCCTCAATTACTGCACAATCTGTTCCTCAATTATATCCAGACAGTCTAGGGGTAGGTTATCAAGGATTTCTTTGCCTTGCCAGTCTGCAGATAAGCACTTTTCACAACTTAATGTTGGAAAGCTTTTGAAATGTGTGATCTTACCCTAACAGCAACAGCCACATGGGAAAAGCTAATCATAGCCTTAATTATCACAACCACCACAATGCGTCTCCCAAATGTTTTTTGGTTCCCACAACATTGCCATTAAACAAGAGACTGTGTAGGGTCCTCAGCTACTTTCTACCCCAGTGTTTTCATCATATTGAATCATTCAGTGAAACAACAGCCTAACATACCAGTGTCCCCTCCTCCACAATGCAATCAATAGCCTCCTCTTAACCACGTGGCCCTATACTGCTTTCACTCTCCATCCATTTTTGCTTTTAATTCAACAGTTAAACAGCCAACTAATCATCTACAGAAAGCAATATATCTCAGACATATTTTACATTCTTTCCTCCCTGTTAAATTAATTTTAAAAGAAACAGCCCCAAGAAGCTTGTTCTCTTGCTTTCAGTAGCTCAGCTGAAGGAGACTACTAACGGGGAAAAAAAAGTAAGCACATGTCCAGATAGTTGCAGGACAAGAGCTTTTGGCTAAGACTTAGTAATCAGGTCCTGTGCTACAATGGTCCTTAGGCATCTAAACCCAAGATTTAGGCACCACTGCAATACACAGAACTCCCACCAAACACTGTTGGCATTTAAACTCACTCATTGCCCACATGTTCAGGATTAAAGTTTACTCCGTATCCCAGTGTCAGCCTCCCTACTGTACTGCTCTTTTCAGCATCTAGATGCCTATCACTCAGCTAAGTCCCAGAACAATCCACAAACTAGGGGAAGATGGATGGTCACTCACCTATTCCACAAACAGGGTCTGCTCTGGTAAGTGGGATAAGAGGTCACTAATGAGAAAATGGAACCCACTTTACTGCACAGAGGTAGAACACTCACTTGGGAGGTGAGACCCTGGTTCAATTCCTCCCCTTCTGCCTGATAGGGAGAAAGAAGTTGAACAAGTGTCTCCCAACTCTCAGGAGAGTGCTGTAAACCACAGAGCAGCAATATGATTTTCTTCCACTGTGGATACCTCAGCATCTGAGGCTTGGGTAGTGAGACCCAGAAGACAAGCCAGGCTAAGAAGAAAGGAAATGAAAGTGTAGCTACTAGTATAAGCACCAAATAACCAGCTAGGTCTTGCTGCTGGGCTTAAGAACATGCCTGCTGGTTCCCCTCAGCCAATCAGGCAGGTTGGTCAATCAGGTGGTTGTGCTGTAGCACACTTGGGTTAGTTAGTTTGCCAGGAGACTCAGCTAGCTAGTACTAGACTCAACTGCAGGCCTTTATTCCTGAAAGGATAAATAATAAAAAAAACAATTTGCTGAGGGACACTGGTTCCTGGGTCTCCTGTGCCCTCTCCCCCCTGCCCCCCGTGGGTGCTGTAACCACTAGGTTACAGAGTCATTCTCACTTTCTCTTGCTCATCCCAATGACTATTTAAGTATTTATCCACAGTGAAACAGTCAGTGGGTCAGAAAGGGAGAGCAAGAGAATGACCCTGTAGCCTGGCAGTGAAGGCACCTACATAGGAGACCCAGTGCCCCTGTTCCAGTTACTCTTTCAGTATTTATCCACAGTGGAACAGCTTCAACAAAAGAGATTGAAGCAGCCCTCCACATCAGAGCATCTCATAATGCAGTAATTAGCACATCCTCCTGATAGTTCAAATCCTTTCTCCCCAGCAGGCAGAGGGACAGACAATAGGGGAATTGAACTTTGGTTTGCTACATCCCAGGTGAGTGTTCAATTCATTGGACTAACAATTACAAGCTAGCTGATGGCACCAACACTTCCTCACCGAGCTGGTTTGTCTAATACTTTTCTGCAAGGAGGGACATGCACAAGTGAGGGTATACACCCCAATAATTGGTGTGGGCCCAGAACTGGCCCTGTGGCTGCAGAGGCAGGGAAGATGTAGCTTTTGCCCTGGGCCAGGGCAGGGAGGGAAGCTCAAGTTCTTCCTGGGGCCGAGAGGCAGCAAGCTTCTGAGCCCTTCCCCAAGAGAAGTCAAATTTATATTCCTGCACACACCCCTCTCTGTAAGAAACTATTTAAGGCACTTAAGCCACCTGACTACAGGAGATGGTTCCTGTGTGTGGATTGCTAAACAGAAATAGGCACCTCTGTGCAGCCAGAATTTAAGTACCTATCTATCTCTAAGAGAGATGTGGGGCTTATGCCACTTCACTATCTCCCCTTGGCTCATTTAGGCAGCTCCCTGCTTACTGTCCTGGTTTTTATAGATTGCATTCTAAGGTGCTGTGATGATGTGGGGGTGGCTACACTGTGCCCCATTAATTGCATAGGAGCCTCGGTGGCTAAATCAGTCTTTGAGGCTTGCAGTATTGTTCCTGGTTTAAGATTAGCAGCCGTGTTAGTCTGTATCCGTAAATAAGATGAGGAATACTTTCCTGTCATTTTGTAGGCATCTAAAAGTCGGGCGCCACTGGGCCTGTGATGCAGTAGCAAGGTATTCTCAGGGGAAAGCCTAAACCTCTGGAGCTCACTTCCTCTGGAGGCCTGCCAAAGCTCAGACATATGAAGGTTCAGAAATCTATGTGAAATTTATTTGTTTAGACAAGTCTTTTCTTAGCTGATGGGATTAGCATTGGCACATGGAATGAGGAATTTAATGTAATACATAGGCAGGCCACATTCATCAAGTTTGAAACTGGACAGTCCTCTTTTTGGGTGGTTTGTCACCCTTCAGCTACTGAGATAAAACTGGACATGGATATGTCAGGTATTGGATGGGAGATGCCATTTTGAAGAGTATGCCACTGTGGACATGACCTCGCGCACACTGTGTGTGTGAGGTTACACTGGCAGGGCAGGTCATGCTGACAGGGCAAGCCCAAGCCACTCCCTGAACTACTGGAATGTCTGGTATTCTGGGAATGCATGAGTGATCACCCTAATGTAGGTGGAGTCCCTCAGCTGGTATAAACTATCCTAGCTCCATTAATGCAGCTATCTATAACAGTTTATACCAGCTGAGGATCTGCCCCATAACATTTACAAATAATAAAGCATCCACATGCCAAAGCGATTTCCACCCTTTATCATCTTCAATGAATTATATGATAAGAATGGCTGCATGATTTTGAAAACCAGCTACCTGGCTATTGTGGTGCAGAAAATAATTTATCAGGCTATGCAATGCTGCAAATTTCATATCTCAGTGCAGATATGGTTAAAAAAAATGTTAGCGGCAGTATGGGTATTTTCCTTACAGATTATACTTCAATCCTTTATCTTGTTACGGAAAGATTTATTTGCTTTGTTTTCTCAATCCAATTAGCCTAGTGGATTAATATGTTGAGGGTTTGCTCTGTTTCAGAAAGCACAGAAGTAACAATAGTCAAGCATAATTAAATGTAACACAATTGTACATCACTCTAGTAATAAGTGTGCTGTTTTCCCTAAGTATCTCATTTGTTGTTTTTATGATCTTTGCTCTCTAATTAACTGTCTGGAATCCCTTATACTATCTTAATTCATGGAAAAAAAAGTGTCTGTCAATATTCTTTGTAAATTACATTTATTGTTATACAATTATAAAGATACAATTCACGCTAAGTGGAGATCTCAGCCCAGAACTGATGTTTTCCACTACTGGAGAAGAATCCCTTTGCTGGTTCAATTATAAATGCCTGAAAAAGATTCTCTTTAATTATATTGACATCTCACTTGCCAAACTTCACTTTCTAATTATAATTGTGCACTTGCAATTTCAAACATAGCCTTGGGTGCTTTGAAACGATGCCAATTTGTCAATCTCTTTTCCTCTCTCCCCCCCACAAAGAGACAAGGGGCATAAGGGAATATATTTTATTGGACCACTTTCTGTCCATGAGAGGGAAGTTTTCCAGCTTCCACAGAGCTCTTCTTCAGGTCTGGGAAATGTACTCAGAGTGTCACAATTAAATACAAGTTGGAACAAATGTTTAGCAGAAGTAATTAAACACATCTTTCAAGGGACCACTTCCCCTTGAACTGGCCCTTGAAATATGTGTTAAGACAAGTACTTACCTTAAACAGTCTGTTTCACCTTGTATTCAGCATGTCACAGCTAGTTACATTTCCCACACCTGAAGCAGAGCTCTGTGGAGCTTTGAAAGCTCATCTCTCTCACCAGCAGAAGTTCAATAAAGACATTACCTTACCCACCCTGTCTCTAATATCCTGGGACCAACAGTTACACCAACACTGCAAACCACGTCTATTGATATTACACATTTGTCTTTATTAAGGGCATCGGGACAATTCAGATCCTTAACCTTACTCATTAAAATAGTTTTCTCAAATTTCAGACACAAGAAAAGAGAAAACCTGCAAAAAATGATGCTGCGTTCTATAAAAATAGATCAAAACACAGCACTAATATTGCTGTTGCCTGTTACATCTTTATTTTGGGGGAATCTAGCAAATTGGTTCTCTGACTTAATGAATTGTTAGTAGAAAATCAATAATTCACCACAAGAAAGCACCACTGATGCAAAGAGTTAAGAAAAATAAGAGCAAACATACCGTGAACTGTCAAACACAAACTCCACAGTGAGAGAGGTTTCTGAAGCAGTCTTTGTGGAACTACACTTCCCAGAGCTCCCTGTGGGGAAAGGCATTCTAAACAATGTAGTGCAGATTAATAGACCAGCTGCATTTCCTTTCACATCCTGTGGCTTTTACAAAGCACTTCCTGCTGTCTGAGGTAGCGTTCCCTCTGCACTGACTACAGTAAGTACCAGAAATGTGTGGTCTTCCATTAACTAACACCCATCTACTCAGGGGCATACAACATAGACAGGGTGGCAGATCTGAATGTGCATGAGCCCTGAGAGCTCCTGAATTCATTTTTGCTAAATGCAAACGATGCTTCTTGTGGCTCCAAGGAGTTAAGAAGTTAAAGTCTTCTCATCTCCTGATTTTGCATTTTATTATTATAAGAACAAGTTATTGCCCTCTGCAGTCAGATTCTGAGCCTCTCCCAGCTACCCGTTCTGGAGCAAAGTACAGAGTTTTCTGTGAACTCCTACACTGATTTGCACATAAAGTTTATGCTGTGTTTGGGATTTTCACAGACTAGACTATCAAAATGTTCCATTTCATAGAATCCTGCAATTATATCATGTATAGAGCTCACAGTGCTTCCAAATGAATTTTGTTAAAGTAAGGAGTGTCACTTTCCATTAAAAAAAATTTGTTAGTACTTAACAAAAGTTATTATATAAGGGCTGGAAGGAAGGTCCTTAAAAAGGATGACCAAAATTCTACCTTTCTGTGATTCCACTGAAGTCAGTGAAGGTATCCCAGGGATGAAAATTGTCTGGTACTTCGATGAACATACATCTGGTAGTGGAATCAGGAGGAGACAATGTTGCTTAATAGCATCCAAATGAGGAAAAGGAATAAAACAAATGCCTTGCTGGTTTGCCAGGATCTATTCCGGGGTAGGGAACCTATGGCATGCATGCCAAAGGCGGTACGTGAGTTGATTTTCAGTGGCACTCACACTGCCTGGGTCCTGACCACCAGTCCCGGGGACTCTGCATTTTAATTTAATTTTAAATGAAGCTTCTTAAATATTTTTAAAACCTTATTTACTTTACATGCAACAATAGTTTAGTTATGTATTATAGACTTATAGAAAGAGACCTTCTAAAAACATTAAAATGTATTACTGGCATGCAATCCTTCATTTAGAATGAATAAATGAAGTCTCGCCACACCATTTCTTAAAGGTTGCCAACCCCTGAACTATCCAAACATAAGAACATAAGAATGGCTGTAGGCTGTACTGGGTCAGACCAAAGGTCCATCCAGCCCAGTATCCTGTCTACCAACAGTGGCCAATGCCAGGTGCCCCAGAGTGAGTGAACCTAACAGGCAATGATCAAGTGCCATCCTGCCATCCATCACCACCCTCTGACAAATGGTGGCTAGGGACCCCATTCCTTACCCATCCTGGCTAATAACCATTAATACACTTAATCTCCATGAATTTATCCAGTTCTCTTTTAAACCCTGTTATATTCCTATCCTTCACAACCAAATTTTGTCCCAAATCTCAGACTACAATCAGTTCATCCAGTATTACACCAGAAAAAAAAAAGAATCCCAACTGATCTGGGAGTAGTAGGGATGGAGAAACAAAGATCAAAGACTGGTTCCTGATAGAGCCACATAATTTTTAACCCAGCACCTCAGATCCTTTTCAAATCTTATAATTGAGGCAATTAAACTCTTTCAATAATTTCATGTCATAATCATGTATGCAGTTTTGCAATATTTTTATGTTTCCATTTCTGTGGACAAAGTGTCTGGAAAGGAGTACTCTCCATAATGGCTAGTGTAGAATTGCATGGAGTATTCACAGAATCTTTTTTTCCATTGATTAAATTTCTCCATCTGTAAAATGAGGCTGGGATGATGGAACAGTTTTTATAGTGGGGGTGCTGAGAGCCATTGAACCAAACTGTGACCCTGGTATATCATGGAAATCACTTCAAGCCAGGGGATATAGCAGCTCCTCTAGTTCCAGCATTTATGAATGAGGCTAGTGGTACCTAACTTCCTTTGTAAAATGCTTTGAGATCTATAGTTAGGAAGTGTTGTATAAGAGCCAAATATTAATACATAATTAAAAATCACTGTTCATCAATTCTTCAGAAAAGATACTATAGATAACATTGCCTTCTGGGTAACTGGCTTCCTGAAATTTTGGAGTTGAGGGTAAAGTGGGTTATGTAATTGCCTCAGCAAAAAGTGTGGCAGGTTTCTTTGGTACAAACTCATCAACTACCTATAAAGACTGATGCAACTCCTGTCTTCTTTCTAACTTGGAGTGTTATCTTCTGCATCTGATATTTTGTCTTTAATTCTTCACTGTCATTATTGCATTCCCAATCAATTTTCTGGTTGCTGCATTAGGATGTTGATTTGATGAGCTGGAATAGGTTTCTTTAGAAAACAGACAACATATTAAATAACTTTATTATCCTTAATCACAAAGACACATATGTTAGGACAGCACAATTTAATCTTTGTTTACAGCAATTTCTGCAAGACCTTACTGACTGACACAAATAATATATGAAATGACTAAGAGTCCTGTGGCACCTTAAAGACTAACAAAAGTATTGAAGCATAAGCGTTTCGTGGCCCACGGTAGCTTATGCTTCAATACTTTTGTTAGCCTTTAAG
>ML677335.1:21455249-21596713 GCA_007922305.1 Dermatemys mawii | reverse complement strand
TTATATATATATATAAAACTGAGCTAAGTTGGAACAGTCTGAAAAGTATATAAAACTGAGTTAGGATAATGAGGTTCCTGGGGGTGGACGAAGTCCAAGGCCAGACTGAACACTATTTTAGCAAGTATGCCCTCAGCATCCTATGGACTCTGTAGAAGAGAGATTTATTTCTTTTTACATTGGGACACTGTCCCTTTTTAAACAAAATCCATTTGTAGAGATTCATTTCACTGCATGCTGTGTTTTTGTTTTGGTCAGAGGCAGCTTCTCTCAGGTTCTGGCGAAAGCTATGATTTATCAAAGTGTATACAGAAGAACTCCCTCTCTGTGGTGCAGGTTACACTCTACATATGTTAGAAAAATGCGGTAAGTTCTTATCTTTGTAACCCTTTTGCCCATTAGAGTTGGCAGCAACAAGGGCTGGGTTTAGTATCCAGGGGTTTCACTCCAATAGCACAATACAAAAACCGGCTCGAGCCCCCACCCAGTGACCTGGGACAACCATATACCACTTCTCTGGGCGTCTGTAAGAGACAATAGTTCCCCTCTCGCAAGCACAGAGTCTGAGTGTACCAAAGCCTTTTAATAACAGGGAGAAACAATGTGGCATTATATTGGGGAAACACCACAAACAAGGTTAATAAACCAAACCATGAACCAGAAGCCCCCCTCCCAGCAAATAGGCCGTGGCCTTCCCTTTGGCTTTTGAGTTCCACAACCCCCAAAAGTCACTTAATAGTCCCAAAAGTCCAACAGCCCAAGAGTCTCTGTTCTTGGTCAGTGCAGAGTTCAAAAGTTAATTGGCAGAGTCTTACCTCCCAGCCTGGGTGGAAATGGAGGGTAGGGCACAGGGCACCTTACGTGGTCCAAGGCCGACTGCACCGCCTCTCTGTGGGGTTCCGCTGCAGCCCTCACCGCAATCCACTCTGCTCGGCTTGCTGACACTCGAACTGCTTTGCAACGCCAGTCACTCCGCTAGCCGTCCTGCTAGCCGACACACAGACAGCTCTGCGGTGCCAGTCACTCCGTCAGCAGCACAAACGGCTCTGCTAGTTGACACACGGACTGCTCTGCTGTGCCAGCCCCACGAACTGCACTCAGGAACCACTCGGCAGAGTCCGCTGCCAGTCACACAAACTGCACCCAGGAACTGCTCGGCTGAGTCCGCTGCTTTGCTCTGCTCTGCTGGCTGCACAAGTTGCTTGGTGCCACCAACATGCCTTTAGGCCTGCCCCACTTAACACAGCACTCAGTGGTTTCAGCTCTTAAGTGATTTCAGCTCTTAGTGGGGGGGGGTCAGCACCTTGGCACAGGTACACCAGCAAACTTAAAGTGAATTCAGCTTAGCAGGCTGAACCAAAACTCCTAAGGAAATTAAAATTAGCTCTAACATTCCACAGTGGAGAGAGGCAGGGTGCAATAGGCCTGGGGGGCCCTTAGACAAGTCCTTCACCAAAAGGTATAAAAACCTGCCCATAGCCTCTCTCAATCTCAAAGTGTTCTGAAGTGCGTGGCCCTTGACCAGTGAGTGCTACTTAGATGATGGCAAGTCCCTCCATCATAACAAGGGCCAAGTATATGTCCATAGTCCTTCATTCACACGATCAGGATAACATCACTTTATCATTCCTGCCCCAGTAACATAGAAACTGGGGCTCCCACATCAGCCGAAGTGGCCATGTGGGCTGCTGTAAGCTCAGGCTAGGCGCAGTGGGTGTGTCTATGCAAATTGATCAGCCCCAAAGTTATTTTCCAAAACTTACTGTAATTCCCATAGTTTGCCACCAGATGTCAGAATATATCTCATTCCTGACCCTGCTTACATCTTATTTATGTTAGAGAGTGGGAAGACCAGAGGTTGATGCTCATGTATCCAAAGTTCCATATGTGTCCTTGTTAAAATTCTGTATCTGGGGCTAATCCTATAGTTCAGTGATAACACAGTGCACTGCATAGCCCTGTCTAAACAAGAGGTGTCGAAAGGTCCACGTCCCTTCCAACAGTGCTAAAAACTGCTGAAGTCATGTAAACTGAAGTCAATCCCTATTGTAGGAAAGCATGCTAGCAGTGAGGTTTCTCAAATATTCTTTGAACTTGATCAACAGCTCAACACAACAACAGCTTTCAGTACCAGTTCAAACAGTTTGAGGGAAGCAATTTCTGTTACCCATTATCAACTACAATTCATTTTTCTAGTGTAGACAAAGTCCAACATGGAGTGCCTTTTTTCAAGATCTGAGCTTCATCTTTACCTCCTGAATCAGCAGGGCAGGGAGAGCCTCATATTGCTCAGTGATTCAGTCATCCAAATAAGGAGCAGTGGACTGACTTAAGAGTAGACATATCCAGCCTTCCCTGTTTTTAATACAGTCAAACATAGACTCATAGACTTTAAGGTCAGAAGGGACCATTATGATCATCTAGTCTGATCTCCTGCACAATGCAGGCCACAGAATTTTACCCACCCATTCCTGCAATATACCTCTCACCTATATCTGAGCTACTGAAGTCCTCAAATCTTGGTTTAAGGACATCAAGCTACAGAGAATCCTCCAGCAAGTGACCCATGCCCCTTCCTGCAGAGAAAGGCAAAAAACTTCCAGGGTCTCTGCCAATCTGCCCTGGAGGAAAATTCCTTCATGACCCCAAATATGGCGATCAGCTGAACCCTGAGTATGTGGGCATGACTCACAAGCCAGACACCCTGAAAGAATTCTCTATAGTAACTTAGATCCCATGCTGTCCAACTTCCCATCAATAACATCACTGAGAGCCTTCAAAAGTGCGGACATACAATACAAATGAGCAGTACCAGCAACTGGCACCTTGCTCTGCAAAGCTTTGGAAATATCTGGAATATGAAAGTTCCATTTATTTTGTGGATCCATGTATTCTGTTCCATTCCTCTGTTCATCATGAGTGTACCATTCCCGATTTAGGCTTGATCTTGCAATGATCTTCCTGATTCTTTCACAACTGCAGATATTTGTTTGAGTTAAAGGAAGATGATGGCATTTGTAGGCAAGCCCAGAACTCAGGAACATTCTACCTCTTTCACAATCTCTTTCCATTCCTTAAAAAAGTTGGGAGAAAGTACTTGGCACCACAGATAAGTGTAGCAGGTAAGCTGACGGTTAATAGTAAACATCTGCATAGATTTATCAGCCAAAATGATGTACACCCAAGTTTCTTAACTAGATTTTCGTTGATACCATGTATGTTATAAAGATCTCAGAGCTTTATGTCTTTATCTCAGACTAATCATGATGAAGAATCAGGAAACCTATTATGCTATATGGACATGTGTTCTCCACATTATGTTCAGGGTATTATTTATTAACATCAAATAACTGTGTATATGATAACCATCGAAAGCCCTGGCACATGGACATGAACTAATTCTTTGTATTAGTGCTATCTACACAGGTCTAATCCATTTACTAATATTTATTTAGGGACAATATTTTTAATCAGGTTAAATATGTGGGGCCATTTCCTTTGAAGCTAATGGTTTGTAAGTGAGATATACAGTTGACAAAGAAGGTGGAGGGTATTTGGTATAACCTGGGAGAGTTTCTTTGGTGGAAATACAATATATTCTGAGACTCATATAACTGGAGGCAAGAGGCACATTGTAGGTCCCCGAGCATGAGACTGTATGCTCTTCTTGCTTTGCACAATCATGGTACAAAAGCTGATGGATAAACTGAATTCTCAATTTCCACCTGACTCCTTTCATTCTAGAAGCATCAGATACCTATTTCTTTCCTTCCCCACACATGAGCTTTGTCTTGAGGCTTTACCCTCGGATGGGAAGGTGTAATGGGTTACTACTTTCCCCACTTCAGGGGACTGTTGTGAACTGCACCTTGAGTCAGCTGTTTCAAGGTGCTTGCCCAGTCTCACAGCTTTTTCACAAGCCATAGGAAATCTCTTTTGTGATATGGCCTAGTTCCATTGGCCTGAGCTGTAGGAGGCTTAAATATTAAGCTGTTGTTGTTGTTTTGTTTTAATGTATGTTTATCACAGATTTCTCCTCTCTTTTCCTCTGTTGTTTAGAAATAAAAAGCATGCTGGGGAAGTTCAAACAGAATGAACAGATGATAGAGGACTCGGTGCTGATTGGCTGTTCAGATGAATGCATGGCATACTTTGCCCTGGATTTAGGTTAGAATTACGCCTCCATCTATGTCTCACCCATAGGCTGCTATATTTGTTCACTTAAATCTGCAAGAAAAGGAAGCCCAGGCACACTGATGGAGGTGCTGTCTAGGCAGCACACCTAGTCCTCGATGCGTGAGAAGTGGCTTCTGAAGGAAGTCCTCTCTCATCCTTGATGGGAAGTACTGTGACTTCACTGGAGCCACTTGAGGGAATTTTTATATAATGGTCTTACTTCTTTCTTTGTTTTTAGTAAAATTGGTATGTTCGTAGTTCACAGCTTTTGGGGACTGTATTATGACTGATGTAATGTCATTTCCATACTAACATGATTCCATCAGCAGCAGCTCTATGGGAATGTTCAGAAATTATATACTCTTAGTAGGAACAAAGAGGGGTTTGGGATGGGGGTGATAACAGAAATTTCTGATTCCCATGGATTTATTCAATTCCAGGATCCTTGGAGAAATCTGTCATTGAATCTGAATTGAAGGGGTCATTTACGGAGTTACGGAAGGCTTTCTTTCAACTAGATGGGAAAGATGCACCCTTGTTGTCCTCGGTATGATATAGGATATTTCACATTTAGAAATTGTGATTGCTTGCACTAGATCTCTTGCTTGCAATGATTAGTTTATTATTTTATATATATTGTGCCAGTACCTAGGAGCCCCACAAGTCTCTGAGACATTGTGTCAAGCACCGTACAAACACATAGTAAGTGTCAGCCTCTATCGGAAAGACAAGACGTAACAGATAGATGAAACAGAGAAGTGAGTGGCTGGGGACAGAATAACAGTAATAATATGCTGGACTAGCTCTCTGCCCACTTTGTAAATGTAACAAACCAGTCAGTAACAATAGTCACAGCAATCACAACTTGCCACCTGTCTCGCCACTATCAGCAGGCAGTTTTCTGTATGCATCCCAGCCAAAGCTAATGCTAATAAGGGGTTTGAAGGGCGATTAAGTTGTGTTCTCATTGTGTTGTTCTCCTTTTAAAACTGCTGCTCTTTGAGCCATTAATCTGCAGATTTCCTAATTTTATTTTTGGAAGCCCCATCAAAAGGCATGTGTGCTAAAATCAAGTTCATTAGCCCATAAATAGAAATAGCTCATCATTCCCCTTTCTGAAAGACTTGTGGTACACGTGCTGTACAGCAAGAAACAGACCTGGTCTAAGCATTACTTAGAGGCATGGTTCAATTCCAGTTCTTGTTCCTATTCAATCCCAATACACAGTAACTTCTTTTTCTTTTCCTCTCCTAGACATGCTGAAAGGGATTGTAATTTAAATTCAAAATGAGGAACTTGGAACATTGTGTGGCTACAGCCACTTTTCAAAGCAGCTCCTTAATTTCATGCGCACTTTCAGGACTGCCTGACCTGATGAACTGCGATTTGATCCACAAGGATGCATGACTTGAAGAGGATGGCAAAGTATCACTCAGGGAGAATGGAATGACTACACTGAATGAGCCCTATGTTCTGACGTTAACTGATGGTATTTATGTTTTGGTGTTTATAGGCTCAGGCCCTTCTTCGTTGGCATGACACCCATCAGTACTGTAGCAAAACTGGGCGGCCTACCCAGAAGAACCTAGCTGGCAGCAAGCGTATTTGCCATACCAATGGAATAATTTATTACCCACAGGTCAGCATCTGAATGGTGGGACAACTGACACATGATCACAGCAGGGACTAGCCAAAACTGTTGGACTTAATAAGATGGAATTTGTGAAACTCAAGAGCAAGAGCTTTCTGTTTAGTTGTGTACTTTTTCTTTATTGTGTTTCAATATCCCCTGAAATCATCTAGAAAAAGCAATAGCAATTGTCTGTGTTCTCAGGTTACTCTTGTTTTCATTTACAAAAATTTTTGTCTGAATTCTGATTCCTAGTTGCTTTGCTGTTTGTATGTTGTCTAGATGTCCCCGGTGGTTATCACTTTGGTCTCTGATGGGAGCCGGTGCCTTCTTGCCCGACAGGTATCATTCCCAAAGGGGATGTACAGTGCTCTGGCAGGCTTCTGTGATGTGGGTAAGGAAGCTTCTGACCTAGTATTTTGCACTCATACGCATAACACTGTGTTTGATAACAGGATTGTGTGCTGCACAGACCTGCAGCTCCCCCCCGTACAGTGGAGTTCATGCCCAGAGGTGTTCTGGAAAAAGGGGATGGATGTTACTAGAGCAGCTTTGCTCATCCAGTGAAGTGTGAAATTGTGTTTATCTGAAGAAGGAAAGGACTGTAAAAGGGGTACAATTATGGGATTCAGCAACAGGGCACTATCTGTGCTCATATCCACATATGAGATCTTTGAGTTGAAATCCAAGGACTCTTCTTCTAACGTCTGTATTTCTGGGCTGGTGGAGAGTGGGTCGGTTGGGGAACTTACAAGAAAAAAGGGTGATGCTTTTAGTGACTGAGAAAGAAAGTGGGTTAAAAAATGAAAGGAGGTCAGAGTAGCTTATTCTTTCTGTCTCCAGTATATACTTATATGGCCCCCACCACCTTACTATCTGAGTGTCTTTGGTTCCTGGGAGAGGTATCCAGAATGCAAATTGGAAGGGAACTAAAGATAGTTGATGGATTTGTTATTGTGGCCTGATGCTAAAGTGCTCTCAGAAGACTTATACTACTTGGGAAGTCAAATCTAAAATTCCTAAAATCGCTTCCCCCCTGATTTTTGTGTGGCACAAAGGATACTGTCCTCTCCTGGGAAAAACCTGCCAGCATTACCTTACCAGATGGGAGGGCTGTCCCTGACTAACTTGATGTTTCCAGGTGAGACTCTGGAGGAGACAGTCCGACGGGAGGTGGCGGAAGAGGTGGGATTGGAGGTGGAGTCTCTGCAGTATTCTGCTTCTCAGCACTGGCCCTTTCCCAACAGCTCCCTAATGATAGCTTGTCATGCCATGGTGCAGCCACAACAGACCAAGGTGAGCAGCCCTCAAGATTTCATTACCTTTCTTGCTTGGTGAATTCTCCTGTTCCAGTCCCCATAACCGCTGCATTGTCAAATCCTTTTAAATGCAACTTTCAATGAGTTCTACTGAAGTGAGTGTGGAATCCTTTTAAAAGCTTGAAAATACTTCTTTTCTGTTTCAAAAACATGTATATTTTGTGATGCAATGTGTATGAACCAACATCCAGATCCAAACATTGCCATACTCTGGGTCCACCCTCTGTAGATCAGGCCAAGCTCTGATTTGATTTCCTATTGCTAAAGTTCCTTGTTCATCCACCAGCACCACTAATACGAGGTAATGGAATAGCGTGTACTGGCTAATTGCTACACCAAAAGAAACAAAAGCCCACAAAATATTAGCAGGCAATAGATTCTACTACTGGCATTTTTTTAATTTATTGGCAACAAGTGGTCAGTGCATTATCTCATAATAGATATTTAAAATATAAAAGCTGTCATTGTTTTGGTGACAAGTTTTAAAAATTTTTAAAGCAAATTCCATTTTAGTGCAAGGCGTTGGACTGATGGTTCCTGGGATGTGAAGTCTTCCATTCATCCACTAACTAGAAACTGTATGGACAGTGTAGCTCTAGTTTCCTCACCCACCTGTCTCAAGCCTGCTTTGTGGCTGAATAGTTCAGTTTCTGTTTCCATTGAGGCCTTAGCCCCTTTGTGGAGACTGCCACCGCAGGAACAGATATAATGTGAATACCTGGTGCTCGCCAAATACTACTAATTCATTTCACGTAAGCCACTGAACAGCTTCACTTGCAAGATAAGCGGGACTATGCTTGTTTTAAATTCCTGGCAACTGGGGCTTGCTTTAACTCTAACCTGTCCCTCTTCCTACATCACTTCCCAGTCTAGGCAAGATGGAGAGTAATCTCTTTCACAGACACTCACAGAATACATTGGAAGCCAGAATTCATTAGCCTTTGTTGCCAAAAAAATATTGTAGATACAGGAATTATGAAGTCTTAGGTAGCTGCTTTTAAAGCCATTTACAGTCCTTCGTACATTTTGAATCCTTTCCAGATCAGTGTGAACAAACTGGAGTTGGAAGCAGCTGGTTGGTTCAGCCTGGAAGAGATAATGGAAGCACTTGGAAGGGAGCCTATGCCTTTGAAACACGAGGATGGCAGCTTTTCACTTTTGCTGCCACCCAAGTGGGCCATAGCCCACCAACTGATTCAGGAGTGGGTTAAGCTGCAGGCTTCCATGCCTGCTTAGGCACAGTCTAGCATACCTTTATTTTAGCAGGTAAAAACAAGTGAGGACAAGTTCTGACAGTGATGACCCAGCCAGAATGACTCATAAACCATCTTATATTCAGGTACACCTAGGGGCGCAGACAAATATTTGAATAGGCCCCAACAACTCTGATACACAAAGAACCGTCAGTTAGATACAATACCGTAAGTTCCAGTAAATCTAAAAAAAAACAACCCAAAAGCCCAAACCACTAGATGTGTCATCAAATCAGCTACAAACCCGCATGATAGACATCAGAATGGTCAAATCTACTACATGTGTTTCCTAGCTCCCTCTTGGAATAAAGGATTCCGCACATTTTACTCTGTTTTACCCACTTAGACATCTCTGATGTCCCACCATAGAGCCTCACTCTTTTTGACAGAGGACCAGGTGGGATTTAGAGCCTGTCAGTGCTGGTCCTAGTGCTGCTCTTGCATTTTTTGATGAAGTGTTAGAATAGTGGAAGTGCAAATTTCATTAAGTTCCCTCCTTCCATTGCTCCCCTGCCCCTTCAAGTCTTCCACTATGCTCATCTTCATACAAAAATACCCTTAATTTCCTATGCTGCTAAAGGGGTACCATTTTTGCTCGCATTGGACTTAGCAGCTGAAAGTATCATGAGGCCTTCCCTCTGTGCTGAACACACTGACTCAGCTTTCCATTCTCAGGAAGCAGATCTGGTGATAAACAGCAGAGGAACACCACCTGCATAAAGCTTTAACTTGCTTGATATTCTGGAAGCCCCCATGACTCAAAGGGTAACAGAAATTGCTGAAAGCCTGAAGAACTACATTTCTGCCTCAGTCCATGGGGTATCACGCTTAACTCCATTCATTGCTTAGCTACAGAGCATTTCTGTGGAGCAGAAAGAGTCCAGTCACAAGATTCAAGGGCTTGGCTAGATACTTGCTCCCCTGGTGGAATAGCAGGTTATTACCCTCTGGGAGAGCCACTGAAGCATAGCCTTTGGCAGGCAGAGCCTAACAGCCGAATAGAGTTACCTGGCTTTCTGATTTGCTGGTAATGAAACTGGAAGAATTCAAGATTGCACCTTCTGCTTACTTGGTTAAGTTCCTGGGAAAATTCACAGATGCCCACGTCTCAAGACTATTAGTATGGCCATTTGGAGGGAGAAGTGCATTTTTAATCCTCACCAAGTGCTCCTGTTCCTGGCCAGACACTGCTAGCTACACATTTTCTATAGTCACAGATAGTTGTGTTGTAACAGACTAGCATCTGGCTTTCTCTAAAATGTAACTTACTGGAGCTCTGCTAGTTCTTCATTTATTCCCTGCGTGTGTGGTGTCTGGGTTCCGTCTTTCGGGCTCTTATTCTCATAATCCTTTCTTTCTTTTACTGGAATACAAGGGAATTAGGAATGAGATAGAGAATGGGTGTAGATCAGTCTTGTCTGCTCATTCCCATTTTCTATTGTTTTCTACCCTGCCTCAGCAACCTGCTTTTCTCTTGTGCACAAAACTCTACTTCCATGCATCAACTTCTCATCCTTCCTCTTTCACACTCACACACACACACACACACACACACATCTACACACCATGGCTACTGATTATGGAGAGGCAGAGCAAAGTGTGAGTAGCTCAGGGCAGCACAAGGCAACGACAAGAAGAAAAGGAGTGGCTCAGCCAGATGAGATGAGAAACTCATAATTGTAGTGTAGACCACATTAAAAGGAAAAATGTTTTGGTATGCCAAAGAAATGTGGAAGTACTTTGCAACTTCTGTAGACCGTGGGGAATTATTTTTAGGATAAAACAGGGTGTGTACCTCTTCACTCTTTGTCCAAGTTTTATAAATATACAATATATATTTACCATGTATGTTTGTCATTACGCCCTAGAATGGTCTGGTGGAGACATACGCCTGTCTTACAGTACGCTGGATCTGAGGCCTCTTAAGTATTGAGAATGCATCTGTGTGTTGCTCTGTTAAGTTTTTACAATGAATACTTCCAAATGAATTTTAATTAGAGCATAAACACACCAAGTCCATTTTTCAAAGTCACTAAAGAATGTTTAACATTTAGGCAAATGCCACAGCAATCTTTAGCTTCCCACTGCTTTACACCTTGCTGCTCTCATCCTTTTCAATTTTTGTCTCTTCTACTCTGCTGCCAAAGACTGTTTAGTGGGACTTCATTTGTGTGCTAGATGACCACAAAACACAGCAAGCTAAAAGTCAGCACTGCTTCCTCCACCCTTCTGACAACGGTGAGGAGAGAAGCTGCTGTCCTCCCCCATCTCCATAGTGTTTAGGGAGCACAGGGCAACTTAAGCATCAGAGTTCAGGATGCTCCTCTCTGGCCAGCTGGCTTTTCAGCTCCAATTATGATTCCTGTAGTGCAGATCTCTGGCTCTGAAATCCTGGACTTCTTCAGCCATGTTTGTCACTCTCAACATATTTAACTACCTGGATTTTTTTGCTCTGTGCCAGCCCACAGCCAAAATAAAAGCTCTCTTACTTTTCAAAAGGGACACTGGCAAGCCCCATTCCAGCCACAGAGGCTTCACACTTGATCTAAAGGTACTCCTGATGCACTGTGACTTGGGAGAAACTGCATGCACAGACAGGTAGATAAAAGCCTTAAGGGGGGCTCATTTTCCCTTTCTTTGCTGCAAGAGATCCCACATTTGCTCCCAGTGTTAGGAGGTAATTTAATTTCCTAACAGCTGAATCACTTAATTATTATCCAAGATTAGCCATCTTAATAGGAATTAGAATACTGTGAGCTGGCTATGATCCTCCTAGAGTTTATGCTGCATCCAGAGGAGAGAAGATGCATTTTTTATCTTGCTGCCTGAAATAGCAAGCTTGCAGCTAATTAATCCATTCATGCTAGT
Source organism: Dermatemys mawii (assembly GCA_007922305.1). NCBI lineage: Eukaryota > Metazoa > Chordata > Testudines > Dermatemydidae > Dermatemys > Dermatemys mawii. The sequence continues at coordinate 21,585,467 of ML677335.1, read as the reverse complement.
CTCTGGCCCAGTTTTGAGGCCTCAAGTAGGAAAAAGTTAAATTGTGAGAAGTTCCACATAAACACTTTTGTAACAGAAGCAGATATTCAATGGAACCAGGGAATTTCATCACATCCAAATGCAGATCTAGTAAAACAAGATTAGGTTATTCTGGAAACTTTGTCAGCAAAAGTTAAGAAACACTGTTCCTCCTCCCTTGGTTGCTATACTGGGATACTAGACTTCATCACCATAAAACCCTATTATAATTAAAAGCAAAAATGTTTTAGTACATTATTTCAAAACAGTCAAAAAGGCAAGACTGCAATGTTTATCATAGCATGTAACTATTTTTATATGATGAATTCTATTGTGGGTAATTGTACAACACCCTGAGAGGAGTAAATATAAATGGTTGGAATAAATGACATTCTTAATGATAGGGATTTAACTAAGACACATATAATCAAGTCAAAAATCAGCAGGAGAGCCTAGAAGAAACTGCTGCAGTTTTGTGTTTTACACTTAATAATTTAGAATATTTTTCACCTTGTACCTATTCAGATGGTCAAATTCTGGCACTTACAGCATCTTATCGGAGATCCATAAAACTCTACAAATGTGAGCAAACTATTAATTTTACAAATGGGGAAACAGACACAGGCCAAGGTGTCTCAGCAAAGTTGTGGCAGAGCCTCAGCCAGTGACTTCACTGGAAGCATGACAATTAAAACCATTTAAAGATTTCCCTTCCTAACTTTCAGCTCAACTGGTCTGGGAACTGGACAATGTTTCCTCTCTTATAACAGATCTAATAAGCTCCCTACGGGTGGTGACTGGAATACTGGAGTGACAATTCAACATCAGCAGTACAAGAAACCAGTTGATAATCTCTTCTTCTTTAGCATCAAGAAAACGGCAGAATTTTTGTACAAAATTTTTTAAATAAAAATCTATTTGCAATTTCAAGCGACTAACTTATGTGCAGACTTTCAAATGTATTTAAGAACAGTACTTAGAAAATCAGTTTTGCCTTCACTTGTCTGCTAAAACTGAGATTCAGGCTTCCGCTTCCTCGAGATTTTGACCTAATCTCCAAAGCAAAATATGGAGCCTTTCCTACTTAAGGTTAACTGTTAATGAAACTACACAGATATCTGAATCAGTCTTGGCAAGTAAGTGAAGGAGGACTCTTATTTATTTGAAATACAACTAGACGAATGAGACAGTCTTCATATGCATAACTTAAATTGTTTGCTACCTAGCTTTAACTGATTTACTTTTAAGCTTTTCAATTCAGTATAGAAACTAAATATAGAATGTCTTCCAATTTAACTTTTATTAAAGCAAGATAGACTTGTTTAAGATTGGGCCCACATACAGGTACTGTTGGCACAAAATCATTTTTCAGCAACTTGAGGTAACAGGTAGTTCAAACAAACAAAAAGCTAAGTTTGGTCATGAGCTCTCTTTCAAATACAACGGTACTGAGAAATGTTTTATATTTGGGGATTTCCAATACTGCCCTGAGAAAAATAAGTGCAACTTCAAAGGAAAAACAAGTTACAGCAACCAAGTTGTACTTTTGCATATCTTTATTTAAATAAATTAGAAAAATGCTCATAGTAAAATATATTACATTACCCAGGCTGGTAAATCTACAATTCTCCATTATTTGAAGAAATCTATATAGTTTTCACTACTACTAATCAAAACTGCTTACACTGAAGCTTTTGTATTTTAGAAAGTGTGCGTGGGTGGGTGCTTGTTAGGCAGATGGATGTTTGTGAATATCAACAGCAAAAAAGACGACAGAAGAGGGTACTACTGCTGGTGTGTGATCTCTGCTATATCCTTCTTGACACAGCCAAAAAAAAAAAAATTGATGCCCCTGGACTCCTCACCCTAACTACCTGTTGCCCCATCCAACTCCTTCCTGACATGTACACCCCAGAACCTCTGCCCCATCCAACCCGCTTCTCCCTGTCCCCTGACTGCTCCTGGAACCCCCACCCCGACTGCCTCATCCAACTCCCACCCCCTTCCTGACTGCCTCCTGGGGATCCCTGCCCCCATTAAACCCACTTGTTCCCCACCCACTGACCACCCTTCCCCACCACTCAAACTCCCCTGCCCTCTATCCAAATCCTCACCCCTCTGCTCCCTGCCCCCCTACTGCGCTGCCCAGAACACTGGTGGCACGGCTGCACTAGGACAGGCAGCCACGCACTGTGCAGTACAGAGCACTGAGTCAGGCCACAGCTCTGCAGCTGTGCTGCCTCAGGAGCTCGCAGCCCCGCCGCCCAGAGCATTGGGTGCACTGAGGCTTCAGGGGAAGGGGAACAACAGGGGAGGGGCTGGGGGTAGCCTCCCAAGCTGGGAGCCAGGGGCTGGACAGGACAATCCCGCAGGCTGGATTTGGCCTGTGAGCCTTAGTTTGCCCACCCTGACCTAGATTATGACCTTTATATTAGAAACAGTTTTTATAATAGACATAAGAGATTTTCATTCAAATCAGAACAATCTTCACTATTTTTCTAAAATATACTAGCACAAGAGAAAAGTGCTTTATTCCCAAGGCAACTTTTTGCATTTAAGAGATCAGACAAACTTTATCAGGTAAGTATTTTGTGCACACATCTAAAACCATGTAAAATGTATAGAAGTGTTTAGTACTGAAACCATTCATAGTGTCTGCCAGACCACTGCTACTCTGTAGGATGGGAGTAAAAGCACAGACTGTCCTCTGAACCAGAAAAACAGATTAATCCGTTACTCTGCTGTTAATGCACCTCCGGTCTGAATTTTCAGGTAAATGCACCCCCATGCTCTGTAGGATGTTAGAGGCGGGTCCTGCAAGTCCAGCTTGAGCACTATATGATTCCAGCAGGTTAGTCACAAGGTTCAGATCTACATCCACAGGTGTCAAATCAGCATCTCCTGCATCAGAATCATCTTTTAAGGCGCAGTCAGCGTCTCGAGACAGAGGTTTAGCAGAACTAGCCTGTAGCACAGATAGAAAGTAAGTTTTGAAGACAAATATTTCATTACATGTAGGCTCTCTATGACAATCACTGGCGGTACATGGTGAAAAGCAACCATATGGGGGAAAAGCTCCTGACTTAAGACAACAGGGAAGGCAGAGACTGATCTATAAAACTACTAGAATTACTCTTCACAATCAAGGCGGGGAGAAAAAATCCCCACCAGAAGTGAGTTAAGCAGATAGTTTAGAAGCCAAGTCCAGTATGTCCCACCCAATCATGGAGGGCAGGAGTTCATGAACCAAACTATCACATTATCAGAATAATCATGCAGAAGAAGTCCCAAGAGAAGGATATGGAGAATTACTGGCTCTGCCTGGGTTTCACCTGGGAGTCATCTAGGACTTCAATAGCTGCAAGAGATCACAAGATAGCTGCTTGCAGTATAGTAAAATGCAGAAGTGAAGCCAGGATTTGAAGCTACTGTGGAAGCCAAAAGCTTAACTTTTTTATATATGGAATCAGTCTAGTGGTATAGCTACAGCACACATTGTTTGTGCATAGAATATTTCTTTGGAAAGAGCACATAATCAGAGATCAGGAACATCAGCCACGTATGCTTAGATTATTATAGTCCCTACCTCCTCTTTCATGGAAGGAGATAAATTACAAAAACCCAAAACATACATACCACTTTCCTTGGGGTGATGAAGCTTTTCCCTACATTGGTGTGTGTCAATTCACAGTCCATCTCATCCATGTATGATCTGAGACTTCCCATCATTTTGTTTGGCAATGCCTTTTCCTCTTGACCATGAGCTTCAGAATCCAAGTCTTCATCGCTGTCCAAGAACTCAAACTGCTCCTCCTCATCCAGATCATCTGAGTCCAGCTCTTCTGAGTCTGCGCCTATAAACAAATCAAAGTCAATGCAATGCATATGGATGGCCAGGAAACAGAGCAGCATGTTAATAAAGAAACTAGATCTCACCTAAAATTCTGTCTAAAGCATTTGTAAAAGAGTCAACATCAAAGGTGACACAGCCCTCAGCAGGTGACCTGAAATTTAAGAACAATTACTCCATAAATCCGTTCTCTTGTACATTTGGTGTGATATCCTTGGGCAAGAACATTTGGCATCAACCATAGCAGAACTAGGATTAAAAAGTTTGGGGGTGATTTGGTGACCTAGTGGCAGTACACTACACTGCCATGGTCAAGGGTTTAGCCCTAGGACAGCAGGTGCTGAGAGTGACATGGGAAGTCATGCACATGGGAAGCTTACATGGAGCGGGGAGGATAGTGAGAGTCTCACATTGCTCCCTGTTGGCTGAATTTCGTGCCCATCAACCATGATCAGTATCTTCTAGGGAAAAGGGGAGGCATGTTATGCTATGCAGAACCTTCAAGAAAATGTCTGAGACTCGGAAGACCTGCCTGAGAAAAACACCCATGGGCTTGATTTACCCATATATGAGATCAGAATTTTGAGAGAGAATCTTAAAAAAACAAACGAACAAAAAAAACCCCCAGCTTCTTTGCACGTCAGACATCTGTACACATGATCAAAAACAAGTACTTACACTTTAAAGTGGGTAAAAATAAGGAGAGTGGGAACCGATAAGCCTCCAAGTTTGTTAATAGATCATATCTAGGATTAGGCTTCTAGTCTCCGTATTAATGTAGCTATTTAAAAAATTCACAACAGGCCACTCAAAACAGCCAACTCTCAAGCTCTTAAAAGTAAGGACTTGCTAGACATTCTCAACATCCATAATGCTGCAACAGAACCACCACTGCACCTTGTACTTACTTGTAAGAGGTGGCTGTTAATGTTTACGCTGAATATCTTGCTCAGTGTAACAAGAAACTTAGCAGATGTGTTATTGTCAAATAAGCAATGAGAAAATACTGAAATACCGACAGTGAGGATTTTTTTCACTCTTTGGGCTGTGTTTTGGAAGGTGCAGCACTTCCTTCTTTTTGTTAGATTTAAGAAAGTAGGTGTTACACTGATACCACAGTGCTGTTCTGCACTGCTTACTTGGAATGTTTGCCTTTATGAATTCTAAGGTATTATGCTAATGCATTGTCTTCATTTTAAGAGGTGTGGTGCTCCCAACATAGCCATAAGTTATAATTTTGTCTATGTGCAGCCTGATTAGGGACATTTTTAGTAATCCTCTGTGGTCAGAAAAATTCACAATAAGACAACCATCCTCAGATGTATACAATCCAAAGAGCCCCAATGTTGTTCCCACATGACAATGATGGGCATGAGGAACTTAAGAAAAATGGATTCAAACATAAAACTGAAGTGAGAGTTTTGGAAAATAAGACAACTTTCAGATATTTTTTACTGGTACCAGCTCAACATGTTATAAAAATATATATAAATGAAAAATGAACCCTGAAACACAATTACAAGTGACATTAACAAATCACTCAAGCTGAGGTATGCTGGTTTGAAAAGCTGAATCCTTATCAGAATTGCAACATTACTAACAGAGTTGCAACATAAAAGAGCAATGCACTAAATACACCATATCAGATATTTCAACAAATACCATGGAGTTTCTGCTCCTTCATGTGTTGAGACTTTAGATATAAAAGCCTTCATGCTTTCAGTGACCTCTGCCAAATCATACGTCTGATCTTCCTCATTTGAGGAAGGAATGGACTCGATTCTACCTGACGCCTTACTCAGGATCTGATCCAGATCATCTGGAGAGATCTCCAACCAACCATCATCTGAAATAACAGACAGGGAACATATTTGTCAACCTATAAGATCAAATTTGGAATACAGTCACTTTAAAATGGGGGGAAATATGGATCAGCAAGATGAATGTTAATACAATGCCTACTAATTGTAAATCATGACTACTTTATATGAAAATACTGAAATGTTCGATAATGAGAAAAGCTACGAAGGGGTTGGTGGAAGAGATCACTTGACAAATACTTCTGACACCATTTTATCACACTGGACCAACAGACCAGCTCATATTTGGTGGCTTACGCAAAGCAAACAGGTTGTCCAAATTAGTAGAGAGTTTTCCACTAGCAAGATCACAAAAAAGCTCGTGAGAGTGGTCTAAGCACAAAGGCTGAAATTGAATATACATGAAGACTGAAATTCTGTAGCCATTTGTTATATAAATATAAAGAGAAGTGCCTAATTTCCCATGACACCACCTTCACTCACCATCCTCAGGAGGAAGACTGGCAGCTTCTTTTTCAAGTTCATCCAAATTAAAGGACAAGGTCTGTAGCAAGGTCAAGATTTCTTCACCTGGACTCATAGCAACAGAGCTAAAAGAAAAAATCCCCCACATCTGTAAAATCCCATGAAATCTAATTGAACATATAGACATTAACAATATCAGTTTACAGTAACTTACCTTTCAGGCTTGAAAACAGACTGCTGGAAGTAATTCTCTGCCATATGCAGCTGCTCCAGATACTTAGCGGAGCCTTCCAGTTCTCCCTGTTTAAAAGAAGTTACCAACACTAGTGTATCAAATCCTCCCTTAGCTTCTTTTTCATAGAAGTGTCCAGAGGAACTACCACTAGTAGTAAAATGGGGGTGAATATCAAAGTGCAGTTTCCTTGCTTAGCTATTGGTAGGGCCCTACCAAATTCATGGCCATGAAAAATGCATTATAACCATGAAATCTGGTTTTATGCACTTTTACCCTATACTGTACAGATTTCACAGGGGAGACCCGAGTTTCTCAAATTGTGGGGTTCTGACCCAAAAAGGAGTTGTGGGGGGTCACAAAATTATTTTAGGGGCGTTGCAGTATTGCTACCTTTACTTCTGCGCTGCCTTCAGAGCTGGGGGGCTGGAGACTGGCAGCTGTATACAGGAACCCACTGCTGCTGGCAGTTCCCCTGCACTGCTGCTGGCGAAGCAAGGGTGGCAATGCCATACCATGCCACCCTTACTTCTGCATTGCTGCTTTCAGAGCTGGGTGGCCAGAGAGTGATGGCTACTGACTGAAGACCCAGCTCTGTTGGCAGCAGTGCAGAAGGGTAGCAATACCATGGTATGCCATCCTTATTTCTGCACAGCTGCTGGCGGCTGCTCTGCCTTCAGAGCTGGGCTCCTGGCCAGCAGCTGCTGCTGCTCTCCAGCTGCTCAGCTCTGAAGGCAGCGCTGCCACCAGCAGCACACACAAATCAGGGTAATGGTATTGCAACAACCCCCTCTCCCCCACAATAACATTGTGTCCCCCCACCCCCAACTCCTTTGTGGGTCAGGACCCCTACAATTACAACACTATGAAATTTCAGATGTAAATAGCTAAAATCATGAAATTTTTAAAATTCTATGACAGTGAAATTGACCGAAATGGACTGTGAATTTGGTAGGGCCCTAGTTATTGCTTTGCATACATTGGGTCTTTAGGAACAAATCTAACGAAGAGCAGCCTGAAGTATACAGGAGTAATTAAGCAATGACCGTAACAATGGTGGTTTGCAGTGTTATTGTAGCAGTGTTGGTCCTCGAATACAAGAGACACAAGGCAGGAAGGTAAATCTATTATTGGACCAACTTCTATTGGTGAAAGGAGACAAGTTTTTGAGACTACACAGATATTACTAGAGAGACTAGGTGCATGAGGTAACAGTGATGTAAATTATACTACTTTCCTCACTTACACACAAAGCAGAGAGCAGAAAATGGGCATATGTTTTGCTAATAGTAGGGCATGAATTCAAAAGAAAAGAAAACATGCCAAAAAATTATTATGTGGCAATATAATTCATCGTACACACAAAGAAAATCAGGAAATGCAAAGTTATGGTTCCCACAGTAGCAATCACACTGATTAATATATAACAAAATACAGGCAGGGTTGCAGCTGCTGTGAGAACTATATATGAATTTCCTGATGTTTGTGCATTTACATTCGTAAGTGTGGCACTGCAGGAGAATACTTTTTCGCATTTAATAATATTTTGCAAACATACTAAAAAGGTTAGGACTTGTCATCTTAAACTATAAGCCAAGGAATGACAGGTCAGAATTGAGAGAGACTTTTTTTTTTAAATCATCAGCTGCAGGAGACCAGAGGGATCAATGTGCATGATGTTAAATTTCAAGTGTGGAATTTAAGTATATTTGATTTGTGAAATAAAATCATTACAAAACTATTCCCAATACATTTCATATTATTGTTTTCAATATATACAAATAAAGGCACTTGCATGAAACAGCACTTGTCATTTTGGCTTCCTTCCTTCAAGTCTATCCTCTCATACATAGTACGTAGGAGCTCATCCACAAATCCTACAAGTCTTTTCATTTGTAAAGACATTTTATTCCAAACTATTTGGTGGGGTGGGGTAAGGGAAAGAAAAGGTACTGTATACAGAATTTAGGAGTGGTCCCACGCATGACATGAGCTTATCTTTCATGATGAAAGGAATTATGTCTCTGAGCCTCTACCTAAAATCTGCTGTAAATTCTGACCAAAATTTGAAAGCTGGTTTGTTTTTCCTGAATTATACAAAAAGAGAGAGAAAGATAGTTCCTTACCTTGAAATAATTATTTTTCTTTAGGCTGTTGAGGAAACCAGCCCAAAAGGAGGTGTTTAATGCTTGCCTTTTGGAATCAGGAGAAACTGCATTGCACTTGGAGCATAGTATTTCAAAGCCATGAGCCTATAAAAGAGATGCAGGGAACACAGGTTCTTAAATATGACAGTTGTTGAAGTTTACCTTACCTGACTGCACAAAGAACTCAATAGTGGTAAGCTCCTGACTGTCACGAGAGAAATGATTTGATGCCTGCTCCCTGGGACATGATGGCCTGGAAGTACTGCAGAGGCAGAGTTCTCAACTTTCAAAATAGCAAGGGGGTGGCCATGACCAGGGGTACTAGAAATCCATTTGCTGCAGGTAAAAGAGTGGATTTTTTCTTTTTTAAACAGAGAATCTTTATTCTTTACATTTTGTGGGGAAACAAATATGTACAATGGAACTCCAATTATCCAATCTAATTGGGACTGGGGCTAGATGAGATAATCAAAAGTTCAGATAATCAGGAGAACAGGTAGGGATTAGATTGTCAGCTGTTTGTGGGAGGTCTTGAGCTGTCACCCTAAAAATTCCAAATATATCAATAAAACATTGTGCTCAATTGACATTGTGGCTAGTGAAACTAAAGTTCAGCAATTCATTTCAATCACAGAAAAAAAGACCACCGATTTTTATGGGGTATTTTAATCAGAGCATTTTTGGGTTTTTATCATGGAAAAAGAGGATCCCTGCCCACGATACTCAGTAGCAACCCTAGCAAGTGATTAAGATGTGCTGACAGGCTTCAAGAGGAGGCCCATCTATTTCACCTGAGCTGCAAGGACAAAGGAGATCTTTCAACTTTCCAAAGGTCTCATTTCCATTTTCCTAGAATTAAACTTAGTTTTTCAACAAAAAGACAACATGGTGGTAAGAGTATCTGGATCCTTCTGATACAACTTCCAGCGGAGGAGATGCACTAGTAACCAGTTATTAGTTCCTATTTTTCTATGACAGACAAGACTCTTGCAAGAAGAGTGGAAGATTCTCTCTTGAATCTTGGGAGAAGCATAGCTGGGAACTAGATTCAGATGTGGGGAGAGAGAGAATAAAGTTTGAGAAAAAGGAATGGATTTGCTTAAAGAGAAAGTACTTGGAGGAAATACTCATGCCCAATCTGTAAAAACAGTTCTCTACAGCTGTCTGATACAACATCCTTTTGAGGATGTAAATTGCTGTTTGGCTCTAAGTTCTCTCTATGAGCACGTTAGGGGAAAATAAAGAGGGACTCCTAATGATTCAACCACCCCCAAAAATATGAACTAGAGGGGAAAACAAAAATCAAACATAGAAGTGTAGGAGACATGTAAAAAGACATTACCAGTTTCATGCCTAGCTCATATGCTTTGTATTGATGGTGTACAGACGAAGGCAATGTATATCCACTGCGTCTGTCTGGAACAAACTTCTGCTGCATTAATTGTGCATATAAACATTTAGTGAATGTGACCTGTAAATATTAAAATTAAAAGAAACAAACTGTAGCATGATTTTCTAGAAGAGACACCAAATTAAAAAGAGACATACTTTCATCTGAATTTTATTTTACACCTGCGTTTGTTAATTTTAACACTTAAAATGTTACTTAAAGATTGGTGATCCCTCCCCCCATTTTAATGTCACAATTCCAATATCCTCCTTTTGGGAGCTGGAGGACTTCAGTGAGGTCTTATTGTATAAATAAGGTCAGCAGGTGGCTGCTGAGAGGCCTCACTCTGGTGAGCCATGCAGTTGGAAGCAATGGAAGGGAAAAAAAAGTGGCAGTGTACCAAGAGTGGCATAATAAGGTTTGAAAAAGGAGTTTCCCCTAGTTATTGGGACAGAAAGAAAAAGCACAGATAAAAGACTCTCTCTAATTTTAGGATTGCCTTGGGGAAGGGTGGCATAAAACATTTTATAGTCCATAGTCATGTAGTTCCCATTACTATTGGAGTACGTAGTGGTAAGACATAATATTCCTAAAGCAAACAGAAATTCATGACTGCCCTCAAGAAAAATGAATTAGCAAACATACGGTTTTAAAATTGAAAGCCACACATTTTTAACATGACTACGGAACAAACAGTATATTCATCAATCAAGCAGTCAGTAGAATGGCAATAAGTAACAGGCAGAAAGATCACTTACTGAAGTCATTACACGTGTGCTGGGCAAGAAAGTTTTGAAAGGGCGACACGCTTGTAAGTCAATGGGATCTCGCAGATAAAAGGCCTGGACTGCTGCAGCTACTAGTGCAGGACGATGCTTCAACACTACTACGATGCCTGCTGGAAGGTAACAGTGCGCGTGGTGAAGGGAGGCCTGGACTTTCTCAGGGTACCTGTGACAAGCAATAATACAAAAAATACTGCAGACATAACCAGCTGTTTAATATAGGCCTGTTTCCTCTTTCATTTAATGTCAATGTACATTTATGCCAGATTATTAAAATACTCTGAAATCAAATTAGAATACTAGTCAACAATGTTTCTTCAATGTTTCTATAAGATTTTCATAGCCAAGCTCTTTTTCCAAGATGAATTAAATCCCTGTTTTGGGGAAATGCATCACTGTGAACTAGCCTATCAGGCCAGCTGTATAGCTTCCTGGTAATAAGCAGAGGAGTCAAATTACAGTCGTTTTGCTCAGACCTAGGTTGCCAACTTCTGCAAAGGAATTTCTACCACCAATCCTTACTGGCCATTCCTGAATGCAAGTTGACAGTCTGAAGGCCATTCTACTTCTGTCTCTCAGCTGAGAGCCTAGGACGAGATCCAGACACATGCTTCTATGGAAAGGCCCAAATTGCTGTCAGCTTTCCTGGAAGTCATGTTGGCCTTTTGTAAAAGCCTGGAATTTAGCCCTGAACCACTGAGGTGTCACTGCTGAGATGACAATACAGTGTACGGGGCCAGCATTGTTAGGGTCCCCACCATAAGAATGCCACAGAAATTAGCACAGATTCTCACTGTAGTTAACAGGAAAGTGGTTTAGATATCCATAGATACTTAGATACGAGAGGTAAGTTCCCTAGACAGCTCACTATCAGAACATTCTGGTGAAGAATATCAGAAAAAATAATCCACATACCCACATATACGTTTATATACTGCTGCTCTAATAGATTTTGTGGCCAGGAAGTCCTCTGGGTGTGCAGACAATAGCATTAACGCCTGCAGGATTGTTGGATTTGTAGCCGGTAACCAAAGTTCCTCTCCAGGAGTCTTTGGCTGTGGGATGATGCACAATTCTCCCTGGTAGAAAAAAACCTGACAAAATGAAACATGTTCATTAGGCAAAATTTTGCTAATGTTCCATACAGATCTTAAATTAATGAATGACTGGTGAACTTATACATATTTACAAAAACATTCTCCATGTGAAGGGATGGACAGAGGATCAAAATGGCACATCAGAAGGAACATCCATACTCACAGATTAATTATCTATTAGATGGACTTTTTTTTTGCATTTATTCAAACTACAGAGAACACATTAGAAATTAGGAGTATGAGAAGAGAATTGATGCAAGAAGCAGAACTTGAGAAAAGGAGGTAATTATTCAGAGAGCCATACTGGGTGCAGTGAAGACTCGTGACTCAATCATTGATTCAGAACAATTCCGCGACAGGTCCAGTTAAATGAATTTTTAATTTATTTCAGTTTCTTTAACAGCACAAATAGTATGCTTGGTCTTCTATCAGTAGTCTCCTCACTTAGAGAAAGGAGGCAGGGAGGCTTAGGATCAAATCTTAGTACTGACACTGCCTGGCTGTGTAATCACTCTACGTCTCAGTTTCCCCATCTGTAGAACAGAGAACACTTGACTCTCCTTGCTGAACATTTGTAAAGCACTTTTGATCTCCTTGTAAAGTAGCAAAAATAGTGCTATCTCCCCAAAGAAGGTTGTGTGGGTTTTTTTGTTTGAGTGCCGCCCCCTGCTCTAAATAAAGAGCATTTGGGAAAAGAAACAGCCATACCAATAAGTATTATTCTGTCCTGCCATATAAACTAATTGCTGCCAAGACACTCACTTACATTTACTGATTATATATTATCAGTAGTGTCACACAGGCTACATCAGCATTTACACTGTATTATGTAATACTGGTATTATATATATAGATGTTCAGGTAATTTTAAAGGCAAAACTAAAATTTAAGCATGATCTGTGTGTGAGAACCATTTTGTGAGGAAAAAGTATGCTAGGTAATCACACCTGATCAACTATTAGAGAATATTTCTTACTAAAAAATATGGATGACATGTATAGGTTATGAATCTGGCTCTCTTCTTATTTGCACTGATACCCAAACATGCCGATAAAGCAAGAATAGATCAATTACTTTACAGCTATCAGAATTCACAAACATTCCTACAGCAGTTTCCTAGAGAACATCATTCAAATGAATGGAATGTTAGAACAAGTAGTATATTCAACTGCACTGGATGTGTACAGTTGCTAAGCCTGTAGTAAGTTTTCATGGTAAACATAGTTGTTAAAAAAACAGAACAGAAGAATGCTAGACTGTGGTCAAAGAGATCAAGCAACTGATCACAAGACTCTGGTTCAGCACAGAGATGTCTTTGCAAACAATGTGACAAGTGTAGATTTCTGCTGGAGGTAGGAGAATAAAACAGGTCAACTAATTTCATTTATAGCTTAAGCTGGGATTTGATTTTAAGTCTGCAGGGGTAAAACTCAATACATCACTGAGTCACCTGCATGCTTGCATGACAATTTCACCTACCCGATTGGTACTATTTTCAGGTTTTAACCACTTCGGGAGGAAGTCAGCTGCTTCTATCAACAGGAACTCACCATCATTGTCATCAACCCTAACCAAATAGAAATTAGTGTCATATTAAACATGGCCTTGTATAGCACAATTACAAATAATGATCAGTTATTGCTTCAGTGAAAGGGGCTCCTTCACTTCTTTTTTTTTTTTTTTTTTTTTTTTTTAAAAAAAAACATTCATTGTTAAAAGATTTCCCCCCTTCTTAAGCCTCTAAAACAAAATAGAAATGTACCGTTACAGGGTTAAAGGTTTCAGCTACCTGATCCTTTTAGGAAAGGCATTTTCCCTTTTACTTGGTAGCAGTCTTAAATAGGGTTTCCAGAATTATTTTTCGCGTGTTCCTATATTGATGTCACCTAATGTTTCCTCCACTTGAATGAGTTCTTTTATTGATAGTAAGTTAAGAAGTCTACAGAATTTTTGGTCACATTTGTATTATGAACAAGAATAGGACTCATTTCTTTGAGCCATGTATTAGGAAAAGATTGGAAACATGCTATATGCTCAAGTACAGTTTATACAGAAACACAGTTAAGAACAAGATGGGGGGATATTATTTCTACATACAGATTTTGCAATGTCAAGCACTAATCATATCGTATTCTGGTCACCCTAAAAGGCACTTTTATTTCATCTATCCTAGAGAAGAGTAAAATTTAAAATTGAGAAGATATTGTTATACAGCAATCCTAAAATTCAAACCACAGAGATTCATATTCTCCCTCTGGCCCTGATACACCAAAGCTTACTAAGTTCAAAGGGACTATGTATGTGCTTACTTTTAAGCACATGATTACGCATTTTGCTGAACTGGGCCCTCAATGAACCGTCTACAGCAGGGGTGAACCTGTGTCTCTGGAGCTGCATGCAGCTCTTCAGAGGTTAATACATGGCTCCTTGCATAGGTGCTGACTCTGGGGCTGGAGCTACAGATGCTAACTTTCCAGTGTGCTGGGGTGCTCACTGCTCAACCCCCTGCTGTACCCCAAGTCCTGTCTCCACTCCACTCCTTCCCCCAAACCTGCCATCCCCTCGTTGCTCCCTCACAAAGCCTCCTGCGCATGTGAAACAACTGACTGTGGCAGGCGGGAGGTGCAACTGGCGGGGCTGCCAGTGGGGAGGAGGCACTGGGAGCTGATGGGAGGGCTGCTGAGGTATTACTGTGGCTCTTTGGCAATGTACATTGGTAAATTCTGGCTCCTTCTCAGGCTCAGGTTGACCACCCCCGGTCTACAGAAAGATCAGCAAAAGAGACAAATTACTTGTGTACTCTTCTGAACATACTAACAGTGGGGGCAACTCAACTGCTCATCTCTTTTCCCTTACTTGCGCCTATATGACAAGAAACCATTAGTACAAAGCCACTACAATGATTTCTATTTTCAATAAATACTTTTACAAACTCGGACATCTGACATGAACACTGCAACCAGGTTTATACTACAGACCTATATTGGTATAAGTATGTTGCGCCAGGGTGTAAAACATCTATCCCCGAGTGACATAGTTATACTGACCTAACTAACACCCCATGTAGACAGTGTTATGTTGATGAGGGAGTTTCTCCCATTGACATAGTTGCTGCTTCTTGAGAAGGTGGATTAACTATGCCAACAGGAAAAGCTTTCCCATCAGCATAGGAGCATTTTTATTTAAGCACTGCAGCTGCGCCAATGCAGCATTTTAAGTGTACACCTGAGATCTAGCCTACATGTACTGAAATAAATGGTGAGAGTCCAGTTAACACTTTCAAGCAGTTTTAGAAGGAAAAGTTATTTGTCTTATGTTTTTCCCATCTTGACAACAGAAGTGTATTTTTGAAAAAGCAATTTAATATTATGCTGAGTTTAGAGTACAGCAAGAGCTGCCACTGAAGGAGCTTAAAAGTCTTTAATTTACAGTTTCACAAACCGCAGAAAATGTTTTAAGAGGTACCTTGCTGCTAATTCTGGAAACTTCTTTGTTATTTGCTGTATGAGGTACACAATAAACCATTCATCTTCAATATTATCCCCAAATTTAGTCACACCACCAATATGTGCAGGGATATCTCCTGAGAGGAGGGATTAAAAAATATTTAAGAAGTTAAGCAGTATCATCTCCATTAATGGTGTGTAAAACATGGTCAATCTATTCACTGTGTATCAGAGGAGAAGCCCTGTTACTCTGTATCCACAATAATAACAAGAAGTCTGGTGGCATCTTAAAGACTAATGCCCAAATAAATCTGTTAGTCTTTAAGGTGTCACCAGACTTCTTGTTGTTTCAATCTATGCACTATGTCAGCGGTTCTCAAAGTTTAGCAACCCGAGGACCCCCATTTTGATTTAAACATTTTCAGGGATCTCCAAATTTCCCCCCTCCCAGCTTGGCCCCAGGGCCCACCCCCCTCCACCTCTTCCCCTAACGCCCACCCCCCCACTTCACATCGCCCTCCAATCTGTGGGTCACTCTCCCCCATCCTCACTTTCACCAGACTGGGGCAGGGTGTCAGGGTGCAGGAGAGGAGGCAGGGTGCAGGCTGTGGGTGGGAGTTTAGGTGCAGAGTCGGGGGGGGGGGAAGGTGCAAGTTCTGGAAGAGAGGTTGGGAGTGGGCTTTGGGCTGGGATCTGGGCTCTGGCCAGGCAGCACTTACCTCAGGCAGCTCCTGAAATCAACTAGCACATCTCTCTGGCAGCGGTTCCTAGGTGGGGCAGCCAGGGGGCTTCCACCTGCTCTCCCTCCCCACAAGCACTGCCCCCACAGCTCCCATTGGCCACAGTTTCCAGACAAAGGGAGCTGAGGAGTCAGCGCCTGGGGCAGGGGCAGCACACAGAGACCATCCTGTGGTTGCAGGGATTTGCTGGCCACTTCTGGGAGTGGCTGGGAGCCTGCCTTAGCCCTGCTGTACTTTTAGCACCTAAAATCTGCTGGGTTGGCTTCAGTAGGCCCTGGGAGATAGAAGGAAGGGGAGAAGTTGACCAGTGGGACCCCTGGAGTACCTTTGGGGACACCAGTTTGAGAAACGCTGTGCTATGGAATATAACTGGGAGTGGGGAAAAATGGGAGAGAACATGACTTAGCAGTTGAAATGGTGAATGTTTTGTGCTAGTAGTTCTGTTAACAACAATATCGAATAGAAAATAAGATAAGCGGTAGGCAACCTTAGTGAGAACTGCAATTCCCACACAACAAAATATGGAGAATGATTTGCAACTTTTCACTTGAGGAAAGGGGTTAAACTAACAATACTATAAAAAGACTGAGTTTTCAGTGAACAAATTCATAACAGTTTCTCCTCTGCTTGGCCCCAAAGATATACAGACATTACTCAGTAATACCACCAGGATGTTTTATTTTCATAGTTGTAACCAATCACTAAGCTGGTGAAAATCCAACCTTATACCAGATGAAAACAAATGCAGTCGTTTTACCTTTAGCAGGTTTGTATTTGAGGTTAAAAGGCTGATTTTGCCAGATATAAGAAACTAATATTGGTGCAAACTGAACCAATATCTTCTCAATGCACTGTTGAAGAACTTCTCTGTGTTGGTCTGGGTCCCCTGCTTCACAAGGTGTTAAAAAGAGCTGGTACTGCACTGCATCTTCCACAGTTGTCAGTCTCAGCTCCCCTTCCATCCTGAACTTGTGTCCTTCGAAAAAACAAACAAAATAGGTTCAATCATTCAAAACCAGTAAATATTAAGTAACCCCACCCCTCCAAAATCACCTATTCAGCCATGTTATCCATTCAAAACATTGCTGACACTCCTCTACATTGCCCCAGCCAATCCCAGCTGATAAGAAAACCCTTTATTTACTTTGGGGTGCAAATCAATCCCACAGCAGAGGAAAGCCTTAAAAGTTATCCCCAAAGAAGCATAAACAAGAGAACTCAGCCCTAGGTCAGACGCTCTGGATCCAAAGCCCCAGACACACACTAGGGACATCTCCGAAAGAGACACTGGCCTGTCACCAACCTCCACCCCCACCCTGCCACCATCACCGCCGCAGAGGGGAGCGGGTCCCGCCGCCCCTCACCGCGCAGGGCTAGTGCCTGGCGGCCTCTTCACCGCCGACTGCACCCGCCGCTTCCGACACCTCTGCGGCTACTGCGCCCAGCCCGGGCCACCCTGACCCGACCAAGGACAGCGGCTTCCCGCGGAGCTGCGGGCGGAGGGCACCTGGTGAGGGGCCCGGCACGCGAGCACGAGCGTTAGACCGCCCGGCCTGGCGCCCCCGGGGCAGTGCGGGAGGCCGAGGCCAGCCCGCCCCAGGAGGCCGGAGAACGTGGGAAGCCCGATCGCGCAGGGCCGCGGACACTAAGGACTCGACTTGCGGCGCCACGGCCCGCGGCAGCTGCCGCCTTAGCTCGCCCCTCACCGGCCTGCGCGCTCCCCGCCGCGCCAGTCGTCACCGCGCCCCCGCAGCAGCCCCACTTCCGCTCGGGGGCGGGGCGTCGCCATGGCGGCCGGAGGCAGCGCCCGGCGGCCTGAGAAGCCGCGATGAGGGAGGAGGATGATCTCGCGATACGCGCGGAAGCCGGTGCCCCCCGACGCCCTGGAGATGTGAGTGCCCCCCTTACTGCCGCCCCTGCAGCCCGGCTACGGTCAGCTCCGCACCCTGACAGCCGCACCCCCACCCAGGGCCTGCCCCCCGGCATCACAGCAACGACCCTCACGTAGGGCCCGAGCCCTCCTCCCCGCAGCCTGACTGCAGCCCTCCCCATGGCCTGTCCCCCCAGGCCGATCCCCGCCCCCCCCGGGCGTGGTCCCCCCCCCCCCCCCCCGGCCTGACTGCAGCACAGGCTCCAAGATCCCCTTCCCCTTGTAAGAATTCGGGTTTTAAGTAAAAATCAAATATTACGAGAAGTGTAATCAAGTTGCCAGAGTTGGCTACATTGCGTCTGTTTCACAGGAGCTGCTCTCAGAATAGCCAGAGCTGTCAGTGTCGGTCTTTGAGTCTTTAGGAGTGACAGTAGTTTAGTAAACAGAAATCTACAACAGAACTCAGGACCCTACTTGCCCCTGACATTGTGTTGCAGCCCCATCTTAATCCACGTTTCTTTGAAGTATAGAAAGTGATAGCCAAAATAGAGTGTGAAGGAGCCTGTCTGATCTCTTCTGCGTTTTTTAAAAAGGGTTGTTAAAATCTAAATAATGTGGAAGCAGTAGTGGTGGACAGGATACGGTATCCAAACAAAATAAAACTATCATTGTAAATAAAATACTTATATTGGTAATTATCAGCATTGTCATATATTTGTTATTCTGAAAACATGAATTTGATGAATTATGGCCAAATATGCTTAATTTAAAGGGGGACAGTGGGTCCTAAACTAAGATCTTTTAGATCAAACTTCATTTTGGAGTTATTTTTTATGTTTACATTCTAAGGCTTTGATGACAATATCGATTTGTAATGGAATACTGGTAGATATTTAATGTAGTGGCACTAATCCTCTAGGGATATAAAGACAGTTCAGGTGTGCATGTTACTGTTTCCTTGAAAATCAGGAAAAACCTCTAATGCCCTGGAACTCTGCAGAAATTTTGAGTTGTGGGGTTTATTCTCAGAACTAATGTGAAATTGAGCTTATTTATTTTATGTTTCTTTTAGCCATGGATTTGCAAAAAATGCTTTAGAGCATCATCCTCTACCAGAGCCACTAGATGACATTTACCCAGCTACTCCGGACAGTGAAAGCTATGAAGAATTCTTGAGGTATCTGGTGTAATAAAATATTTTTGTCAGGAGACCACAGAGAAACAGACAACTTTTGTGTTGTGTTGCATTATAAAGATATCACAGTGACACAGCCTGTTAAATTAGGTGGCATATATGTTGATTCACGATGGCATGAATCCACAGTGATAATTAATTCCCAAGATAATACCATATTGACCTCAGAGGTCTGCACTCACACAGGTTGCCAGTGAAATTAATGGGATTCTGCATAGGCAAAGAGGTCCACAACATAGAACAGCTTCTTGGATTGCGGTCATAATGAGGCTAGAGACAAGTGAATCCCAGCACTGTCCCCTTCCCAGCAGCTTGACACAGGCTTCACTCTATGCCTTGCTGGTTGTCTTCTCTTTCATTTTGACAAGACAATATAATATATTTTTTCAAGCCCTAGTATACATATATGGGAAAAAATGTAGTGTTTGGGAATAATTTTCAGAATAGTTAAATCCTTTTGATCTGTCACAGCTTCTGAAAGTTGTGGGTCATTTCATTTTTTTGTTAGAAGCAGAAAGAGAGGGAGAGTGATTTTCTGAGGTGTGGAGAAGATGAACTGGTAATCCTCTATTTAGTTAAAGGGAGAAGGTAGTAAAATAACTCTTGGAAAATGAACACATGAAGAGCCTAATCCTGCAGCCCTCTACTGGAATCTAAACTGTTATAAACATGCCTTTCTATACATGAAAAATAGTTTACTCATCCACATATTTGTGAATGTATCTTATGAGACTTTTTTCTCCTCCACCACCCAAAATGTCCATTTTAGGGAGACTGAAATCCTGAAGGAATCAAATTACCCAGATATTACTGCAGCTGACAATGGGAGCTCATGGTCTGCTAGTCAGAGTTACACAGGCACCTCCACTGAAGACAGCTCAGTCTTCTCTTGGGGCTACGATGTGAGTAGAACATAGTCCTCTAGCACAAAATTATCAGAGACCGTAGAAAGGTTGTGCTGACACATTTAAAGAAACATTTTGAATAAATTTCTTTGCAAAATCCAAGTTAAGGAGAGAGCTGAAAATAATGCAATGGTATTTGTTATGGGAAAAGAAATGGAGGGTCTTCCTCTCTTAACCCCTTCTAACCCCCTTTTCTTTATTGTCTAATCAGAACATGTGCTGCTAATACTTCAATATTGTATAGTCTGCCTTTTTATCTTAAAACTTTTGGATCACAGGTGATTTGATGAGTAAAGATACTGTATACAGCATATATGCCATAATTGTTGAACCTCACATGCCAGTGTCTTGTTTTCAAATGGTTGGATTTACGAAACTGTATTTTGGAAAACCTCTGAGCTTCTCAAAGCAATTTAAGCCACTGATATTCTTCTCTTTAAAAAACATATTTCTCTTTCATATTCCAACATAGGCTCTGATTAAGAGGTGCTATTGCTCTCTCCACAGTAGAGACAGAAAAATGTTGAATTTTAAATGACTTGAGAAACACCTTCAGTTGTTTTCTGTCTGGAGAAGCATCCTCAGTTGTTTACTGACTATACAGAGGATTTGGCATCTGTCAACTCTTGATTACCGTTCAGTGTCATAAATTTGTGGCAACATCTGATACCACTTAGCATTGTTTTTCCATTCTCTGTTACCGGTCTATGGCATGATTAATTTTCCATTTCACTGAAATTTGGATGTGTCTTATTTTTTCATGTTTCTCGGTAACTTACCTTAATTACCATGTCTCAACTGACATAATTTTCTTTCTTATTATTGATTTAAAACAAATATTCTGAAATCTTCTGATATCTTTTCTATTAAACCATCCAATAGGGACAGTGCTGATCTAAATTTTGTGTGTACATGGGATCAGCACTTACATCAGTCCATGTTCTCTCCAGTGGAAAAATGACTTAAGGTTAACATGCCTGTGTGAGAGAGATCCTTACTGTTTAAATCAATCCTGCTAAAGTTTAAGTAAATTAATGTGTTTTTTTTTAATTTACGTGGCTTAAAAAATTCTCACCCCAAATCCTCCCCTTTAACATTTTTTTGGATAATTTTCCTTTCTAGGAATTTGATAAAGCTGCCACACGACAGGTTCAGCAGATGTTCAGACACATTGATGAGTTTTTATATGAACAGAAAGAAAGTGTGCATGTTGAGGGTCTGCAGGTGGAGTGCCAACAATGGACATCTAGCTTTCCTCATCTCAGGTATTTTATTGATGGATTAATGCTGGTAATGTCACAGAATTATTAAAGAACCAAATTGCTAGTGGTGAAAATGGCTGTATTTTTAAACATTGTTAGAACTGATATGAGTGTGTGTTGTTATACAATATGTGGAGATAAAACTGTCTGTCTGCTCCCACACCTCCCCCACTATTGTCAGGCTCATGTTTAGTTCCTTCAGGTGCTTGGAAGACTGATGATGTTTTCCACTGCACTGGGCCCTAAAATAGCAATTTTTTTCTTAGAAAAACACCAGAAATTCATCCCTTTTCTACAAATGAATAGCTTGCCAGTTATGGTGGCTGTTTGGAGACTTAAATCTTATTCTTACATTTGACAGATTTGCCAGTGCTTAAGGTATTAATGTTAGAAGAGGAGAAAACGAAAGAATTCTCTTATTGCATAGCATCATGCATATGTGTTATGTGTAGATAAAATACCTCAAACCACATTAAAATATAATCTGCAAAGCAGAAAATTTCTCATTTGACAAGTATATTTTCAAAGCTGTATGTGTGGGATACAAGCAACCTCACTATTTCTATGGTGTTCATATGGCTTCCCAATAAACTTTTTTATTTTCTTGTGTAATAAATCATTCAGCCATTTTAGGTATCACATTGTCTGATTTTTTAAATTTTCTTTTTAATATTATAGGATTTTGGGGAAGCAGGTAGTAATCCCCACAGATGAAGGTTTTGGGTGGTATTCAAGTTCACCTTCTAGCAGCTTAGGTTCATTGGATGTCAGCCCAGTACAAGAAAGAGATTCTAGTGAGTAAGTATCAGTAGATTTCCAGATTGTATCAGTGTATGAAGATGATTTTTCTGGCCAAGGATTGCAACAATCAATTTCTTTTCTTAATTTATTAGTTGTATATAAAGTCAAGCTTCAGCATTTTTTGTTTGGTAGGTTTTGGACAAAGCATGGATTAGTAGCCAAAATAAATGTGTTACTAGATTCAGGATGGTTAGACCTTCCAGTCTGTTGTTGAGGTGCTGTAGACTACAAATTGACCTAATAAGTTGATAGTTAGCTTTTTAAGGATTTGTATACATGGTAGTTGCCAGTGACATTAATTAACTATTAATGTTTGTACAGTGCTTTAAAGATATAAAGCACTTTTTTCTTTATAATTATTTTATAAACTTTTTCTCTGAGACTATAGACTCTTGTATAAGCATTAAAAACATACAGCATTAAAATACACACTATGCAGGCTTAGCGTCCTCTCCAATACCTAATTCATTAATGTACCCATTTGGTCTTCCAACCAAACCATCTTATGTCTCTCAGTCAACCACACAGGAAAAGCTAATTTCTGCTGTTATAAACAGAATAACAAATTTCTTTTATTTTCTGCTTTTTCAAAAATATTTTGTTTGTTAAGGTTTAGTATTTTGGGCAAGAAGATACCTCTGTGTGTTGCTCCTGTTCATAAAGATGTTGACTTTTCAAAACCTCCTATTGTTTGCTCTGTGGAGAATGAAGAAGGTGAAGATGGAGTAATTATCTCTGAAGGAATAATGGAGGAATATTTAGCATTTGACTGCAGAGATGTGTAGGTATTGAATATTAATCTATAACAATACCTCTAGTATTGGTAGTCTGGAATTTCTGTTGCTAAATGATGATATGTTACATTTGTTCTTGACATTGGGAGGACAATTAATATGACAAAACAATAGTTTCACTGAATCTTCTCTCATGTCATCCAACTAGAGAAATTTAAAATGTTTAAGGCTGGAGAGGAGTTTGTAAATCCATGTAGGTCTATCCATCTCTTTGAATTAGTAATTTTGCTATGCTATATTTTTCCCCTCAAAGTATTTGTCTTAATTCCTTTTTATAACTGTTCACACTAGTTGCTTCTGTTTCTGGCCTGGGTGGTTTATAACATAATAGCCAAGGGTCTATTACATGATTCTGAATGTCAAGTGTTTTATTAATTGTTAAGTAATGACAAAGTGCTTGGTGTTGTTTCTGCATTTCACTGTCCAGATTGCTAGTGTTGGTGGTATTAGACCTTTCCACCTCCTTAAGAGTAATTTAAGTTGTTTTGGATTCACAGTTTATGAGACAATAATTTACATTTGTTTCCATCAAAAGAAGGAAATTAAGGGTGTCAGTTGGAAACACTGCTTATTTTGTGCAACTTGTCCAATGGAAACAAAAGTAAGTAAGAAATCTGTATGACCTGTTGGTTTGTTAATTGGTCACAAGCTAACTAATTTGAAAAAAACAGTCACTTATGTGTACAAATCATGAGTTTCTGATTGGTGTATGGCAATGGTTGTCAAACTTTTTAGGCTGGCTACTCCTTTCCAAATAATGTAGTCTACTGCGTTCCCCCGTCTGAGATAGGTAGAGGTGATGCGTAGGGGAGGGTCATGCGCCTTCTCCCCTCCCCCCCAGATTTCTGCCTTCCATTTAGCAACAGCTTCTAGAGGTTTTCAAACTTCGGGGGATGCAGAGGAACATTCAGGGGGATGAACAGTGACGCCAGCTGGCTCAGGCCCGCCCTGTGCCACAGAACTCAGGGATGGAGCACCATCTCCACCTGTTAACTCACCTCAGGCCACCCTGTCCTGTCTGGGACGAGGAGTGCAACCAAAAATTGTAACTCAAAGGGGCCCCCCCGGAACATTCCTATGTTCCTCCCTGGGGGGTGGTATACCCCACAATTCGAAAACATCTGTACAAATTAAATGCATTGTCCGCCATTACATGATTTTTCTCACATATCTGGAAGGGTACAGCTACTCCGGTTTGAAAACCATTGTATGGCATGTGCTTACCAGGCCAGTAGGGAATCAGTATTGCACTGAACAAACAGCAGAGAATTCTGTAAGGTATTAAGTAGTCAGTATAGAAAACTCCTTTAATGCTGGCCCTTCCTTATCTTCAAAATGTGTAGCTTTTTATGTTAAATATTAAATAGAAGATATTGGTGCTGTAATAAATAGATTCTGAAATATTTTTTATTTTGTGTCAGCATGTGAAATCTTTTGGCTGACCTATCATGTTCTTGAATGCAACAGACATCTCCTGGGCTTCAGAACTCAGTACACCTCCTACCTTGTGGAAGATCCTGCAGCTGGGGTCTCTTGCTGCCCCTGAGCTTTCTTTTTATATCTTTTAAATAAAAGATGTTTATTTCTTTGTAATTCTCTGAAATTAAATTGGTTCTATATTCTAAGTATTTGGTGGCTGTTAGGTCAACAGGCAGGAAATGCTACTAAACAACTTCAGTTAGTTGCCTTTCTCTCCAAAATTAGAGACTTTGTAGTGATGTGCCTTGGAAGACTGCTTCCTGATGGGGAGATGAATAAAGATAATAGTCCACTGGAAGCCAAAGTACTCAAATTATAAATATTAATATATATTTGTATATAGCACTCTTTATTCATGAATCTCAAAGTGCTTTACAAAGGAAGATAAATATCATTATACTCATTTTACAGATCAGAATATCAAGGCACAGAGAGGTGAAGTGATTTACTGAATATCACACAGATCAGTGGCAGACTCTGAAATATATTGTAATGTCAGTGCTCTATTCACAGAAGCATTCTGCCTCCAATACTAGATTCAGTGGGTTATCTGCTCTCATTTGTTGAGTGCACTGCCACAAGGGTGACCAGACAGCAAATGTGAAAAATCAGGACGGGGTAGGGAGTAATAGGAGCCTATATAAGAAAAAGACCTCAAAACTGGGACTGTCTCTATAAAATCGGGACATCTGGTCACCCTAACTGCCACCCCCAACAGACAATAATCTGTGAGAAATATGCCATTTCTGTTGAAGTAATTTCTTATAATCATGCAGCCAGCTGTCCTGACCTACCCATTTTAACTTAAAAGGAAATAGAACCGAAATCTAACAAAGGTGCACATATGTAACAGACATATAACCAGCCATTTAAAACATTAAATGATTACAACAAGAATACAAAGGATAGAGAAAGCAGTTTGTTTAAGTCAAGATAGAAATCTTGCTCACCCTTCCTTTACAGTGAGGAAGAGTTGCATGAAAGGAAAATGGGACTCTCATCTGACAGACACAAATTAGGTTTCCCCCCTATATCTCCATGTTACTGCATGAAGGATGCTGTGCTCACATATGTGTTTGATGATGTGTGGAATGAAGTCCTGGGCTCTTTGGAGGAGTTAATCTGCCGGCACTGGGAAGGATCAGTCTCCGGTAAGGGTCAATGTTGAAATAAACTTTGAAATGAATGTCATACTCTGATGATCTCTTTTAAAAGGATACTCTTTGGAGTGCTTAAAATTAGTAAGCCTTAGCCTGGTAGGATATACTGTATTTCTGGAGGCAATCTTTGTACATTAAATCATACTTTAAAGAGAGGTAGTAAATACTTTTTATTACTTAGTATAATTTTTATACTTTTCATAGTTTCCAATATTATTTTAGAATCTTATAAATAACACTTGTCGCTCTGTTCCATTTGGGAAACACTGTTTGTCTTCCCACTACCCAAAAATGATCCGTTCACTAGTGTCTTTGATAACCACACAGGTTTGAGGTACATTTATTTAATCTTTTGGTTAACTGCTGTCCATCATCAGAGCAGAGATATTGCAGTAATGTATTGGTAGGGTTTTGTTTTTGTTTTCTTAAAGATCAGTGAATGGGGTAAATTGAAAAATAAAAAAAAAATTGAGATAGTATTCTCCACCACCTTATATTTTCAAGGGATGTTAAAATCTGTAGTTGGTATTACTCTTGAAACAACTTATAATCTGCTTGCCTGTGAGAAAAATTATGGGATCCATACTTGCAGAGTAGGATTTTTTTTTTACCACTGTATGGAATGGAATAGAAGAGACTTATTTTGATGATGACTCTTTAAAGACAACAGTACCTTGATTTTTCAGTTGATGAGACATGAATTTAACAATATTAAACAGAGTTAAGAGTTAAACACCTGAGAAAAATCTGTCAAAAAAGAGCCTAAAACAGGGGTGGGTAAACTTTTTGGCCTGAGGGCCACATTGGGGTGTGGAAATTGCTTGCAGAGCCATGACTGTAGGGCTGGGGTGTGGGAGGGAGTGCAGGGCATGGGAGGGGGTGCAGTGTGTAGGAAGGGGCTCAGGGCACTGGGTTGGGGCACAGGAGGGGTGTGGGGTGTGTGAGGGAGCTCAGAGAAGGGGTTTGGGGTGCACAGTGCAGGAGCGGGCTCAGGGCAGTGGTGCATGGAGGGGCATGGGGTGGTGGGGGCTCAGGACAGGGGATTGGGGTGCAGGAAGGGTGTGGGGAGTGGCAGGGGGCTGGGGCAGAGGGTGCAGCAGGGGGCTCAGGGCAGGGGGTTGGGATGGCAGCAGCTGGCAAGGGGGTTTTGGGGTGTGGGATCCGGCCCGGTGCTGCTTACCTGGAGTGGCTCCAGGCTGGCAGTGGGGCCAGGGCAGGCTCTCTACCTGCCTGCCCCGGCCCCGGCCCTGCACTGCTCCGCTCCGGGAACAGCCAGCACCCTGGCCCTGGGGGATGGGGAGCAGAGGACTCCGCGCACCTGTGGTTCCCTCCCTCGAGCTCCTATTAGCCATGGTTCCTCATTCCGGTCAATGGGAGTTTCAGGGGAGATATCCACAGGCAAGAACAGCACGCGGAGCCCTCTGCTCCCCCTTCCCCCAGGGGCCGCAGATATGTGCTGCCAGCAACTTCCTGGAGCTGAGCGGGGCGCAGCACCATGGGGGTGGCAAATCCGCGGGCCAGATCCAGAGCCCTGACAGGATGGATCTGGTTCATGGGCCATAGTTTGCCCACCCCTCGCCTAAAACCTTTGGATTCAAAGTAGTGCCCATAAAAGTGGCAGTGCTGATAGTTTATAGTGTTGTGGATTCTCCACACTTCTTGTTTTGCACAGATGATGAGAAAAATGTCATAACTGTAGAAACAATGAGAATGGATCCTGGAAGCCCTTTTCTGCAGTTCGAACCTCTGCCATTGGTGTTACCTCGAGTGCCACAAGCTAAAATGCCCTCCATCACCTCAAATTTGGTAAGCTCTACTGGCCGAGTGGTTAAGATTGAGTTGGAATAACACTGTCTGGCCAGTGAGGCTAAAGTTTTCTAGAGGGCGATTTGTGCTTTGAGCTCTTCTTAAAATTAGAAGCATCATCATTAACTGCCCTTTCCAAAACTTTAGTTTTGTTATGCCTCACAGTCACAATTGTTTTTTATCCCTGCTTTACTGTTTTAAATTTTGTTGTTGTTTTTGTAGTACCATTTATAATGGACCAAGCTTTGGTTGGTAATGGTATAGATTCTTTCCATACTTAACATTGCTTGAGTTAAATGGAGAGGTTCTGATTAGGGTGCACAAGAAATGTCCTAGTCACTGTCAGCCCAGCCATTTCCAAGGTCATTAGAAACTAGAGATTAGAGTCCTGTCTCTGTGAAATGGTAAGTGACTCTACATTTAAAACGTGATTTAAAAAAAAATTTTTTTTTAGATACTGATTCTGGCCCTGCATGTTCTACTTTAGGATTAGTTGTCCCTAAAGTGGCACGCACCAAAAATGTTATCTATATTCCATCAGTTTTTAACTCAATTCTTTCCTTTTTATTTCTTTCTTCCCACTTTTCCTGTATAATCCTCTACCTCTTCCTCATGTTTGCCTTATTGAATGTGTAGTGCTCACAACCCAGATGTAGCCGCAAAACCAAAAAGAGGAGAAAAGCACCTCAAGTATGTATGCTGGAGAGATTAAAGCTCTATTGTACTTTCTTTTGGTGTCATTGTGGTGGGTGGAATTTGCCATTTTTCCATATCAGCCTGAGTTACGAGGAGAGGATTTTCCAGTTTCATTCTTGGCATAAGAGAACACATTGTAAAGTAAGATCATAATGATTCTCTTATAGTAGTTACTTATATTACACTCATTTGTGCACCACGTCACAAGATTGTTTCTTGCAAATGAAAACCTCAGTTGTGAAGCTTTAAATGTAATATATAGTATGGTAGCAGATATTTTAAAATAAAAATATATACTAAGTGCCATCATTTGCAAGACCAAGCTTCAACTGTTATTAATAGGATACTTAGCTAAAATATGAGAATGATGTATATGAATATACTCTGCTTTGGTTGGAAGCATTCAGCTTCTGTTGATTTCCAGTGATTATTTGGTAGGGACAAGAACATAGGTGAGTTTTTGTACCATCATCATGTCAAAAGTAAATCTATTTTTTTCTGATTTGCAGATAAATGTCTCTCAAGGATCAAGTAGTGGCCCTCAACAAAATCTGAATGGTTTGATGGTGATACATGGGATCCACTTACAGCAAAGGAATCTGCCTCTAATAGACAAAATATTGTAAGAGTAGTAGCTTTTTGTCTTCGTAGTACTGTAGTAAAGTTGAGCTCTTTAATGCTAGGAAAGAAGAATGTATTGGGATTAAACCCAGTTTCAAGAAAATTAATCTCCCATAGTGTAAGCAGTGGTTCTTGATTATTTTCTCATCTATTTATCTGTTCTCAGTGATGCAATATATTTACTACACTTGCACATGACTAACTTTAAGCTCCTGTGTAAACCCACTGGGACTACTCTCATGATTAAAGTTAGGTACATGCTTAAATATCTTGCTGAATCAGGATCTAAAAGTGTTAAATATACTATGATTTCATAAGGGTAGCTAAAAGGGTGGTATTGAGTTTTGGTTGGTTTTTTTTAAATGTAGTGGTTGGATACTCATGTCAGAGACTGATATAGCTTGACTTGGATGAAACATGGGGGAGAGAAAATGATATAGTAGTTCTCTTTTACCATTCTGCCAATATACCATAGTCTGGATGTGTAATGAGTCTGCTGTTTCATATATTGAGTCTCTTAAAGAAAGGTCCCTCTTGCCAAATGGCAAATTGTGTGGTGGTTTTGTGACATGCAACAGATAGAACAAACAAACTCAACATCTTTTTGTTTCTGATCTGTATATGATTTCAACTTGGTCTAAAGAGATGAAAGATTAATGCATTAACCCATGAAGCCATCTAATCCCAAACTTCTAAAATTTCTTTTTTTAATGTGGCTAGTTTATCACTTAGAGAGCTGTTGTCTGAATCACAACTGGTACTAGCTGGCACAGCTTTTGCCATCCTGAAGAAGACAATCACAGGTTGAATGGAATTAGAAACTAATGTACCCTCTTATCCCTAGAGATAGACCTGTTTGGTCTGGTCTGAGGCACAAAGCCAAGGATGTGAGGGTTTAGCTTACGTTGCCACTCTCTATGTTGTTGCTGCATTTGTTCTGTGAATAATAATAATTCTTCCATTTCTATTCTCTTCAACCTGGAACTTTTCATGATAATTAAAAATAAAGCCTAACTCCTTTCTTTCTGTTCCTTGCCCTATTCCTTGGTAGCACAGCCCTCCATGACTTCTTATATAATGGTATCAAACGTGTACCAACTTTATCAGTACATAATGTTGCTATTGTAGTTTTCAGACAAGGACTGTGCAAACAGTATGAAATCTGTCATAATGACCATGTTTATGTATGTTTCGTTTGGTTCCTTGATTCTGTTGTTAGAGATCTGGATGACAAACCACTATTGAGGCCAGGCTCCAGTTCCATCCTCTCAACAAGAAGTCGACCAAATCGCACTCTAGAGCTCAGTACGTCTTCCCTGTCATATTCTGCTCATTCTGCTAGAAGACGCAACCCACCACCACGTACCCTGAATCCCATCAACACTAACCACTCTCGTTCTGGGACACCAAGATCCATGGATGAAGTCATCAGGGGAACACGACTGTATGTTTGAAAACCAGTTTTTCACTCTACAGATTATAGAACCAAAGGTTTATAGAACCAAATACATGTAAAGCGAAAAAGCTGTCACATGGAGACAGTGTCTATGATTATTTTATTTTAAAAAAATATAATTGAAAATTAAATCACTGCCTCCTGAGAAAGCTGAAACTGCAACATTTCCTAAAACTGACTTAACGTTTTAGCTGCAACCTATGTTTCTGAAAATTGCCTAAGCATGTGACGCTGTGCATTGCTGTATAAGAGAGACGACATCCCTGTAAGCTTTTGAGCAACTGGAGAGCAAACTTAATTTTATTAACTGCTGCCTTTGAGAGGAGGAAATTTGCATGTAAACGTGTACAATACGATAGCTACAGAGGATGCTAATCTTACTGAGTCTGTTCCAAAGCCCACTGAAGTCAGTGGAAAGACTCCATTGACCTCAATGGGCTTTGGATCAAAGCCAAAAACAAATTATTTTAATTTTCCTCTAGTCTTTTGCCTGCATCCAAAACAGACTTTTACACTTTGAATGCGGCTGAGTCACCCTGGAGTGTGAGTACCAACAGCTGGCTCTGTTGGATTTAGAAATGACATGCCAAAATTCATCATTCTGGGAAGCCACAAGTACCAAAAGTCTCTAATGGATCTCTGATGCTTCTGGTACCTGTGACAACCCAGAATGATATATTGTACAGCATTGCTAATAAACCCAGAATAGTCACTGGATTTCACAGACCCTAAAAATATTTTGTTTAAAAAAGGCGAATTAAAGTTTTTTTCTCTGTTGAATGTCCTTTGCAGGCAGGCTAATGGCAGAATTCTGCATGTGTTTCTGGAACTGACTTTTCTGTCTATATTTAAGAATGGACTTAAATTATTTTAACCTCATCCTTCTAGCCTGTCTTCTTTATATTTTTTTCAGATGTTGTCATTATTACCAATTCAGCTGTAAATTACTTAATAGATGATTCTCTTTTTTCCTTCCAATGTATTATAATGTCTCTCTTTGCTATTCTCAGACCCAGAGATTCATTTCACAATTCTTGAAGTACCCCCTTTATTCTTAGCCTATAGACTAAATGCATATAGTGAGCTCCAGGGAGAGGTTTTAAAAAATTTGGTTATGCTTTCAAGCTTTTGTAACATTTAATTCCAGAATGTCCTCCCAATCTGGCAATCTCAGAATGTATGCATATAATACCCAAGGCCTCTTGAATATCTTCAATATTTATCTTATCAGTGGACTCTATTCATATGTAAATTGCAGTATTTTAAAAGCAGAATACCTATTTTATAACTTTCTACTTTTGTTTGCACATTTGTGGTTATTCCTTAAACTCTCAGATTATTAATACAAATATTAGATTTAAACATCACAATTAAATACACTTTAAAGCAGAATAGTTAAAAATAATTTCCCTTTTTGCTTATTTCTGTAAGACTCACATTTTGTGTCTTTTCTGCAGTAGTTGCTAATTAATCATCACTCAGACCTCAGAGAAGCGCTGCTCCCTGTCTTGTTTTAGATGTCATTGATTCCATCAACTTTGTAATATAAATATTGAACTTGCCTTTTGTTGGGTAGAAAGCTCATGAGTTCACCTTCTTAAAAAAAGGATTTGCTCTTCACAAGCCTTTTACATCTTCCTTTTTGTTCCTGTAATGAAGTCATAACGTTGAATTTGTGAGATCACAGTTAGAGACAAACAGGATGGGAAACAGCTGTGTGGGGAGACTCTCTTGCTAAAACACACATTTCAACGAAAACAACGAGGAGTCCTTGTGGCATCTTAGAAACTAACAAATTTATTTGGGTATAAGTACAGTAGCAGGTATATATACACAGTACAAGATCTTTTCATGTACTGTGTATATATATCTGCTACTGTATTTTCCACTCCATGCATCTGATGAAGTGGGTTCTAGCCCACGAAAGCTTATGCCCAAATAAATTTGTTTGTCTCTTAGGTGCCACAAGGACTCCTTGTTGTTTTTCTGATACAGTTTAACATGGCTACCACATTTCAGCAGTATCTATATTTGTTTGTGTATTTTGCCACACACAGTGAGGCACTCGAGAGAGGAACATAAAGATTCAACATGGACCTGTTAGGGCACACTTCTCTTCTCCATTCTGGAGTATCATTGGTCCGGTATTGATTTCTTTTCTCCACTTTCGGGGCAAAGTGATAGTCTTTATTAACAAAAAGGCAGTGTAAACATATACATCTTGTATTATGCAATAAAAGAGGAAAACATGACATCATCCTTATGCATTATGATAGAGTTCCATAGTAGAGTGCCCTTTCCCAAGAATGCCAGGATTCCAGTACCAGTAAGCTTCATCTTGGGTACCAACATCTATTTAGTACATGTTGATCACAGTACCACTGATACAAGTGGATGATGTGGAGGAAAAGGCAGTCCTATTTAGGCTTTGAAGATAAAGATCAGGACTTTTAATTGGATCCAGTTATTGGAGAGCTAGTACAGGGATTCTCGTTTACAACATGTTCTTGTCTGTCTGTTCTGCTTAGGAGATGGGGT
Source organism: Dermatemys mawii (assembly GCA_007922305.1). Classification (NCBI taxonomy): domain Eukaryota; kingdom Metazoa; phylum Chordata; order Testudines; family Dermatemydidae; genus Dermatemys; species Dermatemys mawii. The sequence goes on along the minus strand of ML677335.1, from coordinate 21,552,894 downwards.
TCCACATTCCAGATCAGCTGCAGCCTCTGTATATCTTCCATTCACAGCCCCACGTAGAGAGTATTACAGTAGTCTATCCCTGAGGCTACAAAAACATAGATCCAGAAGGGGTTTCTGGCTACTGCCACAGCTTGGATATCTAGATACAGTGCAGAGCCAAGATGGCCTACCTCCTTGACAATGGACAGAAGCCTTCAACAGGAGAAACTGATACAGATTATGCAAAATCTGCCAAAAGTTCCTCATTGTTCACCAACATTTATCTTGCTTGAGTCTGAGTCAGTGTTTACTGACTCTATCCATCCAGGTGCTTATTTCTTCCATACAATGAGGTAGCTAGAAGATGGTGTCTGCTTCAGGTGCAAATGATATGTGTAGCTTTGCCTTATCAGCATGTTGCTGACATTTGAGCCCATACTATCTCTCATGGTCTCTCTCTAAATATTGAAGAGGAGAGGGGAAGGTATTGAGGCCTGTGGGATTCCACAGATAGGGGCTTTTGGTAAGAGCGGTTGCCCATCACAGCCCTCAGATGTGGTCAAGAGGAATGAGTACAAACCTGTGAGAGCAGTGCCATCAACTCCTGCTATATTCCATAGATTGGATAGCAATATCTTGTGGTCAGCCATATTGAGGGCATTAGATGAATACAGTAGAACTAGCACAGATGTCTTGCCATTGTTCATGGCATAAAATCATCTGAAAGAGTAACTGTGCTGTCTCAATGTCATAGCTAGGTCTGAAACCTATCTGTGAGGGATCTAGCGATAAGTAATTATGTGCTGCTGGAGCTGTGCTCCTGTTACCTTTCCTATGACCTTGCTTAGGGTTGTAAAGATCTGAGATCTAGTGAAACTGTTGTGACCATTGGTATTTTGACCATTGACTGGACCATAACATCCCTCAGGGTCTCTGGAAGGTTTCCCTTCCCAAGGGATACAGTGACAAAATGCATGAAGAGTAGTCCCAAGCCTACTAACAAGGGAATACAGGAAATTACTGGCCAAGACAATTTTGTAACTTTTAAAAAATAATTTCAAGTTTATTCCAGTGCAGTGCTCGCCCTTGAAACCCAGTTCCCCTATACTCTCCACACAACAATTCAGCATCTTAAATTTCAATTCTGCATGTGTTGTCCTGAGTTTTATTGTTTCATTTGCTTTAGCTCACATCAGTCTCATAATCTCTGGTATTAATGTATATTTTTGGTTGTTGTTGGTGGTGGATTCCAGTCCTACTGCACATGACCAGCTGTTCTCACCCTCCTTAATGCCCTTGAGCCGAAATAATCTTCTGCCACCTATTAGTACTGCTGACATGATGGAACACTTGAACACCGTGGGATCCCAAAGGCAAACGGTAACCTCCCAATTTGTATGTCATATGAAAACACATTTAATTATATTCTTTGGAAACAAGAGACATGTTGAAGTTGAATTTATCTCACAACAGATTGCATTGGCAAATCCAAGAATTCTTTATTGTATTTTTATTTTTGGTGCATATTTTTGTTGTTATCCAAATTATCCTGATGTTTTCAGTTCTTCCTCATAGCTATGATAAGATGATAAAATGCTGTAATACAAAAACAAGCTCATGAGTTTTGACCAACAAACAGGAACAAAGTTGAGTGCTTTTCAGACCCAGTGAAAGTCTGAACAATTTTCTGTTTCCTGTGAAGATGCTCATAGTTGATTAGACTCTGATTCCAAGATTTTATTTTTAATATAGTCACAATCAAAAATAGTCTGATTGTTAATTTTCCTGTGCTTTGATGTAGGATGCCCGAGGGAATTCTAGTCGAGCTCAGAGTGCAATGGAAGATGAGATTAACCATCAGCAGCCACAGGAGAGGCTTTTCTTACCTGATCATTTCTCCAGGCCTAATACAACACATGCATTTTGGGTAAAAAGTGGCAAATGTATCCAAATAGTATTTAGATCCAGAGAGATTGTTTGGTAGATTTTGCTCTAGCAGTTAGCATTTATGAATACTGGAGAATTGGATGGCTCAAGTGATTCGTACAGAACCTTTAACCTCTACATCCCCAATTCAAATCTGCCCAGGTTGGTAGATATCAGGTTGTTTGGCACCTGTGAAATGACAATGTGGACTCAATCCAGTTCCTAGAGGTTAAGTGTCCATGCCTCCAAATTCCCCACAACGAGCTCTCTTTATTGTCAGTATTTTCAACTAGTGGAACTACACTCTACTCCTTAGAGATGATCCTTCCCCAACAAGTTTGAGGTATATTGTGGAGAAGCTTGTACTGCTCTTGATTGATATATGACTTTACTCTTCAGAGCTTTTCAAGTCGGCATTTTTCATGAGGATTACACTCATGAAGAAATGAGGAAGTAAAAATGCTATGCTTTGTAAACTTAAATGGACTTGTTGGGCCTTCTGCATAACTGAAGGATAGTTTTCTTAAGTTTCCTTGAACAATCCTATATTATTTGTAAAACCTCTACAGTTCAGTTTCATTATCAGATGCTGCTGTATAGCTCTTTACAGTCTAGCTGGCTTCTTGTTCCAACTTTAACTAAACTTTTTTATTATGTTAAGCTTTGTGAGTACTGAATCCTGCAGCACAGCTCATGGTTTTCATGTATAGTTTTGGCATTGCTGAATTACTAATTAGGAACACCTGTGCTTCCTATTTTGAAACTTAAGTAGTTTCAGAAATAATGATAATGAATGATTAGTGATGCTTCCAAGTAATATATTTTTTTGGGGGGAACCAGAAGAAGTGTAGATAGGTGTGTGGTGTCTTCTGTCCAATTTAACCCAAGGGAGAACAACCTCAAGATATTAATCTTTGTATATTAGGCTCATATATTATACTTTCAAGGTCTGGAGTTATTGGGCAACATTAAAAGCATTCTGTTTTAATAAAATTCTTGGTATTGGGACTTTGCCATTTTTAAAAATCCTGTTACTGCGAGTATTCAAAACTAGATCACCTTATCTTTCAGCCAGATCCACAGTATCGCCGTTCTTGCACAGTTATTGATTATGCTAATCAACCTCGGACCAGTAGAGGATCAGCAGGCACAGGTATGTGCAATATTTTGATGGAAATAATAATAATAGATGAGATGAGGAGTATTTGCTGCTTGCATATCATATGACTTGTTATATCTGCAGCATGAACAGAAAACCTCTATTAATACACTTATTTTATACTTGAATTATACCGCTGATTTACTATTATATAAAGTTTCACACAAAGTTTCTCCAACCCTCCACTCTTACTTAATGTAAACTGAGTTGAGTAACCATGCAGGAGATTTTACCAGTTAAGTTGATTCAAAATCCACGTTTAGTTAAACCACTGCAGCTTCTAAATGTAGATGAGGTTTTGCATGGGGAGGGGAAAGGATGGGATGAATTTAGTGGCACATAATATGCATTCCCTAGCCTGAACTGCCCTACCATTCTGGAAATATTAATGATACAATCCTTAACTTTTAAAACAAAGCCATTCTTATGAGCTTCAGATACAACCCCCACTACCATTTTGTGACTTAGAGGCAGAGTACACGAAGCAGTGTGCGTGTAAGTGCACTTTTGCCACAGAAATCATCTAGGGAGGGAGGCCTCATCTCCATCAACTCTTGCTTCAGAGATCTCGGGATTACTGTAGGGAGGATGTCAGTCGTTGTACTATGCAATTACACAGCACTAAAAAACAGTTAACCAAATCTATACAGTATATATTGTTTTCAGGTATGGCTGGGTAGTTTACATTGGAAAATGGTCTGGATTGTAAATCCTTAAGTGGGATAAGCTTTTCACCTGAAACTCAAAACCCATCCTATGTATCTATTTTAATACTGGAATGTTTATTACTCTGCAGATTCTGTTCACATAAGAGTGAGGGGAATCAGGTTAGGGATATCTAGTTCATCTTGCATTAGTTCTTTTTACCATCATGCTCTGGGTCATTCTTTTGATAAGGAGAGAGATCATCATCCTCCATTGGGTAAGGAATGAGGCAGTAGACTGGAGAACTGTTAAATATTCTTGGTGCGTTTGTATCTGATAGTTGTTGATCTGTCAGATTCCTAGTGGATAGGTATTATGATGGTATTTATTATCTGAGCTGGTATCAGACATGCCAAACCTTTGGAAAAAATGCAGAAAGTGGGCTAGTTTTTGGCTTGTAGCTTGTTGCTTCTTTTTTTTGATTGGCTCCTGGTAAGCAGGGGTAAGGGGGGAAGAGAATCAGGGGTGCACAGGGGGCTCACCACAGTCCCAGAGTCCACGTCAGGAGGATTAGTCACGTAGAATGTTGGGATTCTTAGGGATTGGTTTGTTTTGAAATGGGATTAGCTTGATTTTTGGCTTATTGTGAACATCAGGGTGCTTATTTACAGCATGAAAGTTGGCAACTGTAGCTGGTGTCCTTGTCAATGATGAACAGGCCTGGATAGCATCTAGAGGTTCCTCCAGCTCAGTGTTGAAGCTCATGGTCAGGGGACAAAAAGAGGCGGTGGACAGAGAGTTGAACTGTTGCTGTCTGTTGTGTGTACTATTAGAAAGCTCTTACAGGTTACCCTTTTCTAGTGGAATTCTTGAGTCCCATGATTTGTAGTGTTAACTCTACTAAGGCATAATTTTCCATCCATCAGAATCAGTGCAATATAGTGCAATGAAACAGCCACTCACTCCGCTAGTGAGCACAGCATAAACCAGCCCAAGAAGGGACAGCAACAGGGGTCTGGCATATAAGTTCCTTAGGAACAAAATGCACACAAACTTCCTCCAGCAGCAGCTCCATGTTATCTCCCCTACTTAGTTCTAGACTGGGGTGGAGGGAGGGTATTAAACACTTTAAACAGCAAGTTACTGTGCAACAAGCCTGACTGTGAAGCTACAGTGCACCACCAGGCCATGGAATAACACCTTGTGCGAACATTGATACAGGGCACTTCAAATAGTGGTATCCCAAGCCAACATCCAGGACTTTATGCTCTACAAAGGACATTACTGTGGGATATGACAAACGGCTCTGACATAAAATCTTACCCTGGCTTACTGCACGGTAAACTTGCCATGTAAACAAGCTCTTAGGGCACAAGAGTGCATGTGTTTCTCCCTCCCTTCCAAGCTTCCAGGGAATCACCTCTTTCTCAGGCCAAGCTCCCCTCAACTCCTCCTCTACCATTGCTGCCAGACTTTGTGTAGAGCACAGACCAGTAGCCTAAGTATTTAACCCACCACCACCAGAGTATCTGAATAGGGCCAAAGCTGGAGAATACTCAAGGGCATCTCTCAGTGGAATATAGAGGAAGGAACTAAGATGCATGATCTAGCATGAAAAAGAGGAAATTAGTGCCTGAATGGAATGTTTTATGTACATTTCACACTGATTTTTCAAGCTGAAACATCCATAGCCAAAGGGAGTATTGTCTATTATGCTTAGAAGACAGACCAAAATAAAAAAAGCTGTCTTAAATCATGATTTCTTTTTTAAAAGTCCATTTTGTGACTTGGTTTCTCATGATTTTTTAGGATGGTAAATATTAGACTCTCCTGTAGTCATGTTGGTACTTCACATGTACTGGAATTTACCAAGTATTCTTGGTACAAAGCTTCTTTGATGGATCATGTCACAGAACAGTCCACAATAATATAGCAGCTACTTTCAACCAAGGATTTTCATACCTTTCTTACCTCCAGAAAGTTTCATAAAAGGCCTATTTTAAGATTATTGTACATAATCAGCCTTGTTTTTTAAAATGAAGATAATGCAATTGCTAATAAATAGATTAAAGGAAAGCATATTTTAACATTGAAAAAGTAGATGTATATGATTTTGGTATTTAAGACTTCTAGCAGATACTAAAATGAATGTTTTACTTAATCTTTATGTAGTAGGTCTTCAGCTGCATGGTTCTGTAAGAGCTCACAGCAGAGGTGGATCAGTTACCAGAAGCAGACAAGCATTATAATGGGTAATGAGGATCAGTCCCTTCCCATGATGCAGTGAGCACATCTGGACCCTCATGAAAGTGTTGAATCTCAGCAATATCAAACTTGTTTACAGAAGAATTTAAGAACATCTTCATGAAGGATCTTATTTTTGTATGTTATATTTTAAAAAAGCAGCTTCCAAAGACTCTAGGGTTCTCAGCACATTTTACTTTTCTTCCTGTAGACCAGGTTTTGCTATTCTGGTGAACACTAAAAAGCTTGTATCCTAAAAGTCTACCAAATTTTCCTCTAAACTATTGCTAATATTTTTCATATTAAAAGGACTTATTGGCTCTTTGGTTCCTGTTACTGCAGCAGGGGCACTACTGGAACAGTTGCCTAAGGGCAAACTTTGTGAAAAACTATTGCATTTTTCACAGCAATTTACTCTATATTAAAGGATTAAAAAAAACCACTTTACTACATTGATATTTGACATTTCTCTATTAAATTAGACCTACTGCATATAATGCTGCTTGTACAACTGTAATGTTCAAGTAATTTGGACAAACTATGGATCCTGTACAGAGAACACTGGATACAACAGTTGCATAAAATAAGGTAGCAAATAAAGAAATCTTATGCTTCCACATTTGCTAATTTTAACTTGCACTCTTAACAATAGCACACTATTGTACCTTTCTGCATTATAAATTAATTCTCCACCACTGACTCAGGCAAATGTCCTCAAGGGACAAAAGCAATTTTATTTTGCTAAAAAATTATTCCCACACCCTACTCAAAGTAAGAGAATCCTTTAAATATTCTTCTTGATTAAATATTTTAAGTAATTTCAGCAGATGGATGTCTTCATTTTGAACCAAGTTAGAGTGACTAAAGAAATACCTCTGTGCACCAGCATCATTCACCATTTCAGTAGCAAGAGAGCTTTCTTAGGCACAGACACATTCTGCTTTTCTAAGATAGACATACAGTACTGGGATATTAGAAACAGTTACCATTAAGATGTAAATGTAGCTTATATATTAAATGCAACAGTTTCACAGTAAAGCAGCTACACTGTAATTCAGTTTAACTACAAACATTAGCTTCAGGTCTTATTAACAGTAAGTGCCAGACTGCAAATATGTGTATAGTCATAAATTGAGGGTAACCTGTTATTTTTGAACAAAAGGTATTCTGCTACAATGTGAAGACAGTTACTTTGAGGGAACTGATTCTTTATTAAATTGTCACCTTTTATATGCAATTAAAAAGAACCTTTTCTAAACTTCATCTGTTCGTTTGTAATTTTAAAATATTGAGGAATAGGTTGTAGATGTGTTTTGTCAAATGACTTCATTGTTGCCCACTGAAAGTACATACATGATACAAGCTTCATGAAAAGAGATTTGAAGTGACTGTCCCAGGACACGTTCCCTCTTTAATGGCCACATAAGTCCCATTACTACTAAAAGTCATCTTGTTCAGACAGAGGAAAAATATCCTTTATGATCATAGTCTGTTAGCAGATGCAGCAATTTAGCCCACACTCACCAAAAAACAGGTTACAAATTCCACCAACCACTTTGTCTTTTAGCAACTTTTTTACTCAGATTTTCCTCCCTCCCCTCCTGATGCAAAGACCTCACCTCAAAAATTCCTGTTCATGATAAAGCAGTCCAACTCTCTGGCGTCTCGGTTCAACCATTCTCTGTTCAGAGAAATGAAAGAACAGCATTTGCAAGAGACTTATTGGTATTCCTGTGGTGCCTAGGAGCCATAGTCAGACCACAAGCCCATTGTGCTCGGTACTGTACAACACAGAACAATTGGGGTTCCCTTCCTTAAAATGTAGTGGTCTTATCTCAGATAATTACAGATAGAATGATACATAACATACCAAAGCACCACTGAATTAGCTAAAGGCATTAACTTAAACATAAGTTACAGGCAATCACTGTCTTTTCCAGGGTACTAAGTTGGCTGCACCAGTTGATTGACCAATTCTCTCTCTCTCTAACTGAATCCACAGTCTTTTCATGCTGGTCACTACAAAGGTTTCTTCCTTCAAGGAAATGAAAATTACCTAAGTTAAAACTGTCAAAGTAGCACAAATCAGGCCATATGGCAACACTTGTTTTAGGGACCAAGATATGTTTCTCCATCACTCCTCTGTTTGTGATCCCCTATTAACACACACAAGACAAATGCATATTTGATGGTATTATGGTCCTTAACTAAAGGTACACGTAGTTTTTAGCTTAAGACCAGCAGATACATGACAAAATTGGCCAGAGACCAGCTCTGAAGACTTATTTCTACCAAAATTCAATCTCACTACAGATACAATTCCTTTGTGTGATAGAAAAGGGCCAACAGATGTCAACAGTTTGCACTACCAAATGCTTTTGTTTGGTAAGATTTGTTTTGCACCAACTCACAGTTACTTAATAATTTAATATAGCTCGTCTGTCAGTTTCAGAGTAATAACTGTTAAAAGCAATGCGGTAACACATAGCGTGAAATACTATTCTTAAAAAATTCAAATCATTTCAATACAGTTCTAGGCAACCTTAAATTCAGGGAGTCATCTTAGAAACTGATGAGTATCTAATTTCCATTAGCTTGAAGTTGCAAATGTTCAGCACCTGAGTACGAAAGAGGCCTACAAAAATAGATGTAATAAAATAAAGCTGTCTCTAAATACAGTTTCTTTCAGCTAATGCATTTTTTAAATTAACTACCCTTCCAATTTATACCAAGGCATATTACATGAATTTCTGCTGCCTTTAAATTATTCTTACTAAACTTACTACAGGACTATTACTTTGCTTAGATTTTTTTCTTTTTAAGCAACTTCATGTATTTTTACACTAGATCAGTTCTATAAGAACTTTCATTCAACTTACAGAAAGAGGGCTTCATTATGGAAATAATGAACTGATGACAGTTTGTCATCTTGAGGGCGTCTACATAACCATATGCCATTGTGGGAATATATGTCCATCATTTTGCTTGATGGGTTGGTTTTCTGTCAGATGCTGTAATATCATGCAGTATTACTTCATGTTAGGTAATCCAACTTTAGGTGTTTGAACAGATATTCAATTATTACTGTTCTATTTTAGAGATATATAAAAACACTTGCAAAAACATGGGGTTGAAAAAACAAGAGTACTGCAGTTCTGCAAAAACATTTTTATTAAAGCTAGTTTTCAAAAATATCTTTAATAAAACCACAAATATTAGAAAAACTCTGGCCCTGCTGAACAGAAGTACAAAGACCGTAAGAAGAGCAACAGGTTATTACAGAGGAAACTAGTAAGCATAAACAGAACTAGAAAATAAGATATTCCGGTAACATGCCACACAGACCAGCATTTTTAAGACAATCAATCCGGTTAAATTACATTGTTTTGCCACCAGCAATCTCTCTAGATGGGTTTTGATGTGCTTCCACAATTTGAATTTTGACAAGCATGTAGATCCTAAATAGTAAATTTACAACTCTCATTGGGGCACAATAGTAATCCAATAACCTATTTAATCCTAACAAAATTTAAGAGAAGATTTAAAATAGCGTCACCAAAAAATCTGTTTTCATCTCACTTGCTTTCACATCTTCCCAGCCACAATGAATTGATGTGCATGTGCTCTAAACTGGAAATCAGGAAGATTGCAGAGATTCACTGGATCGTAGGTGTTCATTTGTGGATTGACCAAAGTCAATAGATAATTATTTCTTTGCCTTCTTGTGTGCTGTTTTCTTTCCTCCTTTTTTGGAATTGTTTCCATACTTGGCTTCCATTTGAACCAGAAAGTCATCTATTTCTTTTTTTCTATCTTTATTTCTGCTCTATAAAATGAATGAGAAATCTGTTTACCAAAAAGTCATTGTGAGATCCGACTTCATTACAATACTTTGTATAGTTAAATAAGATACTGAGATATACTAAAAGCATATGAAAGATATAATATAATTATGTACAAATCTTTGGTCCACCTTAATTTAGTATCTAAAAACAAATTTAAAGAAAAAGGCTAGAAAAGGGCAACAAAAATATTAACTGACAATGGGGTGGATTCCTGGAAGGAGGTAACAAACCAGAACTATATTCTGGAAAGGAGAAATGATCTAGATAACTAAATATGTTTATACAAATAAATAAGAGACTCATAGGAGGCTCCCTTGCCATTAACTAAATTAGGTACAATTCAAAAATATAACCTAAACAGCAGCACATTTCCTCCTCCACCCCTACAAACATATCAGCAAGCATAATTCAAATCATCATCTTCACACTCCCTTCCAAAGCAAACTATCCCTCCTGTAGCCCCTTCAGTGTGAGAACAGATGCAGTGAATTCCAAAGCCAATGTTCTCCATGCAACCCCCTTTGTCAGAAGCTTCCTCATATATACAGAGGGAGCTCAAAGTCAAACTCAGGCACCTCCACCAGCCTCAACAGTGACAGTATGGCATGCAGAGTAATGCGATTCCTCAAACAGAAAAATCTCAGGTCCCTTATAGCTTGCTTTTCAAAGGGGCTGAGCATGCAGTTCTCATTGACTTCAGTGGACTAGTGGGGTGCTCAGCACTTCTGAGAAACAGGCCACTGAACTTTATAGGTAAAAACCAATACCTTAAACTCGACTTAGAAACCACTGAGCAGCCATTAAAGCCCTTGGGAGTATTGATGAAGTGTTCACAGCAAGACCCTTCACTTAACTATCAAGTTACTACATTCTTCACAGCTTCAGATTTTAAATAAATTTAAGGTGTGATCTCATACAGAATGCACTGCAGTTGTCCTACCTACAGGTGACAGAAGCACAGATCACAGCAGCATGGTTGGAAAAAAAAGAATGTAGCCCCCTAGACAGACACAGATAGTAAAAAGCCAGCTTGGTTGCAGATGTTCTTTTACCCTTTAAAAACAGCTGAGAATCTAACTACATCCCTCAAGGTGGGACCCGTGAGGATGTCTGGTCTTCATTTGTAACCAGAGGAAGTTATAAAATCTCTCTAACTACAAGTTGCATCTTTCAAGCTTCCATAATCACTAATATTCTCACGATTCAAACTCAGCTTTCTTGCCCTTATTCATGGCCTAAATTTGCCTACTTTACAACACACTCTTGGATGGACAAGCTAGCTATATAAAGCTGAATGTTCTCAGTATGAGAACACTTCAACAGCTCACTAGGGAGTGGCCCCACATGCACATTGAATAAAGGATGATAGACTAGACCAGGGGTGGTCAAACTTTTTGGTCCAACAGCCACATCGGGGTTCCAAAATTGTATGGAGGGCTGGGTAGGGAAGGCTGTGCCTCCCCAAACAGCCTGGCCCTGCCCCCTATCCAATCTCCACCCACTTCCTGCCCCCTGACTGCCCCTCTCAGAACCCTCAACCTATCCATACCCCCCTGTTCCTTGTCCCCTGACCACACCCTCTCAACCCCCACCACCCTAACTGCACCCCCAGGACTCCAACCCCTCCCCGTTCCCTGTCCCTTGACTGCCCCCAACTCCTATCCACCCCCCATCCCGAGACACCCCCAGGACTCCCATACCCTATACAATCCCCTCCCAGAACCTCTACCCCATCCAACCGCCCCCTGCTCCCTGTCCCTTCTGACCACCCCCTGGGATTCCCTGCCCCTTATCCAATGCCTCCGACGCCCTTACCACACCGTACAACGTGTCTGGCTCCGCACAGCCTGCAGGAATTAGACATGCTGCCCCGCAGAAGCACAGAGCACTGCTAAAGCTGCCAGCAGGAGCTATGGGCTCAACACGCAGTGTGCTGAGACTGCACGGAGCTTCCCCAGCTGGGAGCTCGGGGGCCAGGCAGGAGGGGCCCTGCAGGCCGTAGTTTGCCCACCCTTGGACTAGATCCTCATGGTACTCAACAGGATAGAGACCTCAGGGCAGACTACCACCACAAGACCTGTGGAATCTTTCAGAGAGTAAAGAAGAAAGCCAGTGAAGAACATTCCTGTCTACACCCATCAGGGACTAAAAACACATCAATGGTTCCTTTATTGTGGTATCTATTCAGTATAGCAATTCCTAGGTTCCCAATCTGAACTTTCATGGTTTATTTGGGACCAGAATAAGTATAACTACAGAGAACCAGATTATCTTAGTGTAAGTGAAATTATTAAATGAAATTTTGCATCACATTCAGTGTTAATCAGAACTTCCCAAAGACTAAATAAAAGGCATAAAATTCAACAGTAGGACTCATTCTAATCTCCAGTAGATTTTTTCCAATATGCAATAATCTGCAAGCATATTAGCCTATTGGCATTTGGGCACCATAAGGTAACAACTATCTGAAGTCAAAGACATAAAAAATGTCTTCTCTACAGAGATCCTCAAATCTTACTTGAATTAGTGCTTTCAAGTCATCTTCCCCATCACCAAGACCGAGTTCCTCCCTGGTCTTTTCTGCCTCTTTAGCTTCTTCTTGAGCCTGAAATAGTAACTAGCTGCTTAGACGAAAACAAACAGCATGTTATTTGATCAAAGTTTTATTATAGCAAAAAAAACTAGTGGAAAAAGTTATTTGTTCAAAGTTGTTTGGCCCTAAAGTGTTGTCTGCATTAAACATATGTCCAATACTGGTTCCGCTATTAGGAAATCCTACCATGTTTTTGCTTCTTCACAACTGAACTTTAACAACTTTTATCATTCAACTATCAATAAAATTGCTGTATGCACTGTCTGGTATAAAGAATAAATATGTAGTAGGATTCCAGAAGTCAATTTTATGGTCTAACATTGTCCTTTTAGATTTGGGTCAAGAGACACTGATCCAATATTTTGAACTTTGATAAGCTGTTAGCGAAGTGGGTATGGTATTCAAACAGATGAAATGCAAGTAGAAAGTAATACATTATTATTGCACTGAAAACTTAGCAGCAAGCCAATTGCAATTAAAGGACATGACATTTGAAAAACTAAGGCTACGTCTACACTACAGACCTTACAGCAGTAAAGCTGCATTGCTGCAGCTGTGCTGGTTTAAGGTCTCCTGTGTAGCCACTCCATGCAGGTGGGAAAGAGTTCCCCTGCCAGCATAATTAAACCACCCTCAGTGACTGGCAATAGTTATGCCGGCGGGAGAACATCTGCCCACGCAGTGCTGTCCATACTAGCACTTTTGTTGATGACACTTAGATCAGTCAGGGATTGGGTTTTTTCCACACCCTGACTGACAAAAGTTTTGCCAACAGAAGTGCTAGTGTAAACAAAGCCTTAGTTACTGTTGAAAAGACAAAACAGAAAGTTTCTAGACTCAGATTCAAACTTTAAGTCCAGCCATTTATGATGGTGTCTCAGTTCTGACTTTAAAACTCATCCTGTTTTTCCAATGGAGGAGAATTTGTAAGTAAAGTGAGACAATTTACATGGATTTGAAAAGAATACTTCTTGCCAAATGTAAATATTCAATAATTTTCCCCTTTGATCCCTTGCATGTGCAGTAACATACCCTCCTCTTCCTTGCATTAATTTTTTGCTTGGACTCTTTTACAAAGACTTTGTAGGATGGAACTTCTCCAGAATCAATGGCTTGTTGTATGATCTTCCTTATTCTTGGTTCATCTGTATAATCAACACACAGTACAGATTCCATAATTTTGTCTATGTCTCCCTTGAAATCTTTATATGCTGCTTTAATATCAGCCAGCTCTTCTTCTGAACCTTTGTACTTCTTTTCAAAGTCTTCGATATCTTTTATGGTGATCTGAAATTTTAAAAATTAAAACATTATGAATTACAAGATTTATTTACCACGGAAGACAAACTCTCAAAGTCAGATTAGAAAACAAATTTTGGACTGGAAAACTTGAATGTGTGTCTATATTTCATATTTAAATTATTCTAAAGAGGGAAATGAAGGTTATTTGCCAGTAACGGGAGTTCTTCAGGAAGGACTCTACCCATTCACACTCATGGGACAATGTGAAAGGCAGTTCTATCATCTGAAGAACGTGGAACTCCGATTAAACAGTGACTGAAATACTGCTCTAATAAACTGTGCATCCTATTGGGATGCCAGGTGTAATACATAATGTTTTGTAAACATACAAATAAAGGTCAATGTAGCAGCTCTGCAAATTTCTACAATAGGAATATGCTTAAGGCACGTCAAGGAGGCCGTCATTATTCTTGTGGAATGCAATCTACACTGAAGTGCTGCAGTTCTGCCATTGTAGCGTTTTAAGTGTAGACGTACCCTAAGGCACCAAGCCTTGATCTACACAGAGTTCAGAGTTAGGTCCATGTAAGGCAGCTGACATAGACTAATTATATCTGTATCTACACTAGAATGCTGCTTTTGCTGAAGTAAGTAGTCTACCACAAGGACATAATAATAAATAATTAATAATAATCATCATCATCTCACAAGGTTAAGGCAACGCAGCGTCTACACAGACCTGAAGGGGAATAGAAATTGTGTACTCACAAAATTGAGGTTGGGATGCAGGAGGGAGTGAGGCTCTGGTTGGGGGTACAGGCTCTGGGGATGAGGGATTTGGGATAGGAGGATGCTCTAGGGTAGGACCAAGGGGTTTGCAGGGGGATCAGGGCTGGTGCAGGTTCGAGCTGGAGGTGCGGGCTCAGGGGTGGGGCTGGGGATGAGAGATTAGGAGTGCATGAGGGTGCTCCATGCTGGGATCGAAGGGTTTGGAAAGCAGGAAGGGATCAGACATGGGGCAGGGGAGAGGCTCAAGGGTGCAGGCTCCAAGCAGAGCTTACCTCAAGTGGCTCCCAGAAGCAGTGGCATGTCCCTTCTCCGGCTCCTAGGCATGGAGCGGCCTCCAACCCTTGGAGCAGCCTCCAACCCTTGGAGCGGGATCATGCTGTGGCTTCTGGGAGCTGCACGGTGCAGCCCCCAACCCAGCTGGAACACTGAAGTGGGGCTGAACCACATGGCGCAGCCCCGACCTGGCACCCCAGCAGGAGCTCCTGGGCCGGCTTAAAACGGCTTGAGGGCCACATCTGGCCCACGGGTTGTAATTTGTGCACTCCTGGCATAGACACAACATTACTTCCATCAGCTGTCATTCTTGTCAGTTTCACAGCTGCCCCGACTCAGAGCAGTGGTGCTGGGGCTTATATCTGGAGCCCTAAAACTGACAAAAATGACAATTTCACTGCTGGTAGGCTCCACGCTGTGAAACTGAGCCCAGCCTGGGCTCACAGCTTCCCTCTCGCCCCAAGTTCTCAGCCAGCCACCCACCCACCAGGCTCACAGCTGGAGCTCCCACCCTCTACCCCAGGAGACAGCCTGAGCTGTGAACCCAGCCTGATTTTTACCAACATATACTTTATTTTAGTCTGACCTCCTGCACACTGCAGACCACAGAACCTCCCCCATATAATCCTGTAACAGACCTCATAAATTCTGGCTGAATCACTGAATTCTTCAAATCATGGTTTAAAGACAAAATTACAGAGAATTCACCATCTACACTAGTTTAAATCTGCAAGTGACCCATGTCCTATGCTGCAGAGGAAGGTGATAACCCCCAGTGTCTCTGCCAATCTGACCCAGTGTAAAATTCCTCACTGACCCCATATATGGGTTTCAGTTAGACCCTGACCATGTGGGCAAGACCCACCAGGCAGATACCCAGGAAAGAACTATCTGTAGTAACTCAGAGCTCTCCCCATGTAGCGTCCCATCTGTGGCCAAAGGGTATTTTTGCTACTCTCAGTCACCAATGGGTCACGCGCCATTGTAGGCTGTCCCATCATACCATCCCTTCCATAAACCTATCAAGCTGAGTCTTGAAGCCAGTTAGATTTTTTACCCCCACTGTTCCCCATAAAAGCAGCTACACGTTCAAGTTGTAGAGAAGGGATAAAAGAGCATCAGCCTCCAGGCTACCTCCAGAAGGAATTAAACTACAACTGACTTTTGCATCACCAGCATCTCATGATAAAAACCCACTGAAATAACTAGTAGTATCAAGTACACCTGAGAGAATACCATGTGTTTGCCCTCTCCTTTGACACCACTGCAGTTTGAGATTGCCCCAAATCTGATCAAAGTACACAGTAAGCTCATTGCAGTAAGCCACTGTTGACTGAACCTTGGTGAAGGCAATTTAGTGAGCTTATGTAGAGCCAATGGAAATTTTTCTGCCCAATACCTTCTTCTAGAGCCCCAACCCTCACTTTGCTCTTGTTTTACACCTGAAGCATCTTGTTGAGGTAGATGAACATCTACCCACCTGATCAGTGACATATTTTAATTCAGCTAGAGCAGAGTGGATTTGATTTAAATCATGATTTAAATCACTAGTCAGGAAGATTCTGTTTAATCACAGTTTTCTACAAAAAAATGCATTCTTGTTGGTTGTTATAACCTTAATACATATTGTTCACAACTCAGACAGATGTAGGCTTCATTTTTAGAAAGTACATACTACACATGTTTTAAAAGTGATTTATTTTGAAATCTTTTCAGAGTAGTTTTACAGCTGTATCAGAAAAGGAATGACTGGTTATTTCATTTACCAAAGGTAACTGAAGCAAATATTTACGAAATCACTGGGAGGTGAACTATCTCCAATTCAACAGGTTAATCACTAATATTTGGAGGATTTTCTTGCCATGGTGTATTAGGAGGAGAACATCACCAGACATTTATATTGTTTTAACTAAAACAACAACATTCTATATTCTGGATTGTTTTCTTCAACAGCAAACACTTAAGTTTTTTAAAATTAAGTTTGTTTTTCTTAAAAATGTGTTTAATTAAAATAGTTCAATATTCAAAAAAAGTTTAATATCGACTGTCATCCAGGTCAACATGAGAAACTTAAAATATTGGCTTCTGCAGCTAACTCAGTCGTCTCCACCTTCATTTTCCTGTTTGTTCATGATCTGGACAAGAAAAACGAGCTTCCCTGCTTTTTCAGGTCCCAAACGATTTCTCAATTTGGAATGAATTAGTCCAAAGGAAGAAAATAGTCTTTCTACACCAGCAGAAGAAGCTGCTGCTGTTAAAAGTGAGATGATCACTTCAACAGTCTCTGAATCCAAGTGCTTAAGTGACTTCCACCAGTTCACTGGTGTGACTTTCTTCAAAACATCAGCAGCAAACATGTATTTCTTGAATGGTTCACCCTCAGCTCTGAAGTTTATTACAGTTGGCATTATGGAGGGATAATTGCTGGATGCCCATGTCATAGCCAACTCCTCTTCTTCAGCAGTTAAGGTTTGACCCTGGTATCGGGTATTGAGAATATTTGCAAGAAAGTGAGCTGGAGATAGTGCTTGTCCCATTCGGTTTTTTAATGCTTGTAATTTAACTCTGTCATTGCATATTTCTCTTTTTAAGATCTCACTCAGCTCCTTCCAAATTTCAACAGCATCAGCAATAAAACAGTTATTTCCCTGCATTTTGTTCAAGGCTACAGAAATAGGCTTCAGGATACTCAGCATATGTTCAACATTTCTCTTAAGCCCGATGTTGAGAACTTTGGCTGTGACAGTGCCATCTATTTTTTCATGATTTTGTTCACAAACTGTCATCAGATTAGGCCAGTTCTTAGTACAGTGCTCAAAACAGTCCACTACCGAGTTTCATCGCATGTCTTGTGGGAGAGTTAGCTTGGTTCTTCCCGCTTTTTTCAAAGCAGCTGCTGCAAAGTGGTTGTTACAGAAGTATTTTGCAATTTCAACAACATTAGCCTTTATTTCTGGAATACTGAAATCTTTGGCTAGGAGGTGCATTAAATGAGCACTGCAACCGTATGTTAATAGCGTGGGACTCGCTTCACTCTCTTCTAAATTTCTTCTCATCTTGAATACATGTGCAACATTGTCTGTGACCAAGCTGCGTACTAGACATTTGAACTTTTTTTCACAATTTATTATAGCTTTTATTGCTACTTCTTGTAAGTATTCTGCTGTGTGTGCATTTCCCGATGTATCAATTGTTTCTGTAAGGAAGACATTCCCTTCTTGTGTTCTCACACAAGCACATACAACAGGATCACTGTGGACATTGCTCCACCCATCAAGACTCAAGTTAACAATTTCACCCGCTAGACCTATTACACACTGATCAAATTCTCTTTCATATACTTTATCCAGCAATTTGCCTGCGACATCTGCTCTGTTGGGTGGACTGTATCCTGGTCTTAATGACTGAACCATGTTAATGAAGTGTAGATTCTCAGTCATATGGAAAGGAGAGTTTGTTGCATAAACAAACCGGGCAATGTTTTCATCAATTACCTCTTTTTGTAATCTGCTGGTTCTTATCACAAACTTATCCACCGTTATTTCTGGATGATGGAGATCTTTTCTTTTTTTTGCTACAGGTGATATGCTGCAGCTATGTGACATACATGATGCAACTGAAACGCTATCATGGGCAGATAATTCTGAAACTATAGAAAATGATGGTGATCTTGAAGGTGTATAGTCTTCAGAATCCTGTATGTTGAGGATGGATTCTCCTAAACAAAATAAGTCAATGCAGTTAATTATTACCATACTGCTCATTTAATATTACTCATTGCATTCACTAAGTACTACTATAAAGGTGAAATTGTAAAAGGAAGATCTACCAATTTCAACTATTTAATTTTTATCACAACTGCCTCTAAAATGATAGTACCATAGAGCAACAACTATATTTTTTGCTCAAACATGAGAATTCAAGAATAATCCAGAAGGAAGACAGGCAGTCCTTAAGAGAGGAGTATGAAATACAAAAGTTTACTAACCTGAAGATCCTGCATATTCAGACATGTTCCTTTCATCATCTTCAAAGCCACTGCCTCCTGAGAAGGAACACTTCTCATGATGTTGTTTCATTCGGGCAACCAGGCCTTGCATTTCTTTGTTGCACTGTTTGCATTTTGCACGCATGCCTGTCTTACCCACAGGTACAGGAACTTCACTAAAATAATCCCAAACTGGGTCTCTTTTACGGCCTGCTGCCATTATAGGTTTTCCCTTCTAATAAGAGAATGGTAGAGCAATAGAATTAGCAACTGCTCAGTACAGTACAACAGGAGGGCAGCTAGCTGGAGAGAAAACAACTTCCCCTTAACCAGGGCCAGAGCACTTATAGAGCATGCACCAACTGCAGAGATCCCTATCTAGCAATTCCAGACACAACCTCCCTCCTGGGAGCACTAGATCTGGGTCTCCCCTAGGAGCAGTGCTGAGAATTTCCCCTGGCCACTAGCCCTTCACTCCCACAGCCCCTACCTTCTTGAAGAGCAGCCTCCAGTATTCCTCCCAGTTGCGGTCCTGGCTCAGGGCGTCCGACTCCTCATCTACAATCCCCTGCTCGTCATACAGCGCCCGCTGCTCCTGGTCACTCAGTGCCGCATACGCTTTGCCTAGGAGCTGAGGAAACAACCGTCACCCTTCGCAGCGAGCCGCTCCGAGCAGCGGCCGACTCGACTCCCACCCCCCGCCGCGGTTCAGTCTCCCTCTCCCCCGACAACGGAAGCGGCCTCTGCGGCGGGGGATTCAGGACCTGCCCGCAAGCAGCTGTGGCCCTGCAGCTCCCTAGGCGCGGAGCCCGCCGAGCTCCGCCTGGGCCGGGGCACTCACAGCGGCTGCCAGCGCAACAGGGGCCAGTAGCGGTGCCGGGGGGGGGGGGGGGGCGGTCCAGGGGGCGTCTCTCGTCCCTTCAGCCCGCGGGCTCACCTGGAAGTGCCGGGTCGCCTCTTCCTTGCGGTCCGGAGCCGCGCGGTCCGGGTGAACCCGCAGCGAGACCCTGTGGTAGCCGCGGCGGATCTCGTCCCCGGAGGCCTCCCGCCTGACGCCCAGCACTTGATAGAGGTCGGCGGTGCCGAAGGCCGCCTCGCACTGCTCCTGCAGCCCCATCCCGCCGCTGGATTCGCCGGTTCGCGGGCCGAGTTTGGCGCGCGCGCGATACGTCCGCGACCCGCGCTGCTTTACGGCCGGGCTTGGAACGGCCGCAAAGACGCGCCGTTGAGGCGAGGAGAGCCGCTAAATTCCGCAGCCCTTAGCTGTGCGGCTGCCGCCGCGCCGCCGCGGGCTGGCCACTGGCCGTCCCAGTGGGAAGCGGGTCTGGCCGCTGCCCACGGGTCCCTACCCCGTGCGTCGTCCCAACACTCAGCGAGGCGTTGGGGGCCGCAGCCCCGGGTCCGGGCCGGCGCGATCTCACACTGGGGCCGCGCTCCGCTGCCGGGCGCATTTTGTCTCGCGGCTCTTACTGAGCATGCTCGGTGCCATCGGCGGAAGCCGGTCCTCAGCCCTGACAGCGTCTTCCCCGCTGCTCCGGGGCCGGGGGCCGCCCGGCGGGGAGCGACGCGCAGAGTCTGTCGAGCGGGAATTGCGCACCAGCAATTAAAAGAGCCCGGGGCAGGCGAAGGCCCATGGGCAGGAGGGTCGGCAAAGGGTGGGGCGTTATCGCGTATGAAATCCTCCTCACAGGAAGATTTTTACTGTGACAGTACGTGCCATAGGCTCACAACACCAGGATGATCGACTTTGTTAATTCGTGGGGTTGTCAGTTATGGACCACGTCGTGAAATTAAAACAAATAGTTCTTTTAATTTGTCTTTTTGTTTCTGAGCCACTAGGACACACTAGGTTCATACTTCTGCTGGAACCTCTCCCAGAGAAGCCCTGTACCTAAAAGAGTTGTACAGTCCTAGGACATTCATTTTAAACTTCCATCAGAAAGGAAGGGGGGTATCATAATACAGTACTGGAAAACTTCCCCATTCTGCACACACTAAAGTGTACTCTCTATTACTTCATGCCTTTTATGCCTAGAGTTGATTTTTCTACCACATTTATACTTTTAATTACATAGCCTTTCACATGTGTGGCATTGTTACAATACATTTCAATAATATTCATTGACACATATACTGTTCTATATTTCTAAAAATCACTGATTTTAAGTAAATTACCTAATTATACCTCAGCATTGGTTGGCCAGTAGGCATAGTTTAATTTCTCCAGAATACAAAGTAGATGAGATCTGAAGTGCCTTACGTCTTTACAGTGTGCTAGCTAATGCTTTTATTTACCCTACAGTTAAATAGGTGGGTATTTTCTTAACATTTTCTTAACCTGGAGGACATAAATTATAATACTGACTCAGATGTTAAATGAATCATTATTCATAGTTTGACAATTCTAATACTGATTCTGTGGTTAACACTGTTCTTTTGCTTTCAAAGATATTTTCAACTAAATATGTATAGCTCCTCCCCATTTGTGCAGCTGTTATGGAAAACCAGTTAAAACAAAATGAATTAACAGAAACTTTTCCCACCTCACTTTCCCTTATTAAATGTTTGTCTACGTGGTGTCACTATAAAGATGTGAAGTGAATGCACACAAGTTACAGCACCTGAAACTTGCATGGATGCCATCATGCAGAAGTGGTCTTAGTTCTGAGAATGGCAGTCAGGACAATCACTAGTGTGGCAGGCTCAGAGCTTGCTGGACCATAGCTCCTCCCTGCTTAGGAGAGCTCAGCTTTCAGTTTTAAAGATGTACACATATAGCATTTGTGGTTGCAAAGCAATAGGAGTAAAAAGGCTGACGAGCAGAGTAAAATATGCCAGACTCTGCTGCAGGGTGTTAATGCTAAGCATAATAGTGACATGTCAGAAGCCAACACTGACTACTACACCTTGGTCACTTCAGCAGGGGTTTCTCTCATTCCAATAGCACAGTGGTGGACAAACTTTTTGGCCTCAGGGCCACCTTGGTTTTTCAAAATTGTATGGAGGGCCTGTTAGGGGAGGCTGTGCCTCCCTCAACAGCCAGGCATGGCACAGCCCCTGCCCCATCTGACCCCACTGCTTCTCACCCTGAGAGCCCCACCAGACTCCTGCCCCATCCAAACCCCTCTCTGCTTTCTGACAGCCCCCTGGGACTCCTGCCCCATCCACCTCCCCTCCTCTCTGTCCCCTGACCACCCCTGGACCCCCCACCCCTCCATCCAACTCCTCTCCTTCCTGGTCCCATGCTCCCCTCCCCGGGGCCCCTGCCCCATCCAACCCCTTCTCTCATTCCTGACTGCCCCCCAGGGATGACTGCCCCCATTCAACCCCCGTTCCCCACGCTCTAAGTGCCCCAACCCCTATCCATACCTCCCACACACCATCCGAACTCCACTGCCCTCTACTCAAACCCCACCCCCTGCTCCCTTACCATCTGCCTGGAGCACAGGTGGCTGGTGGCACAGCTGCACCAGGACAGGCAGCTGCACAACACGCAGCACAGAGCACCAGGTCAGGCCACAACTCTGCAGCTGCACTGCCCAGGGAGCTCACAGCCCTGCCACCCAGAGCACTGCATCAGTGGCACATTAAGGTGGTGGTGGTGGGGACAGCAGGGGAGGGGCTGAGGTAGCCTCCTCAGCCAGGAGCTCAGTGGCCAGACAGGAGAGTCCGACAGGCCGGATATGGCCTGTGGGCCATAGTTTGCCCACCTCACCTATAGTACAGTACCTAGCCTATATTGCTAGATAGCGTGGTCATTATCCACTACCTAATCCCTCTCCACTGATGTATGCAACTGCTGTAGTTGTCTCCAAATGGGGGTGTGCGCACCCCCAGAGGTGCATGAGACCACCCCGGGGGGTGCGCGAGACCCTGGAGCCGCCGCCGCAACCACCCGGGAGACCGCCGAACTCCCGGGCGGGCTATTTTTAGAGCACCGAAATGCTTCCACCGCCGGAAGCGTCCGCGTTTTGCAGCGGCATTTCGGCAGACATACCCACCCCGCAGGGCTGCCAAACTTCTTCCTCCGCAGCAAGGTGCCGCGGGCGAAAAAGTCTGAAGACCCTTAGCACACATCACAGTGTAATATCAGCAAAATATAATAGTTTAGCAGTCTTAAATATGACTGAGCAGCTAGAAACAGTAAGAACAAACATTATATGCAATGTATTGGATTGAAGAGCCCTCTATCATCAAGTTTCAGCTTCCCACCTAGATACTTGAAGACTAAAGTCACCTCTTCATGTTTATTTTGGTAAAATAGATTATTTTGAATAGATTGAGCGAGTCTGATTGTCACTGTAAGGTATTCTTATATCAATCTTTAATCATTCTTATGTCTCTTCTCTGAACCGTCTCCAATTTTTCAACATCCTTTTGGAATTCTAGATATCAAAACTGGGCATAGTATTCTAGTACCCAGTGCCAAATACAAAGGTAATGTAACATCCATACTCTTATTCCATATTCCCATTTATGTATCCAAGGATTTCATTAAAAATTATCAAAATAGTTTTCACTGTATATAATGTTTTATCAGCTTCTTCATGCTGCTATGATGTAAGATGAGTCAGGAGGCAGGGATTCTCAAATTTCATTGCACCACGACACCCCTTCTGACAACAAAAATTACTACACAACCCGTCTCCAGGATGGGGGGAATGAAGCCTGAACCCGCTCAAGGCCCATGGCAGTTGGTTGTGGGGGAGCAAAGCCCAAGCCTCACCACCCCACGGGGGAGGAGGGGGAGGGGAAGAGAGGGTAGAGGGCCTATAACCTGAGCCCCGCCACACAGAGCTGAAGCCCTTGGGATTCAGTTCCAAGCAGTGGGGCTCCTGCTTCAGCTGTCAATATGTTACTGTAACTGTCAATATGTTACAGGCTTCAGAACTTCCTATGACTCCTTGCTTTTTCCCCTCATTCAAGGTGTAAATTCCACAAATATAAAGTTATTTGAATTGCTTTCAGTTAAGTACAATTCCTTTAAGTTATTTAACTTACAAATTTGGAATAACTTTGGGGAAAATGGGATATTTTTTTCTAAAAGGTAACTGCTCTAGAGGCCTGGAGTTTTGCCACTGACTTCAGCAAAGGGAGGAGAAGGCTCCAAAAGACACCAATCAGATCGTGACAAAGCCCAGTTTTATTCCTAAATCAGAAGCCATTGTTTTGTAACAGCTGATACTTTTTTAAAGTTATTATATTGCTTCCCTTGGAAACTACCCCAGAACAGACAATGATAAAATGGTGTTTTGCAGATTTTTGAAGTAACGGCATAAAACTCAAGGGAAAATATTTTGTACAAAACTCTGATGTTTTTATTCTATGCAACTTAAATGTATGCATAGACATGCGATGCATACAAAGTGGTACACAGATGAATATGGATGGATGTAGCAAAACTAAATGTGTACATAATTCTGGAGTTTACATTTGTTGTGAGAAGAACTGAAATTCGCAAAAACAGACACCTAGACATTTATTTCCAGCTAATGCATGCACTATTAGCATTAGGGAGGAAACATACCTCTGCAGTAAATTCAAGTTTCACCTCCCAGTTAGTTACAACATCTAGAAGGTAAAATTATAGATTATGGTTGCTCTCATTAAAATATCATATAAGTTACAAAAACTAACACTCATCTGCATTATTGTGGGCTCAAGGCGGCTCTTCCCATCACGATCAGACAGTATCAAAAGTATTCACAGCTTGATTAATGTTGATTACATTTACACAGACTATGTTACACCTGCAGAGATCATTTCTCTAGATAATTCTGAGAGATATATTCAAATCCCTCTTACCCAATTTTTTCTTAAATATCTTATATAAACAACCTCCCCCCCCCCCCCACCCCCCAAAAAAATTCAGTGCTAGTGCTCAATGCATTAACACTTACAAGCAGAATAAAGTTATGGCAACCAAGTAATTAAATATAAAACATTTACCAGCTTTATTCTTCAGATCTTTTTGTCTTTATTTTTGTCATAACTTCTGGTGATGGAGAATCTTTAGTTCTTTGAATCTTCTTTATAGTTTTAACTCTCTTTTTTGAAATAACCTTTTTTACCGTTTTCTTCTCTGGTGCAACTCTTGACTTTTTGAGTCTTCTGTTTTTGTAACGTATCAGATCTTCACGTCCAACATCAACCATTTGTTCCTCCCATGACTTCATTTCATTTTCATATCGAATCCTGTCGTCTTCAGCAAGCTGTAGATATGTCTGAGAAATTATTTAAAATGTTTCAATATCTCCTTAGGTAAAATTCTGGATGTTGCTGGAAATGGAAATTCTGCCAAATCCTATGGCAGTTTCCCCTTCCCAATGCTCCACAAGAATCTGAAGCATCTGTTTCTTAGAAGCAAATTCACTCACAAATGAAAGCACTAGTAAGTTGCACACAAATACCTTGCAATGCCGGCTACGAAAGTGCCAATGTGAATGGCCTATTTCTACTGAAATTGTATGTAAGAAGAGGGCAGCATTATCTCCTGTAAATGTAAACAAACTTTTTTGTCTTAGCAACTGTCTGAACAAGAAGTAGGACAGAGTGGACTTGTAGGCTCTGAAGTTTGACACTGTTTTATTACTGAGTGCTGATCTGTAACAAAAAATATCTAAATTTGTAAGCAGCACTTCCACAGGAGATTGCACTACACTACTTGTATAAAGTGAACTGAAAAATACTATTTTTAAAATCATTTGTACAGTGCAAATATTTGTAATAAAAATATACATTTTGATTTAAATTACAACAAAGAATACAATATATATGAAAATGTGGAAAAACATACAAAATATTTAATAAATGTCAACTGGTATTCTATTGTTTAACAGTGCGATTAGACAATTTTTTAAATCGTGATTTATTTTTTAAAATTAATCGCGAGTTAACTGCGATTAATCGACAGCCCTAGTTTTTATACTATTTTAATGTGGAATGTTTCAAATATTTTTATACACAGAGCTGGAGCATCATACCTTAGTGCACTGTTAAAGACAGGAAAAAATACACATGAAGTAAGATTTTTCCTATGCACATAATGTTATTTTTAAAATTTCTATTAAACATAGCAAAAATACTCATTGCCCATGAGAACTAAATCCATGACTAGTTTGAAGTTTTAAAAAAGATCTAATTTCATTTATGAAAGCAAGAAGTTAATTTGAATTCAACTGATTTTTTTCCTTCCTTACTCAGGAATCAATATTCCTCCCCATCGACACCCACCCATTCCACTGCTTAATAAAATGTTATCAATATTTTTTAAAAAGTGGTCACTGTTGTGTTAAGAATCAATGAGACATTTCAGCCTGAAGTGTAATTGGTTTCAAGAATTTATAAAAGAAACAAAAATAAAATCCTTTTGTTAAAGTGCGTTTTTTACTATAATAAAAGGTTGGTGTAAACTAAACTGTGATTCTGTAGTTCAGGGGTGGGCAAACTACAGCCCGTGGGCCACTTGTGGCCTGCGAGCCGTTTTTATCCGGCCCACGAGCTCCTGCCGGGGGAGCGGGACCAGTGGTCTGAGAGCACCCCAGAGAGCGGTGCCAGCTGCTGGCCGGGTGCACTGCCCGGGACAATGGACCCACGGTCGGCCGGACGCACCGCCCTGGAAAGCGGGCCCGCAGCCAGCCTGGCACGCCGCCCTGAGAGTGGGGCTGGCGCGCCACCTGGGACAGCGGGCCGCAGCCGGATGCCGCCTGGAGCCCGGGACAGAGGGCCCACGCCCAGCACCATGCCCCACTCTCCCGGCCCAGCATGCCGGGCCAAACGCGCCAAGCCACGAGGCCCGCACTCCCGAGCCGGGGACAGGGCCGAGCGTGGCAGACCGCGGGGCCCCGCACTCCCAGCCCGGGGGCCGGGCGGAGCGCTGCGAGCCGCGGGGCCCGGCTCAGCAGGTAATAAGTGGGGGGTGGGGGTGGTTAGGGTAGTTGGGGGGGCTTAGGTAGGGGGTGGTTCGGGTGGGTGGGGGGTCTCGGAAGTGGGCACAGAGAACAGAGAGCAGGGGGGCTAGATAGGGGATGGAGTCCTGTGAGGGCAGTTAGAGTAGGGTGGTCTCCAGAGAGGGTGATCGGGGGCGCTGAATGGGTCAGGGGTTCTGAGGGGGGCAGTCCAGGGGTGGGAAGTGGGTGGGGGTCGGTTAGGGGGCGGGGTCTTCAGCCCTCCGCACAATTTTGAACTCCAGTGTGGCCCTCGGGCCAAAAAGTTTGCCCATCCCTGCTGTAGTTGGATAACACTTAATTGGACTGCAGCCTCACCAAAAGCTAGACACATACCTGCTTTTGAGAACTGGATAGATCTTGCCATTCTTCAAATAATTTTTTCATCTTTGCCTACAAAATACAAAAAAACTCTCTCTTAATCTCATGATCCAACATGAGTTTCTCGAGGGTATAAGCTAAAAGGGACTAAAGTCTTCTTTAAGCAAAAGTTAGTTGACAGCTAAATACCTTTGATTCCAGCAAAACCCACCATTCTTCCTGCTCTTAAAATTGAAAGCTGTGCACAGCTTTAGATGGGACAGTACAGAATACAGTGGGACCCCGCAATACCGCGAAGATTGGGATAAAAAAAAATCGATCGCGATAATGGCGGGGTCGTGGTATTGCAGGGTTCCGCTGCATCAAAGCAGCGGCTGCCGCTGACATCAGGAGCCAGCCGCACACTGCGCTATGAACAGATTCGCGCTATAGCGGGATGTGGTATTCCGGGGTCCCACTGTACCCGCACATACTGTGTTTCGTGAACAAGCATCAACATAAATATGACCAAAATCTCTGAAGTGCTATCTGCACTTTACGAAGTAGACATCTTGATCATTTCACTATGTTTGTAAATATTATTTGAACTTTACAAATACTTTCAAAGTCTTCATGAAATAGGTTACTGGGACTAGTAATTTTGACCTTTCTACAGATGGAGAAATAGAGGTGAATTAACTTGCTCATGGGCACCCAGAATGTCACAGAAAGGAGACTAGCGACAGGAGGAGAAAACATGGGAAGAAAGCCACAAGAGATGGGGTAAATATGAGGAAGCTAGCTAGGAATAAATTTGGTTATGGGGGAAAGTAAGGATAGAAGATGAAGGTGTTTGCTGAATTGGAAGGTAGGCAGATGTTAGAAAACATATGAAAAATTGAGGGTACAATGAAGGTAACAGAGCAAGAAGGGACTAAAGGTGGAATGAAGACCCTACTCGTAAGTGATAGTCTGACTTTTTGGGAGGTGGACACTTCACCATCGCTAAAAGTCTGCTCCAATGCAGAAGTGAAACAAAAAACAATTAACTAAGAAGTTCAAGCGTAAATAAGCAGACTTATGGGTAGTCTGCCAAGGGGATCATCTATGTATTTCTGTTGTTGTCCATCTAGTTATTTTAAGTGAGGTGAAACTTGGGGGTACATAAGAAAAAAATCAGACTCCTGAAAGTGGTACAGTAGTCTGGAAAGGTTGAGAGCCACTGATCTACACATTCATGAGACATACAGTTTACACTTACTGTTCCTGATCATCTTAGTTCTAGGGAATAAACTGGTTGATTATATGAATCACCTCAGAGATAAATGCCTTGCATCACTCACTGACCCCACTCCATATATCAAATGTAACTGCAGGATATCAGAGAGTTCCTTCCACTCAGCTGGGAAATTAGTGGCCTTGATACTAAGCATGGGTTAAATATAGTCTTCTGTCCAGTCAGATCAACTTTAATCAGGATCTGACTCTATTTTAAATTAGGTTTTGCATTTGTAGATCCTGCAGGAGTGGTTTTACATAGTGCTGTTTGAAACAGTACTATGTTAAAGCGTACTAGGGAACCTTTATGGCATACCAGCAGGGTCTTCATAGACCAGTCAACACATTAGCATGCTTTAGAAATCACATTCAGTAGAATGCATTACCCCACTGTATAGACAAGTGTTGATTTGGTTAAACTGGGGCAACCTTCTGCATGGCTTATTTATAGTTTAAATCAATTTGGAATAGGCTGAAGCTAATCCAAAATAAGACACACTTAAACCAAAGTCATCATGTCCACTCAAGGGTTTTTACTGACTTACTCCAATCAGTTTAAATTCACACCTGTAGTTAAATTGGTGCAAATTTCTTGTGCAAACAAGACCTTCATTAAAGTGATGCAACCTTGTGTTTAGAGCTAAGAAAGAAGCAGGGAAAGATGGAATTCTCCAGTTACTGAATAAAATGGAGTAAATCTTCAGAGTACATACAGTACCGCAAGACTTTTTAAATTTATTAAGTCTATGTATCCATTGAGTGGCTCAGTTTGGATAGCAAGCAATTAGCAGCAAGCATTCAACCATGCCCTAAAAATTCCAACTTCTACCTAGCAAAGGAAGATCCAGAAACACTGAACTGTTTAAATTGTTACCTAAAAAAGAAGCTAGAACAAAATGTCTGAATGCAACAGATTTTGGAAGATACTCATTTTAACAATGAAGAAATCTAAAGTTAACCAAATTTTGTCTTGTTTACCTGAACTGAAATTCCCTTAGCTTCTTGGAAGTGTTCAGACATAAAAATGTTAAAGCCAGTACGAGGTCTTTTAGGCTTTCCAAGCACTGTTAGTTCCTAAAAAATTGTAAAAAGGCAGAAGTTATTTTTCTGTGAATGAGTGAACCCACTGAATATATTATATATTTATAATTCGTTTCAATTCATTTTAGCAAAGCTGACTGAACCATTAGCTTTTTATTGGCCATAAAAGTATTTTTATGGCCAATAAAAGTATTTTTACACTTAAAATAAGTATTTTAAGTGTAAAAAGTATTTTACACTTAAATAAGTATTTTTACACATTTTAAAAAAAAGCAACGTTTTATAAAAAGATCAATTTCTTACGCAAAATTTCATTACGCTGTGGACAACAGACCATTACGGTTTACACTAACACCAAACTAGTCTTCACTTGTGAACCAACTCATACTTTTAATCCAGATTGAGACAATAGGCTAGATTTGAGCCCACTGGAGGAAGGGATCATGACTAGCTGCATGAACTGAAGTGTGAAGAGCTGCACTAACCATCTCTTCCTTCTAAGAGTCATTTTTATTTGGCTATCAGTGGACTCCTTGACCAAAAATGAGTAGTTAATTTATTAATAAGGGTACTTCAACATTTATTTTAGGCAGGTTAACAATTTGCCTTTCATGCTAAACATAGCATAAAATTTCTGGCCTTGCCTGGGAATCTCCATTTGTTAGCTTGCTCCAATTGTGATTTTATGACATTTTCAAGCATTGATTAGAAGATAGACAGCTCCTTCTTTAGGACAGTGGAGAAGTTATTTGGTAGTTTCACTTTACTCCTGATCAGGATTTTCCTGTCATTGGACAGGCTCTGGACTCATACTGAGAGGTAACTACATAGCAAAGCATTAGACCAAAACAGTCTGCTTTAAAGAGCTTTTCCTGCATTGTTTCTTCCATTACCTGTAGTTTTAAATCCAAAAGTTCCCTTTCTTCAGGGAAAGATGAAGGTGTGACACTGCACCCCATATTCTTCATAGTAATATTATATGATTATATTCCGATGTATTTTATGTAAGAAAAGTCATGTGAGATGTCATTGGAAAAGTGATTTGCTGAATAGGATTATCCTATCTGTATGAATGTATCACTTTTGTATCTGAAGTTATGAATATTGACTTTGTATCTATTTCAAATGTAGCTACCTGGTTGATGCGTACTAGACAAGATGCTTTCAATTTAGATAGCTGATTGGGAAGGGCATATTCAGGGAAATGAGCCATTAGGGAAAACAACAGGCCTTCAGAGAAGTTTATCTCCCACTTGGTGAGCCTGAGAATATTCCCAAAAGCCTGTAAGTAATGGCTGCTATGACTCTACAAGGACAAGTAACCAGGTCACATGATTCTGGACTCCATCTTGGGATGTCAGTATTTTTCCACAAACTGGTCTCGGAACCACGTTTTGAAACAAAGAGTTCCCACCATATGCTAAAGCTATATAAGGCATGGAGTAACATCTGTGATTTTTCACTCCCCGCACAACACGACTCCTGGAAATACCTGAGGAACAAAGACTGAACTGGGAGAAGTGCTGGACTAAAGGGATTTCTAGCCTGTGTATGAAATACCTGGGGATTCCAAGCTGTAAAGCAAGTGCATCTTGCCCCTTAAGAATCTGCAGCCCCTTAAGAATCTGCAGCTTGTATCATTTCTTAGGGTGAGAATCTGCTAATTCATATCCAATCTATCTAGTATATTTAGCTTAGTGTGCGGTTTTTGTTTATTTGCTAGGTAATCTGCTTTGATCTGTTTGCTATTCCTTATAATCACCTAAAATGTAATAACCTAATAAATCTAATAACCATTTCTAGTTAATAAACTTGTTCTTAATCTAATCTAGTGAGCTTTGACTGGAGTGCTTGGGGGAATCTCTCTACTTGTGGTAAACAAGCATGCATTGCTCTCGTCACATCAAGGGAGAGGCAGACCGGATATTAAACCCATATACTGGCCAGATTTGACCAGGGCAGGATGGTACTGCTCTAGGACCCCAGGATGGGAAGCTGATGGTTAGAGAGTCTGCGTGTAACTGCAGCTGGGCATGTTCCTTACCTGTATGAATGCTAATGAAAGTGTCGGCTGGAGGGCTTTGCAGCTTGTCACAGTAGTGCAGTGAGAGAGGAAGCCCACGCTGGTGGATTTGGGGGCTCAGTGGTACTCACGTTCCAGGTGGCACCCCAGGGTGAACCCATCACAGAACGAATGGAAGGAGAATATTTACATTTCTTAATTCTGGAATTCTTACTCTGATACAAAGGACACGTGAAGTGCCAAGCTTACTACCGCTGTCCAATATAGGTGTTGGTGGCTACAACGGTTTCGGGAAGGCTTAGTCAATTGGATGACATCCTGGAGCTGCCAAATTCAGGGGCTGGTGGATTGGATGCTCATGGAAAGCTATTTCCAGTACACCTCCAGTGTTGCTGCTCCCTCCTGACAGGCCTAATCCAGGACACCATCCACATGGGAAATAACTGGAGCGGAGCACTTGCTACCTAGTCACTATTACTTATTCTTCTTGCTGGAATTATCTGCCATCTTCATCCCTGGCAGAGAGGAGTGTTCCAGGCTGCAGCAAATCAGGATTAATAACTAGCTTTTCAGCATATGCAACCAAATATTGCAGGGCTGTGCTGATTCTCATGCACCAGAAGGTAAAACTGGTTGGTCTATTTTCATGTCTCAGTTAAGTGAAATGGAAAAAAGAGAGAAGTGAATTAAATAATCAATTCATAAACCCAAGTATTACGGGAAACATCAGTAATGATTTAAGTATAATTTTTAACCTGACAGCATTCCTTCAAAACATCATTTCTAGCCTTGCATTGTAATCATGGTCCATGTCTCAACCATTTGAAACAACCAGATTAATACATTTAAGTTACCTTAAAAGCAAAAATGAAATTGCATTTTGAGTACTTACCCTTTTTTTCCTCATTGCTTTTCTTTTTGCCCGTTTTTGTCTCCTTTCTTCTTTCAAAGCTACTAATTGGGCTGGACTTAATTGTGCTTTGTATATGGCCAGCTCTTCTTTGTATGCTTCCCTCTCTACCTTTGCAGCTGCTTCATACGTCTATAAGCACAAAAACCAAGAAAGCAACCAAAGAAAGCAAACATAACTGACAATTTCAGCTAAACATTCTGCCTTTAAAACAGTGACTATTAATCCTTCCAGACAACTGTACCCCTTTTCCAGGAGTCAGATTTGTTTTGCATATCCCCAAATTTCACCTCACTTAAAAACTACTTGCTTACAAAATCAGACATAAAAATACAAGTGTCTCAGCACACTATTATTGAAAAATGCATACTTTTTCATTTTTACCATATAAATTTATTATAAATCAACTGTAAGTATGATATTTATATTCCATTTCAGTGTATAGAACAGTATAAACAAATCATTGTCTACGAAATTTTAGTTTATACTGACTTTGCTAATGTTTTTTATGTAGTCTGTTATACAAGTACACAAATGTCTAGATCGGGGTCTCCAAACTACGGCCCCGGGGCCGGATCCGGCCCACAGTGTTGATTTGACCAACCCCCAGGGCCCCAGCTGAACAGGCATGTGGAGAAGCCACTGCTGCCCCCGTCCCGTGTGAGCTGCTGCCAGTGGCCCCATGTGCAGAGGGATGAGTGCCCCCACTGTGCGGCTGGAGGAGCAAAGGGGTGAGTGCCCCTGCAGCAGTGGCCGGAGGAGCAAAGGCAGGGCGGCGGGGGGCACGGCAGCAGCGTGGCCAAAGGAGCAAAGGCAGGGGGCCGCGGCAGCTGCTCTTGAAGCCCCTTCAAAAATCTAATACGGCCCTTGTCTCAAAAAGTTTGGAAACCCCTGGTCTAGATTAATTTATATATCCCCTGGAAGACCTCAGCATACCCCCAAAGACATGAGTACCCCTGGTTGAGAACCACTGTTTTAAAACACTCTGAAGATCAAAAAGCCTTCCAACCCATGCAGGCTATAGCAAGATACAGATGTTGGTTCTGTTTACTGCTTGGCAGGCCATCAGGCTTCAGAGAGTCCCTTGAAATAATCAATGCTAGAAATAATGTGCATCTCTGCTGCAAAGAAGAGCTCCCATAACATGAGCTCCCCACCTCCCATGTGTAACAGCCCCATATTTTTGTCCTGCCCTTCCCTTCCCAGCAGGGACATAATCCATGGGAGTTAGTCCTCAGGATGAAGTAACCGCATGATCTACACAAAAATAATTTGATACAATTAGTCTTTAGACCAGCAGTGTCCAATATGTTCGCCACTAGCCACATGTGACGAATAGGCTACTGAATTGTGGCTAATGCATGAGCAATGCATTGGTGTATTGAAGACAGCAGTACTGGAAGACAGGTTGCGTGCTTTGATATACAGCTTGTTAACTAGCTCTGTCACTCGTCAATCTGGCTGCATGCAAGCCCAAGAACAGCTGAGGAGTTACTCTCCTGATTTCCCCCAAATATCATCCTAGTCCCTCCTCTCACATCCCAATTTCAGTATCAAAGGAATGAAAAATTAAAGATTTCACTGAAGTCGTATGTGAGGATTTCAGGACTGAGCACAGAAATACAATCTTCCTGTTAACCATGATCACCTCCCCATTCTCCTGGAGAGGATAAGAAATATAACTAGCAGCATCCCCTGGAAGTACATACTTTCACTCAACCTTCAGTCTGGCACAGTTGTGTGAACAAATCTATTTCAGGCCAGTTGTTGTTCTGACATATAGTTTCTGATGGCACAAATACAAATGAATTAGATGTTTCGTAAGTGATGTTCCAGCAGCAGCATCTGAAAAAGTTAAGTGCATCTATTCACCATCAAGATGGTAACAGGATAACACACTGTGCTTTTGAGTTCCACAGCGGCAGGACACGCAGGTGAAAAAACCCCAGTAGTAAAGATGTAGGTTAAACTGCCTGTGACCACAAGGTATCCTACCATAACAAAGGATCATATGGTTGTTCTGAGAGCCCTGGGGGAACTGATCAAGAGAGACTAGAGGATGTAGTGATGAGTTGACTATCTCACAAGAAAAGCATCGATCCAAAATATAGTCCTACATTACCTATTGCTCCTGTTCCTTAGAAAGGTTGTCTGATGTACTGCCTAAAGAGGCAAAACTATTTCAGAAAAGAGGCATCTTGACCTTAGTTAGCTTTTGTATGTGGTTTTGAGACAAAATTGTGAAGTAAGCTGTCTTGATAGTCAATGTGACCAGGGCCCTGCCGTCACACCTAATTGTTGGAGGAGCAATGCCAGCCAGGCCTGGGAAGTTGGAGGCTGGAGCTGTCAAGGTCACACCAGTGATGATTTGAAGAGCAAAGCTGATTGCTGAGACCAGTGTGACGTGCTGATGACGGCTGCCCCATGATGCTCCACAGTATTTGTCAGGTGCAATAATTAGCACCTTGTGAGCACTAGAACCCTATGAACTCCCAGCAAGCCTATGGAAGAGTGCAAATTTCAACTGAATGTTAGTGTGTCTTCTCAATGTTTTCAAAAGGGCAGAGAACAGTTTAGCTATATCCCCAAATAAGTAGGGTATGGTTAAAAAAAAAGGGGGGGGGATCAGCTGATTGTTCAGAAAGGTCTGCAGCTATCGATGAGCTAACCAGTAGGCAAGACGGAAATGAGATGATGCTGTCTTTATTGTATTTAGTTGAAGTCATCACTCTGAAAAATACCTGACCAGATGTCAGGGTCAGATGACAGGCAGGACTCCAGTTCCTCAGAGCTCCTTTCTGGCTATTGACAAGCAGATGTCATCAGCATACATAAACATGGCAGTAAAAGTGGGTGACCGGTCAGCTGCATATGTACACTAAGAACATCAGCACAAATACAGATTTCTGGGGAAGTCTGTTGTTTATACAATATGGGCCAGTTGATGAAAGGTAAAGCCAACCTATGGGACAAGTGTTTCAAGCCCACCTATCTCAATTGCAGCTCTTTAGATTCCTGGAATGATTTCAACAGCCATTTGGACAGCTTTAATAAAACCTAGGGGAAGGTGAAATCTTCCCTTGTGAGTTGCTATCATAGCATTCCTTTGTAGCAGAGAATTATCTCGCACCAAGTAAGTACTCCAACTTTCTAAAGGCAAATAGCAGCCCTAGTGCAAGATGCAAAAGCCACTAGAGCATCTGTGCTGAAAGCGCTGACACTAGAGGTGTGAGTTAGGACACATCAACCTCTGCACAAATGCTCTCCAACCATCATAAGAGTTCCTATATCTGCCACTGCACAGCAAAGGGAATGCCTTGAAGTCAAGATTGCGGGCTTTGAGATGGACCATAACTGAGCCAGATCAACAAGGTCATCACTATCTCCTTTCCCCTTCAAGCACAAGAGAGAAAAGCAAAAATCTAAACAGGCCTTTATAGAGACCTTCATGGAATCAGGGTTTCAAAAGAGGTATATCAAGAGGTTATCGGCCCTCTCCTAGCATCTCCAGGCTCAGCCTCTCATAAAGATGCTCTGCCTTATCCAATGAGCAGAAGTTCATTACAAAAGTTGAGTACAGAGGTCCAAGAGCACTGAGAAGCTCATGCTTAGTGAAGTCATTCGTTTTGCTTGTGGTGGCATAGAGTGCTTTGGTGGTGAAGCTGCCCTGGTTGGCCCACTGGGGGGAAGGAAGTTTGCAATGTGCTGAGAGGACAGAACCAAAGAAAATAAACACCACCTGCAAAACAGGCATATTTGGCGCAGGAATAACAAGGCAGCCTTAACTATGGCACTGAAAGACAATAAACTCAAGCACTCATGATCTTAAAACATCATTTCTCAAACACAGCCACCAGGGTCTTTTCTTGTGGCCACAGCCTCCTGGCCTGTGATGGGGGGAAAAGGGGAGAGTGGCAAAGTAGCTGTCTCTCCTTGTTTCCCTTGGATGCACTGCCTTGGTGGTGGTTGCAGGGCTGCCAGCAGGGGTTGGCCACTGCCACCCTCCGAAGACACCTGGGGCATAACACTGGAGGAGTAGGCAGCCAGTAAATTCCCCACCTTCCCAGGTAGCGGGGTTCAGACTTTGGGCTTCAGCTCTGGGGAGGCAGGGCAGCAGGCTCTCGCAGCAGGGCTTCGGGCTCCACCCCAGAGCTCTGGCTGTGCAGCATCAAGCCCCGGACTCCAGCTGCACAGCTTTATGCTCCACACCCTGTCCATGGGGCTTTGGAATCTGGACACAGGGCTTCAAGCTCCAGCTTCCACTGCCTTCCTTAGCCACCCTCCACCTCTCCATCGCCCCTGACACACACACACACACACACACACCCACCCAGCCTCTCCTGACAGGCCTGCTTCCTGCAATCCAGGCCTTAATTTCTCTCAAGGCTTGCCTGGGCTGAGTAAGTCTGCTGCGAAGTGATACTTATGTGTTTTTTAATCACTTTTCACAACAGACTTACTAGCTAGCAATAAATAAATTACAATGATTTGGACCTGTATATATGCATATTTATTTGTTTTTCCTAAAGCTAATCAAGTATTTTAGGAAAAAAATACAAGAGTGGCTACCAGCAAGAGTTGGTGGCCGCACTCCGAGGTCACCAATTTTTTTTTTTTCCTGAGAACCCATCTTAGAACACTGCTAGCACCACAGCAAGGGTGTAAGGGCCGAGAGGACAAGTGTTGGAGTGCCAAAGCAGTGCAGAATACCAGAAACTAATGGCACTTGTTTTGGAGCTTGAGTGCAAAAAGGCTGAGTCATCAAAGTATCCAAAGGAAAGGCCTCAAAAATATAGCTAATAGAGCAGATCTGAGCAGAAAGCAGAGAGGAAATCTTAATATAAATACCTGACATGTTACTGGAAACTAGGCAAGAACTGGACCAATGGACAGTCAGGTGCTGCCTCCAACAGGGAGTTCCTTTGATAATTGTAGTCAAGAAGGAACTGGCTTGAAATGTTCCAAGGGCAGCATTTATATTCTGCAGTGGGTAGCAACTGCACCGGGGACCTAACTCATACTCTACCGCTCTACTTCTGCCCTCAAGGATCAAAATGAGAGGCAATGGATGAGTTTTTTACTCTTGCACTAAAGTTAAAACCCAGAACTGAAAATCTCAGATAGTAGCTTTAGATAAATTACTTTTAACAGATTAGAGTCTAAACTCTAGGATCATAATCTCACCAGAAGAAGAGACTGTGGTATGTGATCTCTCACAAAATGTGAGTCTCATTTACCATGACAGCACAAATATAGGAGACAAAGAGAAACAGGAAGCATATAGGTTAGTATAATCATGTGGAAACCCTCTGAATAGCTATTTTCTATAATACATTGTGTTTAGACGTTATATCTGAACAACAAGAATTATGCAGTTTATTTCACTTACTTATTACAAAGCACATAGATTTAATAGTATAACAATTGAAATAAAATATCAAAATTAGAATTCTTGTGATGGTTGTATGTGGTGGGGGGGAGGGGAGAACTATCACATATCTAAACATCTTAAATACTTCAGCTTGCTTCTTCCACAAACACTCAAGGGGAAAAAAAGTGCATTTACAGCAGGCCTCAAAAGTTAAAGCCAGATTTCTTGTGGAAGAACAAAGAGTTCCAGATTTGAAGTCCCTTTGTCGGAAAATACCCTACCAGAAGCCCACTCCCACACCTCTAGATATCACATGGTGACAAATTTCAAGTTAATCAGATTCCAAACCATTTAGAATTTTATACTGTATCTTAAAACCAACATCTTGGACTTCACTCTGAAAATAAATTGCAGTTAATGAAGATCACAGAGCACTGGTGTTATGCATTTCTGGTATGAAATATTAAGATGTGCTAACACATTCAATGCTAACAAGTTATGGATGGTAGGAAGATGTAACATATAGAAGAAAATAATCTAGCCTGAAAGTGACAGATATGAATAACTGTAGCAAATTATTCATCTGGAAAAAACAACAACTTTGTTGTCCCTGTCTCATTGGGCCAATATAGAAGAGTGTTTCACACCACAATTGCTACTTGAGCATCCGTGAGCCATCTAAGATCTATAAAAATCCCTCAATTGTAAATCTGTGTTACAAACAGCACCATGCACCCCTGCAGGGATGTTGCTATAGCCTTTGCCACTCCTTCCAATTGCTTAACAACCTACAAGAACTATTTCAGTCTCCTCTGGATTGAACCTGAGCCAGCTCTCATGGAGATACCAAGTAATTTGTCCAATGGGATCAGATAAGGAAAAAAACAGCTTTTTCTCAACACATTGAAAAACACAATGGCATATATTTCTTCCTAACCATCACAATAACTATGTATATTAAGTGATCTAAGGGGAGTAAAACAGAACCTTGTAGAATCCCAAGACACTTCTCTCAGGGAAGATGAGCAACTGTCCAAAGTACCATCCTCTGGGAATTCTTCTTATGAAAGAAGTTGAGCCATTTGCTAAGGACTGCAAATCAATAAACACCACTTTAAGATCAAGTGTTTAAGACAACAGTTCTAAAAGAATCAGTACACACTTGATCCTTGTTCATTGTTAGTAGGAGAGATCAATTTCTGCAACCATTTGTCCCATACCTAGGTCTAAAACCTGAGTGAGAACTCCAGATACTATAAAATTGCCATGTTACAACATTTTCAACAAATTTTCCTTCAATAAGACACACTAAACCCAACCAACATAAAGATAAAAGACTCAGTATGCAACTGAAAGAGCATAAAACAAAAGAAAAAAAATCAAGCTTACTTGTTTCTCTGACACTGGTAGCTCTTTCCAAGCATATGCAATTTTTTTTGCTATCTCCAAAACGCTCACATCTGTAAAACAGAAGAAAATTTTAAACTTCTTTGTTTACAAGGAACAGAGTAAGAAAATTGAACCTGTTTTCCCCAGGAAAGAATTTGCTACTGGTATTTTTCTGCCACAGACATATTCTTTTTCCATAAAACCTGTCCTAATGTGCCAGTACGAGAAACTGTGAGCACCAGGTGAATAAAATAGCTTTTATTTTATTCCTAACAGAAAGATTAAAATGTCACTATTTCAGAAACATGCATCTTTCCCCCCAGATATATAATTTGCTAGTTATTCATATCTGCCACCTTTAGGCTACTGTCCTCTCTATATGTCTGCATCTTTCTACCATTCATAACTTAAGATAGCACTGAATTTGTTAGCACATCTTAATATTTCATATCAGGAATGCATAATGGTTTGTGATCTGCATTAACTGCAGTTTAGTTTCAGAATGGTGCCCAAGATGGTTTTTGGCAACAAAACTTGGTAGTGTAGACTGTAGTGTAGACAAAGCCTAAGTCACAGGAAGATATTATGCACTGAGATCTGGGTAGCTAACTGGACAAGATCTTTAAGCATATTTTAAATAGGAGAACTTTCTGATTATAACCTTTCTACAGCCAAATTATTTAAGAATTCTCAACTATTTATAATTTAAAGTGAGTGACTTCAAAACATCTCCAAGATAATCATAAACCATAATTTAGTTTCAATAATTTTAAAGTCATGTCTATATACAGTAATCCTCAATTAGACCAAGTTTCCTCATTCCTAAATGATTTTTTCCATATCAGAACAAATTCAGTTTTGCTTGGTGACAGGTTTCAGAGTGGTAGCCATGTTAGTCTGTATCAGCAAAAAGAATGAGGAGTACTTATAGCACCTTATAGACGAACAAATGTATTTGGGCATAAGCTTTCGTGGGCCAAAACCCACCATCACGTGCCAGCAATGCCCTTCTGCCATATACACTGACCAAACTGGACAGTCTCTACGCAAAAGAATAAATGGACTCAAATCTGACATCAGGAATCAACATTCAACAACTAGTCAGAGAACCTGTCAACCTCCCTGGACGCTACATTAAGAGACCTAAAAATGGCAATTCTTCAACTCCAAAAACAGACTCCAATGAGAAACTGCATAACTGGAATTAATTTGCAAACTGGACACCATCAAATTAAGCTTAAATTTTGTCAGCCACCATGTCACTGACAGACAAAAACAATGGGTGGGTCATTACACAAAGTATTTCCCCATGAAAATTTTTCCCCTCTACTGTTACTCACACCTTCTTGTCAACTGTTCAATATAGGCCATCCTGGTTATCACTACATAAGGTTTTTTTCTCCTGCTGATAATAGTCCATCTTAATAGATTTGTCTTATTAGAGCTGGTATGGCAACCCCCATCTTTTCATGTTCTCTGCATATCTAAATCTATATATCTATTTTCCTACTGTATTTTCCACTCCATCCATCTGATGAAGTCTGTTTTAGCCCACGAAAGCTTATGCCCAAATAAATGTGTTAGTCTCTAAGGTGCCACAAGTACTCCTCGTTCTTTTTACTCAATTTTGCAGCTCTCATAGGCTACGAATAGGAATGAAAGTCAGATGTGGTGCTCATTAACACATGCATACTTTAGAACAACTAAAAATATTCAAGGTTAAGACACCCACTCAAATATATTCGTCCTTTCCCAATTTACGTTATGGACAGACCCACCATTTTCAAAGTCCAGCAAATTACTAGATAAAGCAATAGGATAAAAGCTTGTATTGGGCATTGGTACATAATCAAAAAGTATCTTTTTAATGGGCATTAAAAGAAATATTCACAAGCAATGGAAGAATGCTAATCATTACAAGAAGAACCCCATTAAACATTTGCATTGTAAAGTTCTCATTTTAAAGTACCTTGTTCATAACACAAATATTTATTCTACTCTGAATGAATTAAAATTAAAAGGTTTTTTTTAAGAGCTAATATAAAGTA
This sequence comes from Dermatemys mawii, assembly GCA_007922305.1. NCBI lineage: Eukaryota > Metazoa > Chordata > Testudines > Dermatemydidae > Dermatemys > Dermatemys mawii. The sequence continues at coordinate 21,511,905 of ML677335.1, read as the reverse complement.
TGGGCAGTATGTATATCTAACATTCAACCTTGATATTTAATTTTACTGGATTTTAATCACTTTAATATGTTCTTTTAAAGTTAATAGAGTTTAGTTATTCACATAATATTTAGTTTGACTCAAATGCTCATCTTTTTTAGCCAAAGAAAACTGAAAAAAGTGCATACACATCTGAAATAAAACTGGGTTCTATAAACAGAATTGCCAACACATCTTAACTAATTCATACTAAAATGAAATGATTTTATTTACATTTCTAATCAGTTGATGAAACAAAAATAACATTTATTCTAATGCCAAATATCTTTAGAGAGTTCCTTACCTGGATTTTGTTTTCTAAAAACGGGCTGCTGATCTTTTACAAAACGAAAGTAGGCTGTTAAGGGTCGCTTTGGAGGATTATCTGAACCGACCTGTTTTGAAAACCACCTCTCCACTGAGTACGTAGTACTGCATCTTTAACACACGCAAAGTTATCAGATATTAAAAATACACTAATATGTAAAACTCAGTTGTAAATTACATAAATAACATGACCTAGTTTACAGTGCAAATGTAGGCGGCATTACCAGACACCAGAATAAGCCCACAACTAACATTTACAGCCCATCATCTTCCCAGCCAAAATACCCAGGAGTTCCCCCCAGAAACAACTCCGCATTTGTAACCAGGCTTGGTTCAGCCACTTCCAAAAGACTGAAAACTTCTGTCCCACCCACCCAAGAACATGTCTCCTCCTATGGGCAAAGAACGGAAGGAGGGAATGATGCGGAGGGTGCCCCAGGGCTGCGGCCGGGGAGGGGACAATGCGCGGAGGGTGCTCGAAGGGTCCTGCGGCCGGGGAGGGGGGCTCTGCGCGGAGGGCACTGCCGACAGCGGGGAGGCGGAGTGAGGGGACGAGACGAGGGCGGCTGGGGCGGGCGGCAGACAGATGCCCCAGGAGACCGGCTCATGCCGAAGTTTCGCCGCGGGCGGCGCCTTCACCTGAGAACGTGCCGGGCGCAGGGAAGAGCGGCCAGGGCCCGGCCGAGCAGCGCAGCCGCCATGGTACCGACAGACAAAAGCAACAGGACGCTCGCCCGGTCAGAGCCGCGCGCGCTGCTGGCGCGGTGCAATGTGGGAAGAAGCGGGCCCCGCCTCTTTGATGGAACAGGGCCTCGGGACAGATAATCCCCAAAGCGCATGCTCCGAACCGTCCGCCTGGGGACGAGCTTGGAATACGGCGCGTCGCTCCTGTAGCGTCTTCCGGGGAGGCGCAGGGGGGAGCGAGGTGGGGCTGGACCAATAGCGACAGAGTCCCGCCCCCTTTGCCCGTCGGGCTCGGGCTGGCGCCTGAAGCCCGGCTGGCCCCGGTTAGGTGTTATGGGCGCTGCTCGGTGCCATGGGACGGATCTCGAGACGGCTCCTGCCGCAACCAGCTACAGGAGAGACAAACAAGCGTTTTACGGAGCCTTTTCCGATGGTGTGAGCGCAGCGCAGCCTCCCGTGCGCCTGCCGCCCCACACGCCGTGCCGTGTCTTTCACTCGGTTAGCTCAGTCTGGGATTGCGCGGGAATAGCTCACGGCTCACAGACCGGTTTTTAGGCAGGTGTCCCCGCTGAAATCAATATACTCTGCCTTTTAAAAAACAGCCGATCTAATACAGGGATTTGAAAAAACTCACGCGGGTGACCTCGGCATTCCCTCGCTTGAAGCCCTTTTATATGCTGCTCCTAAGCATGCATTAAAGTTACGACTTTTCTCTAAAGATACTGTCTGTACAGGATTCCCACACTTGAGTCTTAGCCTCTTAGTGCCAGACTGGCAGAGCGTCCCTGGCGTTACTCAGAGACTCGGTGGGTTAATTTATTGGATCAAGTTACTTCTGTGACAAGCTCTGGAGCCACACAGAGCACTTCTTTAGTTGTGGATTGAAAGCTTGTCTCTCTCACACACATAAGTTGGTCTATTATAAGATATTACCTCACTCACAATCTCCTTTAATGTCCTATTCCTGGGATTCTCACACAGCAACTACTGCATTGCATATACATCTTTGTTCAGGGCAGGGCCAGCCCACAAATTTTTGCACCAGAGGTGAGGAGGTCAAGTGATGCCCCCATGCTCCCTCACTTAGGCCAAAATTTTGAAAGGTCTCTTGCACCCTCCCTCCTCCAGCACATTCCACCATCTCTGTGCATCTAGAGAGAACACATACGCACTAGCAGTAGACACAATTTTCTATACTCTGGGTTCTAGGGGCAGAGTAGATGCCCCCCCCTCACCCCATCTGCCACCTGATGTGGCCACCTCAGTTAGCCTCATGATAAGGCCAGCCATAGCTGGGGAAGAGTGCAAATCAGGCAGCCTCTATTGGGTGTCATGTGCCAGCTGCAGCAGACTATATGGGCTGTTGATCTTTAAATTGCTTCTTTTTTACCATAATGAAATAGCTTTCAGCACAAGCCTGGGCCTCAGGAACTATTGTTTCACCTCTTCAGCAGATCCTAACCCCACTTTGTTGGGTATTCTTTTCTTACTAATAGCCTTGTCTCCTACTCAGTTCCAGCGTAGTTCTACAGAGATTTTTGACATCATTGTGTCATTATTTCAGTGTCTGCTGTAGTGGGAGATGGCACTACTGTTTAGGGCTAAGCACTGCTTTTGCTGCTCTATGCCTGTTCTTTCTTTATTTTGGTGCCTCTTCTTGGCAACAATGTCACTAGGGTGGTCTGCTTGTTGGCACAGTTGTGTCAACATTGTCCTTTGTGCTCTGACATGAAAGGTATTAGGTAGCTTGTTACCCAGAATCTAGTTCTATTCAGTGCCTGTCTCAAAGCCCAGGAGCTTCTTTTGTCTACTGATCTAGAAATACCAATACCATATTTCCTACTTGGATTTCCAAAAGGGAAAGGAGACCACTTTGTGCCTTAAAACTCCTGGTCACATTTTTAACATTGAAACCACCCACTAGAGCAGGAGTGGCCAAACTTTGTGGCCCAAGGGCCACATCGGGATTCAAAATTGTGCAGAAGGCCAGGTAGAGAAGGCAGTGCCTCCCCAAACAGCGTTGTCCCGCCCCCATCTGACCCCCACGCACTTCCCACCCCCAACTGCCCCCCTCAAAACTCCCGCTACATCCAACCCCCACTCCTTGTCCCCTGATTGCCTCCTCTGGAGACCCCCTGACCCTAACTACCCCCCAGGACTCCACCCTCTAAGCCCCCCTGCTTTGTTCGCTGACTGCCCCTCTCCTGAGACCCCCCACCCTAACCACCGCCTAAGGCCCCTGCTCCTTGTCCCCTGACTACCCCCTGCAGAGACCGTACACCCCTAATGACTCCCTAAGACTCCACTCTCTAAGCCCCCTGCTCCTTGTCCCCTAACTACCCCCTCCAGAAACCCCCCTTCCCCTAGTGACTCCTCCTCATCCAACCCCCTGCTTCCTGTCCCCCAACTACCCTGACCCCTAGCCACACCCCCACCCCCTGACAGGACCACTGAGACTCCCACACCCTATCCAATCCCTCCTGTTCCCTGACACCCTCTGCCCCTTATCCAATCCCCCACCCCAGGCCCCCTTACTATGCCGCCAGACACACTGCTGTGACTGATCATCAGAGCATGCAGCCCCCTCCGCCCCCCCGAGCACTGCTTGCACGCTGAGGAAGTGGGGGAAGAGGAGAGGAGCTACCCCTCTCAGGGGCTGATTAGAAGGAGGCTGCAGGCTGGATCTGGCTAACAGGCCATAGTTTGCCCACCTCTGCACTAGAGGCACCTGGTTGCAATATAGTCCTGATAAAGGTGATGAAAGTTCTTTTGGGACTACTCAACTCCTGCAGAATTTTTTTTTTTTTTTAAATGTAGAAAGTCATTTCTGGTGGCAGTCACTCTCAGAGCTGACTGATCCACCTTATATTAAATTTTACAAGAATAATTGTATTGTGATTCTTCTGAAATTCCTCACCCTGAATTCAGCTTTTAGACTATTATTCTACCACCATTTTTCTCATTCACCTGCCTATAACAGAGGAACTTGTATAGCATCACTGTGAAAGAGATAATTGGGGTTACAGTTGGAATCGACTGAAGCTCTCAGAAGACCAGTCCAATTTTGTTTCTTTTGATGTCAATGTATCAGGCAATATTTTTACTAGGACAATCACATCTAAACAGATGTCTGATTGCATCTCTGCAGTTTGAAACCAGAAGGCTATGTCAAAACTTAATGGGTTTGTCTCAAAACCATTATATAACAGTCCCTCTCAGCTGTTTCCCTAGAAAACTATCTCCCAGCCTACTAAATGGTGGTCTTTCATAAAAATGCTTTAAAAATGGTCCCCCATTAGGAGTATCTGGGCATATCACACATTTTAATTTATTTAGCCTCAACACAGCTGGCACATTGGGAATATTTCTTTCCTTTTAAGAGATGAGCAATTGAGGCACAGAAGCTAGGCCCAGGTCCTCAATGATACATGTTTAACTTCCAATGATTTTGATGAGTTATACCTTTGAGGATGTAGCCCCAGGTCTATTTGTGCTTCAATTCCCCCTCTGTCAAGTGGGCCTAAATGATTTGCCCAGGGTCACCTATGAAGTCTGGGTCCAAGCAAGAAGTTTCAAACCAGTGCCCTTCGCATTGGCCCGCCTTGCTTGGATTTCACCCTGAGAGGTAAGACTTTTCCGCTCAGCTTTAGAAGTCAATTCCAAAGTAAAATAAGTCGAACTCACCCATCACTTTTGTTTTCTTTCAGTGTGTCCCTTATTTAAAATAAAATTGATCAACAAAATAAGTAAAGACTTCAATGTTGTGTCTGATATTAAAGTTGTGCTAAGGGTATGAAGAGGAGTAAGTTAACACAAGTCGAACAAGCTCCCTTTTTCAACTAGTAGTAGTTTTACTCTTTTGCAACATCTCTTCTCGTGCAAGTGAGAATTTTGCTGATGGTATTTTTAGAGAAAAGAGTAATAATTATTCTGATTATGCTGTTTTTCACCTTATCTTTTTTAATTCCATAGAGCATGCTCATGCCCCCTTTCTTCTCTGTTCCTCTCACTGAGGAACAGCAGTTTCCTTCTGAGGGAATGATGCATTCATCACAACAATGTCTTCAGTATTCTACCCAGCTGCTTTTTACACCCATTGCAGTGCCCAAACCACTATTCCCCATATACAAGGTCAATTTTTAATAACCCCAATTCATTCCTTATCAGCTGAATACAAATATTAAAAATGTAGGATTAGACACACGAGTACTTAAAGAGCAAATTATTCTTTAACCGAGAGATATACATTTTTAATTTTTATTGTCATTTAGGCCTCAGTTGGCATCTTTAGGCAGAAAATACCACACAAACATCAGAAATTTGTTAAACAAGTTATTAGAAAGCAAGCTGTCTGTAATATTAGAGTAAGAATAAATAAGAATAAAACTAAGATTACATTTTCAAAAAATTCCAGATACAGAAATTGTTTAGTTGTGGCAATGTCACCATAGAGTAGAGAGGACAATCAGATGAAGCATTTTACAGTGAACAATAGAACATGATTGGATAGAGTGGAAGGAAGCACAGATTATTTATACATTGTTTATTCCATCATAATGAAAGTAAAAGGATTGAGCAATCTTTTGAAGAGGAAAAAAAGAAAAAGTCTTCATAATGCATCATCTATTAAGTAATGACAGAACATTTACCAGGAAATTCTTAAAATCCTTGCTTATTCAACAATGGTTTAAATGTTGTCCTGGTGAATGAAGTTTGTAATTACCTAAAATGCCAGTCAAAGAAATCAAAATATCAAACTTATAGATTAGTAGATATGATATTGCTTGGACAGAAAGTCTAGACTACTTAAGGCAGGTTGATTGCTGAGTCAGACTGAATTTCAGCTAAAAATACCACTGAGAAAACTTCTACAAAGAATGTCTTCAAAACATTTATCTTCAAAGAATCTGATTAAGAGTAAAAACTAGTGCTGTAGTCAGTTCATCATTGTCAGTTAATTTCTATTGCTCATCCCAAAGATCTTGCATTATGGTGGGAAACTATTCCTTTTTGTATGGTGTATACTAAAATATTGCCTATTTTTGTATAAACATTTTCAAACTAGTCTTGATGTTTTAATAAAGTAAAAGACAATTATTTCCCTTTAACATGCAAGTCAAGCTTCCAAATTTCACACAGTTGAGCATTAGACACTAAGAACTATTTAAACCATTTGTTCTGGTACAAGCATATTACTAACAAAAATGAAAGAAACACAAATGTAGAAGAATTCTGGGAAAGATTCTGTTACTCAGAAGCCCTTTCCACCCACTAGTGATAATATACAAAACAAATGAACAGTGAATAGTTTAGTTTCCCTAGCAGTAATATCCCATTTCAAGTAGAGTGGAATTACTCATTTATTTTTACTCTTAAAGACTTTTATTGACCATTTTAAAGATGGTATATTCTACAGTGTACAACCAGGACATTCTTTGAAGCAGTGCAATGAAAAAAACTTCAGTGCTTCTCCACTAAGTGTTGCTTTCAAAAGTCAATTGTATTTATTATTAAAAGAGAGACATTTCACAAGTGACCAATTTGTGCTGCTGTTTCATATTCTGGGCAATGGTGAATCAAGGAGTTTTAAACAAGTATTAATGAATACAAAAATTCCAGTGGTAGAAAAAGTGTTAGCATGCATGCTGTTCTTCTACACATTCCAGTTAGATGTTTGCTATAGTAAATGGCATTTTTTCCTTGGTGTAAGAGAAAGCACTGGAGTTAGCTTGCACTCAAAGGTTTTGGTTCCTGTGGTGGCAAATCTCCCATTCAATGCAGTTTTGCTTAATGCAGAAAGTTCAAAGCAATCGGCTAACCATGCATTTTTTTATTTTTATTTTTTTTTACAATCATTTAGCATTGGAAGGGGGGGCGGGATGGGAGGGGGACAGGGAGAGGGAAATCTGTGGTTTGAGATTAAAATGCTTTTATTTTTAGTTTAAAAATAAAATCTGCTTTTCCAATACTATGGATTTTCTGCATGCATTGTGAGGTAGACTGAGATGACACAATTAATGGAAAAGTTAGCTTTACATGTGAAAAATATTAGACCAAAATATTGTTAGACATAAATGAGGGAAGATTCTTTTCCATGACTTTCTGATATTGAAAGTATACATTTATATCAATTTATGTGAAGTGTCTGATGCCCAAACATCTCTGATTTTTTCTTGTCAAGAGAATTGCTCATATTTAGTGTAGAATTTCAGCAAAGTTGAATCCCACACAATACAAAGCAATGGGTATAATGTTAAATAAATTGGGCTACAGCTAACAAATTCATTGCAACACGTTTAGAATTAATATCAGATGCATGGCTTTATTTTCCCCTTTGTCTATAATTCACATGCATAACTTAATATTTTGATCTTTTAATTTTAGAGCAAGCACTTGCAAGGTTATGCAAAATTTAAATAATAACCAAGACAAATAGTAGAAAATGCATTTTATTTATATGGAAAAAGCTACAGTAAGATTTGTAAAAGGTCTGTGAGAATATTATGTTGCCAATATGGGGGAAAAATTGGTTATGAATAGCAACAAAAAACAGTTACATATCTTTCTACATAGCAGTGCAATTAGTTCACATTGCAATAAAATTAAGTCAAGTATGCAACAGAATAAAAAAAACAAGTGTTTCTCCATAATCAGCATGTTAAGAATTACAGTGCAAAGATCATTTTAGGTTTTAAGAAATCTGCAGTCAATCTGTATAATAGCCCATGGGGAGCAACACCTCATTGATTTCATTACTAGCAGTTGTATCATGTCAATACTGTGCTACAGGGAAAAAAGTCTAAATGAATTAATTTGCATGGTAAATAAAATATATTTAGTCTATACAGTAAAAAAATACAAATTATACAACAACTAACAGAATGAAATTTTGAACAGACTTATGAAATTGACAACATATCTTAAAGACACACAGTATTTCTCATGTAAAATCTAGTTTTTCAGCAAAAAAATAAATTTGATTGCTTTACAACTGCATTAGGAATCTTGTAGGCTGAAGATGCAGAAGTCCAAGAGTCTTAAAAACCACAATAAATGTCTTTTGCAAAGCATACAAAAAGGATAAATAGTCTCCTCACAGTTTTAAGATTTTTGGAAGTTTGTTTTTTCTTGCTCCAGAAACACACTTACATGGGTAAAAATTAAAAAGGGCCTCATGGTACATTGAAACAGTAAACTGTGCTCCATTTACTTCTAATTTTGAAAAAACCTAGAATTTACAGTACTCTGTGGTATATATGAAAAAGTCTTCACAAGTTTACATTGCATATTTCTGAGTCCATTCTCTTGCATGTCTGTTGTATCTGTACGTGTAGAAAGAAGGCATTGCAATGAAGATAGGTACATACGTATATGATCCACAACATCTATGTTAAGTACTCAAATGACGTGTTATTGGCTCTCCACCTTTTGGGATTGATTATAATCTTGAGAAATATAAGAACTGTTTTACATGGTAACTCTCAAGAAACAAAAATACATAATTCATAGCTTATAGATACATATGCTCAGTTTTGGAGCTACCTAAAATAAAAATCTAACCACAGCAGTCTTCTATGGTTGCATTAAAATATAAGAAACCTATAGTTTGTGCATATGTAATCAGCCCTTTGCTAATAGCTCCACTGTGCACTAAACAGTGCACAAACAACTTAGCAAACTTATGAGTATTGGAAACACATTAGCTAGTTAATGCAGGCAAGTAGTAGGTTATTAAAACAATGCACACCATATACTGAAGCATAAGACTGTTTTATTCTACCATCTGTTTCTCAATGTCAATTCTATTTTGGCTGTATATATTAACTTACTAGAAAGTGAATTTCAACAAGTTTTTAAACAAGTTAATTTAAACAATATTTTCCCAGATGAAAGGTAAGAATTTCATTAAAGCTAACTACATACCATTAGAATGAACAAGGTTAAATTGTTAATGTCGTTATTACAAAAAGTTATTTCCAAAATATTATTTAGGTATAAAAGGTCTTTACCTAGGAAGTTTTTTTTGTAATTCTCCTTATAGTTGTCAATTAGAGGCACAACTGCCATTGTCTGCCAACAACATCTGAACTTTGACACTCAAAAGGGAAGTAACCAAGCTTCTCTGAAGGTATCATTTGATTGGATTTCCTTCCTTCATGAGACTGGCCAGAACTCCCAAATCTAGGCATTTTGGGACAGCCAACGCTCTCCATGCCTTGGTAGCAGCACTTGGTATATTAAACTCCTGACTGTAAGCTCAGCAGCCTCTTGTGTCCCCACCTGTTAGTTCCTTCTTCAAATAAAAGGTTAAAGCAAGAACTTTTGCAAACCTATATAACCCAATTGCCTCCCGTTAAGATGCCAATATATGTAACTTGTGCACTAACTGCAGCAGTCTCCATAATCTGTAAAACACATGCTAATGGAACATAACTCCTTGGACATAATGAGGGTTTAGTCAGCCATAACTTTCATCTCCCAAATCTGAGGGGAGATAAATATAATAGAAAGCCAACCAAAAGATATCTTCAAAGAAGCAGAGTTTCAGGAAAATTTTCTTTTCTCAAACCATCCCATACCAATTGGCTTCTTAGTCCTCACTTTAAAGAAAGAGTCCCCATAAACCAAGAGATTCTCCAAGCAATTGTATGGGGAATTTTCACACCACCTTAAGAAACGTGGAGACTTTTCAAACTCCCATCAACAACAGGAGGAAGAAATATTCCCATTTTAACAAAAGGAGGAAGAAATATTGAGTAAATGAACAGGCAAAGGCTGAGCCTGGATTTCTTCATCTTGAGAATGATAGGGTTTGTATTACAAGGCTGATATACAAACAAGTTCAAATATTGGGGCAGGTGGTTGCAAAATGGGCCAGACGATTTGATTACACCAAACATCATAACTGGCAAGGAAAACTTCTTAACAGTTTGCAAAAATATCCACTACATGGATAAAAAAAAAGACTGTTTAAGCAGAGGAATATCTTTTAACAAGACCATAACCTCCATCTAACATAAGCAAAGACCCCAACACAACTTGATGAATAGAATCCTCTATTACCTTTAGGAAACTGTGCCCAATAAGGAACTACAGACCACCTGCAGGTGTACCAAAAAGCTCCTGAATGGATGAGTATTAAAAAGCTAAATCTGATTCTATCTGTAATATGTAGATGACAGTCAATGTCAAACATAAACCCGGTAGGTACTTTTCATCTTAGTGCTGCTATTAATGGGTATTTTGTTAAATTATTGCAGCAGGCACACACCAGCTTGTTCATGTTACAAGCAATTTGTGATCTCTTCCAGATATTCCATATGGACTCTAGAGATCCTGGAACAATGAATGTAACGGATTAAAGTAATAAAGAACAGACCCCCTAGGCTACCAGCAATTAGCATAAACACAAGTGAAATACTGCCCCACTGAAGTCAAGGGCAATACTCCCAATTACTTGTATAGGGCTAGAATTTCAACCAATAACCTAATAGTGTCTACCAAATACTCAACCCAGGGAGCGAACAATCTGAATTTGTGGAATCTGGAAGGGCTTAAGACAATCACTGAGATCAAGACATTGAGTTTGCTGCATCTTCATTGATATTATGTACAGGCAAGTCGCATCTTAGATGCATTTAACATGCACAAATTTGGCTTTACTTGGTCGGCAAAAACAGAAAGAAAAGAAAACAATTTAAAAACTCCATCTGTAGTGCAGGTGATTCTGCCCGTCATTCAACTCAATGAGAGTTTCAGTATATGTGGTTTTCGCTTTATGCGCTAACCGTGGAACGGAACCCCCGCATAAGATAAGACTTGCCTGTATTGTGTCTTCAGGCCCACTAAGATGCTCTTATGTGATTCAGATGTCACAGGTTCTAGAATATTGTTGCAGAAAACAGTTTAGGGTATATGCTGCAACTGAATTTCAATATGTCTGTTTTAGCAGTCACATCACATCCCGGACTTCTCTTGGACTATCCAGACCAAGAAACAGTATGACCCACAGGAGCTCTGTCAAGAAAGCTCAGTCCCCCACCTACTTTGAGCACCCTGGTGTGGAAGACTCATATACCTCCATGTTACTCTTATCACGTCAATTGTTTATTAGACTAGTCAAGCATTCCACCATTTGGAATGACTGTTAAAACACCCAGATTGTGGGTATAGGACCAATGGATCCATATTCTCTCTAAACATAAGAAAAAAGGTTTTGAAACAGGAGTTAGAAGAAGAAAGCACATACAGATGTTCCTGTCTCATTGGAAATCAGCAGCTTTACTTATGGAGAAGATTCTTTCAAATACAAGCTCTTTTAGATGCACCCTGCCCCTCCTGTCCTCTTCCCGTCCCCCAACTCCCAAGCTACCAGCACCTGGCTCTTCAAGCCACTTTCACAGGGCTAGTGTCTGATACACCAAGGGAAAGCTCTAGAGATTCAAACACACTGGCATTCCAAATTGTCTCAAGGGAACCTTTTGGAAATTCCCAAGTCTGATCTGCAATATGATGAGGGCCCAGAACCTCTAGCCACCCCCATGTGAAGTGCCCCATACGGTGCCAAGGCATTAACTTCCTGAGATATCCAGAGACATCTGCCTCCAAGGTCTGAAATGCTCTGATAATTCAGTCTATACAGCACTGTTCTGGAGATAAGCTTCCACTATGTGCCAAAGACCTGGAAACTCAGCTGACCACAAAACACTGGTACTAGATCAGAGATGGGCAAACTTTTTGGTGCAAAGGCCACACTGGGGTTGCAAAATTGCATGGAGGGCTGGGTAGAGAAGGCTGTGCCTCCTCAAACCTGGCCTCACCCCATCTGACCCCCTCTTTTCCCACTCCCTGACTACCCCTCTCAGAAGGCCCAACCCGTCTAACCCCCCGTGCTCCTTGTCCCCTTACCACCCCTCCCAGAGAACTCCCCACCCTAACTGCCCTCCAGAACCCCACCCCCTACCCATCTCCCCCTGCTCCAACTTCCCCACCCCCCTATCCACACCTCTGCCCCCTAATAAACCGCTGGGACTCCCACACATATCCAACCTCCCCACCCTTCCCTGAGCGCCCCCCCACCAACCTCTGCCCCATGCAACCGCCCCCTGCTCCCTGACCGACCCTGGGACTCCCTGCCCCTTATCCAACCCCCTGGCCCTCTTACCATGCCGCTCAGAGCAGCATGTCTGGCAGCTGCACGGCCCGGCCGCAGCTAGACACACTGCCCCACAGGAGTGTGCAGACCCACCCCCCCAGAGCACTGCCTGATTGGCACGCTGAGGCTGCAGAGGAATTGCAGGGGGAGCTCAGGGGCTGGGCAGAATGGTCCCGCGGGCTAGATGTGGCTAGTGGCCCACAGTTTGCCCACCCCTGTACTAGATGTTCCAGGGCTACAGCCATGTAATGTACTTGGATCACAGTGCTTCAAGCCACCCCATGGCAGAGATGTGTAACAAGGTGATGTCTGAAAGCATCAACATTCAGCTTTGGGAATTCCAGGTGTGCTTTGAGAACAAAATTAAGACCATAGAGTAGGAATCCAGTCAATATGGTATCTTTAGAGATTAAGTCCTTTCAGTTTAAATCTCTTCTGCACCAGAAGTATGCACTACTTCAGCCACTAGTTGCCAAGGTTACCATCCTAATATAATCTCTCCCACCAGTTCTAAATTGAGGTCAAGGTGAAAAAAGGTCCATTTTTGCTGTAGGATGTTGCTGTTTGTTAGAAGAATGTATCTATGAAAAAAACTTCTCAATATTTTGGACAGAAGTTGTAAGGAAATCAAATGTCAAAATTTAATATCCATGTTCAACATCTTCTAACTTTTTAGCAGAGGCACAAGTCTAATAAGTCTTTAATGACAGGACCACATACTATCTCAAATAATATATCTGTCTTCATATAAACTAAAACTAATGTAAACATACAAAAGAAGTGTCAAGGTTGTATATACAGATTTGTGCACTAAAATATTAGGAAATACCAGTGTTAATTTGTGTAACCTTACAGTCTACTAAAGTAGTTTAGTTGAAGTTATAAAATTATTACATGGGTTCTTGTTAGACTTCTATTGTTTAAAAGCTTAGATATGCATCTCTTTGGTATGCCTAAATTTTGAGAGTGTATATGAAAAGAATGTCTTCAAAGAATGAGAGGGAATGTTTTATGCATAGCAGATTAAAAGCAAGGCTCTAAATATCAAAAAGTTATACTTACTTTTCCTTGTCTGACTTGTAGATTTGTGCAATATCTGGTACTAAAGGGTCATCAGGATTAGGGTCACAAAGTAAGGAGCATATGGACAATAAAACTAAAAAAAGAAAATAGAGTAAAGAAGGGTTTACTTTTGTCTTATTTTCTATAATACATCTTATTATAATTCAGTGATAAATTTTGACAAACAAATGCACATCATATTAGTATTAAATCTTTATACTACAGGTCTGCCCAGAAATCTCACTCTAAATCATGGCCCCAGCCTGCTCAATGCTGTACAGACATACATGAGGATCTAGTCCCTGACCCAGAAAGCGTATACTCCAAGAACCTGATGCACAATAAAACACACCATGCAGACCCATGTGCCTGTGAGGAATTCATTTGCAGGACTCATGCCTGAGAAGTGAAACAACTGATAATTTTGACTTACATGTGTTAAAGAAAACTACATACTGTCATATGAACATTTTATCAGACTGCAAGCCATTTTGCTTTAAAACTTTCTGACATAAGGCTTAGTGCAGGGTCACAGGATCAGCATGTACTAATTACAAATGCATCTATTTTATGTTCTGTCACACTATCGTGCAGTACCAAATTTTAGTGTATTTTTTCCCATTTTGTAGCCAACTTAGATTTATTTCTCCAGTAAGACTGCATATGAAAATTTTCACCCAATTTGAATACACTAGGTATTAGATTTAGAATTCTAAATACTACAAATTTTTCCACAAACAGATGTCAGTACTAATTACTTGACATTCTCAGACAGATTTAATTATATCACAAATTCTGGCATACAGATTTTGTAAGAGGGGCATATATTTATATTCAGAACTCTGGAAACACTTCAGCATATCCTGTGCCAATTTAGAAAATTCATGGCAAGAAAACAGTATGCTGATGACATCTCCAGCATCTACTAGGATTAGTTAAATTTGCTCTATGGAGACTATCTTGTGTCTAGCAAAATTTATTTAATGTTTAGCTCAAGAAAAACAAGAGATAATGAGCTGATACACTTCTAACTTTTTGCCATATTTCTTTCCAATCATCTTCAGACAATGTAACTCTTATCTCCAGTGTTAGAGGTATAGTGGGGGGGAGGAGGGGAAGAAAAAAAAATGCAGACATCATGCAAAGAGGGGATTAGATTATACTTAATCTGCAGAATTTCATGAGCAAGGGTACTCCTAACTCGCCTACTGTTCCCACAGTAATCGCACAATTTACTGTTTAATCATTTTGTTTTATGCTTTTTTTTTTTTTTTTTTTAAAAACATATTAAAAGTTTGAATTCAGTTTAATACTAATGGTATTTTGTGCCGTAGTTACACAGACCACTCACCACTTAATGTAGTAATGTGCCTGAAAAATGCGACTAAGCAAAACAATGTTAAGTGAATCCAATTTCCCCCACAAAAAAAAAAATAAGGTAAAGGGGGAGGGAGGGGAGGAGAAGGGGTTAGGTTCCAGGGAAATTTTTTTCACCAGACAAAAGACTAATTACATACAGTTTAAGTTTTAAACAATTTAATGCTGTTACACAGCGATGATGATTGTGATGCTTGGTTGAGGTGGTGAATTCAGAAGATGGGATATTTCCCAGGGAATACCTAACTGCTAAATGATGAACTAGCTATTGGCTGAGCCCTCAATGGTGAACTCGTCGTTACTGTGGCTCACACTCTGCAAGGCAGCACCAATGGAGGGAGCGAAGACAGCATGGCAGACAGAGACAGACACACACACCTTGTGGAAGAGAGAGATGCGCATTTCCCCTTTAATACACTGACCCCACTCTTAAGTACACTGCCTTGTTAAGTAGATCAGCAAGCTGAGACTGCAGCTGCTTCCAGGAAGCTCCCTGCTTCCTGAGCTCTGTCGTGTATGTCCTCTGCTCTATGAAAGATGGGGTAAGCGGGGTGCAGAAGCAGGGGGATGCCCTGCTATTAGCACCCTCTTCCCCCCGCCCCCAAACACATAGCAAACAGAAGGCTTTGGGGAGCAGCTCCAAGACAGAGGGCAGGAGCAGCACATGGCGGGGGGTGGGGGGAAGACAGCTGAACTGCTGGCAATTGATAGCCTGCTGGGCAGCTACTGCACAGGGAACTTAAGGGACTGGGGGGAAGATGGGGGAGGCTGCTGGTCCACCCTGGTTCCAAGCCCTGCCCAGCTAGCTTCAATGGGCTGCTCTTCCTGCAAGCAGTGGACAAAGCACGTGGCTGCTAAATGACATTATAAGGGAGCATTGCACAATTTTAAATGAGCATGTTCCCTAATGGATCAGCCACGTAATGATGAAACAATGTTAACCGGGACGACATTACAGTAACTCACTTAAAAAAATAATAAAAGCACTGAAAAAAAACATGGAGCGTAGCCTATAAATCTGAGACAATCATAAGATGCAAATGGCTGATATCTTCCCCCCGCCATCCCCTTTTTTTAAAGAATATGTTCTCTGACATTAATAGGGAACAATACATATGACACTCTGCTCAACTATGGCCAACTTAAAGAGAAAGCTGCAAACCAAGTAGATACCAGATGTTCCGTATGTATAACCCCCCACAATCTAAGTAAATGTAGACTTTTTTTGTGTAGCTATTGAGCCTGTCTTGCACAGAATTGGTGTGTGTGGGCAGCAGCTGTTTTACAAGAAGCTGTAATAGCTGCACCTTAATGGAGCAATTTAGATCAGATGAAGACTAACAATTTTGTCTTGTTCCAACTGAAAATGTAATGACACTATTCTAAAAGGAGATATTGTTTAGGGCCTTCTTAAGTACCCAAGGAAACATTACACTGTTTAACCCTGTATGTTTCTAAAGAAGTCGGATTGTATTTATATTACTACATACAGAGTGTCAAGGAAAGGGGTGGGTAAGTGTTATGAGTAGTATGGATGAGAAATGAAAAGCAATTCTGGTACCTCTACTTAAGGTGTGCGTATCCTTCAAGTGTAACTCCTACAACCTCAATAATATGAGGAGCTGTGCCAAGCACAATTACCTAACCTCAGCCTTACTGTCCCAAGAGCCAACATGCTTCAAAACTTGAGAAAATCTGAATGCTACACTAGACTGCTTAGATAATTGAGCAGTTTTATTTGCTGAAGATTTGAGGGCCAACAGACTGCTATTTCACACATGAATGTGATATAGTCAGAACAGTTTCCCTTCCCCACACAAAAGCATAATTGAAAGGCTGGATTTACCCCACAAGATGGCTCATAGCCAATTCCGAACATCACCTTAAATCCATCTACTTATGCTCACGTATAGCAAGGATCTCCAAAGCAGTGAGCCATCTGATATTTTAGGTCTCCATCAATACCAAGCCATGGATAAAGGACAGGATGGGTGAAGGATAGGATTTTCCATTTAAGTTTGAATCTCCTTGCTTTTGTGGGTTTACGATAAATCAGATATTAGGTTTACTCTCTCCTCTATAGGCGCATGTAGTGATTAATGTATATGTGTATAACATTGTGTGTGTGTGTGTATATATTATATATATATATATTACATACACACACACATATATATACACACACACATACACACACTACAGAACGCCCTGTGATATACCAGGCACCCACCCTTGGAGACACTCTGGAAGTCCTGTGTGCAATCATAGTTAGGTCTCTGCCTCAGTTTCCCACAGTGTGCTTTCAGTAAGGCTTGTATTCAGTGAACAATGCCCCTACAGAGGTCTGGGTTTATTTAATCAACTGCCACACACAGTATGCAAACAAGCCTTCTGCCACATGTCCCAGGCTTCTCCGCTGCTGGGATCTCTGAAGTCTCTCCCTTGCTGACTCAGGGTCTCTCAGGCCTCCCTGCCTGGGAAGCTTTGCTGTCTCTCTCCTCTGGCACTTGCTCTGGGGTGTTCTGGGTGTGCTTCCTCTCCTCAGGAGCCTCTGTTCTGTGAGGAGATATTACTGGAAATATAGTCTCCTACCCAGCCCCATTCAGAAACAATTTCAAGACCTTTCTCTCTGTTTTCTGGACTCCTGCCTGAGCCCTCATAACCCTTTATAAGGCTCAGGTGTTCCTTAACTAATTAAACAGCACCCAGCTACTTCTTCAATTAACTGTTCACAGACAGATCCAGGGTTAGCATATCCTCCTTCACTGAGCCAGTCATAGGAAGGCAGGGTGCCTGACCACTCAGAGCCAGCACACATGACCACTCTTTAATGTTAAAATACCAAATACAATGACAATATCTAACTTGTTTTCCATTCCCAGCATCCCACACTTAAGTGGGACAAATTGAATAATAGTTGCTAGTCATACATATGACTCACTGTCTGATGTGACATCTGAAGTGTAAAAAAGGTTGCATGATCTGAAAGTCAGGAATCTTGTGGAATTTCCCATTTAAATACCGTATAGAACACAAATTCTTACTCCCACCCTTTGCCACTGCTAATGCAGGAATGCACCGTAAAGCTGACTGAAAAATGCCATAGCATTATCAAAATGTTCACCATCGTTACTATTACAGATGCATAAAATCATTAGCACATCTATGGAGTTACCTTTTGATACAGTCAAAGCTGGTGACCACTGTGACCTCAGGATATCAAGACAAATACTCCCATTACTGTTTATGTTTGGATGGTATATTTTTGTTGTGAAAGCAATCTGTGATTAACAAACAAAGAGATTAGCTTCAAGTTCTGCTTACTGCAATTGGCACCGTAAGTGTTGTCCCTTTAATACCCAGTCATTTCTTTTTAGAGCTGCTCCCCACAGTAGTACAAAGTGGATTATTGTTACCACTAATAGCCTATTGTACAAATATCTGACCCTATAACCCAATTTTAACATTTGGTCAGCTATATTAATCAATATAAATTTTACACTGACTTTTCTGCTTTTAACTCAAAAAATTGAGTTTTAAACAGGTAAGACAGAAACAAAGCCCTAACCTTGGACTTTCATAACACTTTTAGGACAATTAAGTATTTACCTTTGGTGGTTTGAAAGGATAGTCTGTTGGAAAATGTACTGTGAGAAAAAACACTCCCCCTTGATATGCACTATCAGGCTGTAAAAGACAAAAAACAAGATTTATCCTACCACTTTTTTTTTTTAAAAAAAGGTTCTTTCTGAATTTAAAGAGCCTTCTGAAAACTATGGCAACTTTGGACCAAAATCTATTCACCAGCACACAGCCCAAGTATGCAGGCTGTGCGCTGCGAAGGCAGGAGGCTGACAATGAGGGATGGAATCCTCCCCCAAGGCTGTGGAGCAACAGCAGAGCCATCTCTGACCACTACTGCAGAAACACGCACCCTACTGAACATCACTTTTTGGGAGAGAAGAAAGAACGTTTGGCTGGTGAATCTACTTACTTGCTGATGCATCAGCTCCAAACTAGCTCCCCCACATGTTTGGGCAGCAAAGTGCTCCTGGAACTCAGCTCCATGGTAGCACAGAACCTCTGAGCAGGCCCTCCTTACTACGCACTCTGTGCAACAGAACCACAATTGCTCTGCTACAATCAGGGCCTTCTTCCAGCTTTAAGCCACAAATATACTTACCTTAAGAAGTGATTTCTCTTTGCAGGTGCAAAGAGTGGGGTTTTCCAACATTACTCAGCTGATCATGGTGACATCAAGGAGTTTTTAAAATACACATCACCTTTGTGACCTGTACAAATCTGTGAACATGCATTTTGTTAGAAAACATGTGCACAGGTTTAAGTCCAGGTTGCACACAGTTAAGAGAAATATCTTTCTGTTCCAGTCATCTGTTGAGGAAACCCTTCATTTCATAATTATGAAGGAAAAAAACCCAAGATTAGGTGGCTGAGGGCTTCAAAGCTAAAGCATTATTTCTGACTAAACCAAAAAATAGCTTCAAATTTCTTTGGTATCTTTAATGCAATTGCTAGGAATCTGATGCCTGCAACAAAATAGTGCAAGTACACTGACTTTTCATGTTCCCTGTGTAGATCTAAGGTGGTCTGTTGCTCTTTGTTTTGGCAGTGAGGGGGAAAAAAATCTATTTTTACTTATTTAGTAAAGAGTGCCATAGGAAAAGCCACGTGAACACTTCATGTAAAGGGAATTTCCAAATGAAGAAATTGTCACAGTAAGAGAAGTTTAAACAGTACTGCTAAGAAGTCAGTATTACGTAATACCAAACCAAAACTACTTGTCACAATACTTCTCTCTAGGAATGATAGTTTGTATGGATACTAAACGGACCTGTCAATGATCTTAAAAGCTTTTAAGATCAAATAAATTTAACACTGAAGAGGAAAAACTTGCACTGTGTTTGGCACGTAACATAAAAATTCAGAAGACAACAATCCTTTCCCTAATCCATTAACGTTGGACAACTAGGCTTGGAAGGATTAGATTTTTATTGGTAAATGTCTATTTCACCAAACACACAAACCAACAAAAAATATTTCCATCAATACTAATCAAAATGTACAGATAGGCAAGGTGAGAAAAATGCTGCTTGAGAATTTATGAGAGTATGATTTAAAATCTTCACTACCAGATTCTTTAAGCTAAGAGGTTAGCTTCAAGTTCTGCTTACTGCAACTGGCACCATAAGTGTTGCCCCTTTAACTCCCAGTCATTTATTTTAAGAGCTGCCACTCACAGTAGTAGTACAATGCGGACTTTTATCACCACTAATGGCTTATTGTACAAATATGCCAGATATGGATGGAAGATGAACAGAAAAAGGATCTGTTCCCATTCTCCACTAGAGCAGTATATCTTCATTCTTGTGCATGTTCAATACATGGAGATAAAAGAATGCTTCTGCTACAGGATATTAAAGGTGAACTTCAAAGGGCAGGGGCTGGATTAGGATGTGTGTGTTATTCAAGTCATCAAGGTAATTCACTATTGGGACAAATTCTCTTTTAAAAGGTTTCCTCTACTTTTTCTATTTTTTGTGCTGAACAAGCCTCATAGCATTGTTAATGGAGACATTCAGCACATAAATTTCATCTTATCTTAACTCTATGTCCCTTCCAAGTTTTGCCATTCAACTTTCAGCAGCGCAAAGGGGGTAGAAGAAAGGAAGCAGTCATTAAACGAGAAGGGTAACTTCAGCTCATGTGAATATGAATCCACTATTGATAAATTAGGCCCAAGTCAGATAGCCACAGAGCTTGTGGGTCAGTGGCAAGTCAGATAAAGCCACCAAGTGACAGAGTCAGACAACAGGTTCTAATGTTCCATTGGTAGGTGAAGACCTAATCCTTTTCCTAAGAGGCAGGAGTTGTGTTGAAATCTGCTGAAACAAATTGTCCAAGAGTAGTCACAACTCCCTTTTTTTCTCCTTTTCACCATGTAATGCTGCTGCTCACCTTCTTGTCATCAGATTTGGCTAGGGCCTCAGTTTCCCCTGCTGGCTCGATGGCTTAGCCCTCCAACGGAACCAAAAATCCTCTGTCTGTGGTAACAAAAAGTCCAAAAGGAAAGACATCTGGGCTACGATCCCCTTATCAGGATCTAGGTTAGCATCTCTTCCCTAAGAAGTTCACTTTTATGTATTTCTCCCAAATAGTCCTTTGCTCAGATCATCTTCAGGCTTCCTTTTCAAGTTTCTTTCTGTTCTTAAGCATTTTCTTTGACAAAGTTAGCGCTTTTTCCCTTCCCTAACCACTTACTGGGGAGAGAGCCTTACACCAAATCCTACCATCTCCTGGACATCCTTCAGACTGAAGGCAGATCTTTTAAATCCTGCAGCCTATGGTTTCCATGATTGCTGTACTACAAGTCCAAAAATTGCTCTGTTTTTTGGTATAACCACATCACAGAAATGGGAGGAACTTTAACCCTTTAAAGGTGCCACAGCACACCCTGTGCCATCACAAATTCTAGTTAAACTACTAAATGGAAAAAAGACAACCAACCAACCAGGCTTTTCATTTAGGAAACAGAATAGTAAACCAAAGGTTCAATGTAGACTGATGTTGTTTACTGTTAAATTGTTTTTAATTTCAAGAGCAGAAGGAGGGATTTTTTTAAGTTTTACTGAAAGTGAAAGTTAAGTGTAACAAAGTAGGTAGAGTATAAAGAATCCTCTAAGTATTAAACTACTAGAATAGCAAAAAATTTCCCCAAAATATTCAACCTGAATATCTGATAGTTTAATCCAAGGCTATGGTGCTTATAGGTGCTCAAATGCTTGTGTGAACCTGAATCCTTTCCACAGTCAGAGAAGTCAATATCTCAGGCCTACTGTCTAGGGGTTTGGGGATTATTTCAATTATATGAATTACATACTTACAGGTCCCATAATAGTTGCTTGCCAATGGAACACTGAAAGACAAAACACATTAAGTTTTTAGACAATTTTCACCCTCCCTCAACAGACAAAAATATACTATGACCTTTGTGGTAAATTAAGAGCTTACAGTCATCTCCAACAGGTCCTGCAGAACAGTGGGCAGGTGGGTCACGTTGCAGATCACTTAATTCCTACGAGAAACATGAAAATATTGCAAATATTAAAATATATATTTATAAGGAAGAATGAGGTAACCAAGAATCAAGCCAAATTCAGTTCTCATCATAGCTACATTAAAATAAGATATCTATGACGTTTAAAAAACAAAAACAAAAACACACAATAGAAATGTAAGTGCCAGCGAAAATGGAAAGTTTTCCCAAAGAAACATTCCCTGCAGTGTTTGCAACTCAAGAACTGCAGTACTGTGCTACTGACCTGTAAAATAGATCTGCAAATTATTAATCAATTACATTTGACATTTCACTGTAGAAGATGAAAAAATTAAGATTAAATGTTATTTTAAGTTTAAATAATTAAAGTATTAAGGACAGAATTTCAATGCTTACCTGAGTGTTCCTTTAACTTTGCAATGTTGTGCATGACCTAATCTTGGCCCATCCATGTACATTTACCGATTTAAACTAGTTTGTAAAATGTCTGGTTTTCCCAAAAGGGGCTCTACAAATGTACTACTAAGAATGCTCATAAATAAACCTGAAAGCTAGCAGAATTTAGCCTCCCATTGATATTTCTGGATAAACAGCTTCTTTACTTCTCTAAATTGTGTTTTTCAGTATTACTTAGAAAACAAGAAAGGTTAAAATTAAACAAAAATCTGCAGAGTATTTTACAAGTATTATATTTTTCATTACTAAAGGGTATAAAGTCAATCTTTGCTAATTTACTCTTCCTTGCTCTTAATGTTTTTATTTTAGTCCTCAGATATAGCTTTCCCAAAAGGGAATATAGCGTGTGTCTTCCTTGTCCCTTGCTACTATAAATAGCCCTCCTTATTGGAGGTTGTGACACCACCCTCTTTTAACACACACACACACACACACACACACGCACAAAGAGATGCTTTTTCAGTTGTACACTTGGTGTTTTGCCACCTTTGAAGGTGAGACACACAGAAAACCAGGTATTTCAATAACGTTGGTTTGATTTCCATGTTGAATTTAATTTGACATGTTAAGTTCTCTATTAATGCTGTGTCATAAGTTCTAGGGTATTCTTTTTCTTACTCGCAGCTAATAAGAGCTTTGCTTGTACTAATAATTTAAGATACATTTTTGAAGGCCACATTTAATTGGGAGATCTAAAAAGAATCACTACTGTCCTCAGACTATATTTAACTATTGTCTTTATTTATAATCCTACCCCAGTTTTGGGTTTTCATGCAATTCTAAATATAAACAAAGATTCCCATCTCCCGATATCCTCTCCTGATTGGTCACTGGTTATTTTATTTTTTAAAAAAGATACTCTTCCTAAAATTGTCTGGCTAGTAATAGAACATGCTAGGGTACAGGTCACTCAGGTGATTAACTGACTTTTAAAGATACAAGTTTGAGTATAAAATAAAAGGAGGTCTGCAAATGCTTCCCATACTATTCCCTAAGTATAATCTGTGGTTGTAGCTTTACTACAGACTGTCTCTTCCCACTTAAAAATTGCTAGCAAAGGCTCTACTCTTTCCAAGGTTAGGATTTGAACTGGAAACAAATCTATTTACCTCAGCATCTGAGTCACTTAAATGCATGCATCAAGGCAATCTTTGAACTTAAGTCATTATAGGAGAAATTTCTCTAGGTCCTACTTATTAAAGCCAGTCAAAAATACCTACCTGTTCTGGAAAATAGGCACATGCTACTTGAAATGGGTCAGCCCTAAAGAACATATATAGAATCACAGTCTTAGATTTAAAAAGGCAATGCAACTCATTTATGTGTGTGTGTACGTTTCCCATTTTAACCTTGCAAATAACTCCTTTTTTCCTTAGTTAATAAATCTTTTATTTATTACAGGACTGGCCACAGGCATTGTCTTTGGTTTGAGATCAGAGTACAACTGACTTGGGGCATGTGACTGGTCCTTTGGGACTTGGAGTAACCTGATTATGGTTGTGATTTTTTGTATAAAATGACCATCTTATTACACAGTTCAGCTTGCCTGGATGGCAAGGTAGACTGGAATACCCAAGGGAACTGCTGTGATTCCATGATGAGACTTGTTATAGTGCTTTAGGACGTCACATTTTTTTACTGAATTGGTGAAACTTAACTATAGAACACAACCAGTTTGGGGTTTCTGCCCTGCCTTTTGAAAGTCTGCCCTGAGGTTAGCACTCTCAGTCATGAGCCACTCCAGACAGCATGACAGAAATGCAGGGTGACATAGTGTGTGTGTGGGGGGGAGAATTATTCTGATACAGAAGTATCTCCTCCTGTTGTGGACTGAAGTTGTGCATGTGGTCAATACATTACCTACAGCTGTTAGGCAAATATTTTAATGTACTGATTCAGAAATCAATCTGAAATGGTGCTTTATGCTGTTAAGGAAGACATTTCCTGCAAAGCCTTAAAACTGGGACAGTTTACAAAATATTTTGATATATTAGTATTAGAATTGGTGAAGGCTGCAGCACATGTGAGCAAATGTTTTTAAAGAACAGTTTCAATTCCTGTTTTTCAGCAGTTTTAGCTAAAACCATGCTAAGAGCAAGTCCAGATATGGCTCCCTTTGGTTCTGGCTGTACCAGTTCTAGAACTGGTAAAAAAAAATTGCAACATTTTCTTAGTGAAGATGAATAAATAAAGATATCCTCAAAAATGGCCCATTGCATGAATGTGTGGATTACGTGGGAACCATTAAGAAAGCTACTGTGCTTGGGAAAAAATAGTAAACCCATATCAAATAAGCTATACCTTTGATCAGAATAAGTTCAGACAAAGAGCCTGTATATACTATTAAGTTAATAATCTATTAATAAAACATGGTTTGGCCTTACCTGAGTAGGCAGGACCAAACATATTAACTCAGTTTAGTAAAAGGAAACAGTTTGAGCCTCTACACATGGAAGGCCAGGGCAAGCTATAACCCAATCAAGGTCCTATTGTGATACAAAGTGACCATATTACAGTAGTTATAGTAGGTTAGACTGAAATTTAGAGTAAAATTTCAAGTTTAAAATACTGGGGGCTCGTTTGAAAGTATTACTCTTTGTCACAGACTAGGACAGTAAAGGTTCCCCAATGAGGAGTCAGGGGGACTGCTGAGACTGTTAAGAGCTGAACACTAAAATGGCCTATTGTGTTTTAAAAAGTTGTTGACACAGAGCACTTCTCCCTGATCTACTATTTACTCCATAAAATGAAAAATCAGGAGGATGGGATCTTGGATCCTTCAAATCTCCACTCGAATCAGTGTAGATACCTCCACAATAAACAACTATACAGTGTGAAGAGGCAAGTAGCAGTAGATACAGCACAGGAGCTGTGGAAATCTTATCTAAAGACTTATCTACACCATGCAGCTTTTAGCAACAAGCAACACAGACTTCTAGCTAAAAGCCAGCCTGTGTAAACGCTCTTTTTCAGTACTTGCTGGCATTTTTGCAGACAATACTTCCAGCCCCACAAGCAGAGTTAGCTTTGTCCCGCTGACAAAGCTGTGTTCATGCTGCCACTTGCATCGGCAAAACGTTTGTCTTTTGGAAGGGGGGGGGGGGGGTTAAAGTACCCATGAAAGACAAGTTGTGTCGACAACTTCACAGTGTAGACAAGCCCTAAAAAGACTTCTTGCAAAAGGTACAGAAAAACGTTACAAAAGTAAGCACTGCTAATTTGAAACAGGAACAAACCAGAGAGAAAGCTTCACCAGCAGAGAAAATTACTGAACACTAAGGGTATGTCTATACATAAACTGCTGCAGCTATGCCCTGTAGCACTTCAGTGAAGAGTGGTTCTTCCACTGCTGTAGGTAATCCATCTCCCCAAAAAGGCAGGAGAATTCTCCTGTCGATCTAACACAGGCTAACTGCATCACTCAGGAGGGTGGATTTTTCACGTGCCGAGACACATTTATACTGACCTAATTTCCTACCTTAAGCCAGGTTTCAGATCCTTCCACACATTTATGAATAGACTACAAAGCTTTGTCTCTGTTATAAAAATTACCTATTGCTGACAAAATAGGTTTAGCAAGTGGAGCTGAATCAGATTAACATTGAACTGCTAATGTAGCCAAGAACAAACTGTGAATGTGGTTTATCTTTGGCAACACTCACAGTTAAGCCATGTGGTCTCCTAATTTCTCAGCAAAGAGTAAATGCTGTATTTTAACAAGGCCTGGTAGCTATCAATTCATTTGGACAAACTGTTTCTTTTCAAATCTAGTCTACCTTAGCAGACCAAATGAATGAGGTTGCGGCAAAAATTGTGCCATTGATAGTTATGCAGGATCTTGATGCAGTCTAGTGTTGTTTGGGAGCCTGGTCAAACTGGGCCACAATTACATCTTTTCAAGAACACAGCATAAAAAAAAATATTCACCCTTTGTCAGGGTTCCCTCCCTATTCTGAAGTACAGATGTGGGGACCTGCATGAAAGTTTATATTCTACCAGCTTAGATTAAAAACTTCCCCAAAGCACAAATTCCTTTCCTTGTCCTTGGATGGTATTCTTGCCACTACTAAGTGATTCACACAAAAATTCAGGAAAGGGTCACTTGGAGTCCCTATTCCCCCAAAGTATCCCCCCCAAGGTCCTTCACTCCCTTTCCTGGGGAGGCTTGAGAATAATATACTAACCAATTGGTTACACTGTGAACACAGACCAAACCCTTTGATTTTTAGGACACTGAAAATCAATCAGGTTCTTAAAAGAAGAATTTCTCTTAAAAAAAAATTGAGAATCACACTTGTAAAATCCAGATGGAAGCTAACTTTACAGGATAAATAAAAAGATTTAACAGGATTCCCCTCTGACTCTGAATCCCAGTTACAAAACTGTAATGAACTACCTCTTAGCATAGGGAAAATTCACAAGGTAAAACAGAAGATCATCTAACACATTTCCTCGCCTTGCTTACAATTTTTGTAATCTTATAAATCATTTCAGGTATGTTTTCAGGAGATGTTTTACCTGCCTGGTGTCTCTCTCTCTCTCACTCTCTGTCCAGGGAGGGAACAAAGAGACCACAAACAAAACCCACCCTCCTTCCCAATTTGAAAGCATCTTCTTTTCTTATTGGTCCTTCTGGTCAGCTGCCAAACAGGTTATTTGAGTTTCTTAACCCCTTACCAGTAAAGCCATTCAGTACAGCTGCAAGGAGGGATTTTAAGATACCCTTATGTTTATGACACCCTTTAATAAAACATAGTACAGCAGTCTTTATACATCTAACTGCTTTCTTTAAATCCTTGTCTACACTGATTTTTTAGCCTTCCATGTAGTTACATGGATGCAAGTATTTAAGTGTAAATATGCTGCACAGATATAAACCATGGCTTGCAATGATGCAGATTAACATGGTTTCAATGCAGAGTAACCTGTATTATTGCTAGATACAATTTATATCTGTGCAACATGTCTTCATTAGAGAGTTTCACCAGCATAGTCAGTGTGGTTTTTAGCTACCCAGGTAAACAAAACATTAGGGTTTGTCTACACTAAAAATGCTACAGCAACACAGTTGAAGTACTGCAGCTGTGCTGTGGTAGCACTTCAGTATTGACACTCAGTGCAGCAATGGGAGGGGTTCTCCCATTACTGCAGTTAATCCACCTGTCCAAGAGGCAGCAGTTGAATTAATGGAAGAGTTCTTTCATCAACCTACCATTGTCTACACTAAGACTTAGGCTGGCAAAGCTATGTCTCTCAGTTTAGATTTTTCACATCCCTGAGAGACAGTTATACTGATGTATATTGCCTGTATAGAGCAGCCCTTAATCCATTTCAAAATAGAGGTGAGGACCACAGAAGAAGATCTACCATGCAGGAACTCAACATGTCATGAGTCTGTTCAATGATATCTTCCCTAGTTGGGAGGATTAGCTGGTTTGTTCCTTGTAGCAGAAAGTTTAACAAGTGTTTGCATTTCTCAAGAGGGTAATTTAAATTTCTTTACACTTCCACCAATCCATCTATTTTCTCTGCATATCTTCATAAAGGCATTATTAGGCTAAAATCTTGTGGTTATAATCCTCTACATATAATTGGTTATAAAGAAAGGGTATGAAGATACAAAACTTATTTATCACACTTAAAATGAAAAGTAAAAGCAAAATATGAGCAGTAGCTCTATGTATAACAAAGGACAATATTTTGCATGAAAACACCACAGGAGAATTTACAAACAAATACTTACCAATTCCTATCCAACAACTGAATTTTAAGTAGCAGCATGAATAAACCGCAGTTAAATTCATCCTGAAATACAATATATTTAGATGCTATGGATATTGCAACTTATCTTCCTTATGGCAAAGATCTCAAACTCTTGGAGGTTTCCCAAAGCTTTATGTACAATTGCTGATTTCGCACTTCCTTTCCGAGATGATCCCTACACAGTCCAAGTTTTTCTCCCACCACTGATTCAGGAACACACTTATCTGTAGACTTGTAATGCCAGTTAAGCACTGCCAGATAAACTTATTCTGAGTACTTCTCCAATTTGCTTTCCTGATCTTTAGGACTGTGCCTACAGAGGCATTTCAGCATTGCTCCAATTGTTGGAGGAACTATAAGCCTAGATCAGGTTTAGAAGTTACTGCTCTGAGCAAGGTGGGAGAACATTAGCCTGGTCTACATTAGCACTTCCATTAGTGATAGAACAACATGAGCAGTGTTAGTGCAAGGGGAGGCAAAAGACTATCAGCGGAGTGCTTGTGGATTTTCCTAGAGGTAGAAAAGCAAGGGAATAAACACGGGAATGAATACAAAGTCATTAGTATTAGAAATTTCTATGCTGGAAAACGTAACTGATTGCTTTATGAAAGCATCAGATGCACCATAGGAAAGGATGTATTTCCTGTGGTTTACCTTTTCATTTAGTAATTTAAGCTCTTTTGGAAGACTCCATCATTCATACGTGTCCTTCCATTAAGATGTTCCAGTTTTTTTTCAAATTAACAGACACTTGGTATCCATCACGGTGACATGTACTCTTGCTTTAATTCACATAAGTGATCACACAGCATTTAAGATCAAATTTAAACTTCTATTCCAAGATCAGCTTAAACTTTAAACAGCAATTCCAATCATTTACAGATACACTGATAAATTAATGGTTACATGGGTACTGATAGCCATCTTGTTTTTTTTATCAATATAAGCTGGGTTACATACATCAGCTTCAATGAGGCTTAACTGCTGCTTTACATTTAAATTATAGAAATAGTTAAGCTCTCAAAATAATAGTCTCAAAAAATCAAACCACAGGCCTATGTCACTGCTCAAAATAAAGGCACATCCAAGGCCACTACTCAGGGCTTCACCAGGTATTGTTTGAAAAGGGGAGTCCAGAGAGGAAAGGACACCAGCAGAGAAGCACACAAACAGAGAAGGAAGCTCCAGATATAGCCTGGGAACAACATGGTGAGTGGCCCTGAGAGAAGCCTAAAGAGGTTTTGGGTCGGGTACTGGCTAAAAGTGGTTTGGGCCTGTGAGCAAGGAAACTGCTTCCTGTTTTGTTCCTTCTGTGTTCAGTGAAATTAGATTTTGCACACTACTTGTATATAAAGAAGACTGCATCAAAGGTGCGTGGCTCCATCATCAAAATCTCCTCCTAACTGG
Source organism: Dermatemys mawii (assembly GCA_007922305.1). NCBI lineage: Eukaryota > Metazoa > Chordata > Testudines > Dermatemydidae > Dermatemys > Dermatemys mawii. The sequence goes on along the minus strand of ML677335.1, from coordinate 21,482,581 downwards.
AACAGCATACAAGACCCTAAATTTTTGGCTAGCTGCTCCAGTCAAAAGGAGTATCAGTATTTTTGCACTTTAACTAAACTGAAATAAGTGTGATTATTTCAGACCTGACTATACCTTGAATGGGATACACAATCTCTCTCTCTCTCTAAACAGACCTTTCCATTGATCAGTATAAGAAGAATTATTTTTAACAGTGACTCCTTCCTGCATAAATGCATACTTGGAATATAATGCATGAATAACCTACATCTCATTTTTGGAATATGTAACTTCTTTAGGTACAATTATGTCTATAGATTAAGACTCCTACCACAAGCTTTAAAGGCAGGGGTGTCAAATATGCGGCCCGCAGAGTTATTTCCTGTGGCCCATCATAGGCACCGACTCCACTAGCAGCCAAGCTCCAAACATTACTGAGTGTTTATATTTTATTAAAACCCCTCTTTGCATTACAGTTTTTAAAAAGTTAATACACTGACTTTCAATAGCATACTATATTACTCTTCATTTTTAACTATATTTTGTATCATTGTATAGTGTTTCAGTGATGTGGCCGTCAGGCCAATTTACTAGTCCTCATGTGGCCCTCATGGTGATTTGAGTTTGAGATGCCCGCTTTAAGGAAACATTTGTTGTTCTACAGGTTCTCAAAAAAAACCTAAGTGACTACATATAAGGTAACTGTGTATATCAACAAGATCATGTTAAGAAGTTTAGATTGAATAGACCCTTTGCTCAGATGGGAAATGTGATCTCTACATTTCCATTAAAAAGTTACAAACAGTCTTGCCTACCTAAAAGTTAATAAACAATTAGATATTAGTTCAGTCACTAAAACCATTTAGTTTGGTACTGGAACGTTCCATACATTCCCATTATGTAGAAAAAATTGCACCCATCTCCTCCTGTTGTACATGTGTTTGTGTTATGTTGACCATCCCCTTTTAGGTATGCATTTTACCATACCATTTTAGAAAAAGAAAAAGATAAAATGGAAAGTCTTGATTCTACCATGTTCCTTTCAACTCTTTCCCGTGATTTTTCTATCCTCACTTTTATATGTTATCATATATTACATTTTAAGTATTTGAATTTCAGTAGCTCAGAGACCACTGTGATAGATAATACCCAGACACCAGAAGACATGATCCTTGCCCTAGATAAAAAAAGATTAGAATCAAGTTTTTAGGGGTGTTTTTGGTTTACTTCTTTTTCTGAGGAGAGGCTGGTGGTAAGGCTTAAGTGTTTTGTTCCACTGGGACAAGCAATCACACACACACAGGGGAAAGAGTGGAAAGGAACATGGCAGAATCAATACTGGTTTTGGGTTTTTTTTCATTTCTAAAAAGGGGTGGTAACATGGGAGTATAACATTAAGTTCTTACTCAAGTGGTCATGAGATGTATTCTCTCCGAACTTACTGTATTAAGATTTCTGAAGTTCCTGCCACAGTGGACTAAATAGGTGTCTTTACCAACCTAAATACTTGCTAGCAGGAATAAAATTTGATTGAAGTATGGAAGGGAAATAATGATTCATTACAGTGATTTAGAAGAAAAGTAATCTCTCCCGTTTAATGCATTAAGTCACAGCAGCAAACGCGTGTACAACAGGAAGAGATGGGTGCAATTTTTTCTACATAACGGGAATGTATGAAACCTTCCAGTACCTGTCATTCCCTTCCCCCCCCCCCACATATTTTATATAAATAAAAATAAAGCAACTCTTTTTGGGTAAGTCCAAACAATCTTTTAAGTCTGTGCAACCTGGGTTACCACCTGCTATTGCTGAAAGCCACTATCAATGCCTACTGTATTTATGTTCGGTTAATAAAAACTGAATATAAATTTAAAAGTTTAGAAACAAACACAATAGCTGCCAAGGGTGTAAGAGCTCATCAACAAATTTTTGGGACAGAAAATAAAGTTAGCTATTTCTTGAAGTGAGACTATAGTCATTTATTAACATAGCATACCCAAGGACGTGAGCACTGGATTCACACATTTCAGCTGATGAAGGAACTGCCTATTGTATACTGAGCAAGTGACAAGGAGTGTATGACGCACTCCATTCTTGTCTGCACTGTAACTGAAATGCATTTTAATTTTTTTCCATGAAGTGAAAATAACTATATAAATGTAATATTCCCTTCAAATAAGGTGTCACCATCTCCTAGTCTAAGAAGTCAATACTTAATTAGCCACTGGTTCATTACAAAGACTGCTGGAATATTTAAGATGAATAGCTCATTTTAAATTGCACTTTCAATATCCGTTATTATTGTTCTGATGTGGGCACATGCCATAAAATCCTTTAGTCCAGATACTCTAACATGACATCAACCCTAGAATTTCTAGATTCAAACAAATATTCCATTTACACAGTTCTATGATTTCTGCTGAAGAGAAAGACTAACAAAAGATTGAAGTCCAAGCCATCAGCAAACATCATTAACATGATTAGTTTTCAGAAATTTTATACCAAAAGAGATAAGAAATCCAACTGAAAACCTTCCCTCCTCCTTGCCCCAATATTTAAACTCAAAGCGTATATCCCCTGCTTACTATAATTACACTTTTTATTTTTTGCTTGAGTGTAATTATATATCACAGCCTCCTTGATTCCCCCTAGACAGCTACTGGTTTATCCGCTTTTGAAACTAACTTCCCATAAGTGTCTAAATGCATTGCCTACGTTCTTAACATGAAAATGCAATTCTCCATGAATTTAAGAAGCCTAACACAGACTAAGTAACACTTCATATTATGTTGCTTAAATAAAAAAATTTCCTTTTTCCCCAGATTATTTTTATCATCCAACAAGTGCATCATAATTCAATACAAAGAAATCTATTCATGAGACATTGTGGTTAACATTTTGCAGGCAGGAATGAGCAGGGTACCCAGATGTCCCAATTTTATAAGGACAGTCCCAATTTTGAGGTTTTTTTCTTATATTGGCTCCTACTACTCTCCACCCTGACCCAATTTTTCACACTTGTTGTCTGTGCACCCCAAGAATGAGCAAAGTTTAGATTATGATTTTCAACAGGCAATGATTTTCCCCTATTCATGTATGTTACTGTCTAGGTTAAATGCCTGATTGACCTGGAGCAGAGTTATGGCTTAGAATTTCACAATTATGTATTTACATTGGCAACTATAATTTTACTTTCTTTTTATATTTGCTTTTGTTAGTTTATAGGAAGAAATGAAAACTTTTTTAATAGTAATATTCAACTAAATGTATGATTGACCATTTGTATGCATACATGATTATATACTGAAACACAGATGTGTTATTTCACTGAGAGTTGAATGTATGAACGTCTCTTTACACTTCAATTAGTGGGAAAAAAAGTTTTGTATACTACAAGACTATAACACCCCTCATTTTTAAACCTAGTTCCTTCAAAAATGTGTCAAACGCCACTTATTTCAATTTTAAAAAATAATTCTTCTGAAGTAAAAAAAAATCCAAGTTCTTCCACATTCAAAACAATAACAGCTGAAAAGAATTTTTCAAGTATTTCCAAAATAATTAAGTTTGAGCGATGATCAAGCATCAGAAATCCCATTTTCTCTTGATTACTAGAGGTAAGTCCTGGAAAACAGTGGTTTATAAAGAAAGTGTCTTCTCAACAGTAGAAGTCAAAGTCCATGAACAGAGATGAAAATGAAAGGTTCTGAGCACCAATCATAGGACAACAGCTCTCCACAGAAGAGCCACGTGAACAAATTCACTGGGCTACTAACGTAAGATACAGCAAGACCTTAGAGCCTGCATATTCATACTTACCAACAAACAGTGATAGCCTCTCCCCAGCTGTCAAACATTTGCTAGCTACAAGCAACTCACCAAGTCTAGTTTACACTGCAGCACATTACTATACATTATGAAATCAATTAGAACTGACAAGCATCAAGAGTTTCAGAAGTGAATTTTGTATATATTTTATTTGCTTAGTGCTGACTACATACTTGGTGCTGCACAGAACACAGATAACAGGAGATGCTGTTCCTGCCCCAAGGAGCTTCCAGTGTAGATCAGATATTGTACAGTCTATGATTTTGATGACACAAATCTATCAATTCCCTTGTGTCCTATGGCAAAGCAGATCACTGATCAGAGGCAGTCAAGGGATCCTTATTAGTGTGAGGCAGATTAAAATGTACAATGGAGTCCAGAGAGGGAAATCTGAGGGACTCAAGACAGGTTTGTCTCAGAGTTGGGAGCAACTGGTGAAGTTTAGTTTAGTAATGAGGACACAATGGACAAGCCTTACTATTCTGGGTTCACTTATTCACTAATATGCAGGAGTCCTTCATTTACAATTATCTCCTGATCACTAGTGTTTGGCTATACCTCTCCCATGGTGTAGTATACCTCTTTCCAGGTATTAGTTTGCTCTAGGAATCACAGAATATCAGGATTGGAAGGAACCTCAGGAGATTATCTAGTCCAACACCCTGCCCAAAGCAGGACCAATCCCCAGCTAAATCAGCCAGTGCACTATACGCCTCTAAAAAGTGCCTTGTCTGGAAACAGTGTTACAGGACAGATCACCAAGAAAAAGTTATGGTACTGCAGAAACTATGATGCTGATACTAGTGAGATGTTAGAGTACCAACACTAAAAAAAACAAAAAAAGTTCACTTATTAATGTTCATTGTATATTACAGCTCTATTTCTTTAGTAGGTACTGCCATTTTTAACACAGATGTTATTAGAACTATAAATCTGAGCAGACACTCGGGCTCACAGAACTCCCAAGTCCCACAGCTATTTTTAAGATATAAAATTTCTAGCTGTCATAAGAACATCCAAGCTTAGCCAGAGACAGTATGTCTAGAGAGACATGAATTTCTAGGTGACTTCACTGCGTTATCTGCCAGTCCTTTGTTCTCCCCAGTTTTTTTAGGTGCTTGCTAAAACTACGAAGACCTCACTGTATTCTATCTGCTCAGGGCCCTTTATATGCCCCCCATAGACTTGAGACCCAACAACTTAACCACCAACATTTAGAGTAAACCTGAAAAGTCACAAAGTTCTAGTTGTCACCCTCTTAGATGGGCCAAAAATGCCAACTTAAAACTACATTTTATAATAGACCTTCATCCAGAGTTAGTCTTTTTAGGTTTCATAATCATGTCGGAAAACTACGTCATTTAAGGAGACAATGTCATTTGTATTTCATCTTTTTTTAACTGGTTTTCCCTTAGTTTAATGACCCATCTGAAAGTGAAATCTGTTTCCTTGCCATTTTTTTCATCCATGCATGCTACTTTGCTATTGTAGTGCCATTCATGAGGCACGGCAGAAGATAAAAAAACCAGGGGGGGAGTTTAATTTCCAGAGGGTGAGGTGCTGGCAGGGGAAAAGAGGGGGATAGGAGGAAGAGACCTGAGAAAACCACCATTTTCACCTCCCAAATGAAGAAAAAGATATATAATTTTGGACCTACCAACTTCAGCTGCCCTTCCATATCTACTTGTAACAGGGTAGGCACCTACCTCTCATGAGCGCCCCCTCTGGTTGGGTGTATCCACGATCTTAAAACCAGTCCCATCCCTGCCATCAGGCTGAACCCGCTGGGTTTCCTCTCCAGAGGTAATGGTTTTGCCCACTTAGACTGGTTTGGCCCCAGTCTTCAGCTGGGCATCCTGACAGTTCAGTCCCCTTCTGGAGGTTTACTGATGTCAAATGTAGGCCCTTTCCTGATGGCCTATGGGGGGGTGGGAGGGCAACGAGGGCCCACCCACTGCTCTGGGTTCCAGCCCAGGAACCCTCAGAATAGCAGCCATGTGCCACCATGCCCCTTTAGTAAAACTACCTTTAGTTCTCTGGGTCACTTCCCCGCAGCCCCAGCCTCCATCTATGCCTTACCCTTAGCTCAGGGCTCTTCAAAGCTCAGGCCTAGTAGCCAGCCAGGAGCTCTTCCTTGCTCCCCCACTCCCTACTAGCACTGAACTGTCCATTGTGCTGCCAGCCAGAAGCCCCTCTGCACTTCTCTAGCTCCAGCAAGCAACTGAACGCTCTCTGGAGCTCCTTTATATAAGGCCCACCGGGGCTGCTTCTCCTGCAGCCACTTCAACCTGTTTGGACAACCTCTCCAATTGCTCCTTAGCTGAGACGAGCATGGCAAGACTTTGAGGCCTCCAGCAGGGGGTCTCTGGCCTCATCCACCCCATCGCACTCCTCCTTTGGCATTTCTTCAGAGTTATTTCAGACTAAAGAACAATTGTGTAGGGAAGATAGTCTTGTGCATCCTAAACCAACTGATTCTTATCTCCCCACTTCTGAAATGCTAACAAGGTAGACAGCACAAGCTCTTAGTGTGCAAATTTAGTCACAAGTCATTCAAGCACACAACAGATACTATTCCTTAAAATACTCTCAACATACAAGTTGTGATGTTCACTTCAACACAAGAAAGATTCAAAAAAGATGGATACATAAGGAATGGGATGCAGATTAATGCAGAAATATAATGCCTTTATATCCTCATTTGGATTACCATATGAGGTACTGATCAACTCCTCATAAACAAAAGTGCAGGATTAAGAAAGGATTCAGAAAAGGCCTGGCAAAACTCACATATTAAAAAAAATAAAGATGGCAGAAGACTGACTGTTTACCTTAGAAAGGAGTCATGATAAAAGTATACAAGATAAAGAATGATACATATCACTGGTTTTCAAACTTTTTTTTTCTGGCGACCCAGCTGAAAATTGTTGATGCCTGCGACTCAAGGGGATGAGGGGTTTGGAATGTGAGAGGAAGCTGGAGCAGAGGGTGTGGGTAAGGCTGGGAATGAGGAGTTCAGGATGTGGGAGGGAGCTAGGGACTGGGGCAGAAGGTCAGGGCTCTGGCTGGGGGTGCAGGCTCTGAGGTGGGGCCAGGGATGAGAGGAGTGGGGAGCACGAAGGGGCTCCAGGTTCGGGGGGGGGGGGAGCTCAGGCTGGTTCAGGGGATTGGGGGAGAGGTTTACATCCGGCAGCTTCTGGTCCGCAGTGCAGCTGGGGTGCAGGGGCAGGCTTCCCTGGGTGCTGAGCAAGGTGACTCAGTGCCTTGCATTCTGCGACTCAGGGCTAGTCTAGGGGGAGGGGGCCAACTGAAGATACGCAACTTCAGTTACGTGAAATACGTAGCTGAAGTCGGTGTATCTTCAGCTGACTTACCTGCTGTCCTCATGGCAGCGGCGGTTGGCAGCGCACTCCCCCGTCAACTCCAGCTTGTGCCTCATGGCAAGCTGTTGACAATCGACTTATGTCTTAACGAGACGCGATAAATCGATTGCCAAAAGATCGATCGCTACCCACTGATCCAGCGAGTAGTGAAGACCTACCCTCAGTACTGGGTACGACCAGAAATTTGAGAACCACTGATGTAGATAAATTGCCCCAGTGTCTGTTCTCTTTGGATCATATCAGTGAAACGAGGGGATGTTCACAGAAATCAAAACTTATCTGTTTTGAATTTGCTATAAGGAAATACTTTTCCCCACTTAACACATAATTAGACAATAACATTGCCACAGAAAGTCAAGCCGAAAATTTAGGAAGATTCAAAAAGGGATTGTAAATTTATATGGATAATAAGACCAACCAGCGTTATCATGATTAATGATGATATGGTGAGGGATACTAAGCATCATCCTTCAAGGTTTAAGTTAATCTCCATATATGAGAGATCAGGATGAGACCTAACGTGAGGGGGAAAATATCCCAGACCTGCCCACTGCTGGGTTCCTTCTTCTAATGCATCTGGTACTGGCCCTGTTGGAGACAGGATGCTATCCAAGATAGCAATTCCGACATTCCCACTTGCGTGCTGGCTATTTGTAAAGAAAACAGTCTCAATTTGTAATGAAGACAGAAACTGTTAAAAAAAAGTACTAAAGCAACGTAAAAAAAAAATTTAAACACACTCATACTTTGTATTTACAAAGCACCTGTCATCCAAGGACCTCAAAGCACTATGTTAACATTTAAGTGAACCTGTGAGGTAGGCAGGAATTCCCAACCTGTGCTTTAATCTCTTGATTTTACATTCAGCAGTTGGTACATTTTAAGTCGTATCTTCGCTAACTGCACATTACTTGGTTGCTATAGAACAACCAACCTCCATTTCCACCATCAACCATAAAGCAATGCAGAAAATCAAGCATTTATTCATGGTGAACAGAACAAAACAGTGTTAGATGAAAACAACACACTAATTACACAGCATCAACAATAGCAAGATGAAGTATTCATCAGTTTTATAACCTTAGGTAAGCTATGCTTACAAATATTCCAAGCTCCCATGTTTCTTACCTTTCATAACAGACATCTCTTTTGTTGCAATGAAAGTCTGATTCTGATAGGGCAAGTAGTATTTGGGAAAGAAAGTTGGGGGGGGGGGGTTTAAATTAGTTTTGTCATTTAAACCCTTGACATTTACAAACTCATTTGTGATATGTTCAAGGGCCAAATAGGCTGACAATGTTTCTAACTATGGATAGGATAGAACATTATTGGACAGAAAACCAGGATTAATTAGCTATGTTCTCAATATGTTAAAGTTGTAAGTAACACAAGTATAACATTTCTGCATCTGCATAATAGCCTGATACCTGTACTTCATCTGATGGTACTTTACCTTTGACCTAGTGGCTCATAATTAAGACTAGGATGTAATAATGGGTATTTTTAGTAAAAGTCATGAACAGGTTGCTGGGCACAAAACAAAACAAAAAAAGTCACTGCCTGTGACCTGTCCACAATTTATACCATGAATACCCCTTATCAAATTTTAGGTGGGGTGCTGCCACCGCTGTGGGAGGAGTCTCAGGGCGGCCAGTGACAATTCCAGCCACTACTAGGACCACTACTCAGGCGATGGTCCCCAAGGCCAGCTGCACAGCCGTTGCTTGGGCCACCCATGGGGCCAGCTACCCGAAGCTGCCAGAGCAGCAGTCAGCGCCGCTCCAGCAGCATCACTCCGGGTGGCTAGCTGTAGAGCCGCGCCAGCAGTGGCTGCTGTGGCCGACCCCAGGGTTGCTCAAGCAGCTGGCCAACTGCTTGGGCAACCCTGGAGTCAGCCACACTAGCCACTGCAGGAATCACGGAGGTCACAGGAAGTCATGGAACCCGTGACTTCTGCAACCTCAGTGACAAACACGAGGCCCTAGTCATAACAGTAGGGCCTTACACTCAAGATAAGGATATGTCAATAGTAAGCTTGATCAATCCCCTGACATTAATGACAAATTAAAAATTGTATATCCTACACACATGCTGTTTCCTTGATTGTTGGTGCCTGACGTATAAATAACTGAAAGAATTCTCCATCTGCTACACCCTCCCCATCATTTAAACCAACATTCTCATCCCAATTTATGCTTACTTTGCTTTGCATAACAACCGTGCCTTGACCTGGACTGGTCTTTCCTTGGTGCAGAGTTGCTACCAGATGTCCAGGTTGTACATTTCACGTGATAAAGTTCCCAGATAGAAACATGCTCCTCAGACAGACCACAACAAGATACCCTGAATGATAACCAGAAAGTCATCACAGTGGTTAGTAGCAGCTATGTTTCCATTGCAGTTGGGTCAGACCTGATGTGGCAGCAACAGAGCACCTAAGTGGTGTATTAGGAATTACTATTATTTGTGCTATCAAAGTATTTAGGAGTCTCGGTCATGGACCTGGACTTCACTGTACTAGGCACTGTACAAATAGAGCAAAAGCAAAAAGACTGTAAGCTCTTTAGGGCAGGACCGACTGAGGTCTGGTCTACACTTAAAAGTTAGGTCAACACAATTCTAGTGCTCTGGGGTATGATAAATTCTGTCACTCGCACAGGTGGAGTTTCTACAGCAATGGGAAAACCCCTTTCATTGCTCTAGGAAGCATATACTCCAAGATAATACAACAACATAGCTACAGCACTGTAGCTGTGCCACTGTCAGCCTTTGCACACAGTATGCAACACTGAGAAGGAAACGATCAATTAAAGTACCATAGCAAGCTGCTTTTCTGAGCAGGCTCTTAATAGGATAGAAAAGTAAATAAGAGATTTAGGAGAGCAATTGTTACCAAGGAGGGGAACAAGAAGAATCAGACCCCCCCAAAGTCCCTCTGAGATTAATGGAGGATGTATCAGAACTGCTATGACCCTTCCATCAAAACACTGATCCTGTCTAGAAGCAACATGGTGAATAAAGGTAAAGGTTGAGAAACAGGAATGCCCATATTCTAGTCTTAGTGCTGCCACTAACCTGCTAAGGAACCTCAGGCCAGTCACTGGCCATACCAGAATTAAAGCAGTTTCTGAAGTAGGACTAAACACAGTTCTCCCTTGTTTACACTTGCATTTAAACTGCATTATTGACACCTGCTGTCAGCACCACACAATATTTCCTTTGTATAGGCAAGCTTTTAACTGCTTGGTGCCTCAGTTTCCCTAGCTGTAAGGTAACTAACTGCCCACCTCACCTGGGCCTTGTGAAGGTTAGTGTTTGTACAATGTTAAATTTTATCCAGCTTGCCATATAGCTGTGAAGCATCATTACTATACTGTGCTACAGGCAATCCTCCTCCAACCCACAAACTGACATTCCATTCCCATGGGGAAGAAGAAACAAAGAACAGTCTCCCAGAAGCAATAAGCTGTCGATATCCCATTGGTACAGCAAAGACAGGAGAGCCCCATTACTCCGAGGAGCAGAACTGTAGCCAAGACCCAACACCCATTATTCTACCCTCTGACACACGAAGTTCTCCTCGGCGCCCATACAGCCTCTCTTCCCCTAAACGATCCCCCACCAGCTCCCCTCCCCTACAGGGCTTGCCCTACAGTTCTCCTCTCCCCCATAACCGCTCCCTCTACGATAGATCCTCCCTCTCCCCTCCCCAGCCCCGCTCCCATAATACGATCCTTCACTCCAGCGCCTTCCCCTACGGCCCCGCTCTCCCTGGACATAAACCTCCGCCCGTTCCCACAGAACTCTGCTCTGCCCGCCGCCCGGGCTCCCCGCGGCTCAGCCCCAGGCCCGGCGCCCAACTGCAGGGCCCGGCGCGGCCGCACTTACTTTCTGTATCCGCTTCAGCGCCATGGAGGGCGATACGGCGGGCGGGGACGCGCTCCGGCTCGGGAGTCTGGGAAGCGGCGGTGGCGGGCGGCTGCTCCCCAGCTGGGCGCGTGCGATCGCTCCGGGCGGAGGCCGGGCTCAGGGCGTGAGGGACCAGGACCGGGGCCGGATCCTCTCCGCTCTCACTCGCTGGCTCTTTTGTTTCCGCTTTTACTTATAGACGGAGCCCCGCGCCAGCTGCATTCTGGGAAATGTAGTCCGGAGGCGAGAGGGCGGCGCAGCGCCCCCTAGCGTCCTAGTGCGGAGCCTGCAGGCCCACGCCGCCAGCAGCACGAGGGTGAGGCCGGTAGTTGCTGTTGCCCAGGGCCCTGTACCTTGGGATTAAAGCCAGGAGCAAATTCAAAACTACAATTAATCCACTCCATGGTCATTTCTCCGCCATAGAGATGTGAAAGGATGGAAAGTGCACACAACCTTAACCGTGATCCCACCCTCACCAACCAAACACCTGGGGCACTCAGGTTGCAGTTTGGCCTTGTCTTCTTTGCTATGGAACTTTACTCAAAAATTCCAAATGGTTCTCCCAGATGTTCCAGTGGGAATATTTCATAAATGTGCCACGTGTAGACATAACTAAAGAAGGCTATAGCTATGCAAAGACCAAGCTGCACTGCTTTTAATGCTGCCACAACATGCAATTAACCAAGCAGTGTCCAATAGAAATTCGATGCTGACCACACAGCTAGCCACACTTGTGGTTTTGATTTCTTCTTATTAGCCACATTACAAAAAAACACTTTAAGCCACATTATAAAAGAGCCACATGCATTAGCCACAATTCAATAGCATATTAGCCACATGTGGCTAGTGGCGGTCATATTGGACACCGCTGAACTAACCTATCAAAGTAGCAATGCAAGCTCATTTCTATGCTGTCAAAAACATTAATATGATTAAGATGTTTGCTGTTTGAGGATTATTTATATTCTAGTAGCACACATTCATACATGAATATATAATGTAAGAAAAACATTTGGTAATTAACCATTGGAACAATTTATTACAGATTGTGGTGGTTTCTGGTCACTGACCATTTTTAAATCAAGATTGGATGTTTTTCAAAGCGATATGCTCCAAAAGTTCCTTAAGTCCTGTGTTATACAACTAGATGATCATAATGGTTTTTTCTGGTCTTGAAATTGATGAAAACCCACTGCGACATGCATTTCACAAAGAAATCTTTTCTCCCATCTTTTGACAGTTATTGGAGTTAAATAACTAAATATTAACAAAAAATATATTTTTTTAATAGTCTAGTTAAACTTCTCTTAGCTGGCCACACTCTTGATTCATGTGAGTGTGAGGTAATAATGCTACTTATTCTCCAATTATCCATAGATTCTCCCAGGAAAAATATGGTAAGCTAGATCTGAAATTCTAATGTAAACAACAAACAAAAAGTAATACTTCAATTTTTAGCAGATCTTTATGCATAATAAAGAAATAAAATTGTGCTCAAACAATGTTATTTTCCTTTGAATGTCACATTTTAAACTTTGTCCAAGCTACACAAATTTAAACTGGTTTTGTAAACAAGTCAGTTTAGTTGACTTCAAAGCATAAATCAGCCTGGGAAGTAGTTACACTATTTTTACACCAATGTTAGGCCATCTGCACTGTCCTTGAGAACGTCAGGTCTCATGATTTGCAAAATTATGACACTGTTTACACTCATCTTTGATCTTTCTAAAAGGTTAAAAATATAAACATTGAAAGATTGCTCATCCAGATATACACTTATTTTAATAGAATATTCCAAATTTATGCACCTGTGGTTATTTTAATCGCATGTCTGATTATAAGATTTAGATAGATGCAGATTCATTAAAATTAGTATATAATTATTGGCATCATTTGTCAAGCACATTTTTCACAAGAAATTTCCCCTGTTATTTGGGACCACATTTTATTTTTCCACTATAATTTTATTTGTAAGACTGCACCATTTATATTATACCCTATATTCATATATTGGGCCTAAGCCTGTGACATCTTGTGAGAGACCACCTTAGAAGGCTGTGTGCACACATCAGTTGCAACAGAAAAACAGGAATTTGTTTCTTTATGTTGGGTTGGTTGTCCAATAAGTTGGTAGAGCAATATCTGCACTCCATCACCAATGACAACCCAAGACCTAGTTAGCTGCCCAGTGGTCTGACTTGCCTTGTGCATACATTGGTTTATATGCAAACCTCATGAGATTATGTCTTTGGCAGGAGGAACCTGGAGCAATAGTCATAATCTAGTTCTATACCCTGCTGAGGGTACATGCAAGTTTATCCATATACAGTACTGGAAACCAGTCGAATCCAATTGGCATCTTCTGCATCAGGACAAAGAACCAGTTTTGGGCTGTATGAAGTCAAGTTATTCTGTAATGCTTGCAGCCTCAGAAAAAGGCAGCAACTGCTTGCATTATTCCCCATTCTTGGGTGAGATTGATGAGATCTAGTGCAAGCGGAGAAGAAGTCTGCCTTATTTTGACTGAATTTCAGACTCCCTTGGTCTTGCACACAAGGAACTGAAAGGTGCTTAATGAACTCGGAGCAACCCACCCTGGGTCATCTCATGTGATTCTAGTAAAAGAATCACAAAAGGCACATTGCTTATTAGAAAAACCTTCTTAGAATTCTGAGACAAAAAACAACAAAAGGATTGAGATGGAGTTATGCTTGCATCAGTCTGGTAGGTATCGGTAATTTAAGATAATAAAAATTACACAGATGTTTGTAATTATTCCAAAACCAAGCATTATAAGCCTAGGAAATTCAGATTTAAGTTTACATATAAAATAAATCTAAATAGATTAAAACATACAATCTTAACTCTGCCCTGTAGTGGTGTCATACAATAATTATCATAGGAATATGATTAAGGCATTTTAATGTTTGTTATTCAAGATTAGTTTATGCTGATTTTTAGAGACATTAGATTTTGATAGTGTTTTCTTTCCTCTTGTGGTATTACTATAAGACAGAGTTAAGATTGTTTGGAGTGCATATTGTACCTTATCTATTTGGATTTCTTCTAAGTGTAACCTTAATTCTCAATTTCCTGAGTTTACAATGCTTGGCTTTGGGATAATGACAAGTATCTCTAGCATTTTTTACCCTTAAATGAGATACACATTCTCAAACTTAACACCATCTTAACACTAAGGAAATTCTCATATTAAAAAAACCAAGTTTTTTTTAAAAGAAACAAACATTTCATACTTGAATACTGAAGAAAAACCCCAAAGCAAATGCTACCAAGCAATATTTCTAATGATTGGATTTTATGTAGTATCATTCTTAATTTATTTTAACTTCTAAGGGAAGATTCAACAGTACATCAAAACATCAAGCAGCCAGAGCACATCAGCCAAATAAGACGGAGCTACAGCTGCTTTGCATCACTAGAACAACACAAAGCAGTTAACAGAAATCCTAACAGGATAGTTACTTGTACCTCAAGGACAGTTCAGATCAAATGCATTTTACTCTCTAAAGATCACTCAGAATAGTGGGAAAAATCAGGTTACAACACAAATACTACTATTTGATAGACTAATCACATTTTTTCCATGTGGTAGCTGATCTACTGCATGTAATGAATTTATGGTTACTTAGAATCGTAGTCCTGGAAGGGACCCTCAGGAGATCATCTAATTCAACCCCCTGCCCAAAGCAGGACCAATCCCTGATTAAATCATCCAACAGAGTTTTGCCCTGTATCACCCCATCAAGGACAACTCACAACCTTGGGTTTAGTAAGCTAGTGCTCAAATCACAGAGCTACTCCTTCCACACCAAGACAGATATCTGAGAATTTGATGTATAGCCTATCACCTGACCAGGGACTTGAACCCTGGATCCTCAAATTAAAAGTCTGATGCTCTACCAGTGGAGTTAGCCAGGCCTGTTGATAGTATTGATGAAGAATTTGTATTCTTTATTTTCTGTACCATGGAATTTTATTCAGCTATTTTAATTTTCCAGAGCCACAGTAAGTTTAGAAAAGAGATTTCCATACACACCGTATAGCAGTAACTCTCTTGTTCTGAACATATCTTAGTTCATTTAATTTTGTTACATTATTTATTATAATATTTTCATGCCTTGTATCAAAGTTGCAAATTCCTATTAATTTGAAATCCCTAAAATAATAACATGGAATCCACAATTAAATCAACAACAGCTCTGATGGATGTGCTAAACAGTACAATAGGAAGTACTTGAGTCTACAGAGTTTTACAGCTTCTATACATGAACATTAATCACACAAGACAATTGCACAGTAACTTTTGGCATACTGTATCCTGAAGACCTTTGAGTATAAAGCCTTAAAATCACTATTACAATTTTTACCACTCAAATATTTGTTGATGTTCTTGACATCTGGGAATAGTGAAGACAGTACAGTAGTGTAACATGTACATCAGCCAGCCTCATTCCTCTATAAGTTTATATGTCACAATATAGATATTTTGCACATTTTGGAGAGGGCTCATGGAAAGTCAGTTTGCTTGGTAATGTGTAGTTATTACATTACAAATGTACATTGTCACTTTTTAGATCATAACTTTAGATTCCAACCCACAGAGTCTAAGTAGATTGTGGACACTCTTCCAAGGCAAAACTCTCTTCCTTCAATTGTTTGCTTTGAACATAGTCAGCAAAAGGGTAGTTCCAATTTATTTGTTTCCCTAAAGTGTGGTTGTATTCTGGAAAGCAGTATTGCCAAATACAAGCATTCAAAAATTATGAGAGAGGTCCAGCCAAATCATGGGGTTCTTGTAAATAAATTATTTTGGGTATTTATTTGTTTTTCTGGTTTTTGAGCCTTCAGGGGTATTGTTTTAAAGTTTTCTCTGCAAACCTGAGATTGAGAAACGTGCTTTTGAAAAAATAAATCAAAGCTTAAATGTGTGAGAAAGAATGAATCTGCTTGGTTCTCAGATTCCAGGCTGAATTTGCACAACTAGTAATTAGAAAAAAAAAACTTTTAAAACCTGTAAACTGAAGGCACTTGATATGGGAATCATTCCATAGGTGACACTTCTCTAACAAAACTCTATTGCCACAACACAATGAATACAAAATCATTACAGAAAATATCCAATGGCAAGTGAAAAGTCAATGCTACATTTTACAATGGTGGATGCGAGATGATTAGCTAATGTTTGTCCAACACTGCAGTGCTAAATATTATCATTATTATTGATAATACCCATTTTAATTGCAAGGCCACATCACTGCATTTTTTCTTTATAGGAGCTCCTTATGAATCTGTGCTTTCTACCCACCTAGGATGTTTGCAAGGGGTCTTCACAGGGGGCTGTATGAATGCAAGGGTCTCTATCTTGATCTGTGGATGACACATCATGATTGTGTAGGTATGATGTTCCTAGGGGACCAATTACTTACAAGCAGTGTTGCTAAAACTCATGGGATTTTATTGCAGGTCTCAGAGTATTTGGTGTTTTTCTCAAAGCCTCAGCTCCTGGAGTCAAGTGAGAATCTCAGATGTGTTTTTTAGTTTCTAGGTGGTGTGGAAAAGTCTGAAAACGGGACCCCTAAACAGCAAAAGCCTCATACAATGAACCAACGTGTTACTTTAGTCTCGTGCTTTCCAGACTCCCAGCTCATGCTAACAGAGCACTTGGGTAGAGAGGCTGCGCAAGAGCCCACGAAGGCCGCAGGTCCCCCATGTTCCGTTCGCGGGGCAGAGGTGCAGGGCCCTGCCTAAAATCCTGATGTTTGCAAGCGAGGGGCACGGGAGCCCGTCTCAGTGTCCACGCGCGGGTGGGAAGCAGCAGGGTCCAGCCACCTAGCGGGGACGACGCGCGCAAGTCGCGCCCCTTCCTCCGCGACCAGGCAGCACGGCCCCTTTAAGAGCAAGGCCCGCCGCCGCTGTCGTATGAGTTCCTGCACGCACGCGCAACTGCGCCCGAGCAGCCTTTGTGCCCTCTAGGCGTTCGGGAGGCTGGTGGCAGGGGTGCTGGGTGCGGGAGCAATGGGGCTCGGATCGAACTGCTCAGCGCGAGGTAGGTAGGCGGGCGGGCGGGCGGGCGCGCGCTTGCGGGATGGTACGTTCCGCTGGGGGTTGCCTTCTCTCTGCTCGCCGCCTTCACAGTTCGCTTCCAATTGCCCTGCTCGCCCCCCCCCCCCCCCCCCCCGCATTATTCTCACCTTGGGGCCCTCCCTGCTTGGGCATGGGGTGTATCTGAACGCGGAAGGCTGCGATTCCACCCCTGTTTTTCAGGAGGGGCCTGGCTCGGATTCTTTATCCCTCTATCTTGCAGGTCATTGTAGTAGCCGTGCAATAGCTGGGTGGCTGTGTCGTGGTGGTGGGGTATCACGATGCAGAGGAAGCACTGGCTGATCCGCAGAAGGATGGGGCTTCCCTGGGAAATGCAGTGACCTTCACAGGCTGTCTTGTGCGGTTGATATCTTCGTGCAAGAGTTTATCGCCCAAGCTTCTCACATTTACTAGTAGTAAATCATTAATCCAGTAAAATGGTTATATCCACTGAGTTCTGGTATTGTGTGTTTTGTGATAGTATCTAGAAGCCCCAGGATTAGTCATTCATGGTCGTAGGTGCTGTGCAAGTATAGCAAACTCCCTCTCTTTTTACCCACCTGTTTTTGCTTCCTAGCAGCTCTTTGATGAGAGTTCTCTTACTAAAGAATCCTTTGAGTGCATTTTTTTTCCTTCCCCTGACCATGTGCCTTGTAGTGGATGCTTGGCTTCTCTGCTGAAAACTAAGAAACTAGTGGATTTTTTTTCTCTTTAAAATATGAGATTTTTCAATTTAAATGTGAGTGGCATTTCTCTACGTTGTAGGATTTAAGAGCAACATTTCTGTTAGGGGTCATTAACCTCACAATGTTGTTACCTATCTAGTGTCATATTCTTGAGTAACTCAGCAAAAAGGTGAGGGAATTTTCTTATAGCTATAAATGTAGGTAGTAATCAGTGCTTACTATTGTGAGCTGTTGACTCATACTGCAAAATACCAAGAACCCTTCCCAAAAGTGAATAACTCAATAGTAAAGCTGTAGTAAAATGTAATTCTTGTATAACCTTGGCCCTAGGGAATCATGTGACTAGGTAGTGTTGATGAGTGGCCAAGTGAAGGTAGTGACAGAGTCCTATGGCACCTTAAAGACTAACTAAAATATTAGAGCATAAGCTTTCATGGGCACTTTGTCGGATACATGCAATGGAAGTATTGGCTTTTGAGGGCAAATACGGATTTGATTACACTAGCACTTTTTTGGGTAAAACTTTTATTGGTCAGGGGTGTGAAGAACAAACAAACAAACAAAACCCACCACCACCACCCCTCCCCGAGAAACAAACATGCCAGTGTGGACAGCCATGTGCTGGTGAGAGATGCTCTCTTGCCAACATAGCTACTGCTGCTAATTGGGGTGATTTAATTATGCCTGCAGGAGACCTTTTTTAGGAAGAAAAGTTGTCCTTGTAAAAGCGATCTCTCCCTCCCCTGCTCTCCCTGCCAGGGGAGTACAGAGCTGTTTCTAAGCTGCTGCTCCTTTTAAAAGGGACCAAATACTGCAGAAGCAAAGGACTAGGTCAATGTAGCCTTTACTGGAATGGGTGGGAAAAGGGAGAGAGCAGGCTGTCCAAAGCAAATGGTGCAAGAGGAACTGGGCTCGTTGGCAAGAGGACTAGGAAGAGGATAAGTAAAAGTCCTATAATAGAGGTAGGGATGTCAGAAGTATGTTAAGTGTTAGCATGTTTTATTCTCTAGGATTAGAATGAGGGTCTCCTACTGGTCATGTGATTGTCTCTTCTAAACCATAAACAATGCAGGCTAAGCAAGTCTCAAATTCCTAGTCTAAGATGGCTTTGGTGGTTATAGCATAGTTACATGAGTGTCTTTTAAATCTGCAGAAAGAATCTTGTAGACCTCTGATGCTCATCTGACTTATGGATGAGTGGTGGAGAGTCAGTGTTTACATATACAGTAGGAGAACATCTGAGTGGGACTGATCCCTCAAATTGCCCTGCTGCTGACTTTGTCTGGAGGGAGAGACTCCTGCCACTTCTAGAGCTGGGTGTTACGGCAACCAGGCAAGAGAATTCTGTGACAGTTGGGCAGAAACTCAGGGTACTTTCAAGTGGAAGACACCAGGCAAAAACTTGAAGTAGGACTTCAAAAAAAAGTGGATTAATTGCAGAGAAGGAAAATGATATCAAGTGAGACAAAGAGGAGTGCAAAGATGTAGAGATGCAGAGATGAACATAAGATGATAAAAGTGAGAAATGGGGAGAGAAACACTTGTTTATATAAACCCCAGTGGCTTTGAGAAACTGAAAACTTTAGAACAGATAAGACAAGTAGAACTTGTTCTTTTACAGCCTGTGAGAAATGCAGGTTCACACTAGTAATGTTTATGTGGGGATTTAATCTTTTAGCTTTATTTCAGTTACCTTTAAAAAGGTAAATAATGACAAGTGTCATAATTTGTATTCATAATGTAAAATCGGTTCCTCTTGTGCCCAGTGCCTAGCATTCACTATGTTTAAGGAAATGTAGTTAAAGGAATATTGTAAACCAGTTATGAACAAAATTTGACTGGTTTTGTTTGCAGAGCTGTGCTGACATCATCAGGGATGCAGATGCCTGAGCGAAAAATAAATGGAAAGCCACATTAGTTCCATTTCCTCATAGGTTCCCCTTCTTTAATAGAAAGGGACAAATTAATTGAATGGGTGTGGGAAGAAATCGGTTTTATTTTCAAAACACTGTGTCAGAGTAGTAGAACTGTGTTTTAAGCACAAATATGACTCTGGGAGCAAAACTGAATGAAATATTCCATTAAAGGTTTTGCCAATCTCTCTTTTTTTATCTCTTGCTCTAGTAGAATGGGTTGCTGCAATCTCGTTAGCTGCAGGAGTAGCTGCTGTTGGATATCTAGCATACACAAGATTCCTCTCTAAAGACAAATGCTGCAAGGAGATGGTAAATCTCCATATACAGAAAGATAACCCCAAGGTAGTCCATGCATTTGATATGGAAGATCTGGGAGACAAAGCTGTGTACTGTCGTTGCTGGAGATCTAAGAAGGTGAGAAGGAAAAATTGTAAATATTTGTTAATGTGCGAGAATCCTCTTAAGCTTGTCTCTGTTGTATTATTTGATACTTGTTTCTTTTTCTTCAACAAATGTATTATTTATTTAGAGTAATCTAGTGTAGGAGTGAAATGTAGCAATTATGTAATCTACAGAACTAAAATGTAAAACACATGCAGTTGTAAAGCTTCAGGTTTTCTTGGATACTGCATTAATAGTTCTAATAATAAAGGGAGGGTGTTCCAGCTATGGATTCTGCAAAATGGCCATGTAATTCTAGAGATCCTCAGAGCTCGTAGGATCTAGTAATCACTCAACTACAGGAGAGGGCAAACTACAGCGATTGCCGCCCCTGTGGTGCTGCAGGCTCTGTGCCGCTCCCAGAAGCGGCTCAAACTGAAAATACAACTTCTGTTTAAATTAGTGTATAGTGTAATTTCTATGAAGCACGCAGGCAGATAAGGATTCTGCCTTGGCCTGGTGCACGCTGCTGCCACTCGGAGCCACGCCAGGTAAGCAGCGCTGGGTGAGAGCCCGAACCCTTACTCCACCCTCTCCTGCACTCAACCCTCTGTCCTGAATCTCCTCCTGCACTGTGCACCCCTTCCTGTACTGCAACCCCCTTCCCTGAGCCCCCTCATATACCCCTCACCTCTCCTCTGCCCCAGCCCTGTGCCATGAGCACCATCTTGCACACTGCACCCTCTGCCCCAGCCCTACATTCATGGCCTTGCAAGCAATTTTCCCATCCAGATGTGGCCCTTGGGGCAAAAAGTCTGCTACCCCTTCTCTACTAAGTACAGGAACCCAACACTTTCTAGTTGACAGTACTACTGTCTGTGAATCAGTGCTCTTTTCCTTTGATCAAGGTGAAAAAGGATACATACGGTTGAAATTGAGTTAATTTTTAAAAAATGAGTTGGGAGAAGTTCCTGGACCTGGTCCTACTCTCTTGTCCCAGAATGATGGGATTGTAACTTTCTATAGCAAAGCATGCAGGAAAAGGGGCAAGTTATAGAACAGTATCCCTCAGTTATGCAGAGGGAGACTTGGAGGGAATAAAATGGTTGGAAACAGTTCCAGGAGAAGGGGAAGCCTGAACTCCATGTGTTAAATCGCTTTAGAGAACTTGTGACCCTTGGAGAATCTGGTGGAAGTGGGGAAAGAAATTCTCCCATAGGATTACAAGGAAAGTTCTTGGTGGTCTTAAAGGACTCCAGACATTTTCTTAAATCAACTTCAGCCTTCCACAGGTGTGGGGTTTTTTTCTTAGCATATCTGAGAAACAAATATATTTATTAGACGAAAAATTAATTCAAAAATTGTTATAAATTAATCTCAATAACAATACTAAATCTTCTCAACTAGTAATGGACAGTAGAATCATTTATATTGCTCTTTCGGATGACCAATTAGATATTCCAGCATACTCCTCTGGTTATATTTATCCTTCATTATTGATTTCCTTGACCCCAGAATATTTTGGGTAAGAATATCTCTTTTCATACTTCATATGAAATGTCTACACTCAGGTTAGATCACATGCAAAGTTTCTCATTGGCTCTTTTTTAACCTGAGGCTGTTTGTACCTTTCTATGACCAAAAGGTGCAAAGTAACAGTAAGTGATTAAGTTGTGCAAGGATTTCTCGTCTAATGTTAGCTTGTCACCCAAACCAAACCCTATGAGGCTCACAATACATAGTTAGGGGTTTGGCATTGGCTTCATTTGGGCTCAAACTGAAAATACAACTTTCGTTAAATAAATTAGTGTAATATAACTTCCAGGAAGCATAGCACATACTCTTCTGATAATCTAATATTTTCTACTTTTTGGTTCAAGTATTTAAGAGCTTGCTTGTTTGTTTTTAAAAACTAAGAAGTCCAAAAGGACTAAATTAACATTTGTTGTTCACGCTAGAATTTAGTGCTGTATCATTACAGCTTGAAATCTCTTTTGACCTTCCTCCTTTTGTTTTCACTTTTTCCTCTTTGCCAGCCTGCCCCCACAGACATCAGACACTTTTTTCTTTTTTTCTTTTTTTTTTGGTTTGCATTCCTCTTTTGATGTGGATGATGCTTCTGACTCCAGATTAGTTAAGAGATGGACGTTCCTTAGCTGTTGTGCACATTCTCCATTCAAAACTACTTCTCCCCCGCTCCCCAAAATTCTGCTGCTGTACTCGTAGTGCATGTCGATAACTCTCTCATCAGCCATCCCAAACTTCATAGTTAATGCGGCAATTTCAGTGGGAAGGAGCATCTCAGCACTGAACAATACTTATTTTTCCTCCCTGCACGTACATTGGATCCTAAACACTCTAATAGGTCTGCTTAATTCACAAGTCATAGGACAAATGTTTTGTGGTATAGGGGTTTACTATCTACAGTATTTCATAAGATTGGTGGTGATAGAGAATGAAAAGAGGATTTTGGGGGATATGGGTTTTTTTTTTGTTTTTCTTTCTCTCTCCCTTGAGTCTCAGTGCATCTGCTCTTCACTACCAAAGGACTGTGAGCAAAAACTTAAGGGATGTTAAACTGTATATAGTGTAATCAAGCTTTACGGTTGAAAGCATTTCTATGCTGTACATGTCGGTGACAGAGATGTGTATATATATTAGTCATGTTGCTATGATATTTATACTATAATTGGCAAGAGCTTAAATATCCTTGTGGTTTACTAAAGGGATGTTTACGTTGGCCTCTTTTCTCCCCTTGTCACTGGTGCAGTTTGATCAGTGGTATCACTTTCTGAGCACTGGTGCTGCTGGTGTCTTCACCACCATCTTAACTAATGCATGTCTAGAGGATATGTTAGCTAAAATGTCAGTGGCTGCCAGTACCTTGTTCTAACTGGGGCTCCTACTGACAGGAGCTATAGTGGGGAAACCTTTTTTCTCCCTTAAAGTCAGAGCCTTTTCATTGATAACTCTTAAAATTAAAAGCAACTCTCTGATGCATCAAGAAACAAGTTAATCAAGGTGCCCTCAAGCACCAGTGTTTCTTATAACATAATCCTGTTGAAATAATCTTTAAAGTGTGTTGGAACAGGGAAGTCCAATCTAAATCGGTGTTGGTAACATTTATCTCAGGGAAAGCTTACTGAATGTCTGGATTAAAGGATAACCATATTGTTAGGGCTGAAATTCTAAGAATAACCAATTACAAAGTGAGCTTATTTTTTTCTGATTCTGAAAAATGCCAGCCCTGTCAGATAATGGCTGCAACATGGGTTGTGGGTAGAGGGGTGGGGGGAATCTAACTTCTAAGAACATTATTTTGCCAAAAATGTCTTGTGTAACTTGCAGATACTTCCTTGGTTATGATTTCAAAAATAGAAATAACATGCAGATCTGGAGTTCTCCCCTGTCTCTTGCTATTTAAATCTAGGTTTCTAATCCTTCAGGTTGAGTCTGGGGTGGGGCAGCAATTATTCTTACGTAAGAAATACCATTGCGGAAGATGAAATTTGTTTTTTCATTTCATCAGTCGCTTTGGGTGAATTTCATCAAACACTGATTGCCTTTAAGTTTTACTGAGTATTAGTCAAGACAGTCAAAGGGACTGATTTGGTGGTGAAGATAATTTATGATGCAGGAATATTAGTATTCTATAAACTTTTTTTGTTAATTTGGAAACTTCCATTTGCCACTTGCAGAATGACAATAACCAGTGCTTCAACTATTTCTGTATCAACTATGTTTAACCGCCTCTGCAAACCATCCTGGAGCAGGCCAGACCCTCTTTAACTAACTTCCATTAACTTTGTTGGATATTTGCTCGGTCACAGGAGGCAGCTGTTGGGAGGTGGCTAAACAGCCAAGTTGCTACACCTAGCTAACAGAGCTCTGCTGTGGGTTTTGCTTTAGGTGGAGAGTGTCTTATTTCCTCGATATAGCAAGAAAGAATTAAAAGATGGCTTCTTTACAGAAGTGGGGATCTAAAGGTTTTTACCAGGTCTACACTAGAAACTGTTGTCAGTATAGCAATGTCAGTGATCTCTTAAACAACCAAACCCTCAGTGGTGGCAAAAACCCTAGTGTAGATGCAGTTATACCAACAAAAGAACTTTTTTGGGTTGGGGGAAAAGGGAACGGCATGGCTTACTTCACGTAGGGAACTGACTAGCTATACAGACAAAAGAACTTCTGTCAGTATAAGCTGTCTCCCCACTAGGAGGATTTGCGGGTAGCTATACTAACAAACCTGTTCTAGTGTAAGCAAGGATCTACTTTTCTTCTTAAAGGAGAGGATCCAAAAACTGAGACTCTTGTGCAAACCTTTGGTAATCTTCACTGCACTCCAGAGTCCTCCCTAGGGAATAGGGAGTGATGTGGAGGCGGTGAAAAGGAAGTTTGAGGCCAGCCTCTCCTGCTTGTTTCTGACAAGGGTCTGAGAATGAAGCTCCAAAGTGTATTGTGAATTTGGGTTCTTTTCCTAGTTACAGTGCTCCCGTACATTACACTTACAGGTAATGAACACTTAAACATATCTAGCAAATATTAATTTAAGTTCTTGTAATAACACTTGAGGTACCACTTGCATTGTAAATGTATCTTTACTGTGTGAAGCCATTTTCATAACTTTGGGGGTTAAATTTCCTTCTCACTTAGTTTTAAATGCATTCTTTAATATTGTTCTGGTCTTTTTTTCAGTTTCCATTGTGTGACGGTTCTCACACAAAGCACAATGATGAAACTGGGGACAACGTTGGGCCTCTGATCATCAAGAGAAAGGAAGCATAAACTGGATGGTTCAAGGCCATGATCTGTCACATTATCTGCTTATTTGTAATTGGAGTAAAGATAAGTTCTGTCTTAGTCATGTCACTGAAGATTTTTGGGTGTGGTACAAAGCAGGCTCTAGCTTGTGTATTTCATGGTGCTTGCCTTGTTTTAGACACTACATATATATGTTAAATACTCATGGCTTAAGGCTATTTGTCTCATGAACTGTGTTATTAAGTATGAAATTAAAGTGACAATTGTACTCAGAACTATATGAAGATAATATATTAAATTATTTTCAAATACTTGTGTTCTACAAGAAAACTCTTGTTCTACTTAATCTGAAACTACAGAAAAGGTGACTGATACTCTGATGCAAGTGAGATTCATGAGAAATCATGGTTCCAAGAGCATTAAATGCAACTTAATACATCCACAAAGTGTAGCACATACAGTGATTAAGAATAACATGTGCCATTTAGGACAGTTGTACAAAGGTGTTGGCTAAACTTTTTCCTGTTTTGCCAACTTCAACTTACAACTTCAATAAAAATCCAAGTTAAAACACTAATAAGAATAAACAAAAGGGCTTAGTGTAAGAATGTACCAAAAACTAAGTAGGTAGGGTCATACTTACTACAGACAGGCCATTACTCTACTAAAATTAGTGGAGTTACACCAGATTTGAATTTAAACCAGAGTGTGTGGTCTCTAGAGTTGTACAACTGTCTTTGGGGGTGGGATAGGGAGTAGAAAGTGGTATTTGTGCGTACATGAGACTGGGTTTTTTGTTTTTTTTAAAAGCACAACTTCATTTTATATGCCAGAGAATACCTTACTACATCTTCCCTGTTAAGGCATGTTCATATAAGTTTTTCAAATCTTCAGCCACTGGTGGTGGTTTTGCACACCTCTTCTGCCATTAATTTTGCTTCCCATTACAAATATGAGACAGACAAACCATAAAGTCAGTTTAGTAAGTATCCCCACTTACACAGATACTCACAAAGCATGTCTGAAAAGAAAAGCCCAGGATTTGTATTAGAGGAGGGGATAGGGAACAACTTCATATTAGACCCAGCTCTCCTAACTCAGTGAAGTGTGTTGTGTAACCAGTAACTTTACATGCTGTGCAACCCTGACTTACTGGTGTCCAGAAAGGAGGTGACTATCAGAGCTAGGGAAATCTTCCCAGTATTATTCAATAGGACAGATTTTTAACCAAGGTCCTATGTGTACCCTCTGTCTCTTCACTGAAATGGATCTTTGAGGGTGGGGGTGAGAGAGTGTTTGTTTTCTCTGAAACACAAAGCAGCAACATGCTGCTAAGACTGGGACTTTGGGGATAAGCTGTCATAAAAAAACTGCAATAGCCAGTGGGCCAAATTCTGCACTCCTTTAGACCTTGCTGACCTCCACAGAGATTGAAAGGAAAGAACTTGGCCCAGAGTGAGAGATGATTTTTGATTTTCATCAGAGGTGGAGTTGAAGCAAACTAACTAATTCTAGCTGAGACTACTGGGTAAAGCTGTGAATAAACAATGTTGTTTCCACCTTTTCCTGTTTTGCCAAATAAAGGTGTCAAATACACACACGATAGAAGTACCAGCATTAGATAGACCATGGTAAAAAAAATTCCATAAAACAGTGATGTCATCCAAAACAGGAGGAGTTAGCTTTAATGAAAGTATGTCACTGCAGAATTTTTTTTATTTCTCAAGTACACAGTAGGATTGACCTAATAATTATCTGCATAGTAGACAACACAGGTGTTGTACTCAGTACTTTTTTTTTTTTAAAGGAAAGTTACTTTATATGAACACTTGTACCCAAACGATTACTGTAGCTAAAAAACTTGTGTTCATGTCCGATAACGTGGAAAGAAATAACAGAAATAAAACCTATATTTGACTGCCACTGAATGAATAAAATGCCATTGGATGTTTCATAGACTTTCAATAATCAAGTTCAAAAATTTCCAGATGAATCCCCTAGTTGTGAAATTTCTTCCTGCAGTCTATCAGGAAAATATTTCCTTTTTATTTTAGGGTAAGGGAAGTTCATTTAGTGAAAAGCTTTAGGAGAAGATTGGTTAAGCCAAATTCTATGCTGCTTTACATGCTGTGCATTTGTATTGAAAATAGAGCAGTTTATTAACTTTGCCATAAAATGATTAATTTAATACTTCTAGAGCAGGGGTTGTCAGACTCTTTGGCTGGAGGGCCACAGCCAGGTTCTGAAATTGTATGGAGGGACGAGTAGGGAATTCTGTGCCTCCCCAAACAGCCTGACCCCTTGCCCCTCCCACTTCCTGCCCTCTGATTGCCCCCTCATCCCTGACCCATCCAACCCAGCTGCCCCTTGTCCCCTGACCACCTCCC